>CAWUFW010006384.1:0-600000 GCA_963921515.1 Calotriton arnoldi | reverse complement strand
GCCCAAAGCTGCTAGAGCAAGGGCCTACAGGGGAGCGCGACTATCTCAACTGATACCCAACAAGGTACAAATATTCATTCGTGGCGCCTCAGCCGTCCGTTCCAGCCCGTGGTACACACACAAAGCGGGCCTGGAGGAGATTTAAGGACCTGCGTGGGCGCACTCCCCATTTAACAATAACTAAACACAACGAGCCCACGGGTCCAGACTGAGTGATTAAGCAGAAGGTGGGTATGAGAAAACCAAGCTAAGTAACAGGGGTATCCCTTTTCAGGACGGTTCCCCTCACACACCAGAGGTGTCATACTTCATCATAGGGGTGCCTCCTCGCGTCAGAACCTAGTTCTGACACGGGCTACAACCCCCTCTCTACGAGGGAGGAGCTCAGGGATGTTTTAAGTGGGCAGCTGGGTTGTACTAAAACCCTATGTGTGCCTGGTGTATGAACAGATTGAGAAAAAATGTGCAGTGCTAAAAAGGTGAAAGTGAGTTTAAAACTGCCTGCGAGGCTGGCTTCCAACAAACTTTATTTAGCCACCTAGCAACAGGATTAAAAAGCAATAAGCTAAAAAATGTTGCTGAACACCATTAGAGACAGCTACATATATTAGATCGACATGTTTCAGCCAACAGGCTTTCATCAGGATCAGATAGTAAACAGCTACTGCAACATGTGTGAAGAGTGCACAACAAAAGAATGTGTGTAAAAGAATCCTCGGTGTCCGATACTAAACCAGGAGAATTGTACCCAGTCGATCTCACCGAAGGAACCTAAGAAAGAGAAAAACAAAAGGAAAATATATATACAAGCTTGGTTTATACCACATGCAAACAATCGTGGAGTAAACTGTCCTCCACTTAAGTATGACACTTATTAACTCAACAAAGTGTGAGAAAGAGAGGCACTTACCAAACTTGGGTAAAGTTGTTACCTCATCTGTCCGGGGCTAATTTAGCCGTAGGTACACGTGCCAGCCAACCTGAGAGGTAAAGGTGGTGGCGTCAAAATACAGAGACATGTACACGTGACAGTTAAAACCAGGGGATAAAGGAAGAAGGGGGGAAAAAAGGGGAGGAGGGGCACAGGGGTACCCTGCCTGCACCGAAGACGGGTTGGTGAAAAGCCAAATCTGGATACTTAATAACTACCAGAAAAGGAAGGACTGGGCACGATAGAGCATTGCTGAAGTGGTGCCCTTCGAGACATACTATTAAGGGGATGGACGTACCACCGGGGGCGGGGGGGGAAAGGAAAGGCCAAAAACATGATAGGCCAAAGAAATGGGCTCCGAAACGGGTATTGTCGTTAGCCCGCTAAATGCAGAAAATGGGGGTCCGCATTAGTAACTGTGCAGGGAAGGTGCACGGCGTTGAGGTGCCGCGCCTGACCGCCAGTGTGAGCGGCACAGGTCAAGAGAGCCGGGGCCACGGTGCTAACATGAAGGTAAATTAAACAAATAAAGAAACCAACCCGAGTGTGGCAGGGGCCAGAAGACCCGGAGTGGCAGTGCTGCCGGTGTGCGAGTACAGAACCGAACTCGCAGAAACGACCCGGAGCTAATATGCTCTCTGTCAGAGTGAGTCTAAGGTGCATCAGATCGATCAACTAGGACTGCAATAGGTAACATGAGGCGGGGGAGAGCCCTAAGTTGGTGGCCGGAGCACGGGAGTTTCTATAAACTGGGATATAGTTAGAAGCCCCGAGCCGGTGGCTGGAGCGGGGAACTGCGAGAGCCAGTTGCGGCAGAATGGGGACAAGTACTCACGTGAAGTGGAGAGCGTTGTCTCCTGAGGCAGGTGTCCGGACCGGTAGATACAAGGAAGCTGCCGGGTGCCAGTGTTTTAAGGATTGGGATGACCGGAAAAGCCGGAAGAGCGCCGGGGACGCTGGGAGATGTGGTATCGTCCCAGAGCGAGCTGGGAAATGTAGTACCCAAGCTCACAGCCTGGATGAGAATCGGGCCGCTGGGGGATGTAGTTGAATCCCGATGCATGCAGAGAAAGAAGTTACAACGCCCGCAGCATAATAATGAGCCCCCCGAGACCAACGAGGTCTGATCCAGGGGCGAAATGGGACGGGAAGTCCCGTCGCCCGTAGTTAATCACGTGGACGGCCGCCAGCGGCATGGAAGAAACCCGTGAACGGGAGTATGGTGATGACCATGAGGGGGACCCAACAGGAAGGGGGGGGGGGAGAGGGAGAAAGCGGGGTGCTGTAAAAAGTTGAGGGCACTCCCAGGAGGGGCATCCTTCCAGATAAGCAAGGGCACATGCTGGTAAGGGGCTTGAGTAAACTGCAGTGAAATGCCCTAAAGTTGAAACCTGTAAAGATGGTCGAAAGGCTAGCCAGAGCCTCAAATGTGCTGGGGAAACAGAGAGTCCGCAAGCAGCCCGCCAGACATGTAGAGATACCATGATACATGGGAGCCAGAGGTGGAATTCCCAGGGTCAATCCTACAGGTGGATGGAAGCTGGACCGCAGGAAAGATCAAGGGAAGAGATTGCTCCATGCGGTGAAACGGGCTGTTTAGTTATGTCAAAGACAGCCACGGAATGTCATCATTGAGACCCACTTCAGCACTGCTCAGTCGGAACACCCAACGTTGCTCAACTCAGAGCAGTTTCAAAGACAGTTCGGACGTATTAGCGGCTAGATTGGGTTTATCTAAGACAACCCAGGAGAAGGAGTCTGCCTGATGTTGTTTTTCTAGAAAATGTCTAGTGAGGCGTGTGTTCTGTTTGGCTCATCTAAAAGTGCTTTTGTGCTCCTGTATGCAAATGCGTATCTTGCGTGTTGTCATCCCTACATATTTTAAGCCGCAAGGGCATGTTATGAGGTAGATGACGCGTTCGCTATTACAGTTATTGTGGTGTTTCAATACCCATGGTCTGTTAGTCCCAATGTCTACTGTTTTCGTCGCGCGTGTCTGGGCACACACAGAGCATGACCCACAGGGGAAGTGACCCTGGACAGGTGGCAGATTCCATAGGGTGACTTGTTTTTGACTACCTTGTGGGGGATGTCTTGTGTGTACTAGAATGTCCCCAAGATTGCTACTGCGCTTGTAAGCGAAGAGGGGTTTTTGAAGAGTAAGCTGGCCTTTGTTGAGAATTCGCCAGTTCTTTAAAACAGACTTCTTGACTGTGTTTGACAAGGTACTGAAGGTGTTAACACAGACTAGACGAGATTGGGATTGGGCTGGGTCTTTAGGTATATTGTCCAGTAGAGCATCTCGGTTCTTAATAAATGCTTGCTTACTAGGATTTCTTTACCAGGGTCTGAGGCTAATGCCTGTCTTCGAGGTTGTTCCTAAGGGTCTGTGCATGCTCCCTGAATTTGTCAGAATTTGAACAATTGCGTCGGACCCTTAGGAATTGGCCAAAAGGAAGATTCTCACGAAGGGACTTCGGGTGGTAGCTCTCGTAGTGGAGCAGAGCGTTACGGGCCATGGGTTTCGTGTACAGCTCAGTCTCTAGCTTTCCATCTGAGGGGTAGATCAAGAGATCTAAAAATGCCAGGTTCTCTTTGCTAAATTCACAAGTGAACTTCAGATGTTCGTTACGAGTGTTGAGCCACTTGTGGAAACTGTGAATGGTGGTTGCATCTCCTCTCCAAATCACCAAGATGTCGTCGATATATCTTCTCCACAACAAAATGTGGGCTAAAAAAGGATTGTCAGATGATAAGACGACATTCTCTTCAAAAGTATGCATGAAAAGGTTCGCCAGGCTCGGCGCAAAAGTGCCAGACACTTGGAGATATAATTGGGCTTCGAAAAGGAAAAAATTCTCTTTCATAGCCATGGTGGCGCATCTCATGATGAATGGAAGGGGAGTAATCGTGTCCGGGTGATGAAGAGTCGAGGAGTTCGATCGTCGCTAGAGTCTGGTCCTGAGGGATGCACGTATATAGTGACTCCACATCGAAAGATACCAGATAATCAGTGGCGGGATCGAATTCTTGTCCTCGGAGTAGTTTCAAAACATCCTTAGTGTGTTGTAAGAATGTTGGCATCTTTTGGACTAGAGGGCGTAAGAAGAAATCAACAAATTGAGACAGTGGCTCTAACACTGAGCCTATACCTGAAATTATAGGTCTTCCAGGTGGCGGTCTTTGCGGCTTGTGAATTTTGGGGAGAACATAAAAGTAAGGAGTGACCGGATCTTTGGTTTGTAGAAAGTCAGCTTCCTTCTGTGTAATCCAGCATTCATCAGCTGCTTGTTTGGCCATGGACGTGATGGTTGCCGACAGTCTCTCTGTGGGGTTTTGGTGTAATGGGAGATAAGAGGTCACGACGCCCAAATGGCGTAGACATTCTGTTCTGTAAGCTGTGGTATCCATCAGGACGATGGCACCGCCCTTATCCGCAGGTTTTATGGTGATCGATCTGTCATTCGTCAGAGTATGAAGAGCTAATTGCTCTCGCTTAGGGGTGTTTTGAAAGGTCTTGGATGAGGTAGGTGTGTGTATTGTTAGATCTTTAAGCACAGCTTTTTAAAAAGTGGCTACTTCAGCTGGCACCATACCAATAGAAGGATTGAAGGTGGACTTTGGGCGTAGATTGGTATTGGTAATGACTCCTTCTGTGTCATCGAGGATCTTGTCCGCGAAAAAGAAATGTAATCTGATTTTCCTAAAGAATTGGTGGACCTCTTGTAGTACTTTGAAAGGATCTCCCCGGTTGGTCGGTACAAAGCCAAGGCCATGTTCCAAAACCGCAGATTCATCAGGCGTCAAGGATCGAGAGCTTAAATTGACCACTCGACTGGGTCTGAGCTCGTTCCCGGTCGTTGTGTCGTCTTGGTCATGCTCCTGGTGTTCGGGGGAGATGTCGATGGAGTCCAGTGGACTTGTTGCTGGGACCGTCTTCTTCCTCGCTAGCGTCCTTGACCCTGTCCTAAAAAAGGCTGAAAGAGACCTTGATGTTGTTGGTGTCCCATCATGGGGCCTTGGGGTACAGGACCAAACGGTGGGTATGGGGGATAGCCCCACGGTGTGGGTGGCCACCACTGGTTCGAATGTGGTGCACCTCGTTGTCCTCGCCCCCCTCTGTTGCCTCGGTTCTGTTGTCTTTGGCGTGTGGTGTCCATGCTCTGGTCTGAGTCGCTCGATCCTTCTTCTCTAACGGATGATGAGTAGTTCGACCCATAGCGTCTGCCTCCTTTGTTGAAGGCCGGTGGTTGGTACGAATTGCTAGTGTATGGATACACCTTCTCAAGGGCAAATTTGGCCAGGTCTTTCTTGAATTTGGTGATCTTGCTAGTACTTAAAGTTTCTTTATAGTCTTTAGCTGTTTTATTTGACTCGTCTAGATTCTTTCTGAAGAGAGTAGCTGTAACTACCGTCTTGATGTCTGCTTCTAATGTCTGAATTTCGACAAGAATGGCATCGGCTTCTTTTTTGGCAGTACTAATGATCAAGATTAGCCAGTCTCTTGTACATCGCCAAGCGATGAGAGACCAATCTTTTAGGAAAGCTTTATTTTCTAGAAAGAGTCTGGGGGCATTAGTCACCAGCAAACCAGTTGGAGCACAGTTGCCTCTCAAATATTCAGTCATGATTGCCCCATGTGTTGTTGTCCTAATGTGAAGTCGTTTTAGATTCTGGAGTTTGTTCCAATCTTCAGATGTTGCAATGGTTTGGGTCATAGGGGTATCCAAGATACTAGGTGTAGTAAGTATCTCTAGCAGCAGAGCGTCATCAAAGGACAATCCAGTGCGTTCTGTCATTGTGTCTTTACACGTAAGGTGATGAAGAAGAAAAGGTGAAGGCAGGAGAGGAAAGGAGGGGATGACTAAGACAACAATAAATGACTCTAAAAATCTTAAGGCCCGCAGCTGAGCCGCTGCTCAAAGGGGTACACACACAAAGGGGGCCTGGAGGAGATTTAAGGACCTGCGTGGGCGCACTCCCCATTTAAAAATAACTAAACACAACGAGCCCACGGGTCCCGACTGAGTGATTAAGCAGAAGGTGGATATGAGAAAACCAAGCTAAGTAACAGGGGTATCCCTTTTCAGGACGGTTCCCCTCACATACCAGAGGTGTCATACTTCATCATAGGGGTGCCTCCTCGCGTCAGAACCTAGTTCTGACAAGCTACGACCCCCTCTCTACGAGGGAGGAGCTCAGGGATGTTTTAAGTGGGCAGCTGGGTTGTACTAAAACCCTATGTGTGCCTGGTGTATGAACAGATTGAGAAAAAATGTGCAGTGCTAAAAAGGTGAAAGTGAGTTTAAAACTGCCTGCGAGGCTGGCTTCCAACAAACTTTATTTAGCCACCTAGCGACAGGATTAAAAAGCAATAAGCTAAAAAAATTTGCTGAACACCATTAGAGACAGCTACATATATTAGATCGACATGTTTCAGCCAACAGGCTTTCATCAGGATCAGATAGTAAACAGCTACTGCAACATGTGTGAAGAGTGCACAACAAAAGAATGTGTGTAAAAAGAATCCTCGGTGTCCGATACTAAACCAGGAGAATTGTACCCAGTCGATCTCACCGAAGGAACCTAAGAGAAAAAGAAAAACAAAAGGAAAGGAAAATATATACAAGCTTGGTTTATACCACATCCAAACAATCGTGGAGTAAACTGTCCTCCACGTAAGTATGACACTTAACTCAACAAAGTGTGAAAAAGAGAGGCACTTATCAAACTTGGGTAAAGTTGTTACCTCATCTGTCCGGGGCTAATTTAGCCGTAGGTACACGCTCCAACCAACCTGAGAGGTAAAGGTGGTGGCGTCAAAATACAGAGACATGTACACGTGACAGTAAAAACCAGGGGATAAAGGAAGAAGGGGGGAAAAAATGGGAGTAGGGGCACAGGGGTACCCTGCCTGCACCTAAGACGGGTTGGTGAAAAGCGAAATCTGGATTTTTAATAACTACCAGAAAGTGAAGGACTGGGCCCGATAGAGCATTGCTGAAGTGGTGCCCATCAAGACATATTATTAAGGGGATGGACGTACCACCGGGAGGAGGGGATGGGGGGGAAGGAAAGGCCAAAAACATGATAGGCCAAAGAAATGGGCTCCGAAACGGGTATTGTCGTTAGCCCGCTAAATGCAGAAAATGGGGGTCCGCATTAGTAACTGTGCAGGAAAGGTGCACGGCGTTGAGGTGCCGCGCCTGACCGCCAGTGTGAGCAGCAAAGGTCAAGAGAACCGGGGCCACGGTGCTAACATGAAGCTAAATGGAAGTAAATGAAACAAATAAAGAAACCAGCCCGAGTGTGGCAGGGGCCAGAAGACCCGGAGTGGAAGTGCTGCCGGTGTGCGAGTACAGAACCGAACTCGCAGAAACGACCCGGAGCTAATATGCTCTCTGTCAGAGTGAGTCTAAGGTGCATCAGATCGACCAACTAGGACTGCAATAGGTAACATGAGGCGGGGGAGAGCCCTAAGTTGGTGGCCGGAGCACGGGAGTTTGTATAAACTGGGATATAGTTAGAAGCCCCGAGCTTGTGGCTGGAGCGGGGAACTTCGAGAGCCAGTCGCGGCAGAATGGGGACAAGTACTCCCGTGAAGTGGAGAGCGTTGTCTCCTGAGGCAGGTGTCCGGACCGGTAGATACAAGGAGGGTGCCGGTGTTTTAGGGATTGGGATGGTGCCCAGGAGCGCCCCCCGGCCACCCTCCCCGCCCACTCCATGGACTCCCATTGTGAGAAAGAGAACCAAATATGAGAGAACAGGAATATGGCCACCCAGCCCAACAGCGCAGAAAAGGAAAGGATGAAGAGGGAAGGTAAAAATCACCAGTCCTAAATCACATTATCCCGTCTGCTGTTTGAGGAGTCACAACCGGTAAGCAGACGCTGCCACTATGGGACGTGTCCGAGTCCGAACCATCAGTTCCTCGTTTCGACCCCGAACCTCTCTCCAACGACGATCTCCTGCTTTGCATCATGTCTGCTACAGCCTGTAACGCTTCTGCTCTCTCTGTCGCTGTCCGCGACGGACTCGGCCTCTTAGCAGTCCTCCGCCTTTGGCGTCACCGTAATCTCTTCCCAGGGTCTCTGGCTCTGGTCGGGTGTCACTCATCCTGTTTCATGGGTTGACCCTCCATTTTATAGGCCTCAATCCACTCCCATGCAGACTTGGTGTCCTCGCAAAAGTGGGTTTTCCCCTCCAGCATTATCTTAAGCCGAGCCGGGAACATTAGAGAATATTGAATCCCCCTCCTCTCGCAGGGCTCTTTTAACTTCAAGGAAAGAGGTACGGCGTCTCTGGACCTCAAATGTGTAATCCAGTAAAAAGACACCTTATTGTTCTCAACTGTGTATGGCTCCTCCGAGCGTGCCCTCTGCAACAACAGATCTCTGTCCCTGAAGTGGAGCAGTCTGTCCACCACAGGGCGCGGTGGCCTTCCCGGTACTGGCGGCCTGGCGGGCACACGGTGAGCTCTTTCCAGTGTATAGAACTGTGACAGTCCCTCTGGTGCCACCACTTCTCGGAGCCATGCCTCCAGGTATTTGACCATGTCTTGGCCTTCCACTCCTTCCGGCAATCCCAGAACCCTCACATGGTACCTCCGGTTTCGCCCCTCTGCGTCTTCTGCTCGTTGCTCCAGTACGTTAACCCTACTGGATAGGTCTCCGACCTGCTCAATCAAAGCCTGCTGCGCTGGGGCGAGGACATCCAGAGTCGACTCAGTTTGTTTCACTCTATCCGTCAGTTTAGCATGTTCCGCCCTCAGCAGGCCCACCGCAACCGTGCTAATATCTTGATGTAGTGTCGCCTTGGTGTCGGCAATGGCCTTCAAGATCTTGGCCAATTGTTGGTGCACAGGTACCTCCGGTGATTCGCCTCCAGATTCCTTTGGTACTGGGTCTGGCGCACTGTCCTTCTGTTCCGGGGGGGGGTCCCACCTGCTTTCCCCTAGACTTCCCCATCACCAGTGGGGTCCGCTCTCCAGCCACGGATCTAGTGCGCCCTTTTCTGGGCGGCCGGGGAGCTGCCGCCAACACCTCCGCCCCTCACCACTCCAGCGTACGGGCAATACCCTCCTTACTACCGTTGGATTGTTCTGGTGATGGCCTCCCTGTCGCTGGCCTCGTTCCACAGCAGCCCAGCCAACCACTGGGCGTGATCGTCGGGGTCCTCCACTAGAATCTCGCACAAACAGTGCCCGGGTCAGGCCACGTTGTTCCCGTAGAGGGTCCTCACTGCAGCAAGCCGTCTCCCTTTACAACAAATCTTAGCCTAGCTGTGCCCCAGCCTCAGGTCAGTCGTCCATCAAGGGACCCGTGACCCATAAGAGAGCAGAGAATACCTGGGTGATCTCCGAGAAACAGTACCAAGGATGCCCTGATGTGGTTTTGCGGTCTATGCAGGGAGCAGGTCAGCTGGTAATTTTTAGAACTGGAAGGGCCCCAGCAACGGCAGACAGCAGCACTGTAGCAAGTTGCTGTAGGTGCAGATATCTTCCCAACTCACCACCAGAGAGTCCCACGGCCAAGTACCGCCAAGGCCACAGCGTGACAGACAGCAGTGCGTGACAGCAATCCCTGCAAAGGCGCCCCCAAGTCTCAGCTGAGCTTACGTGCCCCAGTCCCCAGGGAAAACTACCTTCAAGCGTCTGCCCAGTGCTCAGTATGTCTCCATCGCCCCCCCCGATGCAGCGCCGCTCTGCCACGCCAAAGTCAATCCTACCCTGGTCCTCCAATGACTGGGCCGAGCCGCCTCCCCGTGCAGCCAAGGAGTGCGCACTGGTCACTAGCGGTCCCCCGTCATCCGTGGTCGCCTGCGGTGTAGCGTTTGCTCAGCCCAGCTCTGTCCACAGAATCGGCTCTATCGCTCCAGGCCGCCCGGCCAGCCAAATCCAACAGGAGGCTTAACCTCTGCGAGCCCGGGTGCCATCTCGCACAGCTCACATTGTTCTCAGCCATGGCCGCCGTTCACCGACCCAGGGGGCAGAGGAGGACCCAATAGATCTGCTCCCAGTAACGATCCACCTCTCGCTGCCTTCGCTGTGCAAATGGCGCCGGCCGCAGCCCGTCCTCCAGTCTACCTCCGCTATAGGCGGTAGGATACTCTGGCCTCACCGGCTGCTCGTCAGACGGCCGAGGCACAATGGGGATCGTATATCCATCGTTATGTGCCACAACAGTCGGAAAAGCGTTCCAGGCAAGAGGCAGCACCCTCCGGTCAATGTACTGAGGAGGCTGTCGTATGTTCCACAGCGCAGCCTGCGCCCGGGGTCTTCCACGCTACCCACGCAGTAGCGTCTTCCACGGGGAAATCGAGCAATCTGATTACGGGCACCAATTTCACTTCCACAGCGGCCCCCAGCTGAGTCCCGGTTCGCCGGCGGTGGATCGGGCTCTAGAGTCTGCAGCCCGTCCCTTGCAATCTGTACCCGGCACTTGCCTCAGGCTGCCTCTCGTCCCGCTGCTCCGTCTCCGCCTCAGGCCGCCATCTTGCTACAGCAACGCCAGCCCCGCGTTGCTCTGGTACCACACCCTGCTTGTTTCTTGATCCGCAAGGTACAGGATCGGGGTCCCCAGCACCTCCGGCGGGTCAGGCCTCCAGAAGCTCACCCCCGGGCACGGGTGAAATCCACGGAATTCAGGATAATAAGCACGGCTGGCGCGGAGCTCTCAGCTCACGCGTCCGCCATCAACGGCTCCTAACCAGGCCCTGGATATATGGTATACCACTTTACAATGGACTTCGAGGTAAACTAAATATGCCAGTCATGTATACACCTATGTCACCATGTTTTTTTTTCATAACATGTTTTAGTGCGTATTTGTGTCATCATCGCCCGCCGGGCTACATCCATATATTGTATCACATGTTATACAACCAACTATAACAACATAACCCAATGCAATGTTCATCGAGATCTGCGAATAGTGTCCCCAGGTAGTATTTGTGTTCCGTTAGAAGTATCGTAGGATATATCACACCCCAGGATTGTATGTCTGGATTTTAGTATCTATGATGACCGATCTCAACGTTTGGTCCTCCAGTACAAGCCCGCGGGATTCAACCGACCTCTGCCATATTTTCGTGTGCTTCTGCGGGCATCCCCGTGAGCGAAATACTGGTAGTTCCAGTCCCATGCAAAAGTCCATCGCTTTTTTTCCATTTCCTTACTGCAGGAGGTTTATCCAACTTCCATAATCTTGCTATGTCCCGTTTAGCAAGGGTGAGTCCCTACCATAGCAGGTGACGCTTAGATCTATTGCCTCCAATCTCATCTGCTATGTGAAGTAGTGTTAGCCTAGGGGATTTGGAAAGCTCCTATCCCAGAATGTCTGCTAAGTATGTAATTACCCCTGGCCAGAATCCCTCTAGGGCCGTGCAGGACCATACTGTGTGTATGAATGTGCCCTCTTCTTTCCGGCATCTTAGGCATATAGAGGATTCTATCAAAACAGCCCTCCATAATCTGTAGCGTGTGTAGTATGCCCTGTGTAAATATTTGAATTGGATTATTCTCAAGCGTGAGGAGATGGCAGCTCCCCAAGGGGATTCTAGAGCTTCGGTCCAGTCATCGGTATCCAGGATGCCAGTGTCTGCTTGCCAAGAAGTCTTCAACTTCTCGAGTGTTGTGGTACTTTGTGTAATGAAAGATTGATATCTTTTTTAAATGTTATGATCGCCCAGATCTCCCGTCAGGAGTTTGCCCTCTAATGGGTTAAAGTCTGGAAGTGACTCTATCGTGGCTATGTGGAGCGTGATTGCATGACGGAATTGCAGATATCTATAGAACTGGGAGTTTGGCATTGAATATTCGTGTCTGAGCTCATGAAATGATGTGAGTGTAAGGCCATGCATTACGTCCCCGACGGAGATTCCTATTTGGTCCCACCCACGGAAGCCTTGAAGGTCCGCCAAGTGGGGCAGTAGCCTGTTTCGCCATAGTGGCATTTCACGCGTAATACGTCCCCACCAGCCCATCCTTCTGAGAGAATGCCGCCAGGTGAGGATTACCACTCTGGTGGCAGGGCCTGGATGTCCGATCGACTGTATAGGTATGATGTAAGTGCGGGGTCATCAAGTAGCCACCGCTTCACTGCGTAGGCCGGATCATCACAGGGACCATACCACCCGTCATTTAACACCTGTAAGTATGGTGCTGCGTGGTAGGCTTGGATAGCCGCGGCTGCTATTCCACCACAGTATGTAGATTGGAAGCCTGTGCGTAGTGCCATGCGGGATGCCCCCTCACCCCATAGAAACTCTCCTAATATGGCGTTAATTTGGCGGAACCAGGATAATGGTATGGGTGGGTATGGGTGGTTCTGTAGATGGTAAAGGAGTCGTGGAAGAGAGATCATCTTGAATATGGCCGATCTCCCATAGAGGGTTAAGGACAGTCCCGACCATGATCGTATGTCTGTCCGTATCTTATCAGTTGTGGCTCTGATATTCCGATCCCACGCTATCTTTTGATCTTCCGATAGGTAGACCGCCAAGTATTGCAACCCCTCTACAGCGTGTGTTAGATTTGCTGCCCATTTGCTATTCCCTAGGGTTCCCCGTAATGTCCAGATAGTCGATTTATGTACATTCTTATATAGTCCGGATGTTTCTCTGAACACTCATTATCTGTAGGATTCTGGGTCCCGATTTATATGGGTCCGAGAGAAAAAATAGAATATCATCCGCATATAATGCTATGCGGTCCGAGATATTGGGCGTCTATTCAAAGCTTCTAACGAGTGCATCCTTACGGACCCATATGGCAAAAAGGTTCGATAGTGAGCGCAAATAGCAGGAGAGATTGGGAGCACCCTTGTCGTGTACCCCGCCTAACTGGAAAGGGGGCTAAATCGCTATCTGCTACCCGGACAGCTGCAGCCAGATCTGTGTATAGGAGACGAACATATGCTATAAAGCGCGAGCCAAAGTTATGTCTCCTGAGCAGTGCGAAAAGATATGTCCAGCTGACTGAATCGAAGGCCTTATCCATGTCGGCTAACAGTAGTGCGGCTGGCCTACCTAGCTGGTCCACCGCTGCTATCGCGTTATCAACCCTTCTAATATTGTGGCGGGTGGAGCGGCGGAGCATAAAGCCTGCCTGGTCTAGATGGACAAGGTTTGGTGTGTATGGTAGTAGTCTATTTGCGGGGACTTTTGCCAGTAGTTTCGCCTCCGTATTCAAGAGGGATATGGGGCGGTAGGAGACGTGTTGTTCAGGGGGTCTGCCTGGTTTAGGGAAAACTACTATCTCCGCATGTCTCCGGTCCGCTGGTAAGCGGGCTGTTTTTACTGCATCTTGGATGGTATTAAGGAGGTGGGGTCCTAGTTGGGGCATATAGGCCTTATAGAATTCACTGGGGTAGCCATTAGGGCCTGGTGCTCGGCTAGTTCGCAGTACTGTTACTGCTGTTATTAACTCTTCTAAAGTTATGGGTGCATCCAGGGCTTCCTGTGTATCATCTGATACAGCTCTTGGTGGTATATCATCGAGGAAACTCTTGATCAGGGAGGGTTTGATCACTTCCTTGGGCTTGTATAGTGCCTCATAGAATTCTGCAAAGCTCTGAACGGGTTCTTTGAGAACTTCTCCCTGTTTGTCACAAATCGCAGGGGGAAGTGTTGATGTCGTGGCCTGCCAGCACAGGCGGTATAATAATTTCCCGGATTTGTCCCCCGATTGACAGATCCTACTCTGGGATGCTAACCATGCGCATCGTGCCTCTTCCATTAATTTGACCTGGTATTGTTGCTGGGTAAGACGTTGTTGTCTTCGCTCCATGTGTGCTTCACCCTCTTTTCCCTGTCTTTCGAGTGTTATGAGACGGGCTTCTAATTGTAATAAACTATGTTTCTGACTTTTGGGTTTCGCCACGCAATAGCTTATATCTGCTCCACGAATGGTGGGTTTCATGGCCTCCCATAATATTTCTGGGGAGGAGGCTGTTTCTGTATTAAAGGTAAAGTAGTCTGTCAGTGCGTTGTGGATGTGTGTTCTATAGCCTTGGTTTTGTAGATGCCATCGAGAGAGCCTCTACCGGAATGGGCACAGGCTTGGGCCTATCAAGAGCTGTATCGTGATCGGAGAGTGATCCGACAATCCCCTGGGCATAATCGTGGCGTCTAATAGTCTCTGAAGATAGCGTTCCGGAATAAAAATACAGTCTATCCTAGAAAAAGAGTCATGTACCGGGGAGTAGTATGTATAGCCCGTTTCATGTGGATGATGTGTTCTCCAGGTATCGACCCAACCCACCAAGTTAGTGAAATATTTTAGCTTTGATTCTTTTGATTTCTCTAGGGCCCCTGAGGTTCGCCATCAGTCCCTGGACATGCACATCACGTCGTTTTAGTCACCTCCCATGACCGCGAAGCCCTCGGGTAGAACCCACCAGATGTCTACTAAGCAGTCAATGAACCTTTGTGTAAGTGGGGGAGGGGCCTAATAGCTACCAATTACTACGTGTTCTCCTAAAATGGTCCCGTGGACTAGAATGTATCTTCCGTGTGGATCAGCCCACGAATGAGAGAGTATGAAAGATGTCCTGCGATGCACCAGGATAGCTACACCCCTAGAACCTTGCGTGAAATCTGCGTGGAATATATGTACATAACCAAACCTGGCAAGACAAGGTGTTTTGGTGCCCATGAAGTGTGTCTCTTGTAGAAGTAGTATGTCTGCTTTTATCATTTGGCCTGGTGCAGTACCGCGCCACGTTTAATCTTATCTAACATGCCTATTACATTCCAGCTTACAATCTGTATTTGACTCTGTGGGGCCTCACCTGTTTGTGTCCACATCTACGTGTGGTGATAGATAATAATATCGCCAGCAAGTGGAGGAATTACTTCCTGGGATATCGAACTCTTAGCACTGGGTTAGAACTGTAAACTTAAAAACTCCATTACACTTCCCCCTATCCCAGTACCTCATAACGACTGAAGCATCTGTCGCGGATGGCCAGCAGTACAAACCCCACTGTGGCATTGGCACCGTATCCATCCAATGGATTCCCAAACACCCTGATATCATCATGTCAATAGGCATGAAAAACACTTATTGTACCAGCCTGATATGAAGCACCAAAATACAGCAACTCTCATGAGGTGTTGAAGGTTCCGCGGTAATTCTTCAGGTATTTGTATTAAGTCACTTGTGGGAATTGGGAACTTCATCCGCAGGAGTTTTCCCCCGGTCCGCGTCACCGGCCTTAGAACGCCATGTCGATCGGGAGCAGTGTCTCCGTTTATCCTTGGGTTGTTTCTGTGTTCGGCAGGATTCTCCAGACGAGGAGTCTGAGTCGTGGCATGGAGGTGTGTGTGTGTGTCTTGAGGTGTCGTATTTCATCTGTCCAATTGAAGACTTCTTCTGGCGTATCAAAGAACACCGTGCGCGAGTTATATACCATGCGCAGTCGAGCCGGGAATTGGAGCATATATGTAATCTTCAGGTCTCGAAGGAGCGTCTTGGCTCTGCTGTTGGACCAGCCTGGTATAGTCCGGGAATATCATAATTTGGTGAGATTCGTAGGACAGTTCAGCTTTCATTCAGGCCTGTTTAAGAATAAGGTCGCGATCATGATAGTTTAAAATGTGTGCAATGATAGACCGTTGTCTAGCCCCAGGGGGCAGTCGCTGTAGAAGGGCTCTGTCTACGCGTTCTACTATGAAGCATGGATAGAGGGTGTCTGGTGGGATCCATGAGGTGAGCCACTCTGCCACTAATTTTTAGGTGTCACTACCTTCGCAGTTCTCGGGAAAGCCCACGAGGCGGAGATTATTTCTGCGAGCACGGCGAGCAATGTGGCGTTGTCTGGTGGGGTTTCGGATCCAACCTCTGTGTCTACATTGCGAGCACTGGCACCTGTGTAGTGGTCTATTGTACTTTGCTGAGGCGTAGTGCTCGCCACCTTGTCTTTAGTCATTGTGGTGTTGGAAGGCCTCTATGTTCCCTTCACACAAGATTTGTGTCACCCACTCTGTCTGTTCCTGGGCCACTCCCCCAGAGCACTTCGTTGGGCTCCAATAATGTCCTGTGCAGGCCACCGCGAGAGCAGGCCAGAGGCCCCCCCCGCCACAAGCCGCACCGGGACCTAGCCTGGCCGCCTCTGCGGTCGGGAAGCGGCAACCCCCCATCTCTAACTGGCACCTCACCTCTCGGAGAGTGGTGTCCGTGTCGGACACTGGTGGTTCCACAGGAGGCTGGGCCCAAATCTGTGTCACTGGGGCTCGCCGGGGAGACGATCCGTATGTCACCAGGCGCACCGCAGGCCAGCCCACATCAAACAGTCGGAGATAGGCCACAGCGCGTCTCTCTGCTCACGTCTCGCCCTGCCTCACTTCAGCTACAGTGGCTGCCGTGGGGGGGCCACACGAATCATCTCTAGCCTCTGTCCCACTGCATCAACGCTTCCAGTTATAGGGCCTCGAGCGCTGTGATTCTTTTATAATGGGATCAACCCGGTTCACAACGATCATCCAAGGACCGGCCGCTGTGCGTCTCTCCCAGCACATGGGGCCCCCTTCGTGAACAGACATCCCAGTCTTGCCCAGGACGCAGCCGCTGCCGGGGAGGCCACGCCCAGAACTTGTCCCGCGGCAGCAGCCCTCCCCGCCAAGGGATCTCAAGCGTCGCAACTCCTTCATGGTGGGGCCTGTCCGGGATCCTGGCCGCTCTCGTCCGATGTGTCCGCGCTTTAGTGCGCCAGTGCCCGCAGCCGATTCACTGCCGCCGATGTGTGCGCCCAGAACGCGGCACGGCTCTGGACTCTGCGTTGATGCGGGGAGGCCGACCGCACTATCTGGTGTTTCTGGTGCCGCTTGATGTTTACTGGGGATGCAGGTGGGTTTAGAGCAGTATTAGGTGAGGATTCGGTAGGATATTATGATCGTACTGGCGGAGCTGGCTAATGCGCTTCCGCCATGTTGGACCGCTCGGCAGCGCCCCCAGTGTAACCATGTTTTAGGAGAGAAGCACATGCACTTTAGCACTGGTTAGCAGTGGTAAAGTTTTCAGAGTACTAAGGCCAACAAAAGGATACAGCAAAAAGAGAAGGAGGAAGGCAAAAGGTTTGGGGTGCCCCTTCAGAGACTACCATTTTCCAGCAACCGTATCAACATTAAAGACTGAAGTACAGGCTTGTTTATTGCATCCATATGGTCGTCATGGCACCATTCAGGATTAGAAAGTGGGAAGGCTGGTTGACTCCTATCTTGCTTGAAATCATTGGGTTTGTTGGAGTGGTGGAGTGCGAGAAGTGAAAGGTGGTGATAGAACACACACATACATACATATATATCTCAGGAGGTTGATCGAGGCCGAGACTCGATCCTGGCTCCTCAGTTCAAAGCTTGGCAGCTCTGGCCGTAACACCACATCCTGGACAGAGGGAGCGTAGCAGGCAGAATCCACTTGAAAGCTTAGCTTGTCATTGGCTCCAGGTTTCAACAGGACCTCGAGTTGAGCCTGAGCCAGGCTTCAGGCTCTAGCTTTCAGTGGCTATAACCTGCTGTGATTCTGGGACAATCACTTAGGCGCAGATTTATTAAGGGCTTGTGTCTCCCTTGCGTCGCGGAAGGGCAACACATGCTTTTAAGTGAGGTTTACTATGGCACGCAGAGCCACCTTAAGTGGTTTTCGCTGGCATAGTAAATCTGGAGTAACACAAAACAGTTGTTGTTTTGCGTTACTCTGCCCTGAGAAGGCATTCCATGAGTGGAGCGTGGGTTTTTTCCATGCATCCACCCATGGTTTTGGCGCAATCCCAGATTTTCTAACAATAATAAACCTGGGAATGCATCAAAATGTTATGCCTTTCCAGAGGGGTCGTAACGAGGAGAAATAGGTTAATTTCTCTTCCTTTTTTCTCTTTTTATGTGAGCTGCATTCTGCAGCACACATAGAAAGAGTAAAACGCCTCAGAGGATTGTTTTTGTGCAGAAAGGTCTTCCTTCCTGCAGATAATCAATCCTGCCTGTGCAAGGGTGCCTGTGTTGACACTTGGCAGCCAGTTGTGCTCCAGCGCAGAGCGAGAGTAGGGATGCCCCATATCTTAGCAGATATGGGCATATCTTCCCTCTCCATTTGACACAGCGCAGCTGATTGTCTTGCTGCGTTGTGCTGTCTCAAATGTTAGTAAATCTGTCCCTGAATCTCCCTGTATCTTAAACAAATAAATGGGACCTTGTGTGAAGTAACTGGTGCTCCAGTACCTTTGTGTCGAGTTTGTGCTGCTTAAAAACTGCAGAAAAAACACAGAGGTAAAAACTAACTGTTAACATAAAGAAAGAAAAGACAAATAGATACCTGTTAGAAATGGGGATCTCTAGGTGGCAGTGGCTGGTGCCAATGTCCAAGTAGGGACCCTTCTTCCTAAGTCAGAGTAAGGGGGCTACACCCTTTGATAACCCCTGCTCAACCCCTGCTCAACCCTGTGGTAACGTAGCACGAGCAGACAGGCCTATCTCAGAGGCAGTGTGTGAAGCATTTATGACCATACACAATAACGCAGTGAAGACACCACAAAGGGACACCACACAAGTAGCTATAGAAAAATGAGTATCTTTATATAAGCTTAACACAAGGCTCAAAGACGATCAAGAAGCCACAATGCACGTAAATATAGGTTCACTTAAAAGGCAATAAAAGCACTCAAAAGCGTGTGAAACGAACTTAGTTCGAGGCCGGGGTCTACGCGACCCGGTGATGCACAATGTACCTGAGGTTTAAAGGGGCACGGCACGCAGCTTCGGGAGGAAGCCGCGATGATGACCGGCGGACTCGCAGCGGCCACAGCTCCCAGCTGCAGCAGTCCGCTGCGTGCACTCACGATGATCCTGAGACGGTGATTAAATGCGGGCTCTCAGCGGCAACAGCTCCTCAGCTGCAGCGGGCAACGATAGCGATGATTCTCGTAGCACAGACAAAGGCGGGCTCTCAGCGGCAACAGCTCCTCGGCTGCAGCGGCCCGCGATAGCGATGATTCTCGTAGCACAGGCAAATGCGGGCTCTCAGCGGCAACAGCTCCTCAGCTGCAGCGGCCCACAATAGCGATAGCGATGATTCTCGTAGCACAGACAAATGCGGGCTCTCAGCGGCAACAGCTCCTCAGCTGCAGTGGCCCACAATAGCAATAGCGATGATTATCGTAGCACAGACAAAGGCGGGCTCTCAGCGGCAACAGCTCCTCAGCTGCAGCGGCCCACAATAGCGATAGCGATGATTCTCGTAGCACAGGCAAATGCGGGCTCTCAGCGGCAACAGCTCCTCGGCTGCAGCGGCCCACAATAGCGACAGCGATGATTCTCGTAGCACAGACCGATGCGGGCTCTCAGCGGCAACAGCTCCTCGGCTGCAGCGGCCCACAATAGCGATAGCGATGATTCTCAGCCCGCGTTCCCCGCAGTAGACCCAGAGGCTCTGGAATTCTCGACAGAAGCCTCACCTGTGAGTAGAACCCCCCTCAATAGGAATTCAGAAGGGTGATGGGTGAAGTCTAATGTCCCTGAGACTTCAGCAGGAGGCAAGCTCAAATCAGGCCCTTGGGTAGTTGCTTCCGCAAGATGGATGAAAGTTTCAAAGTCCTTTCCCTCTAGTTACACGGACAGAGGTTCGTCTTGACATCCAGAAGTAACACCCCCTGTAGGGGTTTTGGCCCAGATATTTATACCCCACAGGTCTTTGTTCTCAAAAGTCACAAGTCACTGAACCCAGCCAGAACCAGTTCGGTGTGGTCCTGGAGCACTTTGTTTACAAGGCTGCATCCTGCCTTTGAGGAAGAAGGGGTCTGCCATCAGACGCACAGTGGGAGGTGGAGCCATCATTCACCTTGCCAGGCACAGCCCTGCTCAGATCAAAGGGTCACAGCTCCCCATACTCCAACTGCAGATCTCTCTATTCAATCCAGGTCGGGCTCAGCCTGCCCTGTCCCTCCAAGACCAGACAGCCAATACACACAACAGCAGAGCACACTGGAAGACTTAGGCAAGAAAATACCCACTTTCTAAAAGTGGTATTTTCAAACACAGAATATAAAAATAATCCTCACTAAAAGATGTACTTTAATATTCTGAGCTCAGGCATACTAAATTCGACTTTCCAAACATGTTCCTTGGGTCAGCTAGGATTATAGGATGTAATAATCAAACTGCCCTTTCTGGCCTAAGGGAACAGATAGCCTTGCAATAGTGAAAAACGAAATGGAGTGTAATTCACTATCAGGACATGCCACACAGACCAAGGCAGGTCCTACCTTTCACATACAATGCAACCTGCCATAGGGGTGACTTACATGATGCCAAGGGAAGGTTGAGGGACTGGGAAGTGGGTTCACTTCACAGTCAAAAATGGCAGTTCTGGACTGCGCACAGACTCTGCGATGGCAGGTCTGAGACACACTTTACAAGCTGCACCTGCGGGTGGCGCAACCAGCGCTGCAGGCCCACCAGCAGCATTCGGTCTACCAGCCCTGGGCACGCATGGTGCAGTATACTAGGGACTAACAGGTAAATCAAATGAGCCAATTATGGGAATACCAATTCATCCAGACAATTTACAATAGGGAGCATTTGCACTGTAGCACTGAATGGCAGTGGCACAGCGCCCAGAGCATCTAACACCAGCAAACACAGAGGAGACAAAAGCGAAAGATGGAAGGGAGACCCACGCCAATGGTGCCAGGTCTAACACGTGTCCCCTCCAACTGAAATGTGGGGAGAACTACCCACCCACTTGGGGGTGCTCATCACTAAGGCGGAAAAATCTGGACAGACCATCAGCAATGGCGTGTTCTGTACCCGGGCGGTGTTCCACCGTAAAGTCCATCCCCTGTAGGGAAATAGACAACCTCAACAACTTTGGATTCTCACCCCTCATCTGCATCAACCATCTGAGGGGCCTGTGGTCCGTCTGAACCCGGAAGTGAGTCCCAAACAGGTATGGCCTCAGCTTCTTCAGTGCCCAGACCACAGCAAATGCCTCACGCTCAATTGCACTCCACCTCTGTTCCCGTGGAAGTAACCTCCTACTAATGAAGGCTACCGGTTGGTCTAGGCCCTCCTCATTGATCTGTGACAGAACAGCCCCCACACCATGCTCTGAAGCGTCTGTCTGGACAACAAATTCTTTTGAAAAGTTGGGCGCCTGAAGTACAGGCGCTGTGCACATGGCAGTCTTCAGGGCATCAAAATCTTCCTGACAGGTGTCAGTCCAGTTCACAATCTTTGGCTGCGTCTTAGAAGTCAGCTCAGTCAAGGGTGCAACAATGTTGCCATACCCCTTGACAAACCTCCTGTAATAACCCGTGAGTCCTAAAAAGGCTCTCACCTGTGTCTGGGTCTTTGGGGGTTCCCAAGCCAGGATGGTTTCAATCTTGGGCTGTAGGGGCGCCACCTGGCCGCTCCCAACCTGGTGTCCCAAGTACACCACAGAACCCTGCCCAATCTGGCACTTACTTGCCTTGATTGTGAGGCCTGCCCTTCGCAGTGCCATCAACACTTCCCAGAGGTGGCGCAGGTGGTCCTCCCATGAGGAACTAAACACTGCAATGTCATCCAGGTAGGCGGCCCTGAAATCCTCCAGCCCAACCAACACCCTGTTGACCAACCTCTGAAAGGTGGCAGGGGCATTCTTCATCCCAAAGGGCATCATCCTGAACTGGTAGTGCCCATCCGGTGTGGAGAATGCTGACCTCTCCTTTGCCCCATCAGTCAAGGCGATCTGCCAATACCCAGACGTCAAATCAAACGTGCTGAGGTACCGTGCAGCCCCCCTAGCCGATCTATGAGCTCATAAGCTCTGGGGATGGGGTGCGCGTCAGTCTTTGTGACTGAATTGAGACCTCGGTAGTCCACGCAGAACCGAAGTTCTGGGGTGGCACCAGGCGCTGCAGCTTTTTGTACCAAGACCACTGGGCTGGACCAAGGGCTGCTATAGGACTCAATCACCCCTAAAGCAAACATTTTGGAAACCTCCTTAATGTATGCCCTAACCCGGTCAGTCACCCAGTAAGCCTTGTGCTTAACAGGAGGACTGTCCCCAGTGTCCACTTCATGGACACACCAATCAGTGACACTAGGCACCAGGGAGAACAGATCACTGAATTGTCCCAACAGTTGGCGACAATCACTCTGCTGCTCAGGGGTCAGTGTGGTGGAGAAGACCACACCCTCCACTGACCCATCTTGCTCCTTTGCACACAGGAGGTCAGGAAGAGGCTCACTCTCCTCCTCCATCCCAGCATCTGTGGCCAGGAGCATGCCCACTTCGGACCTCTCAAAGTGGGGCTTCAGGCGGTTGACATGCAGGACCCGCAAGGGGTTCCGGGGAGACCGCAAGTCCACCAAGTAGGTAACAGGACTCTTGCGCTCCACCACCTCAAATGGTCCGGTCCACTTATCTTGGAGCGCACAGGGCTCCACTGGGGCCATGACCCAAACCTTTTGACCAGGCTGAAACTCAGAGTGGCATTCTGATCGTGCCAACGTTGCATCTCTTCCTGGCTGGCTTCCAGATTTGCCTCAGCAAGCTTTCTGAAATGCCGAGTCTGGTTCCTGAAGGCCAGCATGTAACTAAACACATCCTGGGGAGGTTTCCTGGGAGATTGCTCCCAGCCTTCCTTGACCAGACTCAGAGGCCCTCTTACCGGGTGACCATAGAGTAGTTCAAAGGGGCTGAACCCTAGGGACTTCTGTGGCACCTCACGGTAAGCAAACAACAGGCATGGCAAGAGGACGTCCCACTTACGCCTCATGAACTCTTCTAGGCCCATAATCATGCCTTTGAGGGTCCGGTTGAATCTCTCAACCAGCCCATTACCTTGGGGGTGGTAAGGGGTGGTAAACTTATAAGTTACCCCACACTCCTCCCACAGAGACTTCATATATTTGGAAATGAAGTTAGTACCCCTATCAGACACCACCTCTCTGGGGAACCCCACACGGGAGAAAATCCCCATCAGTGCACGTCCCACCACGGGGCCGTCACTGTCCGGAGTGGGATGGCTTCAGGGTACCGGGTGGCATGGTCCACCAAGACCAGGATGAACCTGTTGCCCATGGCTGTCTTGGGGTCCAGAGGCCCCACAATGTCAATGCCCACTCGCTCGAATGGGGTACTGACAACTGGAAAGGGCTGGAGTGGGGCTTTGATCTTCCCCCACTCTTCCCACTTGCCTGGCAAGTTTCACATGTCCTGCAGTGAGCATCTGAGCTCCTGCGCATCTGGGGCCAATAAAAGTGGGTGACCAGCCTCTCGAAGGTCTTGGTCTGCCCCAGATGTCCTGCCAATGGCACATCATGAGCCAACCCCAGTAGGAAGGCTCTGAAGCACTGGGGTACCACCAGCACACGGGCTGACCCAGGCTCAGCAACCTTAGGCTCGCTGTAAAAGAGGTCATTCTCCCAATAGATCAGATGTGACCCTGACTGATCAGCTGCTGCCTGGGCTGCAGCCTGTCGCCACAGCCCCTCAAGATAAGGGCACGTTCTCTGCTGTTCACAAAATTCCTCCCTGGTGGGCCCTCCTTCCTGCTGCCAATGGGTCAGCCCAGGCAGGTCCCCCAGTTCGGCTACTTGTTTCCCGGTAGGCTCCAGGGCATCCCCCTCAAGGTCTGCTCCCTCCGGGACCGTGGGAACTATGGGGGCCGGTTTGCCGCGCCCCCTACCCCTTCCCTTTAAGGCAGGGGCCTGGGCCATACTTTCAAGCTCCAGGTCCTTCTGAACATCCTTACTGGCTGCCATGGACCGAGTGGTCGCGCACTCCCACTCAGGCAGACCCAACATCTCCAAGTGAGATTTCCTCTCCACCGTAGCCCACGGGGAGTTCTCTAAATCGTTGCCCAACAGACAGTCTACCGGCATGGCTGGCCTCACAGCTACTTGAAGAGTTCCTGAGACCCCCCCCCACTCAAAGGGAACTTGAGCCACCTCACACTGGCTCTCAGAGTTGTCTGCTGACACTACTGGGCAGAATGCATGGGGGACAACCTGCTCTGGGGACACCAACCGGGAGCTGACAGCAGTCCCACTCGCTCCGGTGTCCCTCAGAGCCTCCACCCTATGGCCATTGATGGTCACCCACTGCCTGTACTTCTTAGTGTTATCAGGCAGCGTGGGGTTAGGGACCTTCTCAAAGTCTCCTAGCGAGACAAGGGTCAATTCTACGGGATCCCACCCACCTGGGGCACCCATCTCCTCCCCTCCCAGGGCTACACTAGCAAGCTGGCGGGTTGGTGCACGGGGTGGTGCATTGAGGTCCCACTGGGGATCATAATACCGGTGGCCCACTTGACCACATTTAAAACAAGTAAGGGGCCCCCTATGAACAGGCCTACCTGTCGGGGGCACTGGCTTCTTCTCAGGGGGAGACTGGGACACCACTCCTTGGTTCCCTTGGGAATTACTTTGGGGCCCTCTCTGGAACTCCTTCTGTTTACCCCTGTCCCCCCCACTTCTCTGCTGGGGACCCTGCCCATTTTGGCGAAGTCTCCTACATGACCCTTGCGAACCCAGGTGCTCACCCAGCGGTCCGCCTCCTCAGCAAGCTTCCTAGGGTTAGTTAGCTTGCTATCAATAAGGTGCTGGCGTAGCTCTGGAAAACAGTTACTAGCTAAATGCTCCCACGCAAACAAATCATACAGTTGTTCAAAAGTTTCCACCTTGCTACCTTTTACCCAGCGATCCATTGCTCTGGGAAAAAAAGACACATATTCATCCCAAGTGGTACCCTCTAACTTCTTACAGGTTCTAAATCTCTGCCTGTACATTTCTGGGGTCAAACCATATCGCGTCATCAAGGCCTCTTTCATATGGGCATACACCATCCTGCTCTCTTCAGGCAGATCCAACAGGGTATCCCTCCCTTCACTCACAAAGCGTCCCCACAACCCCGCTCCCCAATCCTTCTCAGGGACCCGGTGGGACACCATTGCTATCTCGTAGGCGGCAAACCATTGCCCAATATCCTCACTCTTGTGGAAATCCTTGATGACATCCTTGGGTATATAAACTCTACTCTCGGTAGGTACTAAAGGTATGCTGCTACCAGAGGGGGAGATCTCTAAACTCTTAGCCTTGATCTCCAGCTCCCTCAATACTCTCTCATGCTCCAGTTTCATTTTCTCAAGTTCAAATGCCAACCTGTTATTCTCAATATCCAACTTTTTACTCTCTAGGTCCTTCTGACCTTCTAATTTGGCCAGCTCCAAACTATGCCTCCTATCTCTCTCCCTGTCCTCCATCTCTTCTGGAGACCGGCCCTTTGAGGACACACTAGTACCTGGACTGGAAAGTGCTTTACCTCCCACTAAATCCACTTAGTCATCCTGCTGCCCTCCGGCATTCTCTCCCCCGTCCACAGGCTCTCCCCCATTCCCGGGGAATACCTCGCCTCCAACCAGGCCTTTAGCGCCTTCTGATACTCCTCCTTCCTAGAGAGACCTGCAATAGGGACGGTGAATTGCTTGCAAAAAGAGTTTAGCTGTTTGGCAGTGTAGGTTTCTAACCTCTCTTCCTCAAAGGTGAGATCCTCCGAAGCATTGGATGTTGGCTTACCCATTGTAGAAATAACTGGCAATTACGATCAAAAATAGAACAAGATCAAAAACGTATGTGGTTGCGTTTAGGTCTGCACTCACTGGTAGTGTACACCAGTTATTGTATGTGGATCACAAATGCAAGTCCTGATCCCACCGCTGCCACCAATGTTAGAAATGGGGATCTCTAGGTGGCAGTGGCTGGCGCCAATGTCCAAGTAGGGACCCTTCTTCCTAAGTCAGAGTAAGGGGGCTACACCCTTTGATAACCCCTGCTCAACCCCTGCTCAACCCTGTGGTAACGTAGCACGAGCAGACAGGCCTATCTCAGAGGCAGTGTGTGAAGCATTTATTACCATACACAATAACGCAGTGAAGACCCCACAAAGGGACCCCACACAAGTAGCTATAGAAAAATGAGTATCTTTATATAAGCTTAACACAAGGCTCAAAGACGATCAAGAAGCCACAATGCACGTAAATATAGGTTCACTTAAAAGGCAATAAAAGCACTCAAAAGCGTGTGAAACGAACTTAGTTCGAGGCCGGGGTCTACGCGACCCGGTGATGCACAATGTACCTGAGGTTTAAAGGGGCACGGCACGCAGCTTCGGGAGGAAGCCGCGATGATGACAGGCGGACTCGCAGCGGCCACAGCTCCCAGCTGCAGCAGTCCGCGGCGTGCACTCACGATGACCCTGAGACGGTGATTAAATGCGGGCTCTCAGCGGCAACAGCTCCTCAGCTGCAGCGGCCCACAATAGCGATAGCGATGATTCTCGTAGCACAGGCAAATGCAGGCTCTCAGCGGCAACAGCTCCTCAGCTGCAGCGGCCCACAATAGCGATGATTCTCGTAGCACAGGCAAATGCGGGCTCTCAGCGGCAACAGCTCCTCAGCTGCAGCGGCCCACAATAGCGACAGCGATGATTCTCGTAGCACAGACCGATGCGGGCTCTCAGCGGCAACAGCTCCTCGGCTGCAGCGGCCCACAATAGCGACAGCGATGATTCTCGTAGCACAGACAGATGCGGGCTCTCAGCGCCAACAGCTCCTCGGCTGCAGCGGCCCACAATAGCGAAAGCGATGATTCTCAGCCCGCGTTTCCCGCAGTAGACCCAGAGGCTCTGGAATTCTCGACAGAAGCCTCACCTGCAAGTAGAACCCCCCTCAATAGGAATTCTGAAGGCTGATGGGTGAGGTCTAATGTCCCTGAGACTTCAGCAGGAGGCAAGCTCAAATCAGGCCCTTGGATAGTTGCTTCCGCAAGATGGATGAAAGTTTCAAAGTCCTTTCCCTCTAGTTACACGGACAGAGGTTCGTCTTGACATCCAGAAGTAACACCCCCTGTATGGGTTTTGGCCCAGATATTTATACCCCACAGGTCTTTGTTCTCAAAAGTCACAAGTCACTGAACCCAGCCAGAACCAGTTCGGTGTGGTCCTGGAGCACTTTGTTTACAAGGCTGCATCCTGCCTTTGAGGAAGAGGGGGTCTGCCATCAGACGCACAGTGGGAGGTGGAGCCATCATTCACCTTGCCAGGCACAGCCCTGCTCAGATCAAAGGTTCACCCCTCCTCATACTCCAACTGCAGATCTCTCTATTCAATCCAGGTCGGGCTCAGCCTGCCCTGTCCCTCCAAGACCAGACAGCCAATACACATAACAGCAGAGCACACTGGAAGACTTAGGCAAGAAAATACCCACTTTCTAAAAGTGGTATTTTCAAACACAGAATATAAAAATAATCCTCACTAAAAGATGTACTTTAATATTCTGAGCTCAGGCATACTAAATTCGACTTTCCAAACATGTTCCTTGGGTCAGCTAGGATTATAGGATGTAATAATCAAACTGCCCATTCTGGCCTAAAGGAACAGATAGCCTTGCAATAGTGAAAAACGAAATGGAGTGTAATTCACTATCAGGACATGCCACACAGACCAAGGCAGGTCCTACCTTTCACATACAATGCACCCTGCCATAGGGGTGACTTACATGATGCCAAGGGAAGGTTGAGGGACTGGGAAGTGGGTTCACTTCACAGTCAAAAAGGGCAGTTCTGGACTGCGCACAGACTCTGCGATGGCAGGTCTGAGACACACTTTACAAGCTGCTTCTGTGGGTGGCGCAACCAGCGCTGCAGGCCCACCAGCAGCATCCGGTCTACCAGCCCTGGGCACGCACGGTGCACTATACTAGGGACTAACCGGTAAATCAAATGAGCCAATTATGGGAATACCAATTCATCCAGTCAATTTACAATAGGGAGCATTCGCGCTGTAGCACTGAATGGCAGTGGCACAGTGCCCAGAGCATCTAACACCAGCAAACACAGAGGAGACAAAAGCGAAAGATGGAAGGGAGACCCACGCCAATGGTGCCAGGTCTAACAATACCCATTTAGTGGCTGATTTTTAGACCGTAAAACCAGAAAACCTGGTTAAATCATGGCTTCTCCGCGTAAACTGTGTGACCATAGGCACATATCTTATTTCGCCAAAACTCCTTTTTCTTCATTTTCGTGTATGAAAACACTTTCAAATATGTGAGTTCTGAATACCAGTTGTACAAAAATCTATTGTGTTTGATTTAATAGACTATAATGTTTCACTAAAATATTCTGGGCCACATACAGGGCTTACATGACAACTGTCTTGCCTCTTAGTTCACTAATGGTTCATGTTCAAAAACATTTAATAAGTATATCTTAGTGCAGTGCAATAATGTGATGTATTAATAATGACAAAGCTTCCACATGTTAAGAAATACACTTTTTTTTAAATTTGAGGGCACTTTATCATATTTACGTGATGTTTTGCTGTATAATTTGCATAGCGAACATTTTCAGGGCTCGTTTAAAAATGTGTTTGAATAAAAATGCACTGACTGCATCACGTTTGTTTTTCTTCTATTAACAGAGACAATACAGGCTTGTAAATCCACTCACAGGCATACTCTCAGACACGCAGCATCCCGCAAGTAAACAAACAAACATAGAAACTCTCACATACAGGGGCGGCTCCTCAAGAGCAGAGGAGCGTCACCCTGCCTGCTGTGAGGGCAGCAGGCACACACAAATAAGTAAAATGGCATGTCAATACCATTTTACTTATAAGTTGCAGTGTGAGTGCAGGGGGCGGGGCTGAATCCTGCGATTGCTGGAATACAGCTGCCCCTGTGGTGCGCATGTCGGGTTGGCCGGCTGGTTTGCCACGGCCAGCCTGACATGCGCCCTGTAGACCCAGCAATCCCATGGCTGTAAAACACCCATGGAATTGCTGGCAAAGTCCCCCAGCCTCAAAATGAGCACTGGGTTAGCCCGCTCCCGCCAATCCTGGAACTGCTCTCATGCTGAGAGCAGCTCCAGGATTGGCTGTCCTTCCCTTTACTGCTCGAGGACGCTGATCAGGGAGAGAAGTGCCGCACCCAGGGGAACAGTATTTATGGTGAGTTTGGCGCTGTCGCGCCCCACCACATTTTTATAGCAGTAGCTGCTACTGCACACATACACACATTCAGAAACCCACACACTGTAGTATTGGAACTTATCTCACCTGACGTTCTCCGAGTTGCAGCTCCTGCTTGGCTGGCCCTGAAATACATGAATTCTCTCCCCCTGCTTTTAAGACCTGGAAGCTGACACCCCAGCTTCTGTTTTTTTTAATTCATATGCTCGAGCCTCTGCCTGATCAGATGCCAGGATACGTTGGAAGTCAACCCTCCTTCTCTAACCCAGCTTCTGTTAGGGCATATGAGCGAATGATGGACAAGCCCCACCAAAGCTTCATTAGCTGACATGCTGCACAATCCGAGGTTTGTGAAGCATGTCGGCTATGGAATGTGAATGCGTGAGGCTGGGCTGTAAGAGCCAACGGTCTCACACATGCACAACACCAATGAGCACGATGGAGCCCCCTCTGGTGCTAACATGATTTTGCAGCTCTTTACATAAAAACAAACGATCAGTAGGATGGTTTGTTTTCCTGTAAAAGCTGGAACACATCTAGGAAGTATTTAGAGGAGGTAGGTGATCTGAAAGGAGGGCACCACCATGGCGCCCCCTATTGGCGAGCCGCTGCTGCTTATAACAAGTGTTGCCTGTTGTCCCTGCATCCAAAGGAATCCAATATTACTGCAAGTTCATTGAACCAACAAGTGCCTCATTTTAGGCTTTAATTATCAGGAGAAAGGAAGGTCAAGATTTACTCTCGAATGTTGGCTTGCGGGTATGGACAGTCACTAACAGTAAGCACTTAAATAGTACAAAATAAAGTAGATTATCAAGTCCGTTCTATCACTTTTGTAAACATTTTAAATATTAATTTTATTCTTTGATGGTCAATATCTTAGTAGGTTTGCAATGGCTTCTATTATTTTTAATAGAATTCAACATTGCTTAAGGACTATTCAGTTTCTCTAATCAGTAACCCAGCCTAAAAAAACTAGCTGAATCTAAAGATAGAATTTTACCTAGTAGTTATTTCTTTAAGAAAATAGAAGAGATTTTACTGGTACCAGTTTAACTAGCATTTCTTTATCAAACCAGATTCTCTTCATCTAGCTTGTGACTCTTTAAACGAAGAGATTAATGATCTCCCGGTTTCAGTTTCCCCATTTGGCCATTGACATAGGAGCCAATGTATGATGTAGGTCAGGCTGATGTCTCTGCCCTGATCTATTGAATCAAATTTATACCCATCTTGTGATGTCAGAATTCTCATGGTTGAAGTATGTACAGTGATTGAGCACTTAATCAACATTCACTATTCGGTTGTTAAATTTGTAAACCTATTTTCTAGTTGAGGCATTGGTATCTGTGTAGTGATTAAAAGTTTTAAAAGCCATTTAATAACATTTTGTGTTGGGATCTGGTGGCATAGTTTGAGAGGATACAGTAATAGATTGTGTCTTTTGTATCAGTCTCGAAGTGCTCGGTAGCAGTGGGTTACGATCCAAGACCGTCTTGTCCAGATATCTGGTGTGATACACCGATGTCTGTAGTGATCTAGTGCGTACTACTCAGTCCTAGCTCACATGCAAATAATGCGTAGGTGAATAAAAGGAACACTCTATTACCTTAGCGTTTCTAAATTGCCAGGAATCTGAGAGTGACCAGCATGCCAGCCATTCGTGTAGCGCCTTATGAGTCTTACAATCTGCTGAATGTGGTAGCTGGGAGCGTGAGCAATCACAGTCTGTATCTACGACACTATTAAAATTGCCTTTCAAGAGTGCGAGGTTTGTCCACCTTGCTAGTTGCTTACTCAAAGTGGCATAGAAGGTTGGTAGCTCAATATTGGGAGAGTAAATGCTGCCCAGCACTACCAGGATGCCATCAAATTTACCTTCCAACACAGCATAACTGCCTTCCTTATCAAGCAACACTCTATCTGCCTCGAAGGGCACCCATGGCTTCACCCAGATCAGCACTCCACCGACATAGCGTGAAAAACTGGTGGAATACACCTGACTCCTATATTTTGTCAAGGCTGTCTGGGACTCTGTTGTTGTCCCTGTGTGAGTCCCTGTGCTGCATGCCCTCTGGATCATGTCCTATTGACTTGGTGGATTATGTGCCCCGCTGTGCCTTGTGGGTGGATCTTGGTAATCTTAGGTTTTTCCATATTTATCCATTAAGGTGGATGCCCCAATACAGGTCTGTGACCTTATTCCGCCCCCCCCGACTCACCAGCCGGTGTCAACCTCTTGATCTAAGGGGTCTCTCCTATTGCCTCCTGTGGAGCGTTTCTGTGTCAGAAGCTGACCCAGCCCCCTTGCCTGAAGTATCTGATAGAGACATCTAGCCGCAGATTCCTTAACTTAGAATATTCCCCAGGCGTCAGACTGGATCCGGAAAACTTTTTCCCCAGCAGTACCTCTGCACGCTGGGGGGCGGTGTCGCCCGGCTCCGTCCTGACGTCGTCCACGGAAGCGACGTCAATGGAGCCATATAGGTCCTCCCCGGCGTGCTGACGTCAGTTTTCTTCTTTTCCGCGTCCCAACGCGGATCCGGGAGAAGCGGTTCCTCTGGCCTGTTTATTTTCAGGCCTTCACGACGCCTTTCGCGTCGGACACAGTGTGCTGATGCCTGCGGGCTTCAAGTCGTGTGCGTCCTGTTCGCGGCAGATGTCGGCGACGGACCCCCACGAGATCTGTATGTGGTGCCTGGGCGAACACCACGACTCCGCCGAGTGCAACGCCTGCCGCCAGCTCAAACCGAAGTCCCTGCGGGATCGTCGGATGAAGTTGATGTCCGCCCGGATGTCCCGGTCAGAATCCTCGTGGTGCCGGTCTCCGTCTTCAGCGGACGACTCCATACAGCGCAGTTCTTCTTCCTGCGCTGAGGTTCCTGTCCGGGACAGGTCCCGGAGTCGTTCCAGTGGACGTCGTTCGCCTACGTCAGGTAAGCACCGGAAGAAGTCACGGAGGTCGTTGACCTGGCACAAGCGTGACGACTGGGCACGCTGCTCCCGGTCTTTGCCGGACATGGGCCCTCAGGAGTCGACCCCAGCCTACCCACCGTTTCCTGGTGTGGGTGCGACTCGGACCCAGATGGAAGCCTATTCCAAGGCTCTGCAGGCCATCTTTGGGTCACCCCCTCTCCCTGGCGCGCCTTCGGGCCCCACAGTGGGAGTAGGGACTCAGGTCGGGGGTTCGACGGCGGGTTCCCCTCGGCGCCGACTGAGTACCTTGACTCCGGTTCCGGGGTCGCTGCGACGTTTGGGACACTGCCCGGAAGGGCATCCCACTACGACGTCTGGCCCTCCTGATGCGCCTTGGCACAGCCCTGCGGGGCTCCCTGCGTCGTCGCGGGAGGCGGTTGCAGCACGGAGCTCGACTCCGAGTCGACGTCGTTCCTCCCCGCAGGCTCCTGCCTTGGTGGAGGTCGAGTCAACGCCGGCCCGACGCCGGGCGGACGAGGCCTCTGCGGGGGTCGTCGACGTCGATCCGACGCCATCTCGAGGTTGGTCGACGCCAGTTCCGTCCCCGGCTGTTCCTCTGCTGGTAGAGGACTAACCCCAGTGGGTGCTCCACCCCCGGGGTTATTTCAATGTTCCATGGAGCAGGGGCCCATGGCGGAGCGGGGGCCCATGGGGCAGCAGGGGCCCATGGGGCACTGGCCGGCTCAGCATTTTGCAGGGCCTCTGTCGTTGGGTGGACGGATTAGCCTGCAGCCGTCCCCAACGGATGAATTGCTGTCTCCGCCTCGTATGGCCACGGAGGCTGGTGCTGAGTTTGCAAGGGCGGTTCGCAGGGCTGCGGATATCTTGCAGTTGCAGCCGCCCTCTGTCTCCCTGCCTTCGGATCCTTTGTTTGATCTTCTCCACCAGGGCACGGCGGATGTAGAGCCCTTGTTGCCTTTTGGCGGGTCCTTGTATGATGTCCTTCTGGGGACTTGGGCCAGACCATCATCGGGGGTTCCCGTGGGTCGCTCTTTTGTGCATCGCCATCGCCCGGCTCCAGACGACCCGGCCTGTTTGTCCCTCCATCCTAGGGCTCACAGACTTGTAGTCCAGGCTGCGCTCTCTTCCTCTCCTCCTCCGTTGCTTCCTCCCACTCGGGAGTCTAGGTGGTTGGAGTTGTGTGGCCGCAGTGTCTTCGCGTCCACCAGCTCAGGCCTTCGGTCCTTGAACACGTCCTGCGTGTTTGCTCAGGCCACTTTTGCCCTTTGGGACTCCGTCGAGCGTCTCCTCCCTCTTTGCCGGAGGTCCCTCGTGCTGACCTGGTCCGACTTATTCGGGATGGCCGCGACATGGCGCAGTTTTCCGTCCGGTCGGCCATGGACACTACTGACACCGTGGGTAGGGCTATGGCCAGGTCAGTTGCTATGCGTCGCCATGCGTGGCTACGCGATGGCAGTTTCCCTGACCATGTGCAGGAGCGACTCGGGGATCTGCCCTTCGATGGGGTCCATCTGTTTGATGAGCATGCCGACTCGGCGGTTCGGCGCCTCCTCTCTGGATTTCGATGACTGCCAGGTTTTTAGTCCCTTTGGAGGACTTGTGTTTTCGTATGCAGTATTGTCCCTGCTTTTATGATTTCCGTCTCTGGGTTCAAGACATTATTTCCCAGACGGTCTGTATGGCTGTTCAGCCGTGTCTTTTACCTTCCTATGGTGCAGCTGGGTCAGCTGTTTCGGATGATTCTTTTCGACCTCTGCTTATGAGCTTGTCTCAAGAGGTGTCCCTCATTTTTTAAAGGGATGTGACTTACCCTATGTGGGGTATTTGTTGGCTATTGAGTAGCTGCTCTTCCTTGCCAAGAAGTTTCGGAGGCTCCCGTGGAGTTCTCTTTGTTCTTTTCAGACCCTCTGGGGATTTTTCCTGTAGGTTCTGCTGTGGGCCTTCCCCTTTGTTCTATGCTTCCTGCTGTGGTGGAACATCTCCTCTGTTGAGGCCAACGGGCTGGCGTGGCCCTCTCCTGGAGCTTTTTTGCTGCCTACGGTTGCTCCGTTGCACTCTCATGCGTCTGTGGATGCAGTCTGCTCCGGTGTGTTGTTGGGGTTCTGCCGTTCCTGCTCGCCTCAAAGGGGGGTTCACGTCCTCCGGCCTTGCATTTGGCTCTTCTTTCCGCCTTATGTTCTGGCCTTAGCACTTTGGTTTCTTGGGCGCTGGTGCGCGTCCCTGTTGGCGCGCGTCCCTGTTGGCGCTTTGTTTCATTCCGCTCCAGCCCGGTTCTTTCTGGGTTCTGGGCGGGCACCACATGTGGGTCCACACTGGGTGTGTGCGGTATCACGGGGGACCTGTAGTGTTCCTTGAGCCACTGTCTTGGCTGCTTTGTCTTCTTCCCTGGTGTTGGGAAAGGCTCGGGCACCCCCTGTTTGGGGTTTGCCTATGGGCAGTAGGGTTTTCGCCAGGGCTGATCCCTGTTGCATTTTACCTCCCTGTGCCGGTTTCCGGCCTGATCTTTGGTTTTTCTGTTGTTGCCGCTCAGGTGTTTCTCCTCCTGGCCTCTGCTGCGTTTGTCGACAGACTTGTCCTAGAAGTTTTCAGACATTCTGTGTCTGAGGGTTACTGACTCCCCCTTCTTCCTTAGTGTGGGGGTCAGTATCCCGTCTGTTTTGCGGTGACTCAGCCTTTCCTATCCCGATCGGGGGGTTGGGGTCGCCCTCTTTGTTCATGGACTTGTGTGTCCTACTACGTTCACATCGGTGCCGTTGATGTCTTTTGGGCGACTTTCGGGGTCCTCTTCCAGTTTCCCCTTGGTTGTTCCGTTCTTCCCTTTTTCATATGTTTCTATGTGCTGTGTACGCACATGAACGGGCATACATGTGTGTGGGGTTTCCCTGCGGTGGTTTCTGGGGGTTGTCCCAGATTCTCTCTCTCTCTCTCTTTCCCTCATGGGAGTTAGCTTGGGTGCATCCGGCTCGCCGGTGGCCCTAAGTCCTTGGCCTTGTGCGTGAAGTTGACTTGTTGACTAACTTCTGCTGCGCCAGCCTTCTCTGTCGGCGCGCATGCTTCATTGGCCTCTGCAGTGGTGTGGTTTTCACGGTACACACTGTCTGGTCCGTGTATTCTTGTGGTTCACATCTATGTATCTCCTGGTAGACGTAGTTTGTATGTCTCAGCAGGATGCCTTCTGCCACTGGTGTTTCTTTGCTGGCACCTGATGCTGTGCCGCTCATATTGTGTGTTCTGACTCTGTCATTTTGTTCCAGTCCCTTCGCTGGGGCTTTATCTCTTACGACTTCGGGGATCCTATACTTAGTTTCCCTCTTTTCGTGGTAGCTGTGGCATTCTGCCATTGTGCACTGACCCTTCTGGTTCTGTGTTTCGTTTAGTCCCTGTCGGGCTGATAGTAAACTTGTGCCGTCCTCTGACGGGTTGTGGTACCTGGCTTCCCTTGCTCAAGCTCCACTTTTTACTTTGTGGCCTAGTGTCTGCTACGCTGGCATTGCTGAGCTTTATGGGTCTGGTGTCAGCCGCGCTGGCATTGCTGTCCCCACCTTGTTTTCGTCACTGTTCTTGATGGTTTACTTCCCTTGGGAACTTGGTGGCTTTCAGTCGCAGACCCTCCTCCATTGGGGTATGGCTTTGGTATCTATTCTAAGTTAAGGAATCTGCGGCTAGATGTCTCTATCAGATGAACGAGTTACTTACTTTCGGTAACGATGTATCTGGTAGAGACACAGTCAGCCGCAGGTTCCTTGACGCCCACCCATCCTCCCCATTCTGCGAGAGCCTTTCCAAGTGGGATGCTATCCACTTGCCTCCTTGCCTCCTTGCAGGTGGCATTGGTCTACCTGAAGGGTTTTCTAGCTCACCTGCCTCTGGGGCAGGGTGTGTCATTCTGTTTTGGCACATTGGCTCTCCGCCATTTTGGTTCTTGGGTGGCTAGGTTATGTGCTTTCCACGTTCCTCCACCCTGATTGCTGCGGCATCGAGATTCTCATGTTCTTCTGCCCTCCCTCCGCCCTCGTCTGTTTCTCCCCATTATTTGGGGTCTCCTTGTCTCTGTTGCAGTCGATTGGGTTGTGCTTCTATTAGACTATGCTACAGTTCATAGGTCATTGTGGAGGATGTGGTGGGCATCCTTTGTTGTTGCTCACTTCTGGTCCCTTGTCAGGAGTCATGTTGTTCCGATCTGGTCCTTTACAGTTAAAAGTATATGGTTACTGACTGTCTTTCATACAGTTCCATTCTGTGGTTACATATTGCCCTTCATTTGTTCTGCCAATCATTTCCACTGCAGTTGCCTCTTACGGGGGGCACGGCTCTTCGCTTTGGTGGGACTTTTCTGGGGCGGGTGCTCTGTTCGCTCCCTTCAGTCCCTTCAAGTGTTGAGTGCTCTTTCACTATGGTGATGTTTCTCAAAATTCTCTGCTTTCTTATCATTGTTGTTTCAGGACATTTGTTGTTTCAATGATTTCTTCTCTTTTTTGGCACACTGTTCCTATACTCTCACAGTTTTTTGTAGTGGCTCCGCGTTGTGGCGCGGAAAAGTTTCACAGAAAACTGACGTCAGCACGCCGGGGAGGACCTATATGGCTCCATTGACGTCACTTCCGTGGACGACGTCCGGATGGAGCCGGGCGACACCACCCCCCGGCGTGCAGAGGTACTGCTGGGGAAAAAGTTTTCCGGATCCAGTCTGACGCCTGGGGAATATTCTAAGTTAAGGAATCTGTGGCTAGACTGTGTCTCTACCAGATACATCGTTACCGAAGGTAAGTATCTCGTTCTTTTGTCCACCTCCAATGGGGGGGGGGATCCAGAAGGAGGGACAAGCAGCTGCCCGTGAGGTGGTTGCAAACCCCAACCATCACCAGGGCCACTATCGAACTCCTGGACGGGGGGGGGGGGGGGAAGTGCCAGTTTGCCTCTCCACTTCCCACTCACCAACAGCCCAGAAAGCAGGGCACTCTTTAAATAATCTCTCTGGTGCTTCTGAGCTGCTTTGCAGCCTCCGACTCCAAACTGCACAGCCCTGCGTCCTCACTTCTCTTCCCCTCCTATGTTATTATGCGGCCACCATTTTGATTTGAGCCACATCTTCCTTGCCCCTCTCTCGGGCCACCAGGTCCTCAGATCGTGTTGATCCTCAGTACAGCAGGCAACCGCTGTACCTCCGCTACCCTACACCCTCCCCCCTTTCCCTCCCCAACAGCCCTGTGTTTCAGCAAATACAGCATGGTCTGCTGTTGAAGACCTTGGTCGTGTCTCCAGGACCACATCATTACCATGAAACCTGTCATCTATAAATTGTCTTCTCACTTGTAGGTTGTCCTATATATATGGATGCGATCCAGGCAAATTAAAGGCAGGATGTTGTTGGATCGCGAGGCACTAGACGGGAGAGCTCTTTGAGTTTGCACCCACCATATTGGCTGACCTAGCCACATTCCAAGTTATGCTGTATTAACAGAGATTAGTATTAGTAATTGGCCAGCGATTGTATACATGCTCATACATTCTGTACTCCACCTAAATGAAGAAAAGGGCAGGGCAATATTGAGCTTTATTGTCCACTGCTGCGTGCTACTTTGCATGTTAGTTGCCTGCCCACGCATTTTGGACATAAACTGAAGATGAAGGTGCAAGTAATCCATTATTGTTCTGCAGCAGTAGGACATGAGACCATTAGCAGTTCAGCTCTTCAGCAAGTACTCGCCCCCCTTTATTGTCTTTCTGCACTTTCAAAGCCTCTCACTGTGCCTTGCGTTCTAGCCCTCAGTATATAGTCTGCTGCCTGAGAGAACCATTTTTCAATTAGATTTTTTTCTCAGTGATCTGCTTCTCACCACCTTCCACTTATTTGCCAGCTTCAACTCTCATGCCACCCCTCGACCATTAAAGTGTGTTGTAGTTAAGTTCTACATCAGAAAGTTTGTGAGAGATGGAATGCAGTGGTTCAAGAGGAGACGGCAGTTGGTTAAGACAGCTAATGGATGAGGTGAAATAAACGGCCTACCGGCACTTGAAGAACCTACCTTAAGAGTGGAGTCTTAGTTCATTACATTTGGCGACGAGGATGGGATACGAACCAACGCGTGCAAAGCACAGTGGCCAAGTGCACAGTGCTTAACTTGTAAAAGAATAAGTGCAGAGGCCCAACGTTTTGCTCAGCCCACAGCCAACATTATTGAATTTTGGCGTGCGAATACCTAGGCTCTTGTCATCTTGATTTCCCCCATGCCTCCCTCCACCACCAGACACTCCCTGCCCCTTTATTCCACTCTTGCAAGTTCCTGCTTTCACACTTAGTAACCGTCTTGCTTTTCCTCCTTCTGTCCTCCTTGGGTGTTCTTCCCTCGGTTGCTCTGGGTCAAAGTCCGATGAGGAGAAATAACTACCAGGTCCAGTGGGCCCCACCTGAAACCACCGGCTCAAATTAAGCACTGTGAGTGCTCCTCTTCCTTCCTGGCACAGAGCTTTGCTTCCATTGCTAGAAAAAGAACTGAAAGAGGGTATATTAGTGGAATGGAGTGTCTGTGTACATCAACTTAAGGGCGTCTGCTAAGCACTGAAAGATCAGCTTATGGGTAAAGAAAACCGAAGTAAACGCTGGAGTGCGAAAGGGAGGTGGAGACAGTTTGCCAAATTAAAGTGACTTTAGAATTTCTATCCGTGGAGATGGTAAGTAACACCAGAACTTTCTACTTACCCATCTTGCACCCCTCGCCCCTGGCAATCCTCCTTTTTAGACCGGTCGGGGAAATAATGAACTGCTGTGCCCCCACAGTATCGCAGTGGTAGGATGTTTTATGAGACTACTGTGCCCTACTACTGGTCGTAGTATCTTTTTGCAGTGCCCGTTCAGTTGTGCAGTTAGTATTGTGTAACCTGATGTGCAGTGAAGCCGAGCGGAGCATGGACAATGTGTTCTGAGAATAATTTAAAGAGATCTCCAATGTAGATGACGTTAAAAGGTTGATCACGTGAATATCCTAAATATGTAGATTATAAATTACCCTGGTGTTAAAATGTAAAAGTGTCGAGTTTCCCAGAACTCTTTAAAATAAAAGTAAGCAAGTTCCTTTGCATTTTGTGCCGAAAAAAAATTCGCGACGTCGGAAAAGTTCATTTAAGATTAAACCAACAGTGGTGGTCTTTGACCGTATGCATCTGCACAAATGGCTCGAGGACTTTGACAGGAAGTTTAATGTATACATAAGTAGAAGCTGACAGGGACCTGCTGTGTGTGCCAAGGGTTGCAGTGATGGAAAACCGAAACCCACTGCTCACTGACCACAGCATGAGCCTTGACACCCATTGTAAATAACCCGGAGATATATGGCTGCATTAAGCAGCAGACTGGTGTATCAACAACAGTAAATCTGCGGCACTAGAAAAGGCTGGCATTCTGGGCCGCCACTGATTAATATTTCCACCAGATTAATAGGAGCCTGGCACATGTTTCACATTGTAATTCCCTCTAATGCGATGAACGATATGTTTGTTTCCCCCACAGACTGGTTTTTGTAGACACCGAGTTCAGTTCCATAAAACTAAAAGCTGAGGATGCTGCCGGCCGAGAGCATCTAATCACCCTGAAGTTCAAAACAAAGGTGAGTGGATTTCAGAGTTTAAGAATATAAAATACCTTGTTTGTTTTGTTGCTAATTTTACAGTTTCTGAAGTCATCACGTTATTTTTCTTCGAGAGTGCTTGAATCTCTCTTTCTTGCTTATAAAAATTAATTACGTGTGGCATAGTGATTTATCCTCTAGATTTATTGGCAATTTTATATATTTTAAACAGTAGCCTGCCTCCAGATTTTTTTTTTTCTTGAGAATAACTGTTTTCGAGTTCAGTGGTGTTGTTGGTTTACCCTTTTACCAAACGACCATTGAGTTTGTTAGTGTTTTATGAGGTTCTGAATAAAGCTCAGTCTGGATATTCCTGCTGTATAGAGTTTGCCCCTTAGGACTTCTATTAGGAAAATGGGTGGATTCTTCAGTGATCAACAGATTGAAGCTTTCTAAAGGATCGAAGGCCATGTAGTTGGATGCGTGTACTATGTGCTGTCAGCAGTCATGCGTGTACTATGTGCTGTCAGTAGTTATATGCGAGTACTCTGTGCTGTTGGTAGTCAGATGCGTGTACTATGTGCTGTCAGTAGTTAGATGCAAGTACTGTGTGCTGTTGGTAGTCAGATGTGAGTACTATGTGCTGTCAGTAGTTAGATGTGAGTACTATGTGCTGTCATTAGTTAGATGCGTTTACTATGTGCTGTCATTAGTTAGATGCGTTTACTATGTGCTGTCAGTAGTTAGATGCGAGTACTATGTGCTGTCAGCAGTCAGATGCGAGTACTATATGCCGTTGGTAGTGAGATGTGTGTACTATGTGCTGTCAGTAGTTAGATGCGAGTGCTATGTGCTGTTGGTAGCGAGATGCGTGTACTATGTGCTGTCAGATGCGTGTACTATGTGCTGTCAGATGCGTGTACTATGTGCTGTCAGTTAGATGTGAGTACTACGTGCTGTCAGTAGTTAGATGTGAGTACTATGTGCTGTCAGTAGTTAGATGTGAGTACTATGTGCTGTCAGTAGTTAGATGTGAGTACTATGCTGTCAGTAGTTAGATGCGAGTACTACGTGCTGTCAGTTAGATGCGAGTGCTATGTGCTGTTGGTAGTTAGATGCGTGTACTATGTGCTGTCAGTTAGATGTGAGTACTATGTGCTGTCAGTAGTTAGATGTGAGTACTATGCTGTCAGTAGTTGGATGCGAGTGCTACGTGCTGTCAGTTAGATGCGAGTGCTATGTGCTGTTGGTAGTTAGATGTGTGTACTATGTGCTGTCAGTAGTTAGATGCGAGTGCTATGTGCTGTTGGTAGTCAGATGGGTGTACTATGTGCTGTCATTAGTTAGATGCGTGTACTATGTGCTGTCAGTAGTTAGATGCGAGTACTATGTCCGGTGTCAGCAGTCCGATGCGAGTGCTACGTGCTGTTAGTAGTTAGATGCAAGTACTATGTGCTGTTGGTAGTCAGATGCGTTTACTATGTGCTGTCATTAGTTAGATGCTTGTACAATGTGCTGTCCGTAGTTAGATGCGAGTACTATGTGCTGTTGGTGGTCAGATGCGTGTACTATGTGCTGTCATTAGGTAGATGCTTGTACTACGTGCTGTCAGTAGTTAGATGCGAGTACTATGTGCTGGCAGCAGTCAGATGCGAGTGCTACATGCTGTCAGTAGTTAGATGCGTGTACTACGTGCTGTCAGTAGTTAGATGCGAGTACTATGTGCTGTCAGTAGTTAGATGTGAGTACTATGTGCTGTCAGTAGTTAGATGTGAGTACTATGTGCTGTCAGTAGTTAGATGCAAGTGCTACGTGCTGTCAGTAGTTAGATGCGTGTACTATGTGTTGTTAGTAGTTAGATGTGAGTACTACGTGCTGTCACGCACCAAATCTAGGTAATAGCTTTCTGGATAGTTGTTCTCAGGAAGCAATACAGACCGTATGCTTGAGGCCCAGGTGTTCTTTTTTTCATTTATTTATTCATCAATTGTAGCACTGCCTGCAGGCATATAGGTGTTTGAGCGTGTAGCGACCAAGGATAAGTAGGAATGGGAGAGAGTATGGCAATAGATAGGGGAGAGAGAAAATAATGGGTATGGATAGGACACTAATGGAAAAGACAACTGACGTCAGTGACTGCTTTGATAGCCTCAATGAGCAAGTCAAACGAACAAAAAGGCATTCAATGAGGGAATTCAATCAATCAATCATCTCGAGTTCCTCTGCGGCACAAATTAGACTGTTCTTTGAGGGGTGGTAGAGTTTCACAAAATAGGGGCTTGCTCTATGAAACTGATTCAAACCAATCTTATAGAGACTTCTAGCTGCAGATTCTTTACCTTTGAATTTCCCCAGGTGTCAGACTGGATCCAGAAGATTTTTCGTGAGCAGTACCGCTGCGCGATGGTATGTGGCGTCGACCGGCTCCCCGTGCGTTGTCATCCACGCTGAAAGTCACGTTGCGGTACCTATATAAGCGCCACCCAGGCGTGCTGAATTCTGCTCTTTTCTTTCCGCGCCAGCCAGCTCTGATCTGCAGAAGAGATACCCCTTAGTCACTATACAACTGGATTTTTGTGACATTTTGTCAGTTTTTGAGGTTTTCCTTCCTGGTGTGTCAGGAATATGTCATCGAGAAAGACTGGATTTAAGCCCTGCGGAGCCTGTCATCGGCTGATGTCGGTCACGGACCCACACCTTGTCTGCCTGTGGTGTTTGGAGCATGACTATGACCCGAAATCGAGCTCTGATTGCGGTGCCATGAATCCAAAAGCTTTGAGGGAGCGGTTCCTAAAGCTAATGGCGACCTTGCATGCGACTCCAAGCAAATTGAGGTCCCGGTCAAGCGGAAGGTCCCGGGAACCGGTCATGGAGCCCGAAGTAGTCATCGTCCCACTCCAAGTCCTTAGGACACTCGGGTAAGTCGAGGCACAAGACAAAGAGCAAGAAGTTGAAGCGGTATTTGACTTCTCCTCGTCCTTTTGGCCGACGCAACAAGGGAGCATCAGCATTCAAGGTCTGGTTCCTCGGAGCCTGGGCCGACTTTCTGGAAGCCGGAGCAACCCCTGCCCTATTGAAAGAATTCTCGGAGGCCATGTGCCTCATCTTTAGGCGGCCCGACTCCTCCGGCTTGCCTTGGGCATCTCTGATCCTAGCTCCAGTGGGCCCCCGGGGATCCATTCCTGGATCTGGACTGGCGCCGGTCTTACCATCTCGTCCTTCCCTGGCACGGGCCCCAATGCCGACACTCCCAGTGCCCACTGGCGGCACCATCCCCATTGTGATCCCCAACTCCAACACAGAGCTGGACGGGCGTCGCCTGGCGCCTACTCCGATGCCGGAAGGATCCTTGCCTCCTAGATCGGAGCCTAAGCCCAATTCCCTTGGGCTAGGCCTCGGTGAAGAATGGGAGGGGTTGCTGGATCCTACAGAATGCCTGCCCTATGAAGAAGACACAAATATGGACTGGTGTGAGGAACTGGGTGATGCCAGCGGACTGGATACTTCTCCAGATACTGGTATGCTTTCTCCCCTACCGTGGCTACGGAGGAGGGAGCCTCATATGCAATGGTGGTGCAGAGGTCAACTGAGGTCCTTGACCTTCAGTTGTTCTCAGTGGCAGCCAAGTCTAACATCTTTGCAGAGGTGTTATAACCAGGAGCAGTGTTCCCGCGAAGGTTCGGGCCTGCGCGCGCGCCCACGTCAGTGCCCCCGAGCGCGCAGTGCTGTGTGTGGGCGCACGCACACATGCCCGAGAGCATTCGCGCCGCAGCGCGAAAAATGGGCATTTCGAACTTGCAGAGGAACTGAGGAAGAGGCATTTAGCAAGTGCTCCCTCCCAAGGAGGGAGCACTTGCTAAATTTCTTTTGTTTTCTAGAGTGCGGCTGTGGGGCTCATTGTGTGCTTTTGTTTAAGCATCCGTGTTAATTGCAGAGCCCGTCACAAGCTGCAATTAACATGAATGCTTTAAACAAAAGCACACAATCTGCCCGCAGCCACACTCTAGAAAACAAAAGAAATGCAGCACCAAACACAGCGTGTGCTTTTAGAATCACCTAAAAGCACACGCTGTGTTTGTAGACTTGCTGCATTTCTTCTCTTTATAGAGCGGGGCTGCGGGGTGATTTTGTGCCTTTTTTAAAGTTTTCATGATAATTGCAGCTCATGAAGGGCGCTGCCATTAACATGAAAACGTTAACAAAGGCGCACAATCACCCCGCAGCTGCGCTCTGTTAAGAGAAGAAATGCAGCAAGCCTACAAACGCGGCATTTGCTTCCAGGACCAGGTGACATAAGCTTAACAAGCATTTGCAATGCAATAGGTCTTGCATTTACACGAGTTTAAGCTATTGGCATTGTAAATGACAATGCATTTTATTTGTTTTAAAAACCAAAACATAAATAAAAGGCATTGTCATTCATTTACAATGCCAATAGCTCAAACGAGCGTAAATGCGAGACCTATTGCATTGCAAATGCTTGTTTCTTCATGGCAGGCGCAAATAGATCATCCAGTCCGATGCACAAGAATGCTAAGAAAATAATACAGAGACTGGATTAATTATTCACATCTGGAATAGGGAAACTAGAGATTTTCAGGGATCACTGCATTGTATCAGTGCAAATGTACACATTTTTTCTTTATAGCACACAATGAAAGAGAATTGCTTCACGGCACTCAAAAGGTTGATAGATAAGGAAACAAAAAGCCAGCCAAATAACCATTTTGTTAGTAGGGAAAGCTGGGATTTATGATTAGGCCTCCTGGCGCCTAAAGTTTGCACCCACCAGTTAGATACAATGGAATGGCTAAAGTCAACCAACAGCTTTCTGCAATGCTCACTGCACAAGATGGGAAAAATTGGAAATGTAGAACAACTGGAAATGTAGGCAATGGTCACATAAGCGGGCAAGTGCTCCTAATTAAGTGCTCATCTGATGATATTCAAAGTAAAGATATGCAAAATATGCCTTAAACCCATGTGACAGAGTATCTGTGAACTGTACCGAAAGTGGGCCATACAAGTGGCAAACATGATCTATACAACTGCAAATAACATAGCTGCAATTGTAAAATGGAGAATTTTGAAAATGTCTTCAATGAAAATAAATCTACATATTTCAGCAGAAAGTATTAATTAAATATAACTGGTTTTTCTTTTTGTCCAGAAACTCATTGTATTTTATAATTTAGTAAGTGTGCTGGGCACAAAGTACTGGGTGTAAATAAGGCATTTTCCAGCACAGTATGTCTTTTTACTTCTGAACCCAATGACGTTGCTTGCTGGCAAAGTAATTCTATGATGGAAAACCTCTCCTTCCTACAATTTGTTTGCTATCCAAGTTAGTGAAAAAATAGGGAAGGGAAGGCAGAATAAACAGCTCGACTAAATCGTTATCTGGGTCCATCAAATTGAATACTGAGAGTCTTGTTGCTTCTCAACTAGGTTTAATGAAGGGCCGCTGATATTGAGGCGCTATCGCTGCCCGCATTCACCACGTTGTTTGAACTGATCAGAGTGAAAGGCTTATTTAGAGAGTCACGCAGGAACGTCGTCTCTTTGTGTAATAACGAGATTATGGTGACAGCCGGACCCTTTAAATGAGGCTCATGTGGAGGGTACGCTGCAGGGCTACAGAATGAATGTAGTGACAGGGACGTCTCTCAAAACGAGAAGTCTCGGCCTTCTTCCCTCCTCCCCCCTCCGCTCCACAACAGACCCCGAGGAATAAAGCAGTTTTATCCGCCAAACCAGAGGGTGCATATTTAAAGGATGCCCACCCCTGCCACAAGCCACTGGTATTCACAAAATCAAGCGCTTCTCAGAACCTTCTACTCCACATACCGGGTGGTCTTCAATAGGCAACAACCCCCTATGTACCTCACGCACCAGAAAGAAAGTTATAACCAGCTGAAGCAGCGCACGTCGTGCCTGCACGAAGAGAAACTCCTTAAAGAAAAGAGTGCTCACAAACCTAAGAACACGGTCCCTGTAACAACCGAAGTAAAGGGGCCAGTCAGCATGGGAGGGTACAATTGAAGACAAGGCAGTACCAAGGAGGGACTAACAAGCCTACTAAAGAATCAGAAGGCAGCATTTAGGAAAGACAATGACACAAGCCAATGACAGATATTGGCGGAGAGTGGGCGGGGCTTCTCTTTCGTACTCCACAACAAGAAGTCTCGCAGAGTAGCGCAAGCGCGCTGACTCAGGCTCAACCTAAAAATGGAAGCACAAACCATTTGTCTCCGAGCCATGCAGCTTCTATCATCAGCACTTCTCCCTTTTTCAACAAGAGCAGTTCAAGCATGAATGTCAAAATATCCTAGTTTGCAAATGTTTTCTATATAATTCTGGTTCTGCAATATTTACCGCATAATGCATCATCTGCTGCATAATTTGACGATTTTAGCTAAAAAAAATGTTTGTAGCTCAAACGGATCAAATGTTAATAAAAAATGTGATTAGTATTTCTGCGAAGTGGACGGCCCTTTGCAAAGGTTGACTGATCACCTTTGTCACTGCTTGATGTGTATTTTACACTAGTACTAATAAGGCAACATTTTTCCAGAGACTGTTAGCATCTGTAAAAATTTAAAAATAATAAAGTATCAGACAATATACTGCATTACGCTGCAGCCTTTTTTTTGCTGCATAATTTAGTCAACACTGCGGCATAATTTTGTCCGCCATTGCTGCATAATTCCAGTGGCCCCAATGCAGGCAGCACATGTTAAAAGTGCTTGTGCATGAAGCAGAGACTGTGAAGTTTGTGAACTTAGTTTGGTGTGCTTGCAAATCCTGCATTGCCGAAACATAATATACTTGCAAGCATGTCACCCCACCCGAAGTCAGCGCCCGGTGCGATTGCACCGCCCTAGAGCCACCTTGTTCAAGGGTCCTGTGACCTCGGTGATTGTCGTGCTAGGGTGTGCTGCTTCATAGGCCTGCCCGCAAGACTGGAGGGGATCTTCAGTATGAATTGTGGTTGACAGGCCTTCAAGGTTAACCCACAATTGCCACCGTTAGGGTCCACATGCTGGTGCTAAGACACCAGGGCTTCTAAGGTCTAGCAAGGGAATGTGCTCCCTCAGGAGAGTGGTCTGGTGGACTGGTCATGAAGGCTGAACCTGGTTCCCCAGCTCCAATTTCGGCAGCTCTGACCATAGTGCCACATCCTCTCCTCCACTGAACACCATACTGCCCCATTGAGAGAAACTTGCACTGCCTTCAGCTACAACCCAATTGTGCCCCGCTATAAACTCCTGAATGCGACACAATTCAAATTACGCAATAGACGAGAGTAATATGGTACCTAAAAAAAAAAGTAACAAAATCATGGAAAAAGCAAATACTCATAGGGAATGCAAGTTTAAGTAAAGCATGTGAAATGTAAGCAGGAGCAACATGGTTACCTTAACGCTTTTGCATTAATAATTCAGAAATCAGTGAGTGCTTTTACCAGCGGCAGAGCAGAAGTGGACACTGTCCTTGTCATCTCTGGGCAAGAAGGAAGAGACAGAGTCCTTTTCCTTCTCTACCCGCCCCGCCTTGAACTGCCACGAACGCCAAGCCTTATCTGTGGGCTATTTCTGCCATCCTGGGACGCATGTTTAAAATAAAAAAGCAGGGGAACGGAATCTATCAAATTAGAGAAGTAGGGGCACACCGTGCCCTGCCGATCCCCCCCACTTCGACCACTGCATGTGTGGTGCTTTTAGGAAGCAAGCAGACTACTTCGAGGGTTAATGATTGTCTTGCTACTAGAATGGCTGAGCTAGAGTGCATGAGGTGAATCAAGATGATTGGACAGAGTCACTACAAAAAAATGTTTGTGCTTGGAGTCGGAAAAGGAAGGGAATCTGATGGACATCGTTTGTTTGGCAGTGAGGGGAGAAAACCCCGGCAGAGCTGCATTTTCATTCTATTGCTGAAAGATGTTTAATTCCCTTCTCTGTGCAGCATGCAGAGTATTCTAATGAAAGCTCTACTTTTTACTCTTGGGGTCCTGAATCACGTACACTTGGAATTACCAATCCCATTCCCTTTCCCTGAAAACCTAATTCTTGACCCCTGAAATGATGTGCCCTCAGCAGCAGCTACCATGTGACAAAAGCAGTAAGACTGCGGCGCCCCATCCTTGTGGAGAAGGTGGTAGCTGAGGTAAGGGTTGGGTAACGACCTGAATCTCCCGAAGTCCATTTTCCAAGAATTTTTTTTCTCTTTTTGAGAGGTAAAGCAAGGTTCATTGACAGTGAGACTAGTTAAACGACGATGATTCGAAAAGTGTGGCAAAGCAGATTATTTCCAAAACAGTGTTTTGAAGTATATAAGTGATTATTGCTTTAAACCCAGATCATACAAACAGAATGTCTGAAAATATGGATTATAAGCTTTTTTTTTTTTTAAACGCCTCCTACCTCTGCCGGTCGCACTTAAACACTTGTGTGCCGCTCTGACGACAATCAAGTCCCGGGATCAAGTGACAAGACGAATACTGTGCCTCCGGTTCATGAAAGTACACATGTTCAGAGGGCACGGCAGGGGCTGAGAAGTTGACTGTTTTGTCAACAATCTCTGTCCAGGCTGATGCCGGGGCTTAGGAGGGAATGGGCCCAGCAGGCTGTAAAACTATAACATCCTGCGCAAGAGGCTCAGGTAATGTGACTTCTCTGCTGGGGGGTGCGGAAAAACAAAGCTACCCCCCGCCGGTGTGTCCAATCTTCGAAGCATGTGTGTGCTTCTGGTCACCGAAAGGGTGGTGTGATTGTGGGAAAACAGCAGGCAAGACCCGCTCCATGGATCACCCACGTGATGGGTGGTACCCCCAGAGTAGACTCACAGGAAGGCTGGTTGGGGCACGGCTAATTGATCTGTTAAATTCTGGCCTGCCTCGTCAGAGCTGTTCATGAATATTCTATCTCTGACGCATAGCATTTTAAATTTGAAGGCGCAGTTGCATGCTCATATATGTTAGACAATTTTAGCGTGCTGGTGCTGCCTCTGCCTCATTGGCAGTGTGTCTCAATTGCAGTATTGTCAGAGGGGCGCTAGAATACGTGACTAATGCATTTTAATGTGGTGATGAGGACACTAGCATTAAAATGCGTTAGTCGAAATCCTGATGCGGCCCTACCCTAACCCAGCCCTGAAACTGCGAAAAGTAAAATTATAATAACGTTATTATAATTATTTTTCCTGCTCAAAGAGAGCATTTGTTAAAGTTTTCATGTTAATCGCAGCGCCCATCATGAGCTGAAATTAACATGAAAGCTTGAACAAATGCACACAATCACCTGCAGCCCAGCTCTATTAAGAAAAGAAATGCAGCAACATAGCTGCCAAGGTTTCAAATTGCTATGTGGGACGGGTTCAAACCTGCCTTAATCAATCAATCAATCAATCACAGAACTTGTAGAGCGCACTACTTACCCGCGAGGGTCTCAAGGCGCTGGGGAGAAAAAGAGGGGGGGGGTGCTGCTACTGGTCGAACAACCAGGTCTTGAGTAGCCTCCTGAAGGTCAGCAGGTCTTGGGTCTGTCGTAGGCTTAGTGGAAGGGTGTTCCAGGTCTTGGCGGCGAGGTGGGAGAAGGATCTGCCGCCGGTGGTAGTTCTTCGAATGCGAGGGACGGTGGCGAGGGAGAGGTCGGCGGAGCGGAGCTGGCGGTTGGGGACGTAGAAGAGGAGTCGTCTGTTGAGGTAGGCTGGGCCAGTCTTGTGGAGTGCCTTGTGTGCGTGGATGAGGAGATTCTCCTGTCGACGGGGAGCCAGTGCAGGTTCCTCAGGTGGGGGGTGATGTGGCTGTGGCATGGTACATCGAGGATCAGGCGTGCGGAGGTGTTTTGTATGCGTTGCAGTCGCTTGATGAGCTTGGCCGGGGCTCCCACGTAGAGGGCGTTCCCATAGTCAAGTCTGCTACTGACGAGGGCCTGGGTGACTGTTCTTCTTGTATCTGTCGGGATCCACCTGTAGATCTTGCGAAGCATGCAGAGGGTGTTGGAGGAGGAGACTGCGTTGACTTGCTTGGCCATGGAAAGCGTTGAGTCGAGGATGACTCCCAGGTTGCGTGCGTGCTCGGTGGGTGTCGGGGCTGCTCCCAGCGTCATTGGCCACCAGGAGTCGTCCCAGGCTGAGGGGTTGGAGCCGAGGATGAGGACCTCTGTTTTGTCCGTGTTCAGTTTTAGTCGGCTGATCTTCATCCAATCGGCGACGGCCTTCATTCCTTCATGGAGGTTGGATTTGGCGGCGAGGGGGTCCTTGGTGAGGGAGAGGATCAGTTGAGTGTCGTCGGCGTAGGAGATTATGTTGAGGTCGTGCTGTCTGGCGATGCGTGCGAGCGGGGCCATGTAGATGTTGAACAGTGTTGGGCTGAGGGATGATCCCTGGGGTACGCCACAGATGATCTCGGAGGCTTCGGATCGGAATGGTGGGAGGCGGACTCTCTGGGTTCTGCCGGCGAGGAAGGAGGTGGCCCATTCCAGGGCCTTGTCTCGGATCCCTGCGTCGTGGAGGCGTGCGCGTAGAGTGCGGTGGCAGACAGTGTCGAAGGCGGCGGAGAGGTCCAGTAGGATGAGGGCTGCGGTCTCACCATTGTCCAGCAGGATCCTGATGTCGGTGGCGGCGATGAGGGCAGTCTCAGTGCTGTGGTTGCTGCGGAACCCCGATTGGGATGGGTCCAGGATGCTGTTTTCTTCGAGGTATCGGGTTAGCTGTTTGTTGACGATCTTCTCGATGACCTTGGCTGGGAACGGAAGCAGGGAGATGGGCCGGACGTTCTTGAGGTCTCTCGGGTCCGCCTTGGGTTTTTTGAGTAGGGCGTTGATCTCTGCGTGTTTCCAGCTCTCTGGGAAGGTCGCGGTCTCGAAGGAGAGATTGATGACGTTGCACAGGTGGGGTGCGATGGAGCTGCTGGCTTTGTTGAAGATGTGGTGCGGGAAAGGGTCTGACGGGGAGCCGGAGTGTATTGTGCTCATGGTCTTGATGGTGTCATCGATGTTCACGCTGGCCCAGGCTGGCAGGGGGTCGTGGTCGATGGTGTGCGGCGGGTCTGTTGCATCGATCTTAGTTGGGGCTGTCTGGGTGTTGAAGCTGTCGTGGATGTCGGCGATCTTGCGGTGGAAGAAGGTGGCGAGGGAATCGCACAGGGCTTGCGACGGCGGGATGTCGTTGGTGTTGGAGCTGGGGTTGGAGAGTTCCTTCACGATGTTGAAAAGCTCCTTGCTGTTGTGTGCGTTGTTGTCGAGGCGGTCTTTGAAGGAGATTCTCTTGGCGGACTTGATGAGGTGGTGGTGGTTACGGATGGCGTCTTTGTGGGCTGCGTGGCTGTCCGGTGTCTTATCACTGTGCCATTTCTTCTCTAGTTTCCGGCAGGTACGCTTGGAAGCTAGGAGTTCCGAGGTGAACCAGCTGGCTCTTTTGGTGGTGTCACTGTAGGTGAGTTTTTTCAGCGGGGCGAGGGTGTTGGCACAGTCGTCCATCCATCGTCTGAGGTTGCAGGCAGCGTCGTCGGTGTTGGATGGGTCGGAGGGAGGGCTGAGAGCGAGGTTTGCCCGTCGTGGTCTTCGGTGACTTTGCTCCAGCAGCGGCATGGGATCTGTTGGGTGCGGTGGTGTGTGGTGGGTTTCTGGAAGGTGAAATGGATGCAGCGGTGGTCGGTCCAGAGGAGTTCCGTGGTGTGGCTGAAGGAGACGTGGGAGCTTGAGGAGAAGATGGGGTCAAGCGTGTGGCCGGCGGAATGGGTCGGTGTTGTGACGAGCTGGCTCAGACCGAGGTTGGCGAGGTTGTCGATCAGGGTGGTGGAGTTGCTGTCGTTGTTGTTCTCCAGGTGAAAGTTCAGGTCTCCGAGGAGGATGTAGTCGGTAGAGGTCAGGGCGTGCGTGCTGATGAAGTCTGCGATGGAGTCGCTGAACTGGGGTCGGGGCCCAGGGGGTCTGTAGACAAGGGTGCCTCTAAGGGTGGTGTTGGGGTCCGTGTGGATCTGGAAGTGCATGTGTTCGGCGGTGCTGAGAGTGTCGTCGGTGCTGGTCGAGACCCTGATGGTGTTCTTGTGGACGATGGCGATTCCTCCTCCTACTGCGTTGATGCGGTCTCTACGGGTGATCTTATAGCCGTCTGGGATGGCTATGGCGATGTCGGGGGCGGAGGAGTCGTTCATCCAGGTCTCTGTCAGGAAGGCGACGTCTGGTGATGATGTGTCGAGCAGGTCCCAGAGCTCGACGGCGTGTTTGCGTGCGGAGCGGGTGTTCAGTAGGATGCATCGGAGGTGGTTGAGGTCCTTCTTGGCGGGCGCTTCGGTGGCTCTGAGGCTGGTGTAGCTGCAGTTCCAGCAGGTGAAGGGACCATGGGTGCGTTTCGGGGCGGCCTTGAAGCAGTTGTGCGTCCGTCCGGGGTTGAGAGCGTGGAGTGTGGTGGCATCGTATCGGCGCCGGTCCTCGAGGCTGGAGCGGGGGCGCACGGCCCAGGGGTTCTGGCACCGGGCGCGGTCCAGGCGCGGACGGGCGCAGACGGGCTTGCCTTGGGCGCGCCTTTGGCGCGCCAGCCGCGCACCCGCTGCGCACGGCCGCGCAGCGGCCGCCATATATGGGGAGGTGGGAGGGAGGAGCAGCTGGGAGGCGGGAGGCAGGGGCAGCGAATGGGCAGTCAGGGGGGCGGGGACGCAGCGGCGGGAGTGGAGAGGGGCAACGAGGGGTACAGAAGGCAAAATGGGCACAGGGAAATGGGGGCAGCGAGGGGAACAGAAGTAAAAATGGACACAGTCAAATGGGGGCAGCGAGGGGAACAGAAGGAAAAATGGACACAGTCAAATGGGGGTAGCGAGGGGAACAGAAGGAAAAATTGTCACAGTCAAATGGGGGCAGCGAGGGGAACAGAAGGAAAAATGGACACAGTCAAATGGGGGCAGCGAGGGGAACAGAAGGAGAAATGGACACAGTCAAATGGGGGCAGCGAGGGGAACAGAAGGAGAAATGGACACAGTCAAATGGGGGCAGCGAGGGGAACAGAAGGAAAAATGGACACAGTCAAATGGGGGCAGCGAAGGGAACAGAAGGAAAAATGGACACAGTCAAATGGGGGCAGCGAGGGGAACAGAAGAAAAAATGGACACAGTCAAATGGGGGCAGCGAGGGGAACAGAAGGAAAAATGGACACAGTCAAATGGGGGCAGCGAGGGGAACAGAAGGAAAAATGGACACAGTCAAATGGGGGCAGCGAGGGGAACAGAAGGAAAAACGGGCGCCGAGGCCACAAGCAGAGGGGCGAACTTACCAGCAGCAGCAGCGGGCAGGACACCACAGGCGGAGCTGTGTGGCGGGGGAGCGACCTACCTGGCAAGGTCAAGGGTCGCCTTAACACCTTTCACGTGGATCTGTACGTGAGGAAATGCACCGTCTTTTCACTTTTTTAAGCAAAAGTTTGGAGTGATATTTGGCGCTGCACCCACACGCGCGTCTGGTTACTGGCGCACATATCCTTGGTTGCAGCGCACATAGACCTTACACTGCCGCACACAGAGGAAAAAAATTAGAGGAAACATTGACCAGGAGTATCCTTGTTTGAACCCCTACTCCCATTTATGACTCCCCTACCGACGTCCTTTTGAGGACTTGGTACAAACCCAACACAGGGGCTCCTTTGAATAGGGCCATCGCCTGCTGCCACTGCCGCCCCAGGGGACCCAAACTTCCTCACTCAACACCCCACCCCGGAGAGCTTGGTGGTCCAAGCCTCGACGTCCCAAGGTGTGTTCGCTGCCACTCCCCTGGACAGGGAATCCAAAAGGCTGGACTCCTTGGAGAAGAAGATGTTTTCTTCCGCCAGCCTAGCATTGTTATCTGTGAACACTGCATGCCTTTTGAGCCTTTACTCCCACAATCTGTGGGACACGGTTGCGCTAATGCTGCCACTGGTCCCAGGGGAGGCCCGGGCTGTGCTCTCTCAGGCTGTTGCTGATGACAGAGATGCTTCAAAGTTCACAATACGTTGTGGGCTTGACACAACCGACTCATTGTGCAGCGCGGTTTCATCTACGGTGGCCCTGAGGTGCCATGTCTGGTTGAGGACGACTGGCTTTTTGGGGGATGTCCAGGCTTCCCTTATGGACATGCCCTTCAATGGCACCCATCTCTTTGGAGATGAGGCAGATTCAGCGTTTGAGCGCTTCAAGGATTCTTGGGCTACGGCCAAGTCCTTGGGCCGCTCTGCTGCCCCACGTCACCCCCATTCTGCCTTTCGTGGCTACAGAAGGGGCTTCCAGCAGTGCCAGTTCTCTCCAAGCTACCGGGTCGCACATGCTCCCCAGCCTCTGCGTGGACGAGAGCGCGGGAACCACAGACCTCGTGGGTCAGGTAGCCAGCGGTCTGGCCAGTCCACCCTCCCCCCGGCAGCCCCCACATTTTCCTAATCTGCCCCTTTACCACCACGGGCATCCAGTTGGCGGCAGGATTCGCCATCATCTGCCCCACTGGCAGTCCATAACATCGGACAGGTGGGTTTTGCAGATTTTCCAAAGGGACTACTCCCTCCCCTTCGACACCACTACCCCGTCCGCCATCCCTACCCCGTCCGCCATCCCACCATCTCACGACCGGCTGACTGAGGATCATCTGTCCCTTCTCCACAAGGAAGTCACGGCTCTCTTGGCCAAGGGAGCCATATAGAAGGTTCTGGAGGCAGAAGTAGGCTGTCGTTGCTATTCCCGCTACTTTCTGATCCCCAAAAAGGACAAAGGCCTTTGCCCTGTTCTAGATCTCCGAGCCCGCATTTCTTCCTCAAGAAGGAGAAATTAGAAATGCTCACATTGGCTCATGTCTTGTCTGCCCTGGACCGAGGAGACTGGATAGTAGCATTGGACTTGCAGGATGCCTACTTCCACATTCCCGTCATGCCTGCCCACCGGCGCTATCTCCGGTTTACGGTAGGCCACAAGCCTTTTCAGTTCACCGTGCTCCCTTTTGGCCTTACCAGCGCCACAAGGGTGTTCACCAAGGTGATGGCAGCGGTTGCATCTCATCTGCGAAGTTCAGGGGTGCCAGTCTTCCCCTATCTCAATGACTGGCTGTTAAAGGCGGGCTCGCCCCAGGCTATCATCTCCCACCTCCAGACTACGGCAAACCTCCTGCGCTCGCTGGAGTTTACTATCAACATGCTGAAGTTGCACCTGATTCCCTCTCGGACGCTTCCTTTCATCTGAGCTGTTCTGGACACAGTGCAGTTTCGGGCTTCTCCTCCCGAGCGGTGAGTCCAGAATATTCTGGCTATGATACCAATCAGCCTCTATCCTGGGTTTTGGTGAGACTGACTCTGAGGCTACTGGGCCTCATGGGCTCCTGCATCCTACTGGTGACACATGCCTGATGGCATATGCAGGCTCTGCAGTGGGACCTGAAGTGCCAGTGGGCGCAACATCAGGGGAATCTCTCCGACATAGTCCAGATCTCGGAAGGGACTGCAAAAGATCTGCAGTAGTTGCTAACGAACTGCGATTGGGTCAGACGCAGACTCCTCTCCCTTCCCCAACCAGTGACAGTAGTGACAGATGCATCACTCCTGGGATGGGGCAGCCATCTGGGATAAGTGTAGATCAGAGGACTCTGGTCTCTGGCGGAATCCAGACTCCACATTAACATGCTTGAGCTTCGAGCAATCAGACTGGCATTGAAAGCCTTTCTACCCTTCATCAAGGGAAGGCTAGTATATATATTCACGGACACCACCACTGCCATGTGGTACTGCAACAAAAAGGGCAGGGTGGGGTCGTGGACCCTTGGTCAAGAGGCTCTGTGCCTCCGGACATGGCTGAACAGAAGGGCATATCCCTAGTTGTTCGACACCTTGTGGGCTCTCTGATCGCCAGGGCAGACGAACTCCACCGTCAATGCCAGCGCCTCACGAATGGTGTCTCCAACCGGAGGTGGCACAGCGTCTTTCAGCAATGGGGGCAGCCTTGGTTAGATCTGTTCGCCTCCTCCGAGAGCGCACAATGTCAGCAGTTTGGGGCGCTGCAGTTTCCAGACGACTGGAAATGGGCAGAGGTAAAACTTCTCCTCAAGAAACCGACGGCCGACCCAATCGACCTGAAAAACTACCGGCCCATCTCTCTCCTCCCCTTTGCGACCAAAGTCACCGAGAGACTCGTAAACGCCCAGCTGACCGCCTTCCTCGAAGAGAACTCCATCCTGGACGCCTCCCAGTCTGGATTCCGCAGCAACCACAGCACCGAGACCGCCCTCCTCGCCGCCACTGACGACATCCGCATACTACTGGATCAGGGACACACTGTGGCCCTCATCCTCATAGACCTCTCCGCAGCCTTCGACACCGTTTCACATCGCATGCTCGCAGCCAGACTTCACGACGCGGGAATACAAGGAGCCGCTCTCCGGCAGAACCCAGAGGATTCGACTCCCTCCCTTCCTCTCCAAACCCACGGAAATCAACTGCGGAGTACCCCAGGGATCATCACTCAGCCCCACGCTCTTCAACATCTACATGCCCCCCTCGCCGCCATCGTCAGACAGCATGGGCTCAGCATCGTATCCTACGCCGACGACACCCAGCTCATCCTCTCACTAACGAAGAACCCCCGAAGACACCAGACTCTGCTTCCAGGAAGGAATGAAGAACGTGGCAGTCTGGATGAAAGACAGCTGCCTGAAGCTAAACTCAGAGAAGACCGAGGTCCTCGTCCTTGGACCCTGCACCTCCGCCTGGGACAACACCTGGTGGCCCTCCGCCCTCGGGAGCCCACCCACCCCTACAGACAATGCTCGGAACCTCGGCATCATCCTTGACTCCTCCCTCTCCATGAACCGCCAGATCAACGCCGTCACCTCCACTAGTTTCAACTGCCTTCGCATCCTCCGTAAGACCTTCAAATGGATCCCCCCCCGACTGCAGAAGGACCGTCACCCACGCACTCATAACCACCAGACTGGACTACGGCAACGCCCTCTACGCCGGAATCAACAAAACTCTTCTACACAAACTCCAAACCATCCAGAACGCTGCAGCCAGACTCGTCCTCGGGACACCGCGCCACGAGCACATGACCCAACACCTACGAGGCCTCCACTGGCTCCCCGTCGAGAAGAGGGTCACCTTCAAACTCCTCACCCACGCCTACAAATCCCTCAACAACATCGGACCCAAATACCTCAACGAGAGAGTATCCTTCCACGTACCCAAGAGGAACCTCCGCTCCGCCGACCTCGCCCTGGCAGAGGTCCCCCGCATCCGCAGAAACAGAACCGGCGGGAGAGCTTTCTCCTACATCGCAGCCAAAACCTGGAACGAGCTCTCTGTGAACATCAGACGCTCCCCGACCCTGCACACGTTCAGGAAAGACCTCCAGACCTGGCTCTTCGACTGATCCGGAGCTGCTCCACCCCACCCCTCCCCCAAGCGCCTTGAGACCCTCACGGGTGAGTAGCGCGCTTTATAAACCCCTGATTGACTGATTGACTGATTGATTGATTCTCACTCAGAGACACTTCATCTAGAGTGGAGCTCAGGCCTCCTTATATGCCTTTCCGTCCGTACCACTCCTGCCCAGAGTTCTCAAGAAGATCAGGAATGACCAGGACCAAGTCATCCTTGTGGCTCCGGACAGGGCACGGAGAGTCTGGGATCCTGAGCTACTGAGCATGGCCACTGATCCTCTAATCAGGCTGCCCCTCAGCAGGATCTTCTGTCGCAGCAGAAGGGGAGGGTTCTGCATCCGAACCTGTCCACTCTACGCCTTCTTGAATGGAGATTGAGTGGCGGCAGTTGACAGCTTTCAACCTTCCTCCCAAATTCTCTCACGTTATTCCCTTCACCAAGATGGTATATACCTGCAGTTGGAAAACATTTGCTGCATGGTGTGCAGAAAGACATATTGATTATTTTTCTGAAGTCTTGATCTTCTTTCCCTTGCCTAGCAGGGCTCTGCTCTGGGCACTCTTAAGGGCTATCTGTCTTCTTTTTCTGTCTTCATGAGACTGCCTGACCAACCATCCTTGTCAAGTCCCCTATTGTACATCGGTTTCTTGAGGGTCTTGTTCACCTTTTTCCTCCTTCGCCATTTGTCATGCCTCAGTGGGACCTTAATCTGGCCTTAACATTCTTAATTTGTACTCTTTTGGAGCTTCTCCACAATTGTCCCCTCAGGCTTCTGACATTGAAAACAGCCTTCCTCGTGAAAACAGTCTTCCATGTGTCAATTACATCTACCTGCAGAGTGAGTGAGCAACAGGCCTTATCATCGCCGCCTTACTTCTCTGTCTAGCCTGCCAAACTGGTGCTTTGCACAAGGGCCTCCTATCTGCCGAAAGTTATCACCCCATTGCATGTAGGCCAATAAATCACCTTGCCTACCTTTTTCTTTTCTCCACATCCCTCTAAAGAAGAGGAGCAACTTCACCATCTGGACCCAAAAAAGAACTTTGTCGTTCTACCTTGACCCCACATGAGAGTTCCGGGTGGACGAACAACTCTTCATGGGGAGTGTTGGTGCAAAAAAAGGTTGAGTGATGCAGAAGCGGACCATCTCCAGACGGGTCGTGCTCTGCATCAAAATCTGCTATGCACTGGCCAAGAAGCAACATCCTGAAGGCTTGCGGGCTCATTCCACCAGAGCTAAAGCTGACTAATGCGGTAGCACGTGGCGTTCTGGTCCTGGACATTTGCCAGACAGCAACGTGAGCATCTCTGCACACATTTATCAAACACTACTGTTTGCACAGTCGGGTCCATAGAGATGGGCACTTCATCCTTTCAGTCCTGCAGGACTTCCTGGTTTGAAATCTGTCCGCAAAACCACCTCCGGGGAGGTATTGCTCGGGTATCTATTCAAAGTTAAGGGATCTGCGGCTAGAAGTCTCTATCAGATGAACAAGTTACTTAACTTCGGTAGCGCCTTATCTGGTAGAGATTATATCTAGCCGCAGATACTTTACCAACTGACCCATCCTCCCTGCCCTGTGAGCGGATTTCTCGGAATAGGGCTGCACCCTTTCGGGACCCGAGTTTTACACACCAGTGGTCAGTGATCTTCATGGCTCCACACATCTGGCTTGGAAAGCCACGAAAAGTAACTGGCATCAGTGCACCTGGTTGGCGCCTATATAGGTACCAAAGCATCACTTCGGCGCGGATGATGCAGATGACTCACGCAGAGCTGATCGATGTCACCTACCGGTGCGCAGGAGTACTGCTCACAAAATATCTTCCGGATCCAGTCTGACCCCTGGGGATATTCAAAGTTAAGGAATCTGCAGCCAGATTTAGTCTCTACCAGCTAAGGCGTTACCGAAGGTAAGTTGTTCTTCATAGCTCTCCTTCACTCTCTCCAGCTATCCAGACACAAGTACCTTTCCTGCTATTACGGAGGCCTCCCACCTTTGCATCTGAATTAGATTTCTAGGGGACCCTTGCTGAGGCATCTGACGCTGAGCTTGAATGAAGATACTAGATTCTCTTATTTGCTCATGATAAAACTTGGGTAAGGCCATGGGGTAGCACCCTTGAATCTGACACCTCAGGCAACCACAACTCGTTGGCCAACCTGTCCTACTTGCACCATCCTCTCGGCATCTTACGTTCTCGCAAACACCCTACCAGTATGGACTTCCCTCACACAGTTAACAGTAATCTTATTTGCATCTCTTTCTCTACTCGCCATGATAGTCTTATGGTGCCTACTGCACTTCATGATCGTTATCTCTGATTCTGTATAAAGCATAAATCACAGACGCTACAACACATATCATAGGTGCACTTTTCATCACCAAGACCTGGAAGTCCTGTATCTCCTTGCACACCTTTGACATTTTGTCTATATGCCTGCATACCGTGTGTTGGCCATCCTCCTAAGACAGTAGGTTGACTCACAGTCATCAAGACTCTACCTTGCCAATCAAGTTAGTCAAATTCTTCACCTGCTATGATCTTTTTGCAGCGCAGACATTGCAGGGCACCAGAGATCAGCTCCGCACTGAAATCTGGCCCCTCCTCCCTCAGTACAGCGTTAATCAACTAATCCAACTTAATCTGCAGACTTCCACAAGATGTCACCAATAAAACCATGAAAGAGTCGTTCTTCAACCTTCTAAAGACTCCCAGGTTAAGACCACATTTCATGTTTCCTTTTCACACAGAACGTAAAAAACACTGGAATTTAGATCCTCCTCCCTGCTGTTCTCACCTGCTAACCTCCACTGCACCTGCAACGGACACACTATGTACGCTTCCCCTTCAACGTCCTACACACAAGACCATTTTACTGCTATGGCTTTAGCCAGCCAGAGGCCTACGAGTGGCAGTTCCACTCGGTCCCCATATGGGACCCATGTGCCTTTATTAACTTCTTTATTCAACTGTATATTGCTATCGCCTACTGTCACAGGCCATTTATTGTCCGTGGTAAAAGCAGAAATGAGTTCAATGATTTCATCTTAAAATGATGCAAAAGTGTCTTGGAGACCTTAAATTGGCACGATCACTATTGTATGATTGTGTGAGATTTTTTGGAGTAAGTAGGATCTTTGAACTTACTATGTTATGATTTGGAAAAATAATTATTTTAGTAGATTTCTCATTAAGAAGCCTTAACTTAAAGGGAGAAATAGTATATGCTGTGTGATTGGAGTGGTGGTATGGCATCTGAAAAAGGGGCTGCTTGCGTCTTGTTCTCTACATATACGTTTGACTGAAGGAGGATGAACCAACAAGTTCAGTGAAGTAGGTATACTTACTGAGTCAGCATCTAGCTTGGAGGTGGCAGGTCTTAACTTACTAAAATGGTCCAAGAAAATGTCAAAAAGGGGCGTGGTTTCAGCAATAGATATTTAGTTGTGAAGTGGAGTCGGCATAGTCTCTGAGTCGCGGTCCCGTCTAAGCCTGATGGGCTCATCTTTGGTAACATTGTTACTAAAGACTTGTGAAAGGAGAGGGGTCAAAGGGCTCATTAGTAGTGTACACAATTTAGAATGGAAGATGTAATGACTTCATGGCAAAACCTTTAAATAATTTCATCTCTCAAATTAAACCATTCTCAAGTTTCTTCAAATTAGGCACTCCCTGTTTCGCCACACACTTGAGATTACAGATTGAAACAGCACTGCAGAATTAACCACACTGATAGAAAATATACAGAAAGACAAAATCATTTCCAAACATGCATTTACTATTATGATGCAACCGTAAGCCTACAAAGTAAAGACATCTTGATCAGGGGCAAGGGCATGTGGAAAACCAACCTATGTGAACAATTTCCAGACTAGCAAATGTTTTATGAATTCACTCACAGTACTTCTGCCTCCTACCTTTGGCTTGAATCCTGGGGAAAGTGGTCACCAGGTGTTTCTTATTTCTGTTTCGGGTGGTACATTGTGTGAAACATGCCAGTAATTGGTGGTGCTGTCCAAATCAACATACATTTTAGTCCTATCCAAGCTGGAACCCGTTAGAATAAACAGAAATGCAGTCATTGACAAAATAGCAGTGCAAAAGCTTCCGAACTTTTTACTTGCCTTATCTGTCGTCCACACATCAAAACCACACCTAACACTGGAGGGTGGACACTCTGTATTCGTGCTTCCTTGTCAATAAATGCATAATATGGATGTGGCACTTCCCATGGTTAAAAATGATCATGGAAATTCACAACTCGATAGAGGAAAGGAAGACTCTACACATACTAACAACATACATCAAGACAAGTTCCTTATAAGTTAGAGGCTGTTGAAGGTAAAGCCCAGGGCGTACTGCTGGCGAGGGACCACAATTCGTGCAAGAAGATCCCAAATGACTTAAGTATTAAGTAGAGACTCTGCATTTAAGTGAATTCCATTTTTCTCAGTTTTCTACATTATTCTGTTTTTTTTTCTTGTCTGTTTATGCAGACCACTAAAACAGGCCAAAAAATATGTAATTTTATTATTTGTGGGCAGATGGTCATAATCACGTAAATACAAGATAATCAAAACAATAACGCTGTGCATACGTTTGTATACGATTACTATGTTGTATATCTTGTTGTTGTATATATTTGTTATTATATCAATGATTTTGAAGTTTATTATTTATAATGTATAATATATTGGAGATTTGTGTTATTTTAATCATCATGGGCAAAGATTTATAATCACAAAATCGGAGGCTTGGCAAACATTTTTGTATATATTTTTATATATACTTTTTTTGTATTTTTATGACGCCTAATAAAACATATTTAAAAAAAGACTTCAGTTATTTGATTAATAAAATTAACCATCAACACCTGATCCAGGAAGCACTGGCTGAGACTCAAGAAACTTTGGATCTTCCTGCAGACCCTTTACGGGGACACTGTGGGAGACCGTATAAGTATTTGCCTTTTTTGGTAGTTATGGATATGGTCCTGGATAGAGGAGGAGGCCTAGGAAGATTCTTATTCATTGTTTGATGTTTATTCATGTTGCACTGCTTCCAGATGCAGAATTAAAATGCAAGCCTACAAAATAATCAGATATCCAGACATAGAACAAATACATTCTCAATTTTCCATAACTTAATCATGGTCTTGAAAGGCTGAAATGAGTAGAACCTTCTGCAACGAAGAAAAGGATGCTGAATTCAGTTTGTCCCTGGAAGACAATAGCAAGATGTAATGTAAAATTATACCACTATTTGATGGAGCAGTTCGCATTTCCTTAACTCTTCTGCAATTGTCCATCTAAGACTGTATCTCCTTAAAACTCTTCTTGTCAAGCTCCTTAACATGGCATTCATTTTACTGTTATTCCTTGCATTAAATGCATGGACATGTCAAGGATATTTATCTTTCCTAACTCTTGCCGAGGCCTTCTTGATGATGAAGGTGAACACTATTTAATGTACCACTGCTGCCAAAGCAATTTCTGTATGATGGCGACCCTGCAGTGCCTCGTTTGGTTGAAAAATTGACAGGCATGCAGTGGCCTGGACAACATATTTTAGTTATTAGAACTAGGGATGCTCCATACCGATCTTCTTTAAATATCTTAATTTTTTTACATTTGGATCATCCCTGGAGTGCTCACCATTTATATTTCAAATAATTTATGGTGTTTAAAAATAAATAATCTTGATTTTTATTTCTATCATCTCATATGTACTCAGTTGCCCCATTAGAAACTTTTATAGTATACTTTGTAGCAGTATACAGAGGTCGAACAGATTGGCTACTGTTCCACAAATATGCTTTTTTTTTAAAATGTAAAAGACCGCCAGGACGATTATTTTTTTCTTTTATATACCCAAGTTCCAGTTGGCAGATTTGATAGCAGTGGGGGTGAGGCAACACATTAACCGTACAGCAGCCCCTATTGGTCCCTTTAACAATCCCTAGTGAAGAACAGGTTCAGGACAAATCTTCTTTCCAGAGCCAGCAAAGGTCCCATTTTATTTTGTATGGTCAGAATCGACCCTAGGCAATTTGACAGTGTTTTTCAAAATTTGGAAACAAGAAAACATTCAGATTTACTATCAGAACATGTAGCAGCAGTGACTCCCGAAAGTAATCTGAAATGAAATAGAAATTGAAACTGTGAGCAAGCATGTGAGCTCTCCATTGACAACACCGCTGCAAGCCTTCTACTTTTCTCATAGCCTCTGATGGCCCGCAAGCTACCAGTAGCCCTTTTCTGGTAGACTGGTCCCAAACTGGACTCTCTGGTCGACACCCGAAGGTGGAATCGCAAATCCACTGTTCTGATCCTTTATCAGGTACTGGGGAGAGAGAGCAGGCATGGTAGCTGCTTCCCGGGCCCATAAGTCGATTTGCCCATTAATTTGTAGCCTGGAAGAATGAATACTGAGGCCCAGGATGAGTTCTGGCTTCAATTGCCATGCTGGAAATGTGTGGTGGAGCCACAGATTTGTTTTCTGTACTTTAGCAGCTTTATTCAAATGGGCTAATTGCAGATGATGATCCTGCATTTTTTAGGTAATGTCAATTTCGAAAACCTATGCCACTGCAAGTAAGTGTCTCCTCCGCAAACTCCGGACCGTGCAGAACGCCGCAGCCAGACTTATCCTCGATATCCCGTGACACAACCACATTACCCAACACCTCCGCGACCTCCACTGGCTCACCGTCGAAAAAAGAATAACATTCAAGCTGCTCACACACGCCTATAAAGCCCTCCACAACACCGGACACCAATACCTCAACGACAGAATCTCCTTCCACACCCCCAAGAGAAACCTCCGCTCAGCCGACCTCGCCCTAGCCACTGTCCCTCGCTTCTACAGGACCAGAGCTGGTGGAAGATCCTTCTCTTACCTCGCAGCCAAGACCTGGAACAAACTCCCCCCTTCACCTCCGACGGAGCCGGCACTGCACCAATTCAGAATGGACTTCAAGACCTGGCTCATCGATTGACCCTAACTGAGCTGCCCACCCCCCGCTCCCCCCTTCCCCACCACCTTGAGACCCTCGTGGGTGAGTAGTGCACTCTAAAAAAAAAAAAAAAAAACCCCTGATTGATTGATTGTACTCTTTTAAAAACTAGTGCCGCAAATTGGTTTCAGTTTAAAGGTGCTTGCTTCCTGGAAATCCTTTTTGTGGCTGTTCCCAATTCTGCTTCAATATTTAATATTCCTTCCCATCTGATGTCCTATTTAAAGCGGTGTAAGTTCCATTTCCGTTTATGGATTTCACAGTTGATGTGGCATTTGGAGTGTACAAAGTACCCTTAATGATGTAATTTTGTAAAAAAGAAATAAAAAAACGTGCCTATTGGATTGTGGTTAATTTTCTGTGGAAAAGCCTGATCTGAACCAGCACGTGAAAATGCGTATGCTTGATAGCACAACAGAAATACAGTGAGTTGATAAAGATGGAGGACTAAATGAAAAATAGATTGTATCATTCTCTCCTTTTGTAAGTCCTGGTTTATTCCATTATCAAACCCTCTACCATTCTTTGTGTGATATCAAGCTTCTTCGTGCCTCCTTGCAGATACTGATGCCTGTTGGCATCCTGCTTTTCCAGCTGTTTGTATACAGTTGTAGACCAGCGGTTTCTCTTTCTGCTGGAACTGCTTCTTTTACCATGTGTGGTTTGTAACACCTAAAGATATGTGTTTCGTGGAACTGCACAAGAGGTAATCTATGGAGCAGGGCTGCAGGGAAAACGAGTCCTAACCCAGTTCTCTCTTAAGTAGCTCAAAGTGTACTGTTATAAAGTCACTTTTACACTAAAGCTAACAAAAATATGCTTTCACCTCTGAATTAGATTGTCAAAATTAAGTAAAAAAGAACTACTCTTCTCCATTGTGACAGTTTCTGAAGTCTAACTAGGAAAAAGTGATTTTATTCCTAACGAGGCCTATTCATAAAAAATGCAGGTGTATTATCCACACATTGAAAACAGCTTTTTGCAACTGTTCAGTGAGGGGGGTGGGGGGAGAGAGGGCTAGCTTTCCCTCCATCTATCATGCCCCCACTTTTATATAATGAGCATTCAGTTCTTTGGGCTTTGGAGGCATACTTTAGGAGCGGCTTAGCTAATTTATAAAAGTAAGTTTTCCTACATAGCAGAGGCTTTTTTCCTTGCCACATGTCACTGCAGTGCTTTTAACCTGCAGCCCGGTGAGAGCAGTGTTGCTGTTTTGAGGCATGCATTTTTTTTTTTTTACAAGTGGGTGGTGTAAATGCAGGACCCTGAAAGTAACATTGAACTTCCATGTCACTGGAGCATTTTTCGCGCCATGTACAGTGGCTTTAATGGATAGATAAATAAGCCTGTTAAGTGAAGCAAGAGCAGAGTATATGTATTAGAGGCAAAGCACAGATAATAGACCACTGCTTAGCAGTGTCATAGTACATAGAAATCTAGAACCCGCAAAATCAGACCAGAAAAAGTGGGGGGACTGCAATAATAATTACGTTCATTTAAATGTATTTTTTTTTTTACGGTGGCCAAAATAAGATCACGCTAAGTCATATTAAATATCTGTATTCTTGCTCTATTCAGCCTAGAAACTATTGTATTTTAGTTGCAAAAAGTTCATTAAAGAAATAGATATCGCATGTTAATACTGCATGAGTAGTATACACGAGTTATAGAAAAATGCCATGAGGTCTAAAAGTGTACCCACATTTGCAGTTTTTTCTTGCTAATCTTTAGTTGCTCACATAACTGTTTGGAAAGTAAATTTTTTCTGTGTGCATTCACGTCTTTACTATGTATGGTAGTGAGTCCTCAGAATAAGTTGATTGCTTTCTTTTCAGTACCCTGTAGAACCACCCGATTGCATAGTAGACTTTCCAGTGCCATTTGCTATTTCCTGGACTGCACAGGTAAAACACAAATGTATTCTATATTGATCTTTGGTTTAATGCATTTTGTTCATCTGCAGACTTGCCTGTGTTATTAATCTGTTTAACATTTTTAAGCTCATCTCATTCTAGACTGAAAACAATATCAAAGCACTTGAGACTTGCTTTACAACCTAAAATATAGCATCCAGAAAGAAAGATAGAATTGAATCACAAGTAATAAATGCAACATAAACTATCACAAATCACTGGCAATTTAGCAAATAGAAAACCCAGCCAAGAAGAAGACCGTAACATTTGGACCCCGGGCTTAAAAGAAATTCAGTACTTTGTAATCCACACTCTCAGCGGAATCCCACCAGTGTTTTTTGATAGTTTATCTTCTCTGAATCAGTGTTCCACATTACAGTCCCTCTGGCTTCAAGTCTACAAATGCCAAGGACCTGGCTTGAACGAGGCAGTACATTTTATTGCAGTAGGCCGATGAACTGTTAACCAGTCCCAAAAACCAACTATCAAGATAACCAGCTCTGTTCGTTCGAGCAGGCGTATCGTCCTAACTGGTCATTTTTTGTCTGATATTGATGTACATGATTGACCCTCTTGGATGAGGCTAGATAAACTGCGTTGTAGTATAGCAAATTGCCATCACTGCTGATATCAACATCAGCCTATGCAGTTTTGACATTAGAGGGCACATTTATCAAATATAATGTTAAAAATGATGTACCAATTTAACAGGATCACTAACCTGCGGAAAGTCTGATTATATAAGTGCCAAAATTGTATGTAAAAAAAAGTCATTTTTGTAAAAAAGTTTTTTTTTTTTTTTTAAAGGATGAAAGGGATTTGGTGCTACTCAGATACTTATAACAAATCATAGGAATCGGTAGGTGAAGATAAAAACTAAATTATGGGATAAATTTCATTCAGACAACATGATTATAGACATTTGTGTTATCATCTGCATTGAGACCATGTTGTGTTGTACAATCAAGATTAAGAACGTATTTCATTACCAACCGTCTCAGAGCTCTCTCTCGATCGCCACCTCTTTTGGTACTTTGTACTGCATCAATGATTAAATACTTTAACTGCATCACATCTTGATTGTGACCTTTCACAAAATGCCTAGCCACTGGGTATGTGTGGTCCCTATTATTTATGGCTCTCATATGTTGCAAGACCCGTTTGTGAACCTGGGGCACTGTACTCCCTACGTACTTCAAATTGCAACTACATGTTAAAACATAAACTGCAAACTCAGTTTTCCAGTTGTACGAATATTTGATCTTGTATGGTCTACTGTGGAAGGGAGTCAGATATTCAGTAGTGTTTATTCCAATTTGGCATGCCCTGCATTTGGTCTGTCAAGATGAAGCTAGCTTTTATGACTCATTACTTCTGGACTACCTTTTACGAGAGCATCTGCATCGAGTATGCTCTGCGATATGTGATGAACGGGTTTCTTGGAGTCTTAGGGCCAAATATGGATCAGCTTTAATGATATGCCTGTGCTTGTGGATTAATGATCTCAATGCCTTGTCCTGACTGCTATATGGGGTAATCAATGTAATGTCTCCCTGCCTTGCTTCTTAGTGTTCTTTCCAAACAAGACTGCATCCCTTTCTTTCGTATTAACTGCAGTTTGCGTATGTTCCAACTATTCACTGTTATATCCCTACTCCCTAAATCTTGAAATCATCTCTTGTTGGCATTTTAGTGTATCCACCTTCCTTCTGCAGTTTCTCTTAGCGCGCAACAACTCGCTATGTGGAATGCAGGCTTTCAGATGCTGAAGATGGAAACTAGAGGCATGCAGTGTAGTGTTGCCAGCTATGTCTTTCCTGAATAACCTAGTCTTTAATCTGTTGTTATTTATGAAGACATCCAAATCCAAAAATTTAAGTTTCGTACTGCTAATCTGACTAGTGAAATTCAGATTCATTTTTTGATCTCTCTTCCAAAGGTGTGATCACTTTCATTGGAGCCCCTCCATGCAACAAACAAGTTGCCAATAATTCTTATCCACATTGCCACATGTTCTTCCCAGGTTGTTCTGTGTTCATTGCGGGGCACTTGTTCCTCCCACCAGCCCATATGTAAACATGCATAGCTGGGGCGAAACAAGTGCCCATCGCTGTACCCATCAACTGGTGAAATATCTCATTATTGAAAATGCAATAGTTACATTTCAGACACCATTTAATCATTGCTAATAGCATCTGTGTGTGCTTGTAAAGTCTTAAAGGACGACCTCTCAGATAATACTCTACTGCCCGTAGGCCATCTTGGTGACATATACTGGTATAGAGGGTGGTCACGTCCAATGACATTAATAGATAATCATTTTCCCAGGGAATATCGTAAATCATTCTGGGGAAGTCCCCTGTATACTTGATGTAAGGAGGTAAGTTGTAACATCTTCCTGTAAGAAAAAATCAATACATTTGAAAGTGTTTTCCAAAAGGCTACCTTTTGGCAATATTATCGTTCTTCCTGGTGGCAGCATGGGATTCTTGTGAATCTGGAGTATTAAGTATAGGGCTGGTATTCTAGGGTTGTCATTTCTTGGCTTAATAAGAGACGCCAATGGTGGCGGACATGGAGTGAGGGAGCTCCTGTCAGCCTGCCATCATCCGATATATCCTTTTGCCTCCACCTCATTATCTGCGGCTGTTTTGAGACCCAGTGAAACTGGGGTCTCGATTCAGGCACTTTGGGGCAGCTGTGCAGTGTCTACATCTCGCTTTGACTGGTGCGGAGAGCCAGCCGGACTGATGGCCATCAGGTGTTCTACTAAGATGGCAGAGTGAAAATAAAAACAAACGTGACTGTTGCTGTCGCCTGCTGCCTGTGCCTATCTGCGGCTGTTTTGTGACCCAGCATAACAAGGGTTTTGTTTGAGGTACTTTGAGGCAGCTGTCACTTTTCTGGGACTGGTGCGGTGGGCTGGCCCGTCTGATGGTTGCCAGGCATCATATTAAGTTGGCGGGCCGAAAACGAATGTGACGGTTACTGTCACTGGCTGGTCTGCGCTTTCAAATGCGTGAGCAACTTGGCTGCCTGGGTGTTTCTGGCCGTTCCGCCTCTTGTGTGACGAGTTGCGCCTTGTTTTGTGCACTTTCATTCAAGGCTTCTGTCCAAAATGCAGCCCCCTGTGTTGGAGGGTAGGCTAGTTGCACCCGACCTTGAGTCTTATTACTTAGCGGATTAGCTGCAGTGGTTTAACCGGTGGGTTTATAGTAGGATGTATCTTGAGGAGAAAGTGGTGGATTTCACACCTGCCTTACGGGAGTTAATGCAGGTTCTCTTGGTTCCCCAGCGATGGTTGCCTACGGCCTCTCAAGAGCTCCTGGTAATTCAGCAGTGCTGGCAACGCTGTCTTCAGTGGGCCTGTTCTGGTGCCTTATTCGCCCGATCTCCCATTGAGGTGGATTAAGACGGTGGCTTGTGTGGATGCGTTGGTGGGCATAGATGTGTGGGCTGCTTATGGAGTTAATTGTGTTGGTGATTTATACCGGGGTGGCGTACTGCTCCTATTTGAAGAGTTTGCAGAAGTGTATGGAGTTCCTGGTTGTCAATTGTTCTTGCACAGGGCAGCGATCACCACGATTAGGAGGCATTGGAGGAATGGTGAGACTGACCCAGTTACTCATCTTGTATGCCAGCTGCTCTGCACTGCGATGGCCCGTGTAAAAGCAGTTTTGTGTCTATATCACGCAATATGCTCTAGTATTCCAACTGCCCTTGCTGAGTTGAAAACAAAATGGGAAGCAAACTGCAGATTGCGGATAGGGCTGGGAGAGGATTTTAGCGCATATACCCTCTGTCTCGTGAAATGATAGGTTCTAATTAATTAATTGTATTATTCTGCTTCTATGTGGCTGCTGCAGCGAAATGCGAGTTATGGGGAGTTGGGGGCTGAATTATACCACATGCTATGGTCCTGCCCGTCCTTAGTAGGGTTCTGGGAGGCAGTAATGAACTGTGTAAATGAAATTACTTTATGGGCGATCTCTTGTACGCCCTTTACTTGCCTACTTGGAGGGTAATCTTGCCTTAAAAAGCGAAAAATCACGACTTGATTTACTGACTTAGTGTCTATTCTGGCTAAGCGGGAAGTTTCAATGCACTGGAAATCGGTGCATGACCCTTGGTCTGATAGATGGCGAAAGGAACTAGTTGAGTGGGTTTGGCTGGAGAGTGCTGTGTTTATTTCAAGAGTTCAAAAGAGGGCATGGAAAGATCGAAAGAGCGCAAGGATGGGAACACCTTTTGGACTACTTGATGTCCCCGGTCGGAGACTCTGATACGCCAAATAGCTCTCTGGAGGACTTTGGGGCAGGAACTAGGTGACTTAATATAGATTAGTTGGGAGGGGATATGGAGCCACTGCGGTAGCCAAAATGGTGTCTTTTATTTGGCGGCATCTATGGTGGGGGAGTTAGTTGTGTTTGTTTTCTGGTAGCTGTAAGGATATGATGGTTAATGTTATATGTTTGGCACCCAGATTATATGTTTTGTATCCTCTTGTATGCAAAAACTTTTACCTATTTGAAAGATGTATTTTGCTCGCTTGATTCTTTTTACCTATTTACTACATCTTTTTGCGAGCGACACATTTTTGATAGATTTTTTTTATAGGATGTATTTGATTACGTACATCTTTTAGGAATTTGAGCTGCCACTTTTAGCCTATTTATTTCATATTTGGCATGCTGGTCATTTGTAAATCTATTTATTGCATTTTATTGCTTTTTATTAGATTTATTTGCGTGGCTTTTTAATCCTATGTATTGCATCTTATATGTGTTTACTGATTATTCCCGGTACTCTATTTATTCTCTGTAACTTATACATACAACAGTTGTTTTTTTGTTATAAAAATTATAAAATATGTTTAAAATAAAATAAATCTTGGCTTAATAAACCAGCATTCCTCCACTCGGTTAAATCAGACATATATCGATTCCTGCCTGGCTTGTCCCAGATCGTCGCAGCTTCATTTGACATAGCAGGCCTTGTACGTTCCCAGTGGCCGTAGGACAATATTGCCCCCTGTGAGAAGTTGGCCTGGCATATGCTGTCCACTAATTATAGTGGGCACCTTGCACCAGTCCAAACAACCCCTTATTGGAGATAGGTTAAAGACAACCTTTATTGAAAGCTATCCTAGTGGTAGCTATGGAGAGCAGCCTTCAGGCTAAGTCTTGAAGGAATGTAAAGCAGCTTGTTTTACCAGTCTATAATCTCTTGAGTGACCAAATGAAAGAGGACCACACCAGGTATATATTCAAAAGATATGTATTTATTACTAAACACACCCCTCTAGTCTCTTTATGAGGCTAGAGTTCGAAGTACATACGTTACGAGTTAGTTATCTACAGTAATAGCACAAATACACGTTTGAGCCCCAGGGGCGTACCAAACCATATACCAATAAAGTGGTATAAGAACCACGACTGATCTAGACACCAGGCCTAGAGCCTGTAGAAGTGCTTGGACCACAAGGAACCACCCAAGGCAGTGACACAGGGGACCCACGGGGGACGCGTGCAGTGTATGAACACAACCGCGAACCACCGTTAACTTCTATGGGGAAAGTCGCGATTAGAATTTAAAAGAAAAGGGACACTTAGAGGAGGACTTGGAGCAAACCCTTTGAGAACTAGGCTGTTCTAGTGTCTATACCCACGGGAGCACCGGAGTACTCGAGTTACCTCACCCAGGGAAGCCGGGTGCATAGGTGTCTTTCGGGGTCGGGTTTCGTCTGTCGCTTTCTATGGCGATCTGCTGCAAAGTGCTGCTGGCGACCAAGTCGAAAGTGTTCGGGTGGATCCAAAGGTGGATCGAAGATCTGAAGAACCTGAAAGCAGAGGGGACAGAGTCTGGGTCACTAGCCAGTGACCAGGAAGGCGATGAGCAGATGCCCACCGATGTCGAGTGCTTCAGGTAGGTTGACGGTCGTCTTGACTCTTCAGCCACGAGGTCCAGGAGGCGTCGACGACAACCAGGAGCTGGATTCGAGCTGTCCCACGACGTCTGTCGATTGCAGGGGTGTCGGCGACCGGATTGGACCCAACAAGCCTTGGCAACGGCAAGTCTCGTGGAAAGCGAAGAAGGACGATGTTGCAGACCAGCAAGGTCTGGGGGACTCACCCAGCGAGGATAAGTCAGGGCACACCTGGAGCAACCAGGGAGCCCAAGCAGAAAAAGATTGGCCTTCGGGAGGGCCTACTAGCCAACAGACTAGCGACCGCGAAGGAGCCTCGAGACGGTGCACGTGGAGCTGGCTCACAAGACACTCGTGGAATGGAGGCCAGTGATCTTCGGTGCAGTTGGTGCTGGAGGCTGGGGCTACTCGGAGCCCAAAGCACGACTTCGTGGGAGACCCAGAAGAGGATGCACTTGCAAATGCGTTCGGTGTCCAGGGGTCACGGTTCCACGTTACCCACAACAGCTACGGACCTCAGCTTTGCTGGGGACTCAGGGCAGCCTCGGGGAAGTCTGGAAATCCACCTCTGGTGATGCAAAGACTTCGGCGTCCGACGGGAGCTTCGGCGATGCAGACCGGACAATTGCTTCTTTGGTGCCTGCCAAGCAGGGGAGTCACTCCTTGACCCCAATGGAGATTCTTCAGTCCTCTAATCTTAAAGTAGAGCGTCGAAGGTCCAGGATTCTGTATCAGAGTTTCGTCCAGGTAAATCTAAAGTCCTAAGGACTGGGTCCCCCTACTTGTACTAAGGTAGGGGGTTGGACATACTCTGTGACCCCACCTATGGGAGGGTCAGGGCAGAGGGGTGGTTACACCCCTTTCCCTTTGTCCAGTTTCGCGCCAGAGCAGGGGCTGGAAGCCCCTGATCCGATTTGAACTGGGGTATGCACAGGGACACCAAGTGTGCCCCCAGTGCAGGACTTCAAAGCACCAGAGAGTGCTCCCGCCCAGCCCCAATACACACTATCCTGTCTGGGGAGGTGGTCACACCTCCCTGGGACAGGAAACCTATTGTCCAGGCCTCCCCTGCCGGAGTTTCGGTCAGCAGCAGGAGGCCAGACTCGTGTCTGTGGCAGCGGCATCCATTTTGTGATGCCAGGGCTTGGAAAGTCAGTACCGGGCATACCGGTGTGTACATGTCTTTCCCTCTAGAAGGGTGGAATGCTACTCCCGCCGCCAGAACTGGCGGGGGGGTAGTATTCCAAGATGTTTGACACCAAACACGACATGTTTCCGCGCAGCCATCCCAAAGTTAGCATTTAACGCGAGGTTATAATGCGCTTAAGAGTATATGGTCAGGCTGCACTACAAACAGCATCAGAGAAGGGTCTCCGAACGCTGCAGAGGGGCCCTGCTCATGCAGGGGCACCCTCTCACATAGGAACCACGCACTCTGCCTTCAGGATTGATAAGGCCTGCCATAGGAGTGACTTATAGGTTTACATGTGTGTATGTATATAGTGATATAGGTAGCCTATATCACAGTAAGGGGTGCATGCACCACCTTACCCAGGCTGCAGTAGCAGACCTGTGGTGTCAGTTTGGATGGCCTTCCAGGGGTGGCACAATACATGCTGCAGCCCCTGGTAGGCCTCTGAGGTACCTATGCCCTGGGTACATAGTATACCATATACTAGGGACTTATAAGGGCACTCCAGATTCCAATCAGAGATGTGCCTAAGGCACATGGAAACCATTTTAGAGAGGAAGCAGCTAGGCTGGGGTTCTGATTAGCAGGGCCCCAGCCAGACTAAGGTCGAAAAACAGTGAAGCATCAGCAAAAAGTGGGGGTGGTACCCATGTGAAGCAGATCCTACTCTCCTACACCCCCCTTGTCGGAATTTCTAATGACCACCTCATTATGAGCTTTCAGTTTCCCGGTCAAATTCCTATACTTCTTTTGGTTGGGATTCAATCTAGGTTCACTTTCATTAGCAGTGATGTTCAAACGTTTTACTCCATTAACAATCAAATTGTTGAACACATCCACTGAATCTCTTGAAGTTAGTGGCAAAAAGGTTGATGCTGGTTTAAATGGTTTGCTGGCCTCTCCTCAGACATCTAAATGCAGTGAATCTATTACATTCTGTCACTGGTTCCAAGATCCCCATACATTAATTTTACAACTCGCTCAGTTCTTTCATAAAATATAAATCAGAGACTTTCAAATGCTGTTGTTCACTATTGCTCATTGTCACTGGAGTAGTTACTTGATTGCCCTTCGTTAGATGGAATTTCATTAGTTGCAATTTTCAAATGAATTTAAAGATGTCTCTCCGTGTTTGACTATAGTTGAAGGAGCTTTCAGGACAATAGGAGAGGCTCAAGGATAAAATTTGTTTCTTATCTTCACTCAATACAATCTCAGATAGATTGATAATTGTTTGTGGGTTGGTTTCATTCATTGTTTTTTTTTCTCCATGATTGCTTCTGCTTGAACTTTGTTTTTGATGCCTCGCCGGTTGCGCTGTTTCGGCTTCTTCCTTTTTCGCTTTTGTGCTTTTGACTGTGGGGTCTTAGTGTCTGAAGACAGTCTAGCCGTAAAAAAAAAAAAAAATGAACTCCTCTATTATGTATACCTTATCAGTCACACCTTTAGCTCCTCCTACATTCTTTAAGCCTTCTTCTGTAGCTGTGTCAAGCTCAGAGCTCAACCTAGTTTCTGTGTCCCCAGCTTTATGCTATCTATTTCCTTCCATTAACCTTTGGTGCTCCAGATTATCGAATCACCGGGCAAAAGTAAATATTTGACCTCTCTCAAAGTCTTGCCTTTCGTTGTTTAATGGTCTCTTCATGCTTCTTCAAGCCAGTGTTTGTCCTCTCTGCATTGTTTGACCAGCTCCTGTTGTGCATCCTTGTCAAGCTCTGCATTTAATAAAACAATTTTTCTTGCAGAGTAACTCTGTCGATTTCTGCGTACTTAACCCGAATGCGAATTAGTCGATTGGATGCCTCTGTGTTGCTTTCTGCCGATTCCTTAAGCATCTCGGGGTTGGGGTTCTCAATGCTCTGGGCAGTTAAAATTCTAAGCCTCTTGGGATGCGTCCCACTTCAAGTTATTTTTGCAAAGATTTGTGTTCCCACCATTTGGTCTGTTTGTTGCGCATTAATATCTCCATGACTTCAGCGTGCTTTTGATGTCACTCCCAATAGAGCCAGTAGTGGCCCCATGAGATGCTTCCACCTCACTGCACAAGAGTTCCTCATTGAACGTTTGGTCTGCTGCCTCTTCTGTTTCCCGCAACCTCTTGGCCGAAACGGAACCGAAAATCTGCAGCTTGTTGCACTTCTCTCTCCTGCCCTGCCGGTGTGCGGAGCGATATTCCCCTCCTCCAGCCTCAGTTTCTCTCACCTGTAGATCTGGATGAGCCGCGCTAGTACTCGACTCTATGCAGCATCCAAAATCCTTGCCAGGCTGTTTAACTAATTTCACAGGGGAGCATGCAGCCTCTTTTTTCGCTCCCTTATGATCGTCTCACAGCGGTAAGCTGTGCTTGCTGATTGCCATTGCTCCTCGCGTAGGGGGGTTCTGCAGTCCGGAGACAGTTACTCCATTATATCTGTCAAATACAAATCCACTATCCACACTCACAAGGCAAAGGATCAGATGCAGATGCATCAAATTGTTGCTCACATTAGTTTATTTTTTGGAAAAACATCAATTACTATCGTAATGCGTTTTGGCCGACACCCGCAGCCTTGATCACACACGATCGTGGCGCCATTATCGTTTTGTTTAAATACCCATTACATCATCGTTGATAAGGCAGTGAAAAAATACTGCTACTGAAATGCTCATTACATTTTCATTTTGCAAAATTTGATTCAACAAAATAAATGAACTGTACATAGTCATCTGACTTCATGTTGAATCACTACTTTCAGGCATTTCTCCTGAAACTTAACTGTTTCGCAATTCAACGTAGTTAATAATTGAGACTATGACAAAGTGCATTTTAGATCTGTAAAATTCATAATCTGATATTATAATTATTAAAATTATGTAAGTATACAAACTTTACAACTAAAAAAGTACAAGAAACATAATTTGGAAACAGAAGGGGTAGGGCCACTCCAATCGTGTACATGCGAGTGTTAAAAACTTATTTTTTTTCCCCTTGAACTGGTGAAATGACCATCAGCTGTTAACAGCATTAGGAAAATTATTGTGCATTGCACGACTGGACAAAGACTATTACATTGATTGCATCTAATACAATGTTGAACTAACTCAACTGAGAATATTTTTGATTAGCAGTTCTCAACGCTTTTAATAAATTAAGAGTGTGGAGATGCAGGATTAGGGCTGTGACAGTCTCAAAAGATGGCTGCTGTTGTGCAAATAAAAAAACCTTCACAAGGCAATATTCAATTCAAAATCATAAATATTTATTCAAATTTAAGAATCATAACTGAATGCAGAAGGTAGTCAAATTCAAATCATCAATAATGCATCAAATAATGCAAATTACGAGAGAAATCGACATAAGGTACACCTCCAAAGCAAGTAAATAACTAGAGCCAAATTATAGTTAAGCAAGAGGAATAACCTAAATCTGCTCATCTCAAAAGTCAAGGAATATCTAAGTACAAATCAGCAAGCAGAATGACAGTGATTGTTCAGTTTCAAAGGCAAAATAGATCTGGCACATCTCCCAAAAAGGGCATATTTTATAGGTTTCTGACAATGAAGAGACACATGCGCAACATGGTGAGATCTGACATCTTAGGGCTGTATTAATAAAGATACTTGCACATAAACAAATAGATTTTCAACGAAATATGATAAATCCAATAAAAAACATTTAGGAGCACCTACTTTCATGCAGAATTATAATAAGACTAAGACGTAGACAGGAAATGAAGGAAATAGCATGACATTTGTGCAACAAATACAATCAATAGGTCAGCTGCTTAGAGAAGACTGGTAAAAAGCCTTGAATTTGTTCCAAATACAGGATGAATCCTCACAACTTCCTTCTTGAGGAACACAAATTAATACATTTCAGCTCCACAAATAAACAGCGCCATGAAACCGATTCCATTTCGCTTATTTTCTGAAATGGAAAGATACAGAAAATACACAGAAGAGAAACATACACATAGGAAACTCATTTGTGTAATTTTAAACTACATTTTCTTTCGGTCACTGTAAAATGAATGTCAGTGCAGCTACCTTTGGCCTAGTCATAGTAACTAAAGCCTGGTTATACCAACTAAAGAACATTTAAATCAAACATTATTTTCTTTTTTGAAGTCCTGAGCCTTTTCACCAGGTAAATGGTGAGGATAGGTTTACTGTCCTCTCCTTCACTCTTAAAAACTTAAAGCATAGAATGGCTTTCAGTAGACACAGTGGAGATGTCTCACCTCCGATGATTGATATTTCTCGCCTCCATGCTGCCTTAGGAGTGGTTATAATAGATTTTTGGGGCCAGCCAAAACTGCTTACCTGGAGCCTTTCCAATAATCCTCGAGTGCCTGGTCGACGGGTTCAGACATAGAGATTTGGTTTTAGTAGATTGATCTGGTGCTGGACATATTTAGTGTTCAGTCTTTTTTTAAGACAAAGATTTCGTTTTTTTGTTCTCGGAGTAGTTGATACTCTTCAACAGAGCTGGGGGTGTGTGCTGCACACTGATGCTCATATGCCACCTTTTCTATCTGATCTACCAGCATCTCTGTAAAGAGCATGGATGATGGGACCATTCCCATAGAGAGTAGTGTAGGACATCAACTTTTGCGCATACTTGGAACACTCCCAGTTGTAACCATAGTTGGCTTTGGGTCAGAAATGGGAGAACCAAGTTGCGTCAAAACCTGATAAGTGCTCTAAGAGCAATGGAATCAAAAGGCCCTAAGAAATTCAGCACTATCAATAGACAATTACCTCTTATCAAGCGATAAAAACCTATTTATTTGATGGATACTTTTTCCTGGTGTTTTTTACCTTATGAATATCCCTCAGGTGCCAGACTTGATCTGGAAACCTTTTCCCCAGTAATAGTTTTCCAGCAGTCAGGTGGTGCCGCATGGCTCCAGTTGCATCTCTGTCCATACCGGATGTGTTGACATCTGGTTACATATGGTACAGTGCTGCCTCATCCGCACTAGTTTGGGGCGCTTCTTTATGAGTAAACATCGAAATTCCTCTGCAGATCCAACAGTGACTGTTACATGTGTCAGGATGCACTAGCCTTTAAATTCAATTCAAATATATCTTTATTCGTCATATTTCTGTGGCATAAAAGAGTAAAACACAGTAAAATCACACAGAATAAATAACAATCCATCACAATATAATAATACAGTTGCATACAGAGGGGGAAAATTACAATATTGCACATTTTCCAATTTTTAATATATGCCAAATAAAAGAAGCCACTGAGCTGCATATCAGAGGAGTATGTTACTTCTGTAAAAATAACAAAGCTGGTCTGCATTGACGAAATTTAAAATCTTTAATAATTGGGAGTATAAACTTCTTTCTAGGCAGTGGACAAAAAGAGCAAAAGAACACAATATGTAGGGTCGACTGAACCGACTTTCCATCGGAGGGGCATGCACAGAGTTCCGATAAAGTGCAACTATTGGCAGGAAATCCCAACATGAGAGGTAGTAAATTAAAACGGAATCTGGTGAGAACAAAACGTTGTCTATTAAGAATAAAAGATAGATACTGTTGAAGGCCCTCGTGAACGTGCACCAGATTGTACGCATCCACCGTAGATTTAAGATTATCTAAAGTGTTTATCTTTGACACGACCTTCTCATAAAGCACTTGCTTTAAAGTGCCTTTATCAAGGTGGTGGCAAGGCTCTGGGGCGGCAAAAAGGGCTGGTTGACCAATCAACTCACGAACAGAATTCACATATGTGAGCCATGGAATACTAGGGCTGAGCGAAGTCGTAACCAATCCTTTATGACAAGCTTATTAGGGACAGTCTCCTCCCATAGCCAAATAAAGTACCACAGTACGAGGGGAGAAAGTTTAATCTGTCCTCTATACAAGGGATATCCAATTCTGCATGACGGATGGCATTAGCACAGCTTTGAGGGTCTGCCAATAGATTTTTCAAAAAGATGTTTTCTAGTTGTTGAATCAACTTTACGTCTATCTTGCCCCAGATGCCAGCCCCATAAGATGCAATTGTCACACATTTACTTGCATAAATTGAAGAGATTTATTTCACTGGTTTTGAGCCCAAATTTTTACAAAGACCTTGCAGGCCAATAATGGATTTTCAGAGAGTTCTTTCGTGTTAGATAACATTGGTTTCCATTTGTATTTTTCATCAAACAGAATACGTAAGTAAGAAAAGATGGCCGCCACCGAAACCTTGGAGTTATTAATAAAGTGAGCACCTTTTCTGGCCGGACTATTCCCACACATCATGGTAAACGTCTTGCTCTCGTTAACTTTCAGATCAAGATCCTTCATAAAAACGATAAAATGATTGGTTAGACTTTGAAGCCCTCTCCCTGTTCTGGCCACTAAGACAGTCAACCTCTTCCCTCCTTGTATTACAGATGATGGTGTTTACTTAGGCCAGCAAAATACAAATACCCATGAACTTGACACATTACCAGATTGGGATATAACTTACCTGTTACACTTTTTTGCACAAGAATTCTGTTCTTTCATCTCTATGGTAAGGAAGCTCTGGAATTGCCCTCTGCAGAAACGAAGTACATCCTCTTGACTGAAATCCTGCAGCTGTCTTCTGTGGCTCTGGCACCATTGTGTCAAATAATGAAACACTCTTGCAACCAGTGCTGGCTTCGAGGAAGAATCCTTTCTTTGGCCCGGCAGTCCACAGGCGAATTGCACAGTGCCAAAAGCATGCGCCGTCTTACCTGAAATTTCTGTCAATTCAGACTTTGCTAAAGAGCTTAGTTGGACAGGCATCATCTGCCAGGATCAATTATAATGCTTTCCCACTGCTGCTCTGGATCCGTGATTCTAAGAGCTGGACTTTGAGGGTAGGCCAGTGTTTGTATCAATGCAACATAGCCCTGTGCACTACAAATGCAGCATGTAACCCTTGGCCAGTTTGTCTGTGCCTTGTGGAAACTAGCTAAAATTACTTGAGTCAATCTCCCACATCAAATGAAGTTCTTTTCTGATCAGGACATGTCCAAAGAAATCTTGATTTTGTTGACACAGTGGTTCCACCCAGGGCCACAGCAGTTACGTTGTGATGACATATCTGGATGCGTTTCATCAGCTTTTCGGGAGGTCTGTAGATAACATTAATTTACATGCTTTCTATAGTGAGCTGCTCTTCTGGTAGAAATCGACTCCCCTCTGGAGAATGCTGTTAAGGATTTGTTTGTTGATTCCACTCAAACCCAAAAGGTTTTGCTACCCTGATCTTCTGTGACTGAGCCATTGTACTTACTTTTTCCGAAGAGTGGACCTGCTGTCGCTGTGGGGTGAGGGCCCTGGGTAATTGCTGCTGATACTGGAGAAGCTAGCCTAGGGTCATTTAGGCTTTCAAAGTGCAGCATTGCTATTTTGAGGGTGGCCAGCAATTCCTCATCCACTATTCATTCTTCTGAATCTTAAACAGTTTTTATAGAGGCAAGTTACTCTTGATAACACACCACTAATTTTTCTTCAAAGTCCTTTCTGGTTCTCCAACATACAAAGGTTTTCTTCCCACATTTTTTCAGTCTTCTTCATCTAAGGCTAAATTTACCCTTCACATTCTAAATGTTCAGGCGGCATTTTGAATTTACCTGCATATCTGTAGGATGTACACCAGCAGGGAAGCAAGCCTTACAGCATCTGTAGTCTACTGGGAGGTTTCTTAAAGTATTTCACAGCAGAGGGTGTTTCTCCTAACTTCTTCCATGAGCATGTGTTCAGAGAATAGGTGACCTCCATGGCTTTTCAGGGACACATCCATGTAAATGTCTTCTGCAGGATGCTATTTGGATTACTTTCAATTCAAAATTAATTACTCCAAGTGTATTCTTTAAGATCTACCTGTCTGACATGAACTGTTGCACAGAGGCTCAATTAGGTTACGCCTTACTTAAAAGCATGTTTGAGTAGGCTTTTGATTATTTGGTATGCAAGTTGACCCCATACTTATGCGAATTTATTCTATGCTGTCTCAAGAGCATGTGTTTTGGGTCCTATGTGTATCAGTAAGTGAGCATAAGTCACTGGAGCAGCTTTTGGACTGGTAGCCTGCAGCCGCCCACCCTCAACCTGCCAACCACACTGTCACTTTGGGTTTTTGGCCACTGATATAAACAAGGACCTTGTAATTGGCGAGCCTGGGTAATTAGGTAGGAACATTGCAGTGATCTTGTTTTGTTATCGAATTATAAATTATATTTTAAAGAGTCAACAAAAAAGCGGCCTTGCCTTAATGAACTAGTGACTTGACCTAATTAGTAGCCAAACATTCTAATATTTGTTAAACATTCTTGTTAGTACTAGAAGCTTAATTTTGAGGGATCAGACTTTTATTAGACTATTTTTTAAGAACATACACAAACAGTTTTTTGTACATAATGACAAATTAAAGCTACCACACCCCCATTCTGTATATTACAATGTAAGTGAGTAGATGCAGTTCCACGTGCACCTTTTTGAAATAAGTCGACTGTTAGGTTATGGGACATTTGATCCTTTGAAAAGTGCTGCATGACGAGCCGTTGGGGTATCCCCTCGTGAGACTAGGGCTGCTCTCTCGATGAATGTGCGGACGTTCAACTCACCCTGACCTGGAAGCTGTCAGCCATAAGTGGCGTTTCCTGAGCGGATCCTCCTCCTGGCAAAGTGCAGTTTGCCAGAAAGTCCATCTTGAGATTCCGGCCAAGTGCTCCCTCTGTTATGTCCATTTTGCCCAGAAGACCGGGGAGAGAGGAGAGAGCAGATGTTAAATTGATGGGTAACTTGAAATGTGCAGTAGAGAAAGAACCCTGGTTTCAGACATAGTTAGCAAAAACTTTGCAATAAGCTACATATGAAACCAAACTGGATCCACTGGATTGCCTTTGCCAACACACGCAGGGTAAAGAGCTGAAAAAGCGACAGACATGTTCCCCGTTTGCAGGGAAGAAAATGGTGGCTTTGGCCAACTTGTATGGATCACTAGGCCTCGTTCTCATCACGCTCTTCCCAACGTAGGCATGCTAATGTACATATGCCTATATCCCTAGTGTCACCAGAGAAAAGCTTTACTGGATGTAGCAGGGTCGAGTGGAGACTGGCATGACCATGGTGCTGTACAGGATTTGTAAACTGGCAATGCTGTGGTACTATACTTGAAGGGGCAATTTGAGAACTAGCACAGCAATGTGGAGACGGATGGAACTGGTTTCTTAATGGCGACACATAAGTCCATTTAAAGCCAAGGGAGATATTAAAAATTGATGCATGTGGATCAAGACCCGTAATATTTACGGAAAACGATGCATTTTGTAAAAACCTAGATTGTAGCAAAAGGAAACTGAACATGCGCTTAGTTATATTTGATGGTTTGTAAACGTTACAAACTATTATCAAAAAGGCAGTAAATGAGATCGAAATGTGCAGGTTCCGTTTTGCAGATTTACGGTTGTTTCTGGTGCTTCAAGAGTGATCACAGCCCTGCATGCGTCTGTTTTTCACGTCTGCGAAAGAGGAGACTTACGTATTTGCACACACGTTGATACGAAAGGACAATGTCAAGTATTAGAAAATTGCACAAAGTGTTCGCAATGAATGCCTTTCAACAGACCGCGCAGATGTATTTTTAGCAATTGTTTTTTTTTATTTTTTCTGTCTGCTCCCTTTGTCAGTGGTCTGTTTTTAGTGCTCGGGGACTTCGAACTTGGAAGATCTTTATTTCACCCATTTTCCTCCCTTTCTTTCGAAAATAATAGACATGTCTTTGTGGCATCCATATTAAAAACGGGTAATTTTCCTTATGGTCTCCGTCTCCCCGCTGGGCTGATAATGTTTTGATGTATTTTTCTTGCGCTGTGATGAGAGGCCTGCCGCTGCCGCTCTGACATGTTCATTTGGATGAGTAATTATAACTTGCACAATGTCAAGCTGAAGATGGTAGGGTTTTGTGCGTCATGACAGGCCTAGTAGCCGGTGCAGGTGTCTCACAGCGTGAGCAGCCACCGCCAGCGTATTCTGGCGCAGAGGAGGCATTTAGAGTGGCGGGAAATCGGCACCAAGGGCACCGCCGCCGCCGCCGACCCTCTCCGTGCCAAATACATGCAAAGTGCTTCTCGGTGACAAGTTTTTTTAAAGCGTCCCCTCGTTTTAGTTATACGTTTTATTTTTTTTAATTACTCCCGTGAAGTTTGCCGTTCGGCTTAATAAGCGGGTTGCCTCGACCGCGGCGTGCACAAATATTAGCGCCCCACAATGAATAATTGGTCTTTCTGTGCTGACCGGGGTCCCCCCCTCATACATATGTGGACCGGGATGACTAATGAGGCCAGCAACCCAAGATGCCCCGAAGTAGAAGGGCCTGGAAAGAGGATTGTTGTAAATGACACCATCCCCTACATCATTAGCCTGACATTGTACACGCCATGATTATTCATCTAAAAATGAATATGTCAGAGCCTGGCTTTTCTTAAAGGGGAACCTTTCTGGCGCGGGCTCTTATCATAAGAAAGGTAGCTGCGGCCAGAGCGCGGGTTTCCATGTTTCCACCACACTTGCTCATAGCATTAAATAATCCTCCTTATCATTTTATAGATCTGCGTATAGAATAAGCTTGACTCCCTCAAATTTCATTATTTTTCATAAAGGTGATGTACTATGAGTTTTACTTTGAAACATGTTGTTTCTGCCATTTTGGATTTTAATTTGCTTTGGCATTCGTGTTTCGCAACCTTTAGGTGTTTAAAAATTCTTGTAATATCAATACATACCGTTCTGTTAGTTTCTGATATATAATTCCTTTCAAAGCCTGATTCACAAAGCGTTTGTCTGATTACTTTTCTGAATTTCTAGGAGCAGGACACACTCAAGGGAAGATACATTGTAAATCCGACCTCAATGGCTAAATCTATTACTTGAGACCACTTTGAGCTGAAGGCTTTGATTACTCCAGTGGACGTAGCTTTGCTACTTTACTGGTGCCTCATGGGAGTAGACTGTGTCATATGCATTACACGTGAGTCTTGCTCCCTATTGGCGACTTCCGCACATTGGGATGCTTTTAAAGCCCATCCAACCACTTGCCAGCCCAGATGGACCGGTGTACCATTTTCTCAAGACAAATATATACTTGTTTTACTCATGGAAAGAAATAATACTCCTCGGTACTGTGCCAGGCCCTTAAGTAGTGCAATATTTCTTGAGATTTTCCTTAGAACTGTTCGTAAAACCTAGGGCTTTTTACCAATATAGTCAGAAATTTGTAATACAAAATGTATCATTTGGACCCATGTGATCAAAAAATTCTTAGAGGGAGAGGGTGCCCCTCTCTCTCTCTCCCCCCCCAATCCAGGATTGTGCTTGTATAGCTGATTTAAACCCGTTTTGCTGAGCTCGCAGTATCTGGTCCACGGATGGGACCATGAGGCATACCTCTTAACATTTCTACAAAGCAGCACAGTAAGTGAACTTGCTGTGCTGTGTTGCATGAACTGAACCATATTTTCAAAGATATGACTTAGTTCTGCTCTCTCCTAGCACTGGAACACTTGTGGCTACCTAGTGCTAATGCATGCACCTGTTGCGTCTTGGCACATGGGTGCCTGCTTTAGTGGCCAGGTTAGGTTTTTTTTTTGTTGCAGGAAGGGATACCTTTCTGTGCTAAAACTACCCCTTGAGACTGGGTCCTCTTTGCAGAATGCAGCACAAATGCAAAGATGAAATTACAAGGAGAAATAAATATATTTCTCCTTTCCTTGTTACGCCAACCTCAGGTAGGTGCACCATTTTGGAGCAAACCTATGTTTACAAGTCTTTTTCAATATGGATTTGTGTCAAAATACATGGATGGATGCATAGGAAGGTCCATACACCACCCGTGTAACGCCTACCTGATGCAAGCTAAAGTAAGGTAGCGTTATGTGCAACCTGGTGCTACCCTTTTTACAATTTGTTTTACAAAGAAACGCAGATTGTGAATTGCGTTGCTTTGTAAATTCCCAAAATCGATTTTGCATTGGGGCTGCACCAAAAAAGTGATCTAACTTAAGCTCTTAGTACATCAGGGTCCATTTTTCCTTTTTAGCTGCCATTGTGGGCAATGAGAATTCTTGTGTGCATGATGCATGCCAGAGGTCTTGTGCTCCAGCAGCCCACAGGCTGCAAGCCACGAGGTGCCAATATTGAAGAAAGTTCATTTTAAGAAAACAGAATGGTAGAAATTGTGATTGCAAGAACAAGCAAGGCTTTAGAGAGTCGTGCTGAGTAGCATATGATCCGTGTTTTGTTTTGCACTTTAATAGCAGGTGGTAACAAAAATAAAATATTGATTGTGGTTGTTGTCGATAAATGTTGTTGCGTGGGTTTTGGGAGGTGGAAGAAGCCATGCATTATGTTGGCTGCCGCTCGACAGCTACATAAGAATCGTGTGACTTCAAGAGGATGGCTATGATTGCTTGTTGGTAGTTTTTTCTACATTTACAAAAAATGTCTCTATGTCTAAAGAGTAACACATAGGTAATGTTCCATCTGCATGCAAAGGGCACATACGGTGTCTACCAACGATAAAGCTGTGGCATTAAATGCAAATTGTGGGTTAGTTAGTTTCTCTTACCTACCGGAAAGGAACCACCTCACTGTTTACTATAACATTGCACTAACTGCCAATCTGGGGCAAATCGCATTGCAAAAGTCCGACCATCCCTCATTGTGCCCATTCTGGCATATCGTCACTTTACCTTTGAGCTAGACTTCTGTCCTCTGTTAAAGCCCTGTTAATAGCTCACCGAGTCCTGTTTCCATGGAAGAAGTGGAATTTTCTATTTTAGAGCCCACCTCTGGAAAATTATGCAATCTTCACTTTCTTTCAGAAAGAGCCAGAACATCTGGATGTTATGGAGATGTGAACTGCCCCTCACAGTGTGCTTGTTGTCTCCAACTTTTACTGGTGCCTTGAAGACAATCATGGCTGCTGTAATGTGATAAACATGTCAAATTAGAAACCAAGTATAGTGGTACGTAGAATATATCAATTACGTATATACCAATTGCTGATCTACACCACGTTATAATGGGTGTTGGGGGGCGGGGTCTCTTGAGGGCATGACCTATGTAATTAAGGGTGCGGATTGAAACATATAAACTAAAATTGTTTACTTCCGATAGTGTGCCACCCAAACAGTACTTTGGTGCCGCTTTGTGAGCTTTCTACTACTGCTTCCAACAATATTACACAGTAGCGGACATGCACCTAAAACAAGCCAGACCTATTGGCTTTGCCAATGCTTAGTAGCAGTATCAGATAAATGTGTATCCACAATTATTTTGATGTGTATAATTCTAGTTAAAATGCATCAATTTTGAGGCACATGGAAGAGATCCAGTTTACAGTTTGCGTGATACCAGAGTAATATTCTGCGCTAAAATAAAACTAACAGGAAAACCACATACTAAAATGCATGGTTAAGTAAAACATGCAAAATGTAAAAAAGGACTGCCTGTCTGCCATGGATTACTTTAGGAAATTGGGTTACTGGTTGAGGAGGGGTGAAACCTTACTCAAGTAACAGCCATAATTGTTATCAGGATGAAATGCAAGCAAACCCCAAATTAACCTGTGCTTCACCCTCTGGTAGCTTGGCACAAAAGCAGTCAGGCTCAACTTAGAGGCAATATGTAAAGTATTTATGCAGCTCACAAACCGTACTAAAGTGCAAACATAACCCTAGAAAAATTCCTCACCAATATAGAAAATTTGAGCAAAATGTAATTAATTATTTGTAATCGAAAACAACAAAAACCCAATTAGTAGAATGGAGACATGCAATTTTTAAGGTTTAGGTAAAAATAGTGCCTAGAAGCACAAAGCACCAGCTTTGGTTTTCTGGTCACGCCAGACCAAGACAAACACACAAGTTCATGCCGACCGTGATGGAACGTGGGTAAGATGCAGGGACCAAGTTAGGCCCGCTAAACAAAGTACCTTAATTTCTGGTTGTGGAGTGTTGCGAAGTCACGTGTTGAGGATGCATTGTGCAGCAGCGGTTCTGAGGAGCTGCGGGGCTGCAATGCGAGGTCCTACATTGCGATGTCATTCATCGGTTCCGATTGGCTGCGAGGTAAGGTCCTGCGTCGAGATGCATTGTGCAACAGCAATTTCGATGAGCTGCGGATCTGCGATATGAGGTCGTCCGTCAAGATGCGGCCTACTGAGGCGGTTCCAATGAACTGCAGGGATGCGATGCGAGGTCCTGCGTTGAAATGTGTCGCATAGCAGTGGTTCTGCTGTGCCCACAGCTGGGCTGGCAGAGCACCTTCAGGCTCACTTACAAGGGGAACGGACTGGTGTGGAACCACTTGGTTGGCAGGGAACACAGCATGCAGCATCCAGGTGCAGGGTTCAAGGTAGTTGGAGCCTTCTCTGTCCCTGAGGCTCTGAAAAGGAGGCCAGCCAACTAGCCCTTGGAGTTACTCTGGTGGTCCTGGGTTCAAGGTGCAGGTCCAGTCCTTCTCACTAGGGGAGCAGGGCAACAGAGTAGCAGTTCTTGAAGCAGCACAACAATCCTCCGAGTCTTCCAAAGGTCAAGAAGTGTACTGAAGATTTGGGTCTGAGGGTACAATATTTATACTTGGTGCCAGCTTTGAAGTACGAGCAGCTTCTAGAGGCTTCACCCAACAGAGTTGTACAGAATTTCCTGCCTCCCTGCCCTGTCCCCAGTTTGTCTGGGAGCACAATAAACTAGAGTGAAACCCTTTGTGAATGTGCTGAGGCAAAGTCTTTGTGATTTACAAGTGTGGTAGGTTACACTCCCCCCCTCCTCCTGACATAGATGGCCCATCCTGCCAACATCTATTACCCCCTTAGTCTCACTGTGTGGAAGTAATACACAAAGACTAATTGCCAGCTACACGTAGTTATATGACCCAGGGTACAAGCTATAGACACTTAAATATTGAGGACAAGAAAATGCCAACTTTCTAAAAGTGGCATTTTCAGAATTGTGACTTGCAATCCAACTTTACCATTACCTAGACAGGAGTCAGCTAGATTCTCACTGAAAAAACTGCCCTGGCTCTCCATCCAGTCAAGGGTCAGGTTCAAAGCCCTATGTCTAGCTCACAGAGCTATGTGTGATAGGGGTCCAGCCCTATTAAAATCCATGGTCACCCCATATGTCCCTAATAGATCTCTCAGGTCCTCATCCGACTACCTCATGAACACCTTAAGGATAAAGAGATCTAGATGGGGAGGGAGATCCTTCCCACACCTTACTCCAAAGCTATGGAACTCTATGACCAAGGAACTGAGACTGACCAGAGAGGAGAGAAGTTTCAGGAAAGAACTCAAGACGTGGCTGTTTCCTTAAGCTCCCTCCTCTACACTTTGCCTTCTCTCGGTAGCGCTGGGAAGCCCTTGGGCAGCCATGCGCTCTATAAATCACATAAACATAAAGAGGGTTATAAATTACAGTTCTTTAGAGACCAATCTCAACTATTCTACTTGCTCCCAATTGAAAGTTAGCACGTATTAAACGTAATAAGGTAACTCAGTGTTATCCTAGGGGAGAGATAGGCCTCTCAGTAATGAAAAACGAATTTAGGAGTTTTTCACTACCTGGACATGTGAAAGTGAAACGTACATGTCCAACTTTTTAAATGTACTGCACACTGCCCTATGGGCTGTTTAGGTTCTACGTAGGGGTGATTTATATGTATTAAAAAGGGAGGTTTAGGCCTGGCAAGAATTTTATTTGCCAGGTCGAAATGGAAGTTGAAAACTGCACCAACAGGCTGCAATGGCAGGCCTGGGACATGTTTAAAGGGCTCCATAAGTGGGTGGCACAATGAGTGCTGCAGGCCCACTAGTAGCATCTAATTTGCAGTCCCTGGGTACATGTTGTAACACAGTACTAGGAACCTGCAAGTAAATGTAATGTGCCAATTGGGTGTAAGACAATTTTAACATGTTTAGAGGAGAAAAGCACAAGCACTTTAGCACTGGTTCGCAGTGGTAAAGTGCAGAGTTCTGAGGCCAACAAAAACGAATTCAGCAAAACAGGAGGATGAAGACAAAAAGTTTGGGGGAAGACCACCCTAAGGCTGATGAGTCTCACAATGTCCTTATGATTTTTACAGCAATTGTTCAGAAATCGATCCGTGTTTTTTACTTGTAAGGTAAAGGACATGGATGTAGGGCCTAATAGTGGCCTGTTTCAGTGTCAGTTTTTGATTACTGGCTGGTCTGCAACTTGGAGAGATCCGGCCCACTGATAGTCCTGGGTATCCCTAAGTAGGCACCACTGGATACTAATGGTGTAGTTAACATTAATTGCACCCATGAAAGCACAAGTATGCATCGTGCTCATATTTTAAACTAAAGGGCCTTTTGCGAAGTATAGTTAACTGCGACGCCTCTTATTTCAAACATTGCCAAGTCCTTGGAGAATAAACTTTGCCATTGAGTCCGGCACGTTGTGGGACGGAGGAAGTTGCAAGAAACACTTAGCTACTTGAAGGATTAAATGCTAACAGTATGTGCACAGAACACAGTGAACCCTGCAGCTGTCCACGACTATCAGCCCTAATGCCAACAGTTGACTTTGCGGATGCTGCGACCTTAACAAGGACATAGAACTCGAAAATCAATTATAAACTGTAAACAAAACGGCCCTTATGATATTGAATTAGCAGCAGGGCATTTCGGAACACACTGAATGTTGGAAGCATGCGATTCAGGTAGACCGTGTCTGTTTTGTGTGATTTAAATGGAAAGCTAATAATTACAGCGAAAGGGCTAATCAGTTTGTTTATGCCGCACAATTTAATTTTCATTTTCAAATTGATGAGTTTCTGGGTCAGGATTATGTGCTTTACTTCTTATAGTAGCGTATTCATCACAGAATTCTAACGGAGTCTTGTTTTTGTCCAAAAACAGAGTGCTTTCCAGCAGCATGGTTTGACCTTGTGAGGGGATGCTTATCAGCAGAGGTGCAATAGCAGTCTGCAGCAGCACCACAGATGCTCACAATGGAAATGAACTAATTAATACAAGTAGTGACATAATCATTTTTGTGCTGTCTTTGAAAGACGCTGAAAGAGGACATGATTAAGTCCCTTTTTGAGTTATGTAAGGTGTTTTTTTGCCATTGGACGAATTTTTATTTTTTTATATCAATTTGTCTGTCTTCTGCGAGCCCAGCAGACCTGTTCTTTCATTTTACATTCTGTTTTTTTTAGTTTTGGAACAAATACAAGATGAACCGTATGGGTCAGATTCACAAGGGGCCTCTTGCGGCGGAGGCCCAGCAGTCGTGGTGGGGTCACCGCACTTCTGGCGGGGCCTCCGCACTGCAGTTTCTCATTGCACAGGCCCCGCCACGAGTGCGGAGGCCCTGTGTGCAGGGCCGGCGCTAGGCATGGGCAGTGTGGGCTGCTGCCCAGGGCCTCCCACTCAGCCTACCAGCATGGGGCCCTGCACAATTGCAACACCCCACCGGTCCTCATGTACCCCTGCGGATCCAATTGAAAGAAAGGTGTCTGTTTACAATTGGGCCCATGGGAGGGGGCCCTCTCCCTGGGCCTCTCAGGGATGGTGTGGGGAGGCCTAGGGTTGGGAGACCCTCTTGTCCAAGTTGCAAGGAAACACTTTGTAGGTTTGCCCTGCAATTCGGCCTCCTGTCCACCTGCCCATTCAGAGACACGGCAGGATGCCCATTGCCCAGCACGTTAGTGCCCCCTAGTTTTAACTCTGACCACAAGCAATTCTCACACCTTCAGCCTGATATGAGCTGTAAAAGAGGTGCTTGTAGGTGGCTGAGAGGAAGAGCTCTGGCCCAGGAACAGTCTCCACAAAGAAGCTTCCCGAGCCCAGAAGGTGTCACTTAAGAAAATTAGAGGGGCCTCGCACATTCCCTTCGCCCGGGGCCCCGAAAATCCTAGAACCCGCCCTTCCTGTGTGAATTGGGCCCTATGTTTCCTCATCCCCCTTGCCCCTCCAACAAAACACACGCTACCCCCATTTCTCTTCTACTGTCTGCCTGAAAATTGCTTGATGTAAACAACAGTTCTAGTTTTGTCGACTTGCAAAATAGATCCATTTTGTTAGTTCTGTATGTCTTCTGAAGGCCTCTTTGAGGCCCAGATAATTTGCACCTCTAAATGCCCTGTATGATGGGCGTGTTGAGAATCTCCAAGTATCTTATCGACTTACCCATCCTCTGCAAGGCCATGATCTCCGCCACCACACTCACATCAAAGAAAAGAGAAAAAAGTGGACAGCCTTTTTTTTTTTTTAAACAGTTTTTATTTATTTTCAAAAATAGTCAGGCATACAAGCATAGCAATAGCAAAAAACAATGGGGAAATGTTAAAGGCCATTTGTTTGATAATAAGAAATTGTAACATAGAGGGGTACACGTTTTCCCACGTAGAATCAGTTCATGACAAATAATCCACACAACAACAAAAAAGACAGCAATAGTACATAACTGACTCCTCAATTTACAGAAGAAGAAGGTCACTGGTGTCATATGGTCCATGAAAGAAAGTCATGAAAGAAGGCGGGTTGTCTCCCATGTTCCCTCAAGGAACACCATATAGAAGGGGTGAAGAAATGTGAGCTGGACAAAAGGGGGTGGGGAGTCAATGTGAGCAGGTTTTCCGATCCATCTCAGGTGGAAGGCATGTATGCAGGTGCCTTATGAAGAAGGAGATGGGAGTGGTGGATAAAGGGTAGTGGATCCGCAGATATTAGTTTATTGTGTAGTGGGGAGAAGCTCCGACTCACCCGAAGGGGACTCCTGTGACTGAGTTGTGAGCGATCGTAAGTAGGTGCATAATGGTTGCCTAATGTCCTTAACTCTAGAGGTCAGAGGTTGTAGAGATGCAAATAATTCACTGGTGGTATCGCAGTATGTCATGCTGGTAAGACAGTTGGCAGTGGTGAGCAGCAGGCGCTTACCCCAGTGAATCGTGACCTCGCATTTGGCCAAGAGGAGAACAATTGCAGTGAACAGGCTAGTGTTTTTGGGAGCTCTAGTGCATAACCCAGCAGGGCGAGTAGTGGGCCTGCACCCAGCTCAGTCTCCAGCATTCGGGATAATCTGCAGAAAATCTCTCTCCAATAATGTGCTGCAAGGCTGCATCATCAGGCCATGTGGATGAAATCCGCGCCGGGAGTGTGACATTTAGCACAGGCGGAGGAGTGTGACGGATCATATCTGTGTTAGTCGGAGGGGGTTAGGTAAGCGCGCCTCAAAAATTTGAAAAGAAGCTGTTTGTCCTGATGGTGGGTGATACCAGTCTGGTTTGGGCACAGCATGCAGCCCATATTTTACCTGTTATGGGTCTCCCAAGATCCCGCTCCCAATGTGATATGACCCTTTCATCATGAGCTGGGGTCAGTGCCAAACTAGCACAGTATATTTTGAACACCACTCGTACCCCATCAGGATCGGAAGTTACTAGTGTAGGGGTGGGGGGGGGACTCATCTGGAGCTAGTGGATAGGTAGATATGGTGGATTGTAGCGCATTGTGAATGTGGTGCATAATAAAAGGGTCCATGAGTGAAGCAGCCCGAAAGCGCGGGTCAGTGGAGTGTGTTAGAGCATGCCCGTCCCGGAAGAGGTCATCAAATGTATGGAAGCGGTAACATGCCAACATGCACTTCACCAAGGCTCTGCCTGTGATGGGGAGCCATGGGTTGTTGTCCACCAGTCTCAATGCCGGGGGTTACAGGAGAGTGCCACCCAGGAGATGGAGTTTTCTCCAAACTCTGCTGGTGGTGGACAGGGTTTGAACTTCTATTGGGTCCAGCAGGATTCCTTTTGGAAGAATGGAAGCAAGTGGAATGGGGGCAGCAAGGTCTATCTCAGGTTTTGTATATAATAACCGGGCATCCGCATGGTACCAGTGGTGGGCGTATTGGCATTGTGCAGCCAAGTAATAAAACTGAAGATGGGGCACTCCAAACCCCACTCTCTCGTAGGAGAGCACTAATGTGTCCCAACTGACACGAGGTCTCTGCCTGGCCATGATAACTTTAAGGAGCAAATTATGTAAGGTGATCAAGAACGAGTTTGTGAGTGGTATGGGAATGTTAAGGAACAGGAAGTTAGGAAGAATCATCATTTTTATAATCACCATCCTGGCAGCCATTGACCGAGGTAACCGAATCCTCCTATCGATTTGTGTCAACAGTGTGTCAACGGTGGGGCCGTAGTTGAGCCTTATCACCTGCTCCTTATCCGGGTGGAGTACAACACCTAGATATTTAACCGGTTCGGCGCACCAGGTCAGTGGGTAATTACATAAGATCTGCTTTGTGGCGAGGGTGATAGGAAAAAGATCAGACTTTGACCAATTTATTCAAAGACGGAGTTCCAAAGCGGGTCAGCTCATCCAAAATTGGAGTCAGGTTCTCCTGCGGGCGACGGATAAAAAGTAAAATGTCATCTGTTTAAAGGGAGATGAGGAGAGGGCCCTGCTTGAATTGGAAGCCGCAGTGTATGTGACTCATATGGAGGTGTCGGACTAGAGGGTCTAGTGCAATTCTGAAAAGTAAAGGGTACAGTAGGTGCACCTGACTAGTGCCCCGCGTTATTGGGAAAGATGCCATGAGGGAGCCGTTGACTCTAAGATGTGAAGTGGGTTGTGCATACAGATGCTCAATCAAAGAAGAGAAACCGAGGGGTTTGCCCAGTTTGCGTATGACGGCGCGAAAGAAGGGCCATTCCAAGGAGTCAAAATCCGGCTCTGCGTCTAAGAGCACTATTGTGGCGCGGGAAATTCTATGGAGTTCTGAGAATGTTGCCCTCGGATTCAGTGATGTGGAGCTGTGGGGATCAAATCCCGATTGTGCAGGTGAAATTATCTGATCCATCAGTAGCGAAATACGATTGGAGAAAACCTTCGTCAATATTCTATTATCTAAATTGAGGAGTGACAATGGTCTGTAAGAACTGCAGTGTAAGGGGTCTTTGCCGGGTTTGGGGAAGAGGCTTATGACAGCCTCGCACATAGTAGGGGGTAGAGCACCCGTTTTGAGGGATTCTACATAAACCGCGAGTAGTTTCGGTGCTAGTATATGTTTAAAATGTTTAAGGAACTGCCCCGTGTAGCCATCAAGACCGGGGTCCTTGGAGCCATGGCTTGTATTATTTCCTTGCAAGATAGAGGTTCACTGAGGAATTGATGTTGAGGATTAGAGAGCCAAACCAAGGCCACCTCCTCCAGGTATGTTGCCTGGGCTTGCAGTGTCACCCTAAGGCGGGAGGTGTAAAGACTAAGGTATTACTGGAGCAGGGTGTCCAATACAGCCTCATTTGAGGTGGTGCGCTGGCCCCCGTCAACGCTGAGATCAGCAATGTATGAGTTCGCTCTGGGGGGACGGATAGGTGGGCCAGTGTATGCCCTGGGCGCTCATCCTCCCCATACCTGTGTGCCTGAGCTTGTTTACCCAAGTAGAGGACTTCCCTTTCAGCAGGTTTTGGTATTCAGACAAGAAGGTTGTTCTGGCTTGAGTATCGGGCAGCGCGGTGCCACATGATGTTCAGAGAGCCAGGTCAGCCAGTTTCTTTTCAAGTCGTGCTAGGCTCCTGCGTAGTTCCTTGAGGATCCCGTAATGTTTGAGATGCATATGCCCCTGATGTAGGCTTTGAACGCCTCCTAGAGGGTGGAATGAGAGGCCACCGTACCCTCATTAAGATGGAAGAATTGCAAAATTGTTGCATGCAAATTGGAAAGGAACAATTCATCCTGTAATGCCAAAGTGGGGAAGGGCCACTTTCATTCCTGACCGTCACCAAAAGGAATATTATAAAGAACCAGGACCGGAGAGTGATCGGACAGTGTGCGAGTGAGGTGTTGTGCAGACACTAACCAGGGACACAGAGTAGCGGAGAGAAGGCAGTAATCGATGCAGGATCATGTGTTAAGTGGGGCAGAGAAGTGAGTGAATCCCAGGTTTTCGGTGCTTTTTAGGCACCAGGCGTCCCGCAATAGGTTTAAATCACAGATGTTGTGGAGTACATGGAGTGATCTTGGTTTAGTGAGCGGTGATGGTGCAGTGGGGTAAGTGGCAGGGTCTATGAGGAAATTTAATTCTCCGGCTACTATAAGATGGTTGAAATCCAGCTGACCTATGTGGACAGAGAGGGACAGGAAGAACTCTGCTGAGTCTACGTTGGGAGCGTAGATGTTGGCCAGTAGGACTGAATGGCCCGTCAGAACACCAACAACGAGGACATAGCGTCCACTGTCATCTGTGACGGTGGTAATATGCCTGAAGAGTACGTTTTTATGAATGAGATTGTATACCCCCCTAGGTTAGGAACTATAGTTGGAGAAGAAGTGGTGTGAGCCCCAAATGGCTGCATATGGGGGTACCTTCTCTTGGGGAAGATGCGTCTCCTGAAGGAAAGCTATGTGGGCGCCATGACAGTTAATGCATTGCAGGACTTTTTTGCCCTTGCGTCAATCATTGAGGCCCCTAATGTTCCAAAACAGGAGCGTAAGACGCAAGTAGTTGGGCTCAGGAGATTGTACAAGGACCATGTGATGTGGCGTGTAGCTACAAAATATGGAGAGAGAGCGACCATTGTGTTTCGAATTGGGGGGAGGAAAACAAGCATTGAAACGAACCTACCCAAAAGCCCCCCGCCAACCCCCACCTGGTATAAAAAAGCCCAGTGCCAACCCTTAGCAGTAACCCCACAAATAAAAATAAAAAATTACGATAAACATGCGTGTGTATACCACTGGGGTGTGGCAAAGCTACGGTGGACACCCAAGTACATTAGGATCTGTTTGAAAAGTGGTAACTGGGATACAAGGATCGGCATTGCAACATCTGGACAATGCAATTGGAAGTATCAAAATAAATCCAAAACAGGAGACTACAGCCATCCATGTGAAATAGAAATTGAGTGTGGAGGAGACACGGCCAGGAACCTGTGGGGAAGAGGTCAGCACTTGCGCTGGAGTGAATGTCTGGCGGTGATCTGTCTGAGGTTGTACTTCGAGAGGAGGAATGTTCACTCAAATGTTGCCGACAGAAGGCCTGTCTGTCTGCTGTGGTGTCAAAGATGTGGGACTTGTCGTTGACCTCGGCACTTAGGCATTCTGGGTATAACATGCCGTAACAGAGTCCCAGTTTGCGAGGCATAGATTTGACACCCGTGAAATTGCGGCGTGCCTCCTGGACCAAGGTGGTGAAGTCAGGAAACAAAGAGATAGTAGAGCCCTGCCATTGTAAAGGACCTTGTTCCCTAGCCAGGCGCAGGGCAGTGTCCCAGTCCCTGAAGTTCAGTAGACTAGCAATCAGGGGTCTTGGGGGTTGGGGCGCGGGCCCAGCGAACGATGTGCCCGCTCCACCACGAAATGGGGGTGAAGTGTTCCTTACCAAACAAATCCGTCAAACAGCCGTTCGACGAATAAGTCAAGGTGGCCCATATTGGTTGATTCTGGTATTCCCAGTATGCGTAGGTTATTGCGCCTGCCCCTAGCCTCTAAATCTTCATTAGGTCTCGCCTACGCAGCGCGCATGCGCTGCATAGGAGAGACCTTTAGAAATCGGCACAGCTTTCCCTGCAAAAACGTGCACGCATTGCATTGCTTCCAATGGCAACGCGTGCACGTCTGGCGATTCACTTGCGGGAGCGAGCAGCTGGCGCCATATGTTAATTATCGCGCCTTGCCCCTCGCTCCCGCAAGGGAATCGCGCTGGCCCCCTCCTTTCGCCCCTCCCTCTGCTGACGCGCGAGGCGCGCGCTTGTGCTTGTTATATGGGTCAATGTGTTTTGTCAGTTTTTATTTCTTACCCGTTTTTTCTCCAGTTAGAAAACATGTTTTTAAGGAGAAATCACTCCAGACCAATTCACTCCATTAAAATATTGGGGAGTTTTGAGAACCTCCTCACAATAATTGCATATTTAATGTAAAATAAACGTTCGATGTATTTTAAGGCACATATCGGGAATGAGAAACGCCACTGGGGCGTTTTTAAATGCCCACAAAATATTGAACCTATGGGGTATATTCAACACTGTTAAGGCTTAGCACCTCGAGCCCCTCTCCCCACTCATTTACCGAGGACTAGGGAGAAACCACCCCGAGGCAGGCATTTTCTGCCATTGGACGTGCTATCTACCTCCGTGAATATCCAGCGATTGATATCTTGTTAGAGCCAGCAGCCCACAAACTTGAATTGCAGCCGGTCCGACTCGGCTTTCCTCCATTCTGAGATGCGGTAAAGTAATTTGATTACACTTAGCACCAGTTGTTTACAGTAGTACAAAGACCGCAATACTCAAGATAGCACGTGCTGCAAGCATGTTATTTGTTATGTTTCATTGCTCGATAAATGGTTGGTTTACCCAGAACTGCCTTTAGCAGGCTTCTTTGTGCTACAAAATGGGCACCTGGTCACATGTTATGGATTGATAAATAAATATCCAGCAACCACCTTGGCATACCAGGCGATGCCACATTTCCTCAGTCCTGCTGACACGCACAGTGCCACCATGTCACTCCAAATCAGCTGTCTTCAGAGTCACCTGGTGAAGAGCTGATCTCACACTGTGAGCTGGAAACCCTGGCACAGTGTTGGTTTCCAGCTCATGCGTGGATGATGTGCCCAGTGCAGATCCAGAATGGATATTGCAGCCTCCCTGCGACTGCTCTTCAGGAGTCTTATATTTGTGCTTTTGGGCATCCTAGCAGAGGCGGCTCAAGCCTGTTTTGGGTCCAGATAGAAACACTCCCTCATAGCCTTAAACAGCAGGCTATGCAACTGATTTGAGTTGGCACTGTCCCCCCCCCTTCCTCCACTTCCCCAACCTCCTCCCCTTAGTTCTCACACCCTCATGTACACTTACCTCATGTGATGCCCTCTTTTCATTCTAACTGGACTTGGGATATAATGTACTAGAAGCACCTCCCCCAACCGAATCCTACGAGATAAGTACATTGTTTGGCTTTAGTGATCTCACTCTGTCTGGGGGTCGCTTTGCTGCTGTTGGCCTTTGTACACGGCTGATTAGGATACAGAAAGACTTGATTAAATGTCAGGGCCGTAGCTTCAGGGGGGGGGTGGGGGTGTTTAGGGTGTTACACCTCCCCTCTCCCTCCCCCCCAATAAATGTATTTTGTGATAAATAGTTGGGTCCAGGTGCTTTTAGTCGGGTATGGAGAGGTGTCTGTCAGATTTCACCAGGACCTTTCACCTACACACAGACAAACGGGCACACACTCTCTCCCTCTCTTTGGAAAGACTTGGTTATTTCACAAAATAATGTGCTTTCTCTCACTTAGTACTTCTCCCCATCCCTCTCCCTTTCCCCTGCCCCTTAAGTCCCACTCGTGCACCCTGCTTGTCCTATAATGTATTTGAACATTATGTGCCAGCGCGATTGTTGGGCAATCTAAAGCTCACCCTCAATCTTACTGACCAAGCTACGCCCCTGTTAAATGTATACACACAGGCAGGCTGCCGCATTCACAGATTGTACCGGCACAGGCCACGGATCAGGTGAGGCTTAATACCGTATCCCCGCCCGAAGCATACACTCATAACTCTTGTGTGGATAAACATTGGACCGTGTTTATTACAAACTCCAATAAAATGAAATCCAAAAATCATCAATTCAAATTGAAACATTAGCATTGACATTTTCTAGAACATTATTTAATATCCAGGGTGCCAGGCTCAATTGCCTGTAAACGCTGAAGACAACAACTGCATCCTAATATAAGTGCTCAAGACGATCGCCCCGAGAACCTGTTTTTGTGCTCACCCAGGGCAACTGTCCAAGACGCACTATCCTAGACTCAGCCTCTCACCCATCCTGTGGACCCAAGGGTCGCTGTCAAGCAGCGCCTTTCCATACAGCCCGCACCTAGGAAAATATACCAATACAAGTAACGCCTCACCAACCAACCAAGTAAAAAGAGCTGGGCGGGTGGGAAACAAAGTTCCCTTGAGCAGCATGCAGCACTTTTCATGGGTGGAGAGAGGAAAAGAGGAATACTTACTTGCAGCAGGGGCCTTTACAGCATACGCCTCACTCCCCCGAGCGCTCAAAGTCCACACCAGGAACATCCAGCCCACTCAGTGATGACCCACAAGCACCTGCTGGGGCTGGAATTGAACCACGCACCAGCGTGGCCCAGTGTCCACAGTCCCTGGCAGTATAGGCAGAGCCACTGGAATTATGAGGCAGGACGGGACCAAATTATGCGGCAGAATTGACTGAATTATGCATGGTAACACTGTCAGGGGAAAGATTTTCTCTCATTAGTACCATTTTCACACTCCGATATAGCAATAAGCAACTAAAAGACAACAGTCAGCTTTGGCGAAGGACCTTACACTGACCTGGAACACGTGTCATCTTATTATTAGTAACATTTGATCTGTTTAAGCGACAATCTATTTTTTTGGTAAAATCTGTAAATTGTGCAGCATTTAATGGATTATGTGGCAAATCAATAATTATGTGGAAAAGCTCCGCGGTCGCAGAATCGAATAATTCCAGGTGCCTTGATAGAGAGGGGTCCATAGCTGGGCTGCTGCCTAGTTACAAAGGCCTCCGTTTTGTGAGCCGATTCTTGCATTGATTTACTTTGTTCCCACCCTAAACTGGTGACGGTCAAACGAGCCTGGAAAACATCTCATAAACCCAAACATTGCAGGATTATGGACTCTTAGCTTTTTTGCAGTCATGCTGGAAGCACCAGAGCGCTATTTGAAAGGGCAGGAATAATTCAGGATCTTGAATAAAAGGAGGGGGGGGGGTAAATGGAAGTGGGTAGTTTATACCTCCAACCTTTTAAGTCTCCAGGGCGAAGATAAGATTGAGTGTTTTTTCTAGGGTGATTTTACCGAAATCAGTTGAAATTAAAAATATAATGGAGCTTGAGTGTGATTTTTAACAGGGTCAGACAGGGACAGAAAAAAGGCCCGGGCACCAAAATAAAAGCGGCTCTCTTAGTGAATCAGTTAACTAAAAAATGAAATTGCCAATATTTGCAAATCAGAGCAGTTTTGAATCTGTAAAGTTAAACTGTATATGTCCATTCCAAGATATAGGCACCTGCATGCATTTGTATCTGCTGCAGGCAATATTTGTGGTAATATCAGAGGGAAAAAACGCCCACTAGACCATAAAAGAAGCCCACAAGCAGCCAAAAACTGGCCCACATACTGACCTGTCAGACCAGCCCTTCGGGCACTGCCAGATTGACCAATAGGTCTCGCCTTTGGGACCTTATAAGTATTTAGTTATGCAGCACAATATCCTTGGTGCAACAACATCAACTGTTGCATGGCTAAACACTTATAAGGTCCCAAAGGCGAGACCTATTGGCTATGCCAATGCTTGTTTTTCATTGCCACCATCTATAGGAGCTGTTCCATTCGTGCCAATCTCTTCACGGTTTGTGCAGCGCCATCCTCCAAGTCCGACACCCTCCCCTCGGCCGCTTCAAATCTGTTTGCATGGCGGTTGAGGCATTCGCCCATGGTGACTAATCTCTGGTCAGGGTGTCAAACCGGCCATCGATGGCCCTGAAACCTGCTCTGAGTTCCGCCATTATTGTGTCCGAGCCGGTGAGCTGATCAAGGCCCACACTGCATGTGTGGTGTCCAGGGGTTTCTGCTTCTCGAAGTTGAGACGTTGTTGTTTGGGTTCACCACGAACCATAGCCTGCAGGGATAGGGGAGTGGGAGGAGGCAGATTCCAGGTGGCTGTTGGAGAGCTGAGCTAAGGGAGCACAGTTGGCTACTGGAGGACCCCGGCAAAACCAAAGGGGATGATGGACGGAGTGTTGAACATTGCAAGCACTCACCCCCAGTCAACTGATCTGGGTTTAATCCATCATCATTCTTTAGCTCACTCCGCCACCCCAGTTCAGACATGGCCATATGCAAATCAGTCTGACCCTGTGCCTCATGGGAACAGTTCAGCCCGAACTGCCAAGCCATGTCTTCCCTGGACCGGAAACAAGCATCCTGGGACCGGTTTCTGGCTTACAGCCGTCATCAGCCAGGCTATCTTGAATCCAGTGGCAAAGTGAGCAAGGGACCCACGTCTGGGCATACCCTGCCAACTTAGGGCGAACATAGCAAGCACTGGAGGACCCCACCAGATAGTGAGGCAGCTAGCGGCTTGAAGTGATGACAATAAAGTAGTTACTGGAGAACCCACCACACTATGGAGAGCGGAGGATCTGTGACCTGGGTGTGTGTGATGCCGCCGCCTAGACCACAGTGGCGAGTAAAGGAGCGGCTAGGCACAGCGCCAGCTGCAGCAGGTAGTATCCCACAAACACCGTCACAGGGCACAATGTGAGGCACCAGAAACGTTAAATGCCCAAACAGGAGTGAACAGCAGCCGATGGTGGTGCAAACTCCAGGCAGCAGTCATGGCGCAAGAGGTGGGTAGAAATGCGGCACCCCAATAACAAGAAGCCACAAGGCAAGAGTGCCAGACCAGGCACAGAAGTCAGTCCAGAGATGTAGTCACCTGCAAAAGGACAGGGCAACGGCATAGATTGCAATTAGTTAGATTGATGGTAACATGCCAGGGACGAAGAGGAGGCAACAAAGCCTGGAGGGCCCAAATCATAGGCCACCCGGGGGGACAGAAGCACCCTGGAGCCAGGAACAGAGTAATAGTGTCACACAATCATGCCCAGATTGCACGGTGTTCATAGACGTAGCCTCTCTAGCTGTGCAGTGAGGAGATGCCCGCCCAGCCTGTCGAGGCATGGTGACTATCAGCACCTGTACGCCAGCGTGGTGGTTGCGTGCCCCACCTGACCTCAATCCAGTATGCCTAGTGCCCAGTCTCTCATAGAAGGGGTGGTGGGATTTCCCAGGCTCACCCACGGGCCCCTGTCGCCGTGGCTCCTTCAGGGAGACTCCGGACCGGCCTTACCTCTCAGTTGGAGCCGCTGTGGCGTGGCAGTGCCTCTCCCACTCTTCCGGATGCAAGTCCCAGCGTCTTGTCAGACTTTGCCCTGGTGGAGGACTCAGGCTGCGGTCACTCCTCCACCCAGCTGGAATGCGTTTTGGGGGGGGGGGCTCCCCAGTCCGCAGAGGCCCCCAGCAGCCAGTCAGTGACAGCAGGCGGCTCCGGGTCTGTGCGCTGAAGACGGCCCGCACCGTCGCGTGTATGTTGGCAGTTGGGGCTCAGGCGGTACGTTCCTGGGAAGAGCTGCTGCGCCCAGGAAAGGAGCTATGATGCAGTGGCCTGCAGTTCAGGAGTGTGAGGTGGCCAGAGGCCTGGCCGCGGCGGTGCAGAAACAGGCGACGGGCCTAGCAATTCTCAAGAAGATCAGGAACGACCGGCTCAAGTCATTTTTGTGGATCTGGATTCGAGAGGACTTTCTGTCACAGCAACAGGAGAGGGTTCTGCATCCGAACTTGCCTTCATGTGTGAAGATTGAGCGACAACAGTTGACTTTTTTTGACTTTCCCTCCAAAGTCTGTGACGTTATTCTGCTAGTCTGGTATACGCCTGCTGTTGGGACAAATTTATGGCACGGTGAGCATCCAGAAACATTATCCACATTTCTGCACCCTAATCCCAGGTTCTGCTATTTTTTCCTTCTTTTGCCTAGCAGGGCTCTGCTCTGGGCACTGTTAACGGTCATCTGTCTGCTATTTCAGCATTCTTGCGGTTGCTGGACCAACCTTCCTTGCTCAAGTCACCCGCTGTGACTAGGTTCCTGAAAGGACTGCAACACGTTTCCCCCCCACCCCACACCGTACCATTCATTATGCCCCAGTGAAATCTTAACCTGGTTCTTACCCTCCTCATGTACACAACTGCTCACCTTGCTTGCTGACTATCAAAACGGCATTTCTAGTGGCCATAGCATCAGCCAGGAGGGTCAGCGAACTGCAGGATCTCTCTGTACACCACCCTTATACCACCTTTTACTTGAACAAGCTGGTTCTGAGGACCCGAGCCTCCTTCCACCCGAAGGTTGTCCCTTTCATGTAGGTCAAAACATCACCTTACCTATCTTCTTTGCTATGCCTCCCCTTCCAGAGAAGAGAGACTGCATCGTCTGGACCCAAAAATAGCATTATCATTCTACATTAATCGCACAAGAGAGTTCCAGGTGGACGATCAATTCTTTGTAGGATATGTTGGGGCTAAGAAAGGGAAGGTAGTGCAGAAACGGACCGTCTCACGATGGATAGTGCTCCGCATAAAGATCTGCTACGCGCTGGCCAAGAGGCAAACCCTCCAAAGGCTTGCATCCTCATTCCACCAGAGCCAAGGCTGCGTTCAAAAAAACATAGGCGCAGTTGTAGGGCAATCCATAAATCAAATATTGACATAGGAGTGGGACATAATTATGCCACTACTTTGGGTGCAGTTGTAAACGTGATACTGCAGGTAGATGCAGAAGAGATGTGTTTAAGGTTCTACTAAACGAGCAGACACATTTTGATTCTAAGCTCATGGTGAAGTGTGATCGAGGCCGAGGTAGTCCCACTAGAGAGAGGGAATGTTTCTAAGCCTGTGTGGTTTGACTCACAGAACTTTAAGAATTTTTTTGAATCAGTGACAAATTTCGCTGTAGAGTGAAGTGTTGGCTTGAGTGGGGAAAGAAACAATTTGAGGCACCCTCTAAAGAAATATTTTGAAAGTTGATCCTTGAGATGGTGAGAGCTTGCATCACAATTTTCATGCGGTTCTGGGAGACTAGGTGTTAAGTTTTTAAGTGCATGGAGTAAGATTTAGCTTCCAGGTCAATATATGGAACAAAGGTTATGACAGATTCTAGAGTAAAACCTGGCGACCTTATTGAGCGAGAAATCGATTTTGAAAAACGTAATACTGCCATGATGTTCAACAGAAAGGCCTCAAATTTGTTCTTGTGTTTGGATGAGATGAGTAGGAATTTGTTTCTTGTGGGAGCAGCATAAATAGGTTTTTGATATTGAGTGCAGGTTTATTTTAGTATGCATATATTTGATCAATACAAACTGATCAGGTGGAATAATTAATTCATGATCTGCTGTTGTCTTCTGGTCAGGACTTTGGTAAAGAATTTGGCACTGATCAGTTCTTTTATAGAGATGGGTGCTTCTAATACAAACCTCTGATCTCTACTAAATGTCAAAAGATTTGAATTGTGTAGATACTGTTTGGTTACTGGGTCTGCTGTCTCGCACTTGCATAACCCCTTGCTTCAGCTTCCTTCCCTTTATTCTATAATATGACTTATCCTGTTCTATAGCATCCAAGATAAAAGATGCTGTCTGTCAGTATCTCAGTTTGTCAAATATTCAGCTTGCTTTTTTCTTGTCCCCTTTAAAATATTTCTCATTAAGTCTCACAAGGGTGTGTTCAGGTTTTTCTGATTTCACAGCTCTTATATGCCACCATAGAATCTCTTGTGATCCGCAGTGTTAGTTTACTGCCTCCTCTAAGTCTTTCTGCAAGCCATTTGGCACCATCTTTCTTGCCTTCCTAAGATTAGCTGCAGTGCAAGCTGTCATTTGGGCATCCCAGACAGTAGTGCACATAGTTTCCTCATCTTGTAAATTATTCAGTAGATATTTTTGTAATGTGCTTGGTACTCTCTACTTACCAAAAATCAATTCCGTACAAAATCCCACTCCCGGAATGATCATTCCCCCTCCAGTCCAGGGAACACTTACGTTTTCCATGATTTTATAAGATCACTGCTACATTCCTTGAATGCTTCTGCAACCCTTCTATCAATCAAGATGTGATCACTCATGGTATAAGTCATGTATGCAGAAGAATAATGGGAATATTCCATTCCCTCTTAATGTCTCTTTCTCCGCATATCTTTCAACCGTATGTCCTCAAGCTATCATATGCTTGTAGACAAGATCACATCTCTTCCCTCCAAAGGACTATTGTTTTGTTCAACTTTTCACACATTACTAGGTTGAAATGTCCACAAATTAACGTCCCCAGAAGCTAAGCTTATGATTTTTTGCTTGCATACTTTTCAGAAAACCTTTTTGATCATTAGTGGATAATAGATTAAGGCTACAGTAAACAATCTATCTCCAGGCACCTCTTTCTGTGCTATTCATCTTTCCTTCCTGTCCTATGATATGCCCTCTATCTTGAATCTGAAGAGTATGAATAATTACATTTCTACCCTACCCTTACTTGTGGCAGACCAGAACTATTGAAAATGGGTTGTTGTAAGAGCTGTGTTACCTTGCGAAAATGAACATCAAACCCCATCCTCCAAGGTGCCAACTAAAGCATTTAGCCTTGTTACCTTTCAAGTTATAACTTTGTGCATAACATACTGTACTTGAAAAACTGTGTTGTTGATGTCTGAATGCCTTTCTCTCTTTGCTTATCACAGATGAGAACTTTCCTGCCTTGCCCCCACCGATGGTCCTGCCCCTCCATCTCCCCAGCCCCTCACCACCAGCTTTCCTCCTATGAAGAAATAAATAAAGGATATAGTCTATCCTCAACAATTCTTCCCGTCCTGCCACCATTCCTTGATTTTCTTTATTTTACTATTTTACTCATATGCACCAAATCATACCCACTAATAAAAAATTGCCCTTATGGACTACCTTTGGGGCACGCAAAATGCTTTAAGTGAGACTATCCCTTCTCTGACCTGCCATCTCTCTACCTATCCATCTCCAACTATACATCACTCTTCATCCCATCATTTAGAGTTCTATACTGTCTTCTCTTCCATACACATTTCCAGTTATGTGGTTACCTTACTTGATTGCCTACATATATTGGAGGACTTCTCCATTCTACCTTCATTTAATTTGTTCCTTGAGTTCTTTACAGTGCTTCCAGCTTTTTGTCTTCCAGGTTTCTCTAGTAACTTCAGAGTAACATTTAATTTCTATTGAAACATTCAACAAAACAGTGGCCTATTGGAATTGAATCCCTTGTTGCTCAGAAATTGTCACTGATTTGAATGCCTTGTGTTGCTGACCGGTCTTGGTGAAGATTAATTTGATGCCCTTAATATCTGGTATGACCGTCTGTTCTGATATATTCCGTAATCTATTTTTTATATCAAACAAATGGGCCTGTTTTAAGATATCGGGTGATGAACAATGTGGGCCCAATTGGTACACACCTATGTCTTCTGTCCAGCAGTATCATAATAGTACTCAGGATGTCCTACACATATATCCTCCTTTTTGATGGATACTTTTAACTGCAGATTCCTCACCTTTAGAATTTTCAGCAGATTCCAGACTATATCTGGAAAACCAAAAACAGTCCTGCACACCTGTAGGTGGAGCTATGCAACTCCATTTCGACACCATTCCACTCTGGAACTGACAAACAGAGCCACATATAAGTGGCACCCATGCGCGCTGACATCAGTTCCTTTTTTTCTGCAATCTCCAATGCGTATCCGGACCTCCACTGTTTTCTTCATGCTGTTAAGAGAATGTTCTAAAAAAATAATAATTCCAGTGTGCAAGAGATGTCACAGCCTAAAACGACAAACTGCAAATCTTGTAGGAACTGTCGCAAACAGATGTCTGTGACAGATCCCCACAAAGTGTGCCTCTGGTGTTTAGGTTCTTCACACAACTCCAAGGCCTGCAACAACTGCAGCCAGGTGAAATCTAACCCGTCCATGAGTGCGAGGCAAAACTCTAAGTAGCGAAATACTGGAGGGCTCTGTGCCAGTCTTGCTCCAGGTCGAAGATGAGGGCCACCTCCGAAGTCATTCCCAAGACTTGTCGTCTTTGCAGTTGAAGTATTCAGGTAAATCGAAGAAGAAGTCCAAGAGGGACTCTGCCTCTTCCTTGGCACTCTCGCTCTCCATAGAAAGTGCAAGGGTGTCATAGAGCCTGCAGGTCTCGGTCCAATTCCATTGAGGAGCTGATTCCATCCCTGGTCCGGATGTTCCAGGTCCATTGGTGATGTCGCAACTATGCTGTGCATTTTTGGCAGGCTTCCTGTACCCTCTAGCGATCTTTTGAACCCCAAGGATCCACAGGGACTTCCACTTAGGGTACCGGCGGCTGGTTCGCCCTCAGTGCCATTTGAGTCCCTTAGACCTGTTTCGGGTTCTGTGCTGACATTGGGACCAACACCGAAATCTGCACTGACTCCTTGAGCTGTGACGCCTGCACCAACGCCTCCGGTGACCCATTGTAGTGGCCGACTCCGAGCCGGCATAGTCTTGATCTCCACTCCAGCCACGTTGTAATCTTTGTGCCACTGCTCAATTCATCTTAGACACAATTCCCCTGCCACATGTTCACGCACAAAGATTACACCAGCTGTTTGGCTTGGACACTGACCAGAACTAGCTTTATTGAGACGACAAAGGTGTGAATGTGGAAGAATTTGCCCCACTTTATGATGATAATAACTGGTATGTGAAGCTACATGATGCCAGTGGACTGGACACCTCACCCGATACTGGGCTGCTTTCGCCCTCTGGGCCACCATCTGAGGGAAGCACTTCATTTGCCACAGTAATAAGGAAGGCTGCTGAGGTCCTTAGTTTTTATCTCCATCGCGGGGAGGTGAAGGCCAGCATGCTGACAGGTCTTACAGCTTGGTCAGGCACTGACCGAACACCTGCTACCCTTCAACGAAGCCCTCATTGACGCCCTGCTGGGCACTTGAGCTAAACAATGCTATGCGCCACCCCTCCCCCTCACCCCGGTCAACTGATAGGTCGTCTATCGCCATAGATCTGCTCCAAGAGACACAGATTTTCTCACACAGCACCCAACTGAAAATCTGGTGGTGCAGCTGCCCACCAGTAGAGTCAACCTTAACGCCTTTCCTACCACGCCCCTTGGCAGCTAAAATGAGTAGGCACATTCAAATGCTTATGTTCACCTTAAGCAGCCTCTCCTTGAGGTCGGTCAACACAAGCTGTTTATAAGGCCATTGCACTCATACAGTGCTGGCAATAATGGGTTAAATCTTGCCCATGGTTCTCGAAGACTTCAGCTTCTCTAGCTCAGATTATTCAGGATGGTCGGGATGCAGACAAATTTGTCATCCATTTGGGCCTGGACTCCACGGACTGTCCAGGTAGGGCTATGGGAACCAGCATGGTGCTTCAATGCCGCGCTTGGATGAGGTCCTCTGCCCTTGTCAGGAGACTTCCAGGTGTCTTTGATGGACATACCTTTTAATAGCTCGTGCCTGTTTTGTGAGCAGGCAAATTTGGCCCTAGAGTGTTTTAAGGAATGCCGAGCCCCAGCACACTCCTTCGGCCTTTCGGCTCCAATCAGGGTATCCTCCCCAACAATTATATTCTGTTCTGGGATATGCAAGCTTGGGGTATCGGCAACATCAGACCCCTCCGTCCACACAACAGGCTTCCCAGCCTTTTTGAGGTCAGGTGGTGTGCCCTACAGACAACAACCTGGCCACAAGGGGCAGTGTTCACCCCAATATTAACGCCTCTCTGGCCACAACCTCCCAGCCACTTTAGTGTGCCCTTTTTTTTTTGTAAACCTTTTTTATTGAGTTTTCAAGTTCAGACAGAGTATACAGAAACAACATCAGTTGCGATTATTCAACTGTGAGTTACTTTATGTTGTCAGCGTGTGGTGCGATTAGGTAGTCTGAGTGTTTGGATGTGTTGTGTCCAGCGCATGTAACGTATGCGTTTGAGAGTGCCCTGGAGCGATAGTACAATGTTTGGTTCTTGAGCATCGCTAGTGTATCTCTGCTGCTAGTTTGGATTGTCTTCGAGTGTTGTTTTCAATTAACCAACTGAGGGTGTAACTTGGGAGGTGGAGCTAGGGATGGGTTTTAGGGCTTGTGGCAGCGCGTTGTTGTCGGTGGCCTGGTTGCCACCAGGTCTTGCTTTCTTATCGTGGCAATTGCGGGTGTTGTGAAGGGGGGGGGGGTGGGGAGCGGGCTCCCCACGGGTAGTTGTGAGCGGGGTGTTGTGGGTCATGACATCGTCGGGGTGGCCGCCGGGGATTCCGTAGGTGTAGTGTATGCCTGTTTAAAGCTGTGGAGGAGCGCTGCCCATTCCATGGATACGGGGTGGCGACGTATTCCTCGTGCCTCCTCTAACCTGATTGCGTCTTTTTCTGCGGCGCCTCATTTTATGACAGCCCCCCTCCATGCTTCTATCGGAGGACCTGTAGGCGAACGCCAATGTACTGTGATGCTTAGTTTTGCTAGGAGTAGGGTTAACACTGCGAATCTCGTTTCTATCTTTTTCTTTTTCTGACGTTTGAATATGCCCAGGGCACAAGCCTCCCATGTGTGGAGGCCCACCAAGCCAGTGGTTGTTTGTATCATGGTGTGTATTTTTGACCAGTATGCCTGCAACACAGGGCATGTCCAGAGCATATGCACGAATGTGGCCCTGGGCAGGTGGCATCGTGGGCATTCAAATTGTGTTTCGGGAAAAAATCGCTTGAGCCGCGCTGGTGTGAAATACGCCTGATGTAGTATGTTAAACTGGATATTTTTGAAACGTTGGTTTCGCGATACTTTCTTATGGTGCTCTAGGGCTGTGAGCCATTCTTTGTCGTGTAATGCACGACCAAATTCCTCTTCCCATTTTGATCGGAGCCACGTGAGCGGTGTGGCCGTGAGTTCTATGATGGAGCTGTAGATCCATGTGATGAGGTGGCGCCCGGTGCGTCTTTGGCTCTCCGTCCGCCAGGTTCCATGTTTTCCTGCAGTCAGAGATGAGTTGCCTGTGTAGGAGGAACTGAACGGCGGGGAGCCTGCTCCCCTCCATCAGACTCTCAAAGGAGGCCAGCTCTCCCTCCGTGAACAGAGATTCCACTTCTGTGAGTGCGTATTCTGTCCAGACATGCATGTCCTTGGATGTATAATGGTCGCCCCCCCCGGGGAGACCTGCTTGTGGCAATAGCGGGAAGTAGAGTGGTGTATCACGGATAGGCGGTGGAGTCTTAGCATGCATGACCTGGCTACCGCCGCCTGGATAGGATGGGTTGGGTTGGGTTCGGTCTGGTACCCAGGAGAAGAATTCGGTGTATCGCAGGGATCGTCAGGGGCCCTGATTGTGTATCCGTTTCCTCCAGATGTCGCCCGGCTGTCCAGTGTGACAGCCATTGCAGCTGTGTTGCGAGAAAGTAGGCTTCAAAGGATGGGGCGCCTATCTCGCCCTGGTCCCTTGGGAGTTGCAGTGTCGACAGGGCTACACTTCGGCGTCCTCTCCCTCAGATCAGTGATACAAGTAGGGAGTTTAGTTCCCAGAAGGCTTGCGGAGGGATCACCGGGACGTTTGCAAAGTAGTAGAGGAGGCGGGGTACCACCACCATCTTCGATAAGGCCACCTTCCCATTGGGGGCCAAGGGTAGCGTACGCCAGAATCTGGGTATTAATGCCTCTTAGGGCTCTGTAGTGGTTGCCCTCAAGGAGATGTTTCGGGGTATGGTTGAGCCTAATCCCCAGGTATCTCGGGGCGTCTCCGTTCCATGCCAGCCTGACCTCCCCAGCGTTCATTTCCCGTAGGGGAGTCTCCGGATGAAGGGGGTTGATGGTAGACTTTCCCCAGTTCACCCTCAGTCCCGCTGCCCTCCCAAAGTCGTCCAGCGTGGCCCAGCGTGGAGAGAGGTCCATGGTGATGTCCCTAATGTTAATTAGGAGGTCATCCGCATGTAATGACATGGTGTGGGTGCGGCCTTCTAGTGGAATGCCCCAGTGTTCACCTCCCTCCCTGAGCCTGATTGCTAGTGGCTCCATTGCGAGTGCGAATAATGGGGAGGATAATGGGCACCCCTGACGCATCCCGCGGCCACCTGGAGAGGTGGTGAGATATGTCGGCCGATGCGGACCCAAGTTGTAAGGCCGGTGTACAGTAGTTTGATGTGTGCCATGAGATTGGGACCGACCTCCACCCGCTTTAGGACCGCGAACAGGTACTGCCATGCCAAGGTGTTGAAGGCCTTCTCGAGGTTCAGTATGAGGCACGGGGTGTGTGGGAAACAGCTGCACCCCGTCCAGGACTTGGAAGAGCCTGCGGATGTTCTGCGATGTTTCTCCTGGGTACGAACCCGCACTGGTCGGAATGTACAAGGCTGGGAAGTGCCCCCGTGAACCTGTCCGCTAAGATCTTGCCTAATATTTTGCAGTCCGCTGTGAGCAAAGTGATAGGCCGGTATGACGACCTGAGCATGGGGTCGCAGTCTGGTTTAGGGAAGGTCACCAGTGTGGATTCACGCATGGATTGTGGAAGTGCCCCAGTCTCCAAGGCTGCTTTGTAGACTAAGTCTAGTTTCGGGGCTAGTTGCGAAGAGAATGTGCTGTAGTATTCTAATGGGAAGCCATCGTGGCCGGGGGCTTTGTTTGTGGCTCGGTGGTGAATCGCGCTTTTAATTTCTGTTGGCGTGATCTGCTCATCTAGTGAGGTCCTGTCGGAGTCGGTCAACTGAGGCATGGTGATGGGGTGTAGGACTCTGTATATGTGCTCCTCCCTGTCTGGCACCGGCTCTCTATATAGTTCTGTATAGTATTCATGGAAGGTTTGCATGATCTCCGTCTGTGTATAGGTGACTGCACCTGCTGCGTTTATGATGCTGGTGATGGGTTGTGTATCTTGATTCTGCCGGATTAGCCAGGCTAGCAGGGTCCGGGCTCGGTCCCCCTCTCTGTGAGTTCTAGCGGCATGGGCCCGGAAGTTGTATCTGCGCAGAGCTGCGCAAGTTTCTGCATATTTGGTCTTGGCCTCTGCTAATTGTACGGGGTTAATCTCACTTTTGTCTGCATCTTTGGACAACTTCGCCAGGTGTAGTTCTGTTGTTTGAATCGTCTGTTCTAGTGTTTTTCGCACTCCCATGATTTGCCTAATGCAGCCTCCCCTCATGACCACCTTAAAGGCATCCCACTCCAGTGTCCTGGATGTTGCAGTGTATGCATTGTCAGTAAAGTAGTGCTGTATGTTTTCCCTCTGTTCGTGCTGGGACACCGGGTCCTCGAGACAGTCCTGCGGGAGTTGCCACGTGGGGATTGGCGATAAGGGCGGGTGCCATCTGAGGGTCACGACGTGCTCATCGTGATCCGACAGCACCCTACCGAGGTAGTCCGAGTGTTGGATCATGGGGAGAATCGTGGGGGTGCATAAGAACCGATCCAGTCTTACCCGCAGGTTGTGGGAGATGGTGTGGAACGAGTAGAGTTTCGTTGTCGGATGTGTGTGCCGCGTCTGCTAACGACCAGTGGTTCGACCATGCGCGGAAGCGGGCTGTTTGCGCATGGGTGTGTGAGGTCGGGATGGCAGGGTGTAATCTGTCTAGATTGAGGTCTACTGTGCAATTGTAATCCCCTCCTAAGATCCATGGTGAAGTGGTGAATTGGGCTAAGCTTTTAGATAAGGCCTTCCAGAACGCCGCTTGCTCTGTATTGGGTGCATAGATGCTGCCGATTAACACTGGTTGGCTGTCCAATAGACCCTCCAACAATGCGCATCTCCCCTCAGTGTCTACCTTCCTGTTGGTCTCTAAAAAGGGGATCCCCGGTCTAAGCCATATTAGTGCCCCACGCGCTTACACCGAGTATGTAGAAGCGCAGAAGGTGCCCCGCCATCGCTTTTGAAGCTTTTCGAGTTCCCCCTTTGTGAGGTGCGTCTCCTTTAGGAGTATGATCTGCGCTGTGGATAGCGTAACGCTTCCGAGCTGTGTGTATGCCCGGGCGTTCAGAGTGAGGAATTTAATATCTGTCATGGGGGTTTTGTGCGCGTGCTGCAGGGGGGGGACCAGGGGGTCTTGGCTGGTGTCCCTTGGATAGGATCAAATGCGCCTGGTGCATGGCCTGGGTGTGTCAGCGAGTGTAGTAGCCCTGCATTTCGGGATGGGTGTGGGGTCGGTGTGTAACGGGGAATTGAACTGTAACTGCTACGGGCTGAAGACCCAAAACTTGTGATCTGCTGCAACGAACAGCACATCGAAACTGGTACTAACGTGTACCCTCTAGTGTTTCGTGAGGGGGGTGTGCCTGGCTCGTACGTGACCCAGATGCTCCTGTGAGGAGGCGATGAAGGGCCCTATGGGTCTGCGTGTGTGGCCCGCAGTGGCCTTGGGTGTGAGTGGTCTTTTGTATAGCAGCTGTCCGTGCTGTGCGCTGTGTAATAGCGGTTATGGTGTCGGAAAGCCTCTAGTGTGGAGGTTCAATGTGTGAGTCTGTGCGAATAATTGCTATATGAGTGTGTCCGCTGTTTGCGGGGCGACTGTTGGCAAAGTCTCTGAGTTCCCGTCGGAGCTGCTGAAATCGTTGGGGTCTTCGGGCGTGAAGATTTTAGGGCCGTCCTCATTGTACGATGCTGAGAGGTTCGCTCCCAGTTCCTCCGCTGCCTGGATAGCCTTCCGTCGCTCCGCTATTATTTGCTCTAAGTTCGGAGACTTTAGTGTCTTATTTTGCGGTTGTGTTCCTGATCGACTTTGGGTGCCCTTTGTCCTTTGCCGTGGGGGCCTAGGTGCGTTCAACTTGTGCGTCCGGGTGTTCCTCTGCCTTTGGTTAATTTGTAGGTTCATCTCTAGCCAGTCCAGGGCTTCCTTCGGGTCTGTAAAGAAGATTGTGGTCTCATTATGGATGACTTTGAGCCGGGCCGGGAACAGTAAGGAGTATTGGACATTTTTGTCTCTCAGCAACCTTTTTACTTCCAGGAATGACGACCTCCTCCGTTGTACTGCCTTGGAATAGTCCGGGAAGAGCATGACCTGTTTGTCTTCCACTATGATTGGGCTGTTCAGCCTGGCGGCCCGGAGTATGGTGTCTCTGTCTCGAAAATGGAGGAGTTTGACTAGCATGGGTCTCGGGAGAGAACCTGGAGGTGGGTGTCTTGCCAGCACATGGTGTGCTCTCTCTCCAGAGAAAAAGGGGGTAAGGTCCTCGCGAGGTGTGAAGGACTTGAACCAGGCTTCCGTGTACTCGATAGTATCTTTCCCTTCCATTCCTTCCGGTAGATACAGTATGCGCAGATTGCTGCGCCTGGAGCGTCCTTCCAGGTCATCGCCACTCGGGTCTGCAGATCTTTCATGGAGTCCTGTCGTGCTTTGGAATGAAGTTGCAGTGTGCATAGGGCTTTTTCTCCGTCCGCCACCTTGTCCGCCAACCTCCGGTGGTCGCCCCGTAGCAGATTGAGGTCAGTGGCTAGAGTGCCGAAGTGCTCCTCCATGGTGACTCGCGAGTGTTCTATGGCTGCCAGTACCCTGTTGACTTTGTCCGACATGGCAGAGTTGGAGTCTGGGTCCGTGTTCTGGGCGACCGGGATTGGGGACTTGGATTGCGCCGGGTTGGGAGGCTGGGGTCCTCCCGTCGGCTTTGGACGTCCCATGGTCGCGTACTGGTTGTGCGGTTGCTGCTCTCCTCTATGGCCTACGAGTGTAGGGCGTCAGTGGTGACCCGTTTGCGGCCCGGCACCGGTGATGGCAGGCCACTGGTGGGCGCCAATCAGTTCCCCTGCGTGTCTTGGTCCCAACAGGCAGGTCGCCCCGGTGGCGACGGGAGGTCTCCCCTACTATGCTGTGGGCTCCCTGCTGGGCCTCCTCCGCGCCCTCCACAGCTCTGAGTGCGTTCCCCCCAGCGTTTGGTGCAGGTGTAGGATGTTCCCCTCCGTGCGTCTGTTCTGAGTGTGCTTCTATTGTTATGCGCTCCCCGTCAAGGACCTGGCGCGTCTGAAGTGTCCCGGCTCTGTTTTGGACGTTGGGGCCGTGATCGGATGGTTGAGGGCCCTTGCACCTCGCCCTTTTGGTCCACTCCCGGTGGTGGTTTTCGGATTTCTCCCAGCTTGCCTCTGGCTGCTGCGTATTCCCGGAGAGGGGCCCAGCACCCCTGGTTTGGGCTAGCGTTAGAGTCCAGGTGTTAGGGCTGCGGTCTGTTGCCTGAGGGCCCGCTTCCCTCGTTCTGTTGGTCCCCCCCCCCCCCTGGTGGCGGCTGTTTTCAGGGGCCTCCTGACTTCCTGGTTCCTGATCTATCAACGATGGCTGTGCATTGGCGGTGGCGGCCCTGCCTCACAAAGCGGACCGCAGGCGCCCGGTGCGGGGAGGTGAGGGTTCTGCCTGTCCCCCTTCTCCCACGACGCTTAATTGCCTATGGCCCCCCCCCCCCCGGGGTCTCCCGGTGTCCGTGTTCCGTGGGGCTTCGGGCCCCTCTAGTAGTTGAGGTTAGGGGAGGGGGGTTGAAGAGTTCACTTGGGAGGCGGGGAGGGAGAGACTTGGACCCACCGGTTGCTTTTGGGCTGGACGGCCTTGCTGCTTACTTGGTCTTTAGCAGCTCCTCCGTTGCGGATCAGTGTCATTGTGGGGCCTCCAGACTGCTCGGCGCCGCTGAGACCGCTCCCACTGCTCAGTCCTCGCTGCCAGCTCCGCAGGGTACTCTTAGAGATCGGTGCGCTCTGGTCTGGCCAGGGCGAGGGGGCCGGGCTTGTGTTGTTGCGCTCCGTCTCAGTCTCACTCCCGGAATGATCATTTCCCCTCTAGTCCAGGGAACACTTGCGTAGTCCATGATTTTATAAGATCACTGCTACATTCCTTGAATGCTTCTGCAACCCTTCTGTCAATCAAGATGTGATCACTCATGGTATTAGTCATGTATGCAGAAGAATAATGGGAATATTCCATTCCCTCTTAATGTCTCTTTCTCCTCATATCTTTCAACCGTATGTCCTCAAGCTATCATATGCTTGTAGACAAGATCACATCTCTCCAAAGGACTTTTGTTTTGTTCATCTTTTCACACATTACTAGGTTGAAATTTCCATAAATTAACGTCCCCAGAAGTTAAGCTTATGATTTTTTGCTTGCATACTTTTCAGAAAGCCTTCTTGATCATTATTGGATAATAGATTAAGGCTACAGTAAACAATCTATCTCCAGGCACCTCTTTCTGTGCTATTCATCTTTCCTTCCTGTCCTATGATATGCCCTCTATCTTGAATCTGAAGAGTATGAATAATAACATTTCTACCCTACCCTTACTTGTCGCAGACCAGAAGAATTGAAAATGGGTTGTTGTAAGAGCTGTGTTACCTTGCGAAAATGAATATCAAACCCCATCCTCCAAGGTGCCAACTAAAGTATTTAGCCTTGTTACCTTTCAAGTTATAACTTTGTGCATATCATACTGTACTTGAAAAACTGTGTTGTTGTCTGAATTTTTCTCTCTTTGCTTATCACAGAGGAGAACTTTCCTACCATCCCCACTATCAACTTTGCCCCCACCGAAGGTCCTGCCCCTCCATCTCCCCAGCCCCTGACCACCAGCTTTCCTCCTACGAAGAAATATATAAAGGATATAGAGTCTATCCTCAACAATTCTTCCCGTCCTGCCACCATTCCTTGATTTTCTTTATTTTATTATTTTTACTCATATGCACCAAATCATACCCACTAATAAAAAATTGCCCTTATGGACTACCTGTGGGGCACGCAAAACGCTGTGTGAGACTATCCCTTCTCTGACCTGCCATCTCTCTACCTCCCATCTCCAACTATACATCACTCTTCATCCCATCATTTAGAGTTCTATACTGTCTTTTCTTCCATACACATTTCCAGCTATGTGGTTACCTTGATTGCCTACATATATTGGAGGACTCCTCCTTTCTACCTTCATTTAATTTGTTCCTTGAGTTCTATACAGTGGTTCCAGCTTTTTGTCTTCCAGGTTTCTCTAGAAACTTCACAGAGTAAAATTAAATTTCTATTGAAACATTCAACAAAACAGTGGCCTATTGGAATTGAATCCCTTGTTGCTCAGAAATTGTCACTGATTTGAATGCTTTGTGTTGCTGACAGGTCTTGGTGAAGATGAATTTGATGCCCTTAATATCTGGTATGACTGTCTGTTCTGATATATTAAGTAATCTTTTTTTTATATCAAACAAATGGGCCTTTTTTAAGATATCGGGTGATGAACAATGTGGGCCCAATTGGTACACACCTATGTCTTCTGTCCAGCAGTATCATAATAGTACTCTGGATGTCCTACACATATATCCTCCTTTTTGATGGATACTTCTAACTGCAGATTCCTCACCTTTAGAATTTTCCGCAGATTCCAGACTATATCTGGAAAACTCAAAACCAGTCCTGCACATCTGTAGGTGGTGCTATGCAACTCCATTTCGACACCATTCCACTCTGGAACTGACAAATAGAGCCACATATAAGTGGCACCCATGCGCGCTGACAGCAGTTCCTTTTTCTCTGCAAACTCCGATGCGTAATCGGACCTCCACTGTTTTCTTCATGCTGTTAAGAGAATGTTCTAAAAAAAAAAATAATTCCAGTGTGCAAGACTTGTCACAGCCTAAAACAACAAACTGCAAATCTTGTAGGGACTGTCGCAAACAGATGTCTGTGACAGATCCCCACAAAGTGTGCCTCTGGTGTTTAGGTTCTTCACACAACTCCAAGGCCTGCAACGACTGCAGCCAGGTGAAATCTAACCCGTCCATGAGTGTGAGGCAAAACGCTGTAGCGTGCGCGAGTCCCACTAGAAGTGCAGCTCCTCCTCTCGATTCCGCCTGACTACAAGATGGCGGATCACTAAGCCCTGTCGACTTGCTTTGCCCCCAATAACTGGCTCCGAACACATTCCGCTGAAAGGGACACCTTGGGATAGGAGCCCTCTGCCCCAAACCAAGAGGGAATCTATACAGAGCACTCATTTCCCTCAGGGAGCCCCCACACCCTCAGCCGAATCTGCCTGGCCTCACGATGGCCGCTACTGAGAGCCCTACGATCCACACCCATCCATGTGATTAGATCCACTGACCCAATTAACAGATACAAGGGCTCTATATATAAGGGGATATCATCGGCCTCTACCCCTAACGAAAGAAGAATCTGAGAATAGCGCACAAATCCTACACGGAGCCACTCTCCCTCTGGGGACCCTGCCTGGCCCTAAGATGGCCGACCCCAGCCCACCGGAGTTCCAAAGTCAGGATCTGTAGAAACACACAAACGCTACAAGGTCCACCAAGCAAGAAGAATTAATTCGCCCCTCTGCCCATAAGTTCAGAATCTTCGCGTGAGAACCCTCTCATGACCACAGTGAACCCACACACAGTGTCTCACTCACAAGTTGGGCACCTTCATTACCGTAGTGTTCACCCCCATTGATAACAACAAAAGGACTACAACTTCGTCATGTCACTTTACCCTAACCTCCTGCTCAAGACAACTGCCAATTAAACAGTCCTGGAAATTCATAAACATTCTCCTCCCACAGCTCTAGCAGCTAAACCACCCAAATAATTGGCCAGAAGCCACTTCCGCCTAAAACAGCTGCGACAAGAAAAAACAAGACGAAGGGGACCCCTATCCACGGTTGCTGACCTACTCCTCAACCGACCAGGAGGCATAAAAAAGGGTGGCCTCCTGAAGTCAGTACCACAGGACCGTCATCGACAGGTGTGTAAGGGACCACTCAGTTACAATCGCATCCTCTTGACACATCTTTTTGGCGACAACCTTTAACTCACTCACTGCGGATCTGTCTTATCTCACCAACTTTCCCAAACTCCCGTTCAGAGGCTCGATCCCCCAGCCTGTAGAATTCACACAATGGCCCTGGACACACCAACTCTCCCCAATCAACCCTTACCGACCCACCTGAAACCTCACAGCGCGAACGCATACTCTATTAACTTCCCCCAACCTTTCTTCTAAAGCGAGAAGAAATTTCAAGCAGAAACTGATCAGACAGTACAGAGAAACCCTATTTACAGACATATACCACTGCTCATCTAGAGGACTGATTAAGATGGACTTAATCTTCCACACTGAGAGACCAGAAAACTGGAACACCGCTATCAGAGCACAACTCTGCATCTCCAAAACCACAACCACACCACACAGCTGCAAATTAACATCCTTGCTCCCTAATCGTTCGTCAAGAAGAGGGAGCACGTCCGTGACCATCTACACTAACGGCACTGTCCTCATTCAGGCAAATAACGAGAACCTAGAGGCTTTCGACTCCCTCTTCCCCACACTACGATCCACTCTCCCCCACCTGCCTCAACCCGCCCTAACACAGCTCCCACCCACAGCTAAATGGCCCCAACGGGAACCTCAAACCAGCACCACCCTGTCCCGCGCCCACGCCGCCCGCCTCCCTCGAGGCACCTCCCACCACAGAGCCTCCACAAAGCGTGCTCTCCAACTCCCTAAGGAAAGTATAAATCCACTTCCTAATGGGATCCACCCTCCGCAACCCCACGAACTAGCCCGGCCGACAGCGACCTTTAATCACACTAGTTCCCGCACAGATCTTGGAAATCTGAATTCATACCATGACCCAACACACCCCCCTCCCAGGATCCCAAAAGGTGTCAGCATGTCCTACGCAATGAGTAATAGACAACATTCCATAAACCCGGCCTGCAACACACAGGGCGAATCCCCCCAAGATGCCCTTACTCCCTCCCATGACTCCATGGCACAGCGTCTCGCATCACTAGAAAGCCAGATAGACTCGATTTCCCGGGGCTTGTCCGAAATCCTCACCAATCTTGACAAGGAACGCAGGCCCCACCAATCCCCTCCCTGGATACCCACTACATCCAACACCAACCACCACAAGTGCCCTAGTTGGCCTTCAGCAACCCCTGTGACACAGTCACAAAGACTCTCAAGATCGGACGCCGTAGCCAGGCCACAAAAATCCCTAAGAAACTCTGCCTCCCCCTTTAGGGCTCAGAGATGCCCTAATACCGAAATCGAGCCTCGGGCCTCAAGACCCACCAGGGCAAAAGCAGCAATGTCGGACAAAGAAGCAGCCGATCTAGCCTCCTCATATGACTCATCTCCCTCAGACTCCCCAAATTCCAAAATCCAAGTGATCACGGGTTTCAGAAAAGATCTTCCTTGCACAAAACCACCTAGACTGCCCTTCCTCACCACCCTACCTAGGGCGCCCAAAGGATTGATCCCCAGCAACAAAGAGCTATCCACCAACTGCTTGCTCATCAACTGTAGGTCGGCGACTATGCATGCAACCGAACTAGCAGAAGCCATCCTCTCACAGGACATCGACATGGCGTTCTGCACGGAAACCTGGCTCAATGAGCTCTCCTCACCATACCTAGACATGCTTGTGCCCCCGGGTTTTCCATCATTAACAAAGACAGAAAAGACCAGCGAGGGGAGGGGTAGCTATCATTCACAAAAACAACTTGGTCATCACGGAAATAGAATCATGCAATTACAACTCATTTGAATGCCTTTCAACCAACATAAAGACCAAAGACAAAGGAACTTTGCTCTGCCCCCTTCTCTATCATCCGCCAGGCAACACAGCCGCTTTTGGGGAACACTTAGCTGACCTGATAGCTCAATGTGCACTTGGAGATGCCAACAATCTAATTCTTGGCGACCTCAACCTGCGGTGGAATGAAACTAACAACCCGCTAATTCAAACGCTATCCAATCTACTCTGTGACAATAATCTAACCCAACACTGCATGGAGGAAACGCACCACAAAGGAGCCACCTTGGATGCCATCATCGCTCAACGAAACGCAATTACAATCAACCACATACTCCCCGTGGACTGGTCAGACCACCACATGATACTATTTCATATCAACCAACAAACTCTCTCTCAAACACCCATGCAAGACCCCCCCAAATGGACCAGAAACTTCTCCCAGATCCCCATGGCAGTCCTCAAAGAACGGATAAGCTCGCTTCTTCCCCACACCAACGTCCACCTCTCCACAACCGAACTCACCGAGCGGTACAACGCAAAGCTAGTGACCATGCTTGACCAGCTAGCTCCCCTAAATCTGAAAAAAGCCGAACCATTCCATCCAGGTCATGGTTCAACTCCGACCTCAATTCTGAAAGGAGAAAACTAAGAGCCAAAGAAAGAAGCTGGAGGAATAATCCTACCTCCATCCTCCGCGAACAACTCAAAACAGCCCGCAGGAAGTACAACAATCACATTAAAAACAAGAAATCCAGCTTTTTCCGCTCGGCGCTGGACAGCGCAAAAAATCGACCCAAGGAGCTCTATAACATCATCAGGCAACAAACCTCCAAGCCCGCGACCTCCTCTTTACAGGCATCCAAAGAACTCTGCGATAACTTCGCCAACTTCTTCAATGATAAGATCACCAAGATCGAACTCTCACTGGACGTCAACATTACACACCCCACTAAGGTCATCACACCCAGGACGCCTGATTTCGATCCCTGTGCCTCTTCCAATTCCTGGCTAAGCTTCCGCCCCATTCAAGAATCTGAGATAGTCACACTGATCTCCACCTCCAAACCCTCAGCTCATGTCCTAGACCCCATTCCTCCCCTACTGACCAAAAAACTGAAGCACGCCCTAGCTCCACTTTGGTGCGAGATCATAAATAGCTCCTTGAAAAATGGAGTCGTTCCAGACTGCCTTAAAATGGGACAAGTCACACCGTTACTGAAAAACCTGGCCTCGACATTTTGGAGCTGAATAACTTTAGACCTGTATCGAACCTCCCCTTCTGTCCAAAACCCTAGAAAGATGCGTACTCCAACAACTAACCCAACACCTGGACAACATCAACCTCCTGGACCCCCACCAATCTGGCTTCAGAAAAGGCTGTAGCACAGAAACCGCGATCCTCAACATCATTGATGATATCCACAGATCACTAGACTCTGACCAATGCTGCCTCCTCATTCTCCTTGACCTCTCGGCAGCATTTGACACGGTAGACCACAAACTTCTCCTTAGGGCTCTCCAAGAAAGAGCCGGTCTTGGCGAGATGGTCCTCCAATGGTTCTCCTCCTTCCTGCACAACCGCACGCAAAAAATAAAAATCAGAAACTTCACTTCCGACCTCCAACAAGTCAACAAGGGCGTCCCTCAAGGCTCGGTGCTATCCCCGCAACTTTTAACATTTACATGGAACCTCTCTCCAAACTACTCAACAAAGCCAACATCCGCTTTCACCTCTACGCTGATGATACCCAGATCTATTTAGAAACCACCTCCCTCAAAGACATTCAAAGACTCAATGACGTACTGAGAGATGTCCAACACTGGCTGTCATGCAACCACCTTAAACTAAACCCTGACAAGACCGAGACACTCCTCATCTCGAACAAGGAAGAGAACCCCCAAATTGCCGAATGGTTAAAGGCCATTGATGCACTCAACGGGAGTCTCACTCTAGCAGACTCTGTCAAATCACTAGGCATCACTCTAGACCCGAAACTGAACATGACCAGACACATCAAGAATTCGGCCAAGAGCGCTTTCCTTAACCTCAGACTACTGAACAAAATAAAACCCTTCATCCCGCCCAGTGATCTCAAACAAGCCACCCAAACTCTGGTACTATCAAGACTGGACTATGGGAACGCAGTCCTCTCAGGAATCCCAAAATCACATCTGGCGCCCATCAAAACAACGCTGCATGCGGCAGCCAGAATGATCACCGGTATCAAGAAATTCGACCACATTTCTCCTGCTCTCAGGGAACTTAAGTGGCTTCCAGTAGAAATGCGGATTAGCTTCAGAACAGCCTGCCTCACGCATAAAGCCCTGCACACCGGCAAACCCGAATATCTGGCAAAAAACTCAAAAAGCTGGCCAGGCCAGGAACCTCAGAAGCTCAAACTCCCTCCTACTCATCCCACCAAAGACTCAAAAACAAAAAACTGCGGATCGATCCTTCGCCGGAAGCGCCCAAAAATCTGGAACTCTATTCCCCCTCACATCAGAACCATTCCCTCCTTTGTAAAATTCAAAAGTCAACTCAAAATCCTGTTCCTAAACCGCTCCCTAGGGGTTGGATAGGATCAATCGGAGCAGCTAGCTGACACCGCGCACTGCTCTAACTCCAAGGTTTCGAAAGACTCCGAAGACTGAGACTGTATTTATGTGTTGCTCTTCTGTTTTGTGTTTTATGACTCTTTTCAATGTATCTGCTGTAAAGCGCTCCGATACCCTAGGGTCAGGCCAGCGCTATATAAAACTCCCTAAATAAATAAATAAATCTATGTAGCGAAACACTGGAGGGCTCTGTGCCAGTCTTGCTCCAGGTCGAAGATGAGGGCCACCTCCGAAGTCATTCCCAAGACATGTCGTCTTCGCAGTTGAAGTGTTCAGGTAAATCGAAGAAGAAGCCCAAGAAGTCCAAGAAGGACTCTGCCTCTTCTTTGCCACTCTCGCTCTCCATAGAAAGTGCAAGGGTGTCACAGAGCCTGCTGGTCTCGATCCAGTTCCCTTGAGGAGCTGATTCCATCCCTGGTCCGGATGTACCCCGTGTTCCAGGTCCATTGGCGATGTCACAACTATGCTGTGCATTTTTGGCAGGCTTCCTGCACCCTCTAGCGATCTTTTGAACCCCAAGGATCCACAGGGACTTCCACTTAGGGTACCGACGGCTGGTTCGCCATCAGCGCCATTTGAGTCCCTTAGACCTGTTTCGGGTTCTGTGCTGACATTGGGACCAACACCGAAATCTGCACTGACTCCTTGAGCTGTGACGCCTGCACCAACGCCTCCGTCGACCCATGGTTGTGGCCGACTCCGAGCCGGCATAGTCTTGATCTCAACTCCAGCCACGTTGTAATCTTTATGTGCCACTGCTGAATTCATCTCAGACACGATTCTCCTGCCGCATGTTCACGCACAAAGATTACACCAGCTGTTTGGCTTGGACACTGACAAGAAATAGCTTTATTGAGACGACAAAGGTGTGAATGTGGAAGAATTTGCCCCACTTCATGATGATAACTGGTGTGTGAAGCTACATGATGCCAGTGGGCTGGACACCTCACCCGATACTGGGCTGTTTTCGCCCTCTGGGCCACCATCTGAGGGAAGCACTTCATTTGCCACAGTAATAAGGAAGGCTGCTTAGGTCCTTAGTTTTCATCTCCATCGCGGGGAGGTGAAGGCCAGCATGCTGACAGGTCTTACAGCTTGGTCAGGCACTGACCGAACACCTTCTACCCTTCAGTGAAGCCCTCACTGACCCCCTGCTGGGCGCTTGAGCTAAACCATATTATGCTCCACCCCTCCCCCTCTCCCTCACCCCGGTCAATTGATAGGTCTATCGCTATAGATCTGCTCCAAGAGACACAGATTTTCTCACACAGTACCCAACTGAAAATCTGGTGGTGCAGCTGCCCACCAGTAGAGTCAACCTTAACGCCTTTCCTACCACGCCTCTGGCAGCCAAAATGAGTAGGCACATTCGGAATGCTTATGTTCACCATAACCAGCCTCACCTTGAGGTCGGTCAACACAAGCTGTTTATAAGGCTGCTGCACTCATACAGTGCTGGCAATGATCGGCTAAATCTTGCCCATGGTCCTCGAAGACTTCAGCTTCTCTAGCTCAGATTATTCAGGATGGTCGGGATGCAGCCAAATTTGTCATCCATTGGGCCTGGACTCCACGGACTGTCCAGGTAGGGCTATGGGAACCAGCATGGTGCTTCAATGCCGCGCTTGGATGAGGTCCTCTGCCCTTGTCAGGAGACATCCAGGTGTCTTTGGACATACCTTTTAATAGCTCGTGCCTGTTTTGTGAGCAGGCAAATTTGGCCCTAGAGTGTTTTAAGGAGCGCCGAGCCCCAGCACACTCCTTCGGCCTTTCGGCTCCAATCAGGGTATCCTCCCCAACAATTCTAGTCTGTTCTCGGATATGCAAGTTTGGGGTATCATCAACATAAGAACCCCTCCGTCCACACAACAGGCTTCCCAGCCTTTTTGAGGTCAGGTGGTGTGCCCTACAGACAACAACCTGGCCACAAGGGGCAGTGTTCACCCCAATATTAACGCCTCTCTGGCCACAACCTCCCAGCCACTTTAGTGTGCCCTTTTTTTTTGTAAACCTTTTTATTGAGTTTTCAAGTTCAGACAGAGTACGCAGAAACAACATCAGTTGCGATTATTCAACTGTTAGTTACTTTATGTTGCCATCGTGTGGTGCGATTAGGTAGTCTGAGTGTTTGGATGTGTTGTGTCCAGCGCATGTAACGTATGCGTTTGAGAGTGCCCTGGAGCGATAGTAAAATGTTTGGTTCTTGAGCATCGCTAGTGTATCTCTGCTACTAGTTTGGATTGTCTTCGAGTGTTGTTTTCAACGAACCAACTGAGGGTGTAACTTGGGAGGTAGAGCTAGAGAGGGGTTTTAGGGCTTGTGGCAGCGCGTTGTCGTCAGTGGCCTGGTTGCCACCAGGTCTTGCTTTCTTAACGTGGCACTTGCGGGTGTTGTGAAGGGGGGGAGTGAGCGGGCTCCCCGCGGGCAGTTGTGAGCAGGGTGCGGGGTGTTGTGCGGCATGACATCGTCGGTGTGGCCGCTGGGGATTCCGTAGGTGTCGTGTATGCCTGTTTAAAGCTGTGGAGGAGCGCTGCCCATTCCATGGATACGGGGTGACGACGTATTCCTCGTGCCTCCTCTAACCTGATTGCGTCTTTTTCTGCGGCGCCTCATTTTATGACAGCCCCCCTCCATGCTTCTATCGGAGGACCTGTAGGTGAATGCCATTGTAATGTGATGCTTCGTTTTGCTAGGAGTAGGGTACACACTGTGAATCTCGTTTCTATCTTTTTCTTTTTCTGACGTTTGAATATGCCCAGGGCGCAAGCCTCCCATGTGTCGAGGCCCACCAAGCCAGTGGTTGTTTGTATCATGGTGTGTTTTTTTGACCAGTATGCCTGCAACACAGGGCATGTCCAGAGCATATGCACGAATGTGGCGCTGGGCAGGTGGCATCGTGGGCATACAAATTGTGTTTCGGGATAAAATAGCTTGAGCCGTGGTGGTGTGAAATACGCCCGATGTATGTTAAACTGGATATTTTTGAAACGTTGGTTTTGCGATACTTTCTTATGGTGCTCTAGGGCTGTGAGCCATTCTTTGTCGTGTAATGCACGACCAAATTCCTCTTCCCATTTTGATTGGAGCCGCGTGAGCGGTGTGGCTGTGAGTTCTATGATGGATCTGTAGATCCATGTGATGAGGTGGCGCCCTGTGCCCATGTTTAGTATCGCGTGCAGTATGGGGTTCGTCTTTGGCTCTCCGTCCGCCAGGTTCCATGTTTTCCTGCAGTCAGAGATGAGTTGCCTGTGTAGGAGGAACTGACCGGCGGGGAGCCCGCTCCCCTCCATCAGACTCTCAAAGGAGGCCAGCTGTCCCTCCGTGAACAGAGATTCCACTTCTGTGAGTGCGTATTCTGTCCAGACATGCATGTCCTTGGACGTATAATGGTCGCCCCCACCCCCCCCCCCCCTGGGGAGACCTGCTAGTGGCAATAGCGGGGAGTAGAGTGGTGTATCACGGGATAGGCGGTGGAGTCTTAGCATGCATGACCTGGCTACCATCACCTGGATAGGATGGGTTGGGTTCGGTCTGGTACCCGGGAGAAGAATTCGGTGTATCGCAGGGATCGTCAGGAGCCCTGATTGTGTATCCGTTTCCTCCAGATGTCGCCCGGCTGTCCAGTGTGACAGCCATTGCAGCTGTGCTCCGAGAAAGTAGGCTTCAAAGGATGGGGCACCCTGCTTGCCCTGGTCCCTTGGGAGTTGCAGTGTCGACAGGGCTACTCTTCTGCGTCCTCTCCCTCAGATCAGTTATACAAGTAGGGAGTTTAGCTCCCAGTAGAAGGCTTGCGGAGGGATCGCTGGGAAGTTTGCGAAGTAGTAGACGAGGTTGGGTTCCACCACCACCATCTTCGATAAGGCCACCTTCCCTATGGGGGCCAGGGGTAGCGCACGCCAGAATCTGGGTTTCAATGCCTCTTAGGGCTCTGTAGTGGTTGCCCTCAAGGAGATCTTTCGGGGTATGGTAGAGCCTAATTCCCAGGTATCTCAGGGCGTCTCCGTTCCATGCCAGCCTGACCGCCCCAGCGTTTATTTCCCGTAGGGGAGCCTCCGGATGAAGGGGGTAGATGGTAGACTTTCCCCAGTTCACCCTCCGTCCCGCTGCCCTCCCAAAGTCTTCCAGCGTGGAGTGAGGTCCATGGTGATGTCCCTAATGTAAATTAGGAGGTCATCCGCATATAATGACATGCTGTGGGTGCGGCCTTCTATTGGAATGCCCCAGTGTTCACCTCCCTCCCTGAGCCTGATTGCTAGTGGCTCCATTGCGAGTGCAAATAATGGGGGTGAATAATGGGCACCCCTGACGCATCCCGCGGGCCACCTGGAGAGGTGGTGAGATATGTCAGCCGATGCGGACCCAAGTCGTAAGGCTGGTGTACAGTAGTTTGATGTGTGCCATGAGATTGGGACCGACCCCAAACAGGTACTGCCATGCCAAGGTGTCGAAGGCCTTCTCGAGGTCCAGTATGAGGCACGGGGTGTGTGGGAAACGGCCCGCACCCTGTCCAGGACTTGGAAGAGCCTGCGGATGTTCTGCGATGTGTTTCTCCCGGGTACGAACCCGCACTGGTCGGAATGTACAAGGTTAGGAAGTGCCCCCATGAGCCTGTCCACTAGGATCTTGCCTAATATCTTGCAGTCTGCTGTGAGCAAAGTGATAGGCCGGTATGACGACCTTAGCATGGGGTCTTGGTGTGGTTTAGGGAAGGTCACCAGTGTGGATTTACTCATGGATTGTGGAAGTGCCCCAGTCTCCAAGGCTGCTTTGCAGACTAAGTCTAGTTTCGGGGCTAGTTGCGAAGAGAATGTGCTGTAGTATTCTAATGGGAAGCCATCGTGGCCGGGGGCTTTGTTTGTGGCTAGGTGGTGAATCGCGCTTTTAATTTCTGTTGGCGTGATCTGCTCTTCTAGTGAGGTCCTGTCGGTCAACTGAGGCATGGTGATGGGGTGTAGGACTCTGTATATGTGCTCCTCCCTGTCTGGCACCGGCTCTCTATATAGTTCTGTACAGTATTCGTGGAAGGTTTGCATGATCTTCGTCTGTGTATAGGTGACTGCACCTGCTGCGTTTATGATGCTGGTGATGGGTTGTGCATCTTGATTCTGCCGGATTAGCCAGGCTAGCAGGGTCCCGGCTCGATCCCCCTCTCTGTGAGTTCTAGCGGCATGGGCTCAGAAGTTGTATCTGCGCAGAGCTGCGCAGGCTTCTGCATATTTGGTCTTGGCCTCTGCTAATTGTATGGGGGGGATCTCACTTTTGTCTGCATCTTTGGACAACTCCGCCAGGATTTGTCTGTTGAATAGTCTGTTCTAGTGTTTTTCGCACTCCCATGATTTGCCTAATGCAGGCTCCCCTCATGACAACCTTAAAGGCATCCCACTCCAGTGTCCTGGATGTTGCAGTGTATGCATTGTCAGTAAAGTAGTGCTGTATGTTTTCCCTCTGTTTGTGCTGGAACACCGGGTCCTCGAGACAGTCCCGCGGGAGTTCCCATGCGATAGGAATTGGCGATAAGGGCGGGCGCCATCTGAGGGTCACGACGTGCGCATCGTGATCCGAAAGCACCCTACCTAGGTAGTCCGAGTGTTGGATCATGGGGAGAGTCGTGGGGGTGCATAAGAACCGATCCAGTCTTACCCGCAGGTTGTGGGGGATTGAGTGGAACGAGTAGAGTTTCGTTGTCGGGTGTGTGTGCCGCCAGGCATCTGCTAACGACCAGTGGTTCGACCATGCGCGGAAGTGGGCTGTTTGCGCATGGGTGTGTGAGGTCGGGATGGGAGTGTGTTATCTGTCTAGATTGAGGTCTACTGTGCAATTGTAATCCCCTCCTAAAATCCGTGGTGAATTGGTCTAAGCTTTTAGATAAGGCCTCCCAGAATGCCGCTTGCTCTGTATTGGGTGCATAGATGCTGCCGATTAACACTGGTTGGCTGTCCAATAGACCCTCCAACAATGCGCATCTCCCCTCAGTGTCTACCTTCCTGTTGGTCTCTAAAAAGGGGATCCCCGGTCTAAGCCATATTAGTGCCCCACACGCGTACGCCGAGTATGTAGTAGCGCAGAAGGTGCCCCGCCATCGCTTTTGAAGCTTTTCGAGTTCCCCCTTTGTGAGGTACGTCTCCTTTAGGAGTATGATCTGCGCTTGTTGGCGCTTGATGTACGCGTGGATAGCGTAATGCTTCCGAGCTGTGTATGCGCCCCGGGCGTTCAGAGTGAGGAATTTAATATCTGTTGTGGGCGTCATGGGGGTTTTGTGGGTGCGCAGCCCGGGGGGGGGAGGGGGGTGGACCAGGGGATCCCGGCTGGTGTCCCTTGGATAGGATCAAATGCAGCTGGTGCATGGCCTGGGTGTGTCAGCGAATGTAGTAGCCCTGCGTTTCGGGATGGGTGTGGGGTCGGGGTGTAACGGAGCATTGAACCATAACTGCTACGGGCTGAAGACCCAATACTTGTGATCTGCTGCAACAAACAGCAAATCCAAACTGGTACTAACTTGTACCCTTTAGTGTTTCGTGAGGGGGGGGTGTGCCTGGCTCGTACGTGACCCAGAGGCTCCTGCGTGGAGGGAATGAAGGGCCCTATGGGTCTGCGTGTGTGGCCTGCAAGGGCCTTGGGTGCGAGTGGTCTTGTATAGCAGCTGTCCGTGCTGTGCGCTGTGTAATAGAGGTTATGGTGTCGAAGAGCCGCTAGTGTGGAGGTTCAATGTGTGAGTCGGTGCGAATAATTGCTATATGAGTGTGTCCGCTGTTTGTGGGGTGACTGTTGGCAAAGTCTCTGAGTTCCCGTCGGAGCTGCTGAAATCGTTGGGGTCTTCTTCGGGCGTGAAGATGTGAGGGCCGTCCTCATTGTCTGATAATGAGAGGTTCACTCCCAGTTCCGCCGCTGCCTGGATAGCCTTCCGTCGCTCCGCTATTATTTGCTCTAAGTTCGGAGACTTTAGTGTCTTATTTTGCGGTTGTGTTCCTGATCGACTTTGGGTGCCCTTTGTCCTTTGCCGTGGGGGCCTAGGTGCGTTCAGCTTGTGCGTCCGGGTGTTCCTCTGGCTAAGGTTAATTTGTAGGTTCATCTCTAGCCAGCTCAGGGCTTCCTTCGGGTCTGTAAAGAAGATTGTGCTCTCATTATCGATGCCTTTGAGCCGCGCTGGGAACAGTAAGGAGTATTGGACATTTTTTTTCTCTCAGCAACCTTTTTACTTCCAGGAATGACGACCTCCGCCGTTGTACTGCCTTGGAATAGTCCAGGAAGAGCATGACCTGTTTGTCTTCCACTGTGATTGGGCTGTTCAGTCTGGCGGCCCAGAGTATGGTGTCTCTGTCTTGAAAATGGAGGAGTTTGACTAGCATGGGTCTCGGGAGAGAGCCTGGAGGTGGGCGTCTTGCCGGCACATGGTGCGCTCTCTCTCCCGAGAAAAAGGCGGTAAGGTCCTCGCGAGGTGTGAAGGACTTGAGCCAGGCTTCCGTGTACTCAATAGGATCTTTCCCTTCCACTCCTTCCAATAGATTCAGTATGCACAGGTTGCTGCGCCTGGAGCGTCCTTCCAGGTCATCGCCACTCAGATCTTTCATGTGGTCCTGTTGTGCTTTGGAATGGGGTTGCAGTGTGGATAGGGCTTTTTCTCCGTCCGCCACCTTGTCCGCCAACCTTCGGTGGTCGCCCCGTAGCAGATTGAGGTCAGTGGCTAGAGTGCCGAAGCGCTCCTCCATGGTGACTCGCGAGTGTTCTATGGCTCCCATGACCCTGTGGAGTTTGTCCGACATGGCAGAGTTGGAGTCTGGGTCAGTGTTCTGGGCATCCGGGATTGGGGACTTAGATCGCGCCGCGTTGGGAGGCTGGGGTCCTCCCGTCGTCTTTGGACGTCCCATGGTCACGTACTGGTTGCGTGGTTGCTGCTCTCCTCTAAGGCCTACGAGCGTAGGGTGTCAGTGGTGACCCGTTTGCGGCCCGGCACCGGTGATGGCAGGCCACTGGTGGGCACCAATCAGTTCCCCTGGGTGTCTTGGGCCCAACAGGCAGTTCGCCCTGGTAACGACGGACGGGGGGAGGTCTCCCCTACTATGCTGTGGGCTCCCCGCTGGGCCTCCTCCGTGCCCTGAACAGCTCTGAGTGCGTTCCCCCCCAGCGTTTGGTGCGGTGTAGGATGTTCCCCTCCGTGCGTCTGTTCTGAGTGTGCTTCTATTGTTATGCGCTCCCCGTCGGGGGCCTGGCGCGTCTGAATTGTCCCGGCTCTGTGGTTGGGTGTTGGGGCCATGATCGGATGGTTGAGGGCCCGTGCACATCGTCCTTTTGGTCCACACCCAGTGGTGGTTTTCGGATTTCTCCCGGCTTGCCTCTGGCTGCTGCGTATTCCCGGAGAGGGGCCCAGCACCCCTGGTTTGGGCTAGCGTTAGAGTCCAGGTGTTAGGGCTGCGGTCTGTTGCCTGAGGGCCCGCTTCCCTCGTTCTGTTGGTCCCTCCCCTGGTGGCGGCTGTTTTCAGCGGCCTCCTGACTTACTGGCTCCTGATCTGTCAACGATGGCTGTGCATTGGCGGTGGCGGCCCTGCCCCACAAAGCGGACCGCAGGCGCCGGGTGCGGGGAGGTGAGGGTCCTGCCTGTCCCCCTTCTCCCACGATGCTTAATTGCCTACGCCCCCCCGGGGTCCCACGGTGTCCGCGTTCCGTGGGGCTTCGGGCCCCTCTAGTAGTTGAGGTTAGGGGAGGGGGGTTGAAGAGTTCACTTGGGGAGGGAGAGACTTGGACCCACCGGTTGCTTTTGGGCAGGACGGCCTTGCTGCTTACTTGGTCTTTAGCAGCTCCTCCGTTGCGGATCGGTGTCAACGTGGGGCCTCCAGGCCGCTCGGCGCTGCGGAGACCGCTCCCACTGCTCAGTCGTCACTGCCAGCTCCGCTGGGCACTGTTAGTGATTGGCGCGGTCTGCTCCGGCCACGGCGAGGGGGCCGGGCTTGTGTTGTCGCGCTCCGTCTCAGTCTCTGGAGCACGGCTTTCGCGCCTTCACTGGGACGTCCCGGCGGGTCCTCCATGGCAGGTCCGTTGTCTCTCGACCCTCTGTACCTCGCTTAGGGGTCAAGCGCGCGTCTTCCGGTAACTGTTGCTGGTGGAACGTGCCCGTCGCAGTCGTATGGCTCCGGAGCTCACCAGTGTCATCTGGCCGCCTCTAGTGAATGCCTGGTGGTCGCCATCTTGTGATCAGGCGTCTCGGCCGCAGGGTTGCTTAAATGAAATCGGTCGCTTTCACCTCTCGGCGCCACTGCGGTGTCAGTCAGTGCCACATCAGTTTAAGGACTCAGCCTGAGCCCCCTGATCAGTTTCGGAGCCCCTACTTTTGCGGATGGATGGCGCTTGTCGGGCCCATGAGCGGAGCCTCAGGGAAACGCATCCGCCATCGTGGCTGGTTAAGCCACACACCCCCACTTTAGTGTGCCCTTACCATCATACAGCTACCAAGTAGGAAACCGGATCAGCCACTTCCTGCAGGCCCACAGACGCTACCTGCAGATCACGGTGTGCCATGAGCACTTTAGGTTTGCTGTGCTCCGTTTTGGCCTCACCAGTGCCCCTGGTGTGTTCACAAAGGTGGTGGCAAATGTTGCTGCCCATCTTAGGTGGTGGGAGAACCAGTGTTCCCCAACGTCAACAACTGGCTGTTGAAGGTGGTATCAGGCTTCATACAGGTGTTGGAGGACAATGCAAACAGACTTGGAGTACTAACTGCTCTAATGTAGTTGGACCAGAGGCAGACCCCTCTCCCTACCCCACCCAGAGTCGATGGTGCTGTCAAATGCATCGCAACTGGGTTGGGCAAGTCATCTGGGAGAGGTGGATATCAGTGGACACTGGTCTCCGGTGCAGACCCCCCTCCACATCAGTTTGCTGGAGTTGAGGGGGATTCATTTGGCCTTCCTCCTTTCCATCAAAGGATGGCTGGTGCAGGTTCTCACGGACAACACTACTGCCATGTGGTACTGCAACAAGCAGGGCAGGGTGGGGTTCTGATTCCTTTGCTGGCTGAATCATCATAAGGAGTCTCCCTGGTGGTGTTCCACCTGGCGGTTCTGTAAACGCCAGGATGGTTTAACTCAGCCAGAGCCGCCTAGTGGATCACGAATGGCAGTTACACCCATAGGTGGTACAAGATATCTTCCAACAATGGCGAGAGCCTTGCCTTGATCTCTTTGCCACCACTGAGAACACAGTGTCAATACTTTTGCATTCGGTAGTTCCCAAGAAGGCTCACTCTCTGCAACGGATTCCGTCTAGAGTGGAGCATGGGACTCCTGTATGCTTTTGTGCCATTACTTCTCCTGCCCCAAGTTCTGAAGAAGGTAAAGAATGACCAGGCACAAGTCATTCTAGTGGCTTTCGATTGGTCCCAGAGGTTCTGGGCTTGAGCATCCATCCTTCGACCAGGCTGCCACTTCGGGAGGATCTCCTGTCACAACAGCTGGGCAGGGTCTTGCACTCAAACCTGTGCATCCTGCACCGCCATGCGTGAATATTGAGCGGCGACAGTTGATCCCTTTTGACATTCATTCCGAAATAGTTGATGTCATCTCTGCAGGCAATCATCCTTCAATGAAGTCTGTGTATGCTGGATGGTTGGACAAGTTTGTGGCTTGGTGCAGTGCCCGTCAGTTAGACGCATTGTAGGCAAAACTGTCAAATGAGTTGTTTTGCGGCAAAGACTTGCTATGGGTACAGGTAAAGGTTTCCTTTTGGCCCTTTCAGCCTTTTTACATTTGCCGGACCAATCATCCTTAGTCAAGCCTCCAGTTGTGATGCTTTGTCTAAAAGGTATACAACACGTTTCCACCTAACCCCTTTGTGATGCTACAGTTTAACTAAAACCTGGTTCTCATGTTTCTAATGTCTACTCCTTTTGAACCTGTTCATAGTTGTCCATTGCTCTTACTGATCCTTAAAACATTCTTCCTGTTTGCAATGACTGCACGATTAGTGCGTGAACTGCAGTCCTTTTTGATCCAGCCTCCCTATACCACCCTTTTTCCATACAAACTGGTGATAAGGATTTGAGCTGGGTTCCTGCTAAACGTGGTGATGTATTTTCCTGCTGGACAAGCCATCATGCTTCCTACCTTCTTTGCTCTGCCTTGTCCCCCTAAAGAGGAAGAGACTCCATTGTTTGTACTTCAAAAGGGCACTCAGTTTTTACATTGATCGTACCAGAGAATATCGGGTGGACGATCAGCTCCTTGTGGGATTTTCTGGGGCAAAGAAGGGCAGAGCGCTGCAGAAACAGACCATCTCTAGATGGATAGTCTTCTACATTAAAATCTGCTAAGCATTGGCTAAAAGGCAGCCTCCAAAAGGTCTAAAGAGCCACTTCACTAGCGCCAAAGCTGCTACCACTGCATTTGCACCCGAAGTAGACTGGATATTTGTCAAGCAGCTACATCAGTGCACACATTCCTGAAGCACTGCTGCCTCGACAGTCTGATCCGTTGAGAAGGGCATTTTGCCCACTCATTCCTGCACGACTTTTAGTTTGAGCTAATTTATGGATACACCACCTTCGGAGGTACTGCTTTGATATCAATTCTAAAGTTGAGGAATCTGCAGTTAGAAGTATCCATCAGAAGAACAAGCTACTTACCTTCTGTAACACTCTTTCTGGTGGATACTCTATCTTCAGATTCCTCACTGCCCTTCTGTCTCCCCCAGTCTGTGGTATGTTTTCTTTCAGCTAGGAAAATCCCAGTCTAGAAATCCGCACAGTGGCTCATTCAGTTTGCCCATGGGCTCCGCGCCTGAGGACACAGAAGAGTTCCTGACAGAACCAAATGTCCGCTCGCATGGGTACTACCTTATGTGCCTCAGTTTGTCTCTTCTGGAGCGGAATGGCATTGACACGCTTTTATACTGTGCCACATACTGACATTATGGAGCACTGCATTTGAGTTTTCCAGGTACCTGGGGGAAATTCTGAAGGTGAGAAATCTGCGGTTAGATAGAGTATCCACCAGAAAGATTGTTTCCAAAGGTAAGTAACATGTTCTTCATTCCCCTAGGCACTTCCCGAATACACATATTGTTGCACCTGGATTTATTCTTAAAGGTTCTCTTGTTTTCATGGTTATTCAGGTCACATCTCCTCTTGCTCAATGTCTTTGTCATCGATTATTCCCTACAGGTATCTTACACTCTCTCCCAGTCTTTTTTTATCTCCTTGAAAATCCCCTGAGGACCCATTATGCGATCTTTTCAGACTCATGCAATTTCATCTCTTAAGTCCCCTTACACTGCTTCTAGATTCTCCTTAGTGGTCATCTGTTTCTGCAGGTGACTGACGTAGGCAGAGACTCTGGAGGTTCCCTGCCTTCGCTTCGAGAGGGGAAGGGCAAATTATTCTGTTTTGCTGCAGAGCACAAACACATTATGCTGATAGAAGTTTTACTTCTTCCCTTTCCTCCTGCAAGCTGCCTCTGTACCTGTTTTTTTTCGAGTGATGAGGATCAGGTACACATCTCTATGCAGTCCACTCAAGCTTTTGTATTTTAAATGCAGCTGAACACAAGGGAAGACTCTGCTTAATATACTAAGATGATGATGGGACATACTGGCATTTTGACTCTGTTCAACTGCTAGTTAGTCCCTAGTGAATGTGTCTTATTCCAGTTAGCATGGCTAAAATTTAGGTAAGTCTGTAGTACAGTGGGGTGAGAATAGTACCGGTGGTATTACAGTTAGATGTTATATGCGGGCTGTAATAGAGATTTACATCATCCACATATATGACTTAAAAGCATGAGTCGACTGCAATGAGCAAAATTATAGATGCCATATGTCAAAGAAAGCTATTTTTACAAATAGAAAAGCCTCACTTTGACTTTAACTAAGTCACCTCTAAACAGTGCGTTGAAGCCAGCAAGGTCTGGGTTTAATGTCCAAAAGTAGGACACCTGGGGGCCTGTTCACAAACTGCATTTTATAGTATAATACTTTAAGTGCTTGGGGGTCTGCTTTTGCCATCATTTATGTGCAGATATCTCTGCACACATTTGAATATGTTTTAGTAATAAATATGGGAATAATAATAATAAATACATTTTTTTACAATTAAAATGGAGGGATTTGGGGAGGAGCTAATTAAGGGAGGGGATTAGGGAATGACTTGCACCCACCCAGAAAAGAGGCAGCTTTTTCCTATTCACAGACTGCACTTCTCTAGTTACTACAGCAAACAAGCATTGGCATAGCCAATAGGTCTCCCTTTTGGGACCTTATAAGTATTTAGTTATGCAGCACAATATCCTTGGTGCAACAACATCAACTGTTGCATGGGTAAACACTTATAAGGTCCCAAAAGCGAGACCTATTGGCTATGCCAATGCTTGTTTGTATGAGTGTTAGTGTGAATGAGATGGTTTGATGGTTGAGAGAGAAGTGTTGATGGTTGAGTGTGGAGTTATCTGTATACCTATCAATTGTATTTCGATTTTAGAGTTGTAATGTGGGTTACCTTGCTTCCAACATAGCTACAGATGAATACACTGGTAGAATCTGAAGCAATGTAAATGTAATCCACTGTTCAAGTATTAATTTACTGTTCAAGTGTTGATACCAAATGTTCAAAATACTGTAAGGCCATTGTATACTTAAATGTGAGAGGCCTTGTTGGTATCCTGGTAACTCTTTGTTTATTTGCCGAAGTGTCAAATGTATGTGTAGACAATGATGAATTTCTTTGACAAACAACGAATAGTAGTAAAATTATAAAATATATTAAAAAATGCATAAAATATTTTTATACGAAAAAATAAATATATTTTTGAATTGATTCTGTTGTATGACACTGATATTGGGGTGGTTGCTGCTAATGAGTCTCAGGAGGCCATATTAAAAAGCAATATAGGTCAGTTGAGAGGTCCTTCTTCTTATATTTTTTGCAGTTTCCCCCTCCTCTCGGACCTGTTAGTAATTAGGGGGTACCTTTTCCTTTTGTGATTTTTACCCATTTTCAGTGTCATTTAAATTTTCTTCTCAGAGGCTTTCTTTCTCATAGTCCCAGCCCATTGCTTATCTTCTCTTTTCACTCACCTCCTTCTTGCTCAGCTGCCTCTTATCCTCTCCACTGTTCTCTCTCTGGTCTATTATTTCCCTTTCCAGTCGCCCTGCCTCTCCCCTCTTTCAATGACCTACTTTAATTTTCTCCTTATCTCCTTTAATTCTCTTTCCTCTGTCTTACACGAGCTCTCTTCTTGTGCTGTCCCTTTTGACATCTTCTCTTATCGTCTCTCTTTTCCCTTATTCTATCTGCCATTTTCTATCTCCCTCTTTTCTGTTGCCTATGGTCCCAGGTCCCCTTCCCTCGCCCGTGTCCGTTAATCTGCGTCAACGCTTTTTGTTTAACCGCCCCCCACTCCCAGTTGTCTTCCCCTCTTTCCCCTTTGTCGATGACTTTCTCTCCTCTACATCCATCTCCCCCTCTTTCCGTTATTTCCTCTCTGTCAAAATGGTGAGCTGCTGGCCTTTCTCAAGGTGACCGCTTCTCTCCACTCACAACCTCCTCTTGCCCTCTCCGTGCAGGCCTATCTCTCCCTTGGCCCTGTGTATGCACCCCCCTCATCACCCGTGCTCTCACACCTCTCCGGGCATATCTCCAATTCTTAGGTCTGTCGGCAGAGGCGAGCTGGGTGGGGGGGCGGGATTTCCGCCGCCTCCACCCCCAGTAATTAGGTCCACTTGCCTCTCAGCCGCCCGCCTTGTAAGTATGTGCTTTAAGACCTCCTCCCCCCTCTTCAGAACGGCGAGGCTGGATCCGCACCTCCCTCTGCACCGAGCCCCCGCTTTGCCTTCCTCGCGGCGTCCATTTTCCCGCAGCCCTCGTCCCTATTCCTGGCACATAAAACAAACACACATCCAGTTAATCATTTCGATAACAACCACTGCCCTGCTGTTTATTCCTGCGCCCCAAACTCCCAGCCGGGCCCGATTGATGTGCGACACAGCTCCAGCCGTGGGGAGGCCGGATCCGAGCAGCGCCGCGCACGCACAGCATCCTTCACCGGCTCTGAAGCCAGGCCTGAGCACAGAGGAGGGGCACCGAGGACGGGGGCGAGCAACAGAATACAAGCGGAGGAGGAGGAGAGGGAAGGCACTAGCAAAGCAAAACAAGCCGCTGCAGCGTGGTCAAGGAAAAAAAAAAAAGCACGTGAGTGGTGCGCGCGCTTGCAAGCAGCAGGCGTGACCACACGCTCGTGCACCATGGCCTTTTGCTTGCGGGTAACCGCAGGGAAAAGGCCATGACGCACGAGCGTGTGGTCAGCTTTCTGAAACCCCTAACATAAAGTCTTGCCAGAGCAGCGCTTGCGCGCTACTCGAGGCTCGACCTAAAAAGGACACAAAACAGTTGTAAATATATTCCAGTTCAGAGCTGGAGCAAGACAAACAACACACATAAGCGCTGTATAAATACAATTAAACATGGCCACTCACAAGTACTGCAGCACCACCCATAGAAAATAAAGGCAGCAGACACTTAAAATGAAACCCTGTAAGAAATAATGTTAAAATATTTTTTATTCAAACTTTTAATAAAAACAAATATATATATATATATGTATATGTATATATGTATGTATATGTATATATGTATGTATATGTATATATGTATGTATATGTATGTATATGTATATATGTATGTATATGTATATATGTATGTATATACGTGTATATATATATGTATATATATATGTATATATGTGTATATGTATATGTGTATATATATGTATATGTGTATGTATATATGTATATATATGTATATATGTATATGTATGTGTGTATGTATATATGTATATGTATGTATATGTATATATGTATATGTATGTATGTATATATGTATGTATATATGTATGTATGTATGTATATGTATGTATATATGTATGTATATGTATGTATATATGTATATATATGTATGTATATATGTATATGTATATATATATCCTCCGAGTTGGTTCAGCCTTGTCGGGACATGGCAGCGCTCCTCATGGGTGCGTAACCCCGCGGCAGAACCACGCCGCTCCAAACCATTTCACAATCCTCTCCTGACAGGAAAGGACAAACGGGTCGCACTCGCGTAGAATTTTGCAACTTAGATTTATTTTCTCCTTACATCAAACGGGAACACAGGCAACAAGATCTACGCGTTTCGGTATTACCCAATACCTTGTTCACGATCTCAGGCATATACTTGTGAGCACTGTTTAAATGTTTAAACTTCACTTACATCACTTCCTGTTTGTGATCACAAGAGCCCCTGTGATTTATGGGAGTTGTAGTGACAAACATTTTTCGCTTTTTTTCTTTTTTTTATATATATAAACATGTTATTCTAATTTCATCTTTAACTTTTTAGTACCAAAAACAAATAAAGTGAAAAGATTTATAGAAAGGTGAATTTAAAAGAGATTTAGACGTTAAAATGTTTTTCTTTTACAAATGTCCCCATTTTTTTCGGCAGTCCATTGTTAACTTTATTCCCTCCAATGGGTCTTGTAATTAATCCTTTGTTATTTTTATACACAACTTTTCTTCCTTTCTGATTGGGGTGTATACTTTTCATTTTTCTTTTTTTCATTTTTTCAAAATCCATCAGTTTTATCATATCTTTTCTCGAATCTCATGAATTTTTGTTTTATATTTTCATTCCTTTCGTATATCTTTATATCCTTACCCAGGGAAATTAATTTCACTTTTATAAATGGATGTACAGTTCTTCCGATTGGTTGAGGCCATGTGGTGTTAACGTTCGTAAATTGAGGATATGTCGTGATTCCTTCTGACGTAGGAGTTTTTCCCGATTTCCCCACGTTCATTCATTGGTACTGTTTCAATTCCGTAAAACTTTAAACTTTTCCAATCACTTTGATGGTACTGCTCCATATGCTTTGCTATGGCATTTGATCTGTCTTTATTTGTTGTAGCTCTAACATGTTCCATTACTCTTTTCTTTAGAGCACAAATTGTGCTGCCCACATATTTTAATTTACATGGGCATTCTATTACATACACGGTGAATTGCGTTTTGCATGTTATTAATTCCCTTATTTCCCAGGTTTTATTATTGGCTAATTTGATTTCCTTGGTTGGTTTAGCTATCTGGCAGACCTTGCAGGTATGGCACTTTATAAAACCTTTGGTGTTTAGCCATGATTTGTCTTTCTTTTTCCCTTTAAAATGACTATGTATTAGTCGATCTTTTAGGTTTTTTGCCCTCCGATAGGTAATTGTTGGATGTTTTCCAACCAATTTTCCCACAGTGTCATCCATTTGTAGAATTCTCCAATTCTTTTTCAAGATTTTGATTATTTCTTTGTTTTCATATGAATAATCCATAATCAGCCTAATGGGTTCTGGGTCTGTTGTTTCTATGTTCTTTTCTTTTCTTTGGATCAGGCATTCATCACGTGTCTTAGCATTAGTTTTTTGCCAACATCTTTTCACAACATTTTGGTTGTATTTTCTTTTTTGAATCTGTCCGCAGTTATCTTGCTGTGTTTCTGCCACTCTTCCTCCTCACTGCATATTCTTCTTATTCGGAGGAATTCCCCATATGGGATGCTTGATATCAATGATTGCTGGTGAAAACTGGTGGCTTCTAGGGTGGCATTGGTTGCTGTACTTTTTCGGTGGAGAGTCGTATGAATCTGATTGTCTTTTATATAGATTTCTGTGTCCAGGAAAACTACTCGGTCACAACTGATCTCATATGTGAACTTTATATTCTCTTCACTGGTATTGATTTTTTCAAAGTATTCCTGGAATTCTGACTTTGTTCCATCCCAGATGATTAGCAGATCGTCTATGAAGCGTATCCAGCTAACAATTTTGTTCACTGCTACTTCATTCTCTGTATTCCATGCCACCTCTTTCTCCCACCATCCCATTGCCAGGCAGGCATAGCTGGGACTGAATGAAAATCCCATGGCGGTCCCATTATTTTGGCGATAGATTTCCTCGCCAAACAAAAAAATGTTCCTAGTTAGACAAACTGTTATCATCTCTAATAACATTTTGTTGTGATCTCTGTAATGAATGTTTTTTCCTTCCAAAAAATAGTTACATGCTTTTAAACCCATGTCATTCCCTATGTTTGTATAAAGGGATATGACATCCATCGTGATCAAATGATAAGTTTCTTGCCATGGTGTGTTTTGTAGGATCCTTAAAACATCACTAGTATCTTTTACATATGAGCTAAGTTCTGTTACAAGTGGCATTAAAAAGTGATCGATGTAATTTGCAATTGGTTCTAGCAAAGAACCCTTTGCAGACAGAATAGGTCGACCAGGGGCTTCTTTTGATCCTTATGTAATTTTGGCAAAAAATACATCGTGGCGGTTATTGGGTGATCCACAGTCAAATACTTGCGTTCTTCCTCATCCATCAATTTTTGTGATGTCCATATTTGGATTTTCTCATCCAGATCTTTTTTAATTGTCATTATTGGATTACTCTTTAATTTTTCGTAATATTTTGCATCTCTTAGTTGGCGGTGAGCTTCTGTAGTGTACGCTGCTCGATCCCAAATTACTACATTTCCGCCTTTGTCTGCAATTTTTATTTCTATTTGATTATCCTGTGTGAGGCTTTCTAATGCTTGTCTTTCCGCTTTTGTTAAATTGTCTCTGTATTTAGTTCCTTTCAATTTATACAAGTCTTGAATGACTGCCTCCTGGAACAAATCCACTTTGTTCCCTGGTGTCAGCTGGGGATAAAATTTTGATTTAGATCTTTTACCACTTAGGCCTGCTCCTATTTGTGGGCAAGCCTCTTGTAATGAAATATCTTCACCTTCTTGTGCATTTAAATTCAATAAAGTTAAAAAACTTTCAGAATCTTTGACTAATAGGGTTGACGCAGATTGTTCCAGTGTTTGAATTTGTTTTTGTATATTATGATTTTCCTTGAAAAATTTAGCGAGTTTGATTTTACGAATGTACAAATACATGTCAATCCTTACTTGTGCCAGATTCATTTTTTGTGTGGGGCAGAAATTGATGCCCCGCTTTAACAAAGAAATTTCTGTTTCTGTTAATATCCTTTTAGATAAGTTGACCACTTGTAGTTCATCAATCAGCGGTTCTTCCTCTGCCTCATGCTCCTTGTTTCCGTCCCAATTTTTTCGGAACTCCCGCTTGCGCCTTTTTCCTCTTCTCTTTGGTTTTTGGTGGGCCATTGACGCCCTCTTCCTCTTCCTCTGTGTTGTTGATATGATGTTCGATTCTGCTCCCATTGCCTTTGTTGTAATACCAGGCGCATGTCTCCTAAAAAAGTTAACTTCGTATTTTCAGCGGATGGTCCCTGTTCCCCTTCACTCAAATCTGTGGATGTTAGAGAGGAAAAACTGCTGGAGACGCTTGGTGCATTAGCCTGATGTGTATGATGTCTGAGGGAATCGAATTTATGCGCAAACGTAAATATACGTCCTTCCGCGTAGTCAACTGAGTCACGCACAAATTTGGTGTGTTTTCGTTGTCTCACTGTGTCTTCATGTTTTTCAATTTGATCTTCCAACTCTTCTTTAAATTTAGTCATTTCCCCATTTAGTTTCAATGATGATATTTCTTTTTCTACCTCATAGAGCTGTTCCTTAATTTTTCCCAAACTGATTTCAATATGCTTTACTAAAATGTCTATAAGGCCAAGTGATGATTTGAGTATATAATCTCCCCATTCCTGTAATAATTCATTGGAGGCATCTTGGTTGTTTGGCATCAACATTATTCTTAGGCCTCTTGGCACCCGTTGTACCTCAAGGTATTTTTTTAAAGTAATCAATTCCCACGACTTGTTAATTTCTTTTCTGCTTAGTTTTTCCCATGTCCTCAATTTACTTTTCGTATCTGTTTTTGATGTTATATTTATGGCATCAGCTTCCTTTTCCACATTGCCCCTTTCAAACATTGTTATTAATAATTCATTTCTTTTCGCTTCCCTTTTATCCATTTTGCCTGTGTTCACCAAATAGTATATCCTTCAATGACTTTCTCTTTATTCACATGAGTCTTGCATATGCATTTGCGTTCTTCTACGCTCGGGTGTTTTTGAAACTAACAAATACAGTTATTGTCAGCCGCTCGTTTCCCTTGAAACAAAGTTGCGGTTTAAGATGTATCGTTTCACACACTCCGACATTCAACCGGCTTATTGCTCATTGCATTTCACTTCCACAGAATGCTTTTCGCTTTTCAAGAAAAGAATGTTTGTTGCACACGCTTACCTCAGTTTTGATCCTGAGTTGTGTGTTTCTTTGTTTACGACAAAGTCCTTCCAAGTGTGCCGGCGTTCACTGCTCCCGACTGTATCAATCCTCCGAGTTGGTTCAGCCTTGTCGGGACATGGCAGCGCTCCTCATGGGTGCGTAACCCCGCGGCAGAACCACGCCGCTCCAAACCATTTCACAATCCTCTCCTGACAGGAAAGGACAAGCGAGTCGCACTCGCGTAGAATTTTGCAACTTAGATTTATTTTCTCCTTACATCAAACGGGAACACAGGCAACAAGATCTACGCGTTTCGGTATTACCCAATACCTTGTTCACGATCTCAGGCATATACTTGTGAGCACTGTTTAAATGTTTAAACTTCACTTACATCACTTCCTGTTTGTGATCACAAGAGCCCCTGTGATTTATGGGAGTTGTAGTGACAAACATTTTTCGCTTTTTTTCTTTTTTTTATATATATAAAAATAATGTAAAAGAAAAACATTTTAACGTCTAAATCTCTTTTTAAATTCACCTTTCTATAAATCTTTTCACTTTATTTGTTTTTGGTACTAAAAAGTTAAAGATGAAATTAGAATAACATGTTTATATATATAAAAAAAGAAAAAAAGCGAAAAATGTTTGTCACTACAACTCCCATAAATCACAGGGGCTCTTGTGATCACAAACAGGAAGTGATGTAAGTGAAGTTTAAACATTTAAACAGTGCTCACAAGTATATGCCTGAGATCGTGAACAAGGTATTGGGTAATACCGAAACGCGTAGATCTTGTTGCCTGTGTTCCCGTTTGATGTAAGGAGAAAATAAATCTAAGTTGCAAAATTCTACGCGAGTGCGACCCGTTTGTCCTTTCCTGTCAGGAGAGGATTGTGAAATGTATATATATATGTATATATATGTATGTATATATATATATATATATATATATATATGTATATATATATATATATATGCTGCTTACTTCGCCTGGTAGCACTCCTGTCCCAAAAAAGCTGGCGAACGCAGACCCAAGTATGGTGCAAATTGTTATTTATTCAGTGAACGCCCTGCACCACCGCCATTACGCGTTTCGGGCAACACAGTGCCCTTGATCACATGACGCGCATGTGGAGTGCTTCCCAATATTTAAAGTGACAGTGCATGTACGCAGTTTCTTACATCACAAGGCATAGACATAGAAAAAATCCACCATTTTTTCATTTATAAACAACTTATTAATCCCTTGCATAATGCTTGTAAAAGCAGCGATAAATAAATTAATGTTATCTGCCACTTTATAGCAATAAAAGCAACACATTTGGTAAAAACATTTAAAAACAATTATTATATGTTTCAAACATTTTAAGACCTGATCTTCTAGATGTCAAAAGTAAAGATTTTCCTTAGAATTTATTACGAGAAAAATCCTTGATGTTTTGAATAATGCATATAAAAACAGTGACAAATGAATATTTATCTACCACTCTATAGCATTAAAAACAACTTTTATGGTAAAAACATTTAAGACAGTTGTTATATGTATCAAAACATTTTAAAACCAAAACTTTATGCTGTCATAAAAAAGCTTTCTGAAAATTGAGAGCAGAACCTTGATATCTCAAATTTTACATAGGCATATGTGAATTCCATATCAGGTCTGAACATACCAGTGTGCAAAATTAGCAAAGGGAAAATGTAAATAAGACTGTCTCAAATGATAATTCTGCCCAAGTGGGCCTAGGTTGTAGATATTTTCATTCATTGATATGCCAAAAGTGAATGTGCAAAACAGTGCTAATATTCCCATATAGTAGTCACGAACGTGACTTAGTAAAGTGCAACTGTGCAAAAAATAGAATTTTTTTTAAAACAATTGTCATAGATACAGCAGCTAAATGGATCCAAGATCTTATTTAAAATCCCATTTAAAAGAAATGTATTTCAATCACAGACATGTGTAAAAATCCTCACTCGAATTCAAGCCCTGGGGTATTTTGCTGTCTAAATCTAAAATGTTCCGTGTCTCAAGTTTTCGGTGCATGGCTTCCCGGTTACCTCCTCGTTTCTGAGTGAGGATCGTATCTATGACAAAGTATTTCAAATCTTCTAACTTGCTGTCATGATACTCTTTAAAATGCCGGGCAACTGGGTAAGTAACATCCATATTCGTGATTGCTCTCAGGTGCTGGAGTACTCGTTTATGCACCTGCAGTTTTGTACTTCCTACGTATTGCAGGTTACATGAGCACTCCAGCACATAAACTGCATATTCCGTTTTGCATTTGAGACTTGTATTAATTGGTACTGGTTTGGGTTTGAAAGGTGTAATATAGCTTGTCTTATTAACCCCGTACTTACATGCTTTGCATGTATTGCAACGTGTAAAGCCATTCCTGGGACTCAACCATGTTTTGGCCACCCTCACTTCCGGACTACTTTTTACTAAGGCATTACTCATCGATTGTGCCTTCCTAAAAGTTATATTAGGCGATTTAGTAGTCTGGCTGCTCAAAACAGAGTCACTCCTTATCAATGCCCAGTTTTTGTTAACGATCTTGCGAATGGCTTTGTGTTGTAGGCTGTAGGTTAGAATAATCTAGTGGCTGGCTCATTATGTGTGTTGGATGATTTGTCGCGTATTCTGAGTGTTTTAGATTGATCAAGATTAATGGTATTTTTGATAGCAACCTCTAGCTTTTTCTCTGAGTAGCCCCTCTCCAGGAACCTCTCCTTGCTTTGCAATTGTGCTATTCTACACTCACTGTCACTGCTGCATATTCTGCGAATGCGAAGCATCTCCCCGTAGGGGATGCTGTTGATAAGATGGGCAGGGTGATGACTCGTGGCATGTAATATCGTGTTGCCCGCAGTCATTTTCCTATGTAATCTAGTTTCCACCTTGTTCTCAACAATATATACCTCCACATCTAGAAAACACATGCAGTTTCTGCTCATTTGTGCTGTGAAATTAAGATTAAAGTTATTACAGTTGATACAATTCACAAATTCTTGAGCACCCTCCTCAGTACCTCTCCAGATCAAAAAAATGTCATCAATAAATCTGTACCAACATAAAACATGATTTGTTAAAATTTCCCTGTATTCAACCCTCAGGACCTGTTCCTCCCAGAACCCCATATGGAGACTGGCATAACTGGGAGAAAAACAGGCCCCCATGGCTACACCTCTGGCTTGATTATAAATCTGGTTGTTGAATAAGAAGAAGTTATTTTCAAGACAAGTTAAAATCATGGCAGATAACATTCTATTGTGCATATGCATAATCCCAGATCTTCTATTCAAATAGTAATCTACTGCTCTAATACCGTCACGATGATTGATACTGGTATATAAAGTTGTAACGTCCAAAGATATTATTAAACAATCTCCTTCCCATTTCACTCCACTTAGTTTTCTCAAAAAGTCTCCTGTGTCCTGTATGTAAGAGGGGAGACTTTTGACATGATTTTGTAAGAAGAAGTCCACATATCGCGACGTGTTCTCTAGTAGACCTCCGCAGGCCGATATAATGGGCCTGCCGGGTGGTTTAGTTATGCATTTGTGCACTTTAGGGATAAAGTAGATTGTTGGAATCTTAGGGTAGTCATTTTTCAAAAATTTGAATTCATCAATAGAAAGTAAGCCTGCTGATTTCCATGCCACTAAATTCTTATAGAATTCGTTGCGTGCTGTAGTCATCGTTTGCATGTTACTTCGTTTGTAACAGTCCCTATCATCTAACTGGTTTAGCGCTTCCTCCATATACATTTCATATGGCCACAGCACGATATTGCCCCCTTTATCAGATTGGCGAATGATGACGTTATTTTGTACTTGAAGTTTTTTCACCAGCCTATGATATTCATTATTCTGTTTGTTGAATTTTCTTGCTGAGTGCGTTGTTTTGTAATAGAGAGATTTTAGTTCCATTGTAACCTTCTCATTAAAAAGATCCAAGTTGTCTCTCATCATCATTGGGCAAAATGTCGATTTGGGCTTAAATGGGGTACGCGCCTTTGTTTTTATTTCCAGTTCATCATGATGGGGTAACTGTGCAACCATGTTACTTTCAGCATGTAATTCCTCCAAATCTCTAAGTAGACTTGCATCTTGTGTTGACAATTCATTAGTGTCATTTGTGGTTGATAATTGTGTATCAACTTGTTTGTCTATGTTGGTCCCTCGCATTGTGTGGTATTTACGCAGTTTTAATTTACGCACAAATTTGTACATGTCAATCCTTGTGTTAGCATAGTCAAAATTTGCCTGTGGGCTGAAAGATAGTCCCAGTGATAGCGTTTTTATTTCCTCATCATTCAAATTCGTGTCCGTCAAATTAATTATTGTATTTGATTTGACATTACTCGCTTTTATCTGCGTTGCCACTTCTTGTAGGCTTTTTTCTTGTTGTTTGGCTTGGCGTTTGATGCAACATCGGCGTCTTGCTCTGCGCTTTTGGTTCCTAGTCGTGATGTGCTTGCACCTTGTGCATTTGATCTGAGAGTCTGACGCCTGTCTTGGCGCAGGTAATCGACTTCCTGTGCTAGCGATGGTTTTTGAAACCCCATTGCTCTTGTCGATCTTGCCTGGTCAGTTTCAGATTCGCTATCAATAGCAGAGCTGAGATCAGATGTAGATGATTGCAACGGGGGATTACTGCTAGTATTTGGTTGTTGGCTTGTAACTGAGACTGCAAGACTAGTTGTTTTCACACTGTCAAATTTTTTGGCAAACGTAAATACACGCCCCTGCTCATAGTCACATTTATCTCGATAAAATTTGGAGGTCTTCCGCTTCTTTATTACATCTTCTTCTTTTTGCAATCTGGCAACCATATCATTCCGATATTTTGATATAGTATCCGTTTGTTCCAATTTGGCAATTTCATCATTAATCTCATCAATATTAATTTGTAAAGTTAATCGGTCACTTTCAGCGTATTTCACCAAGATTTCTATTAGGCGCCGTGAGGAATCTAAGTTGGACTCAGCCCACTCTGCTAGCATTCGGGGGTCCGGATTTTCGTAGCTGGGAGCTAACATTATCCGTAACCCCCTCGGGACTCTTCCAACTTCCAGGTACCGTGTGAGTGACTTATGCTCCCACCACTTTGATTGTTCCAATCTCATTAGCTTCTCTAACTTTTTAAACAAATCCTTAACACTTTGGTTAGCCGTCGGTGCTGAATTCGAGTGTGATATCATCATTGTTTCCCCACTGGGAAGATCATTAAACATATCGGTAGCCGCCGCCTCGCGACTCCTCAGCGCGTCGGCTGACATGGTGCAGATGTGTGGGCGAATCTTATAGGTCGTTGCTAAGCTAATTGTTAAATAACGATGCTTAGTTTATGCACTCTCCCTCTCCAAACATTCGGCGTCTCCCTACCCGGTTGATGATTTCGGCATAACTTGTGTCTTCCGTCCTTTAATCCACCGGGAGGGTTGTTGCCTCGTCTGGGGGCTGCCGTGGCTTCTTACAGGAGGGCTGTGTAGAAAACCCGGAACAGAACCAGGAAATTGCTTCTTGCCAACCGGCCCAGAGTGAGGGAGGGGTCTGCGGATACCGAGGAAGCAGTCTCGGTACAATATGCTGCTTACTTCGCCTGCTAGCACTCCTGTCCCAAAAAAGCTGGCGAACGCAGACCCAAGTATGGTGCAAATTGTTATTTATTCAGTGAACGCCCTGCACATATTTTTTAAACAGTAAAATAATTATATATATATATATATATATATATATATATATATGTAGGAAGGTGGAATCTGACTATATGGTTGCCCCCACTTTTTTATGGTGTTTTGCTGGTTTATGACTTAGTTGGACTGGGATCCTGCTATTCAGGGCCCCAGTCTATCTGCTCTCTCTAAATGACATGGAGTGCACTCTAGGTGCACTAGTGATTGGTTACTGTGGTGCCTTATGAGTCCCTAGTATATGGTACCTTAGGTGCCAAGGGCATAGGTACTTCACAGGCCTACCAGGGGCTGCAGCATGTATTATGCCACCCCTGGGAAGCAGTCTAAATCTGACACCACAGGCCTGCTACTGCAGCCTGGGTGAGGTGGTGCTAGCACCCCTCACTGAGATATAGGTTTCCTATATCTCTCCTGCACACACATATAAACCTATCAGTCACCCCTAAGGCAGGCCCTATCAATCCTGAGGGCAGGGTGCTTGGCTTCTATGTGAGGGGGTGCCTCTGCATGAGCAGGGCCCCTCTGCAGTTCTCAGAGTCCATTCTCTGGTGCTGTTTGTGGATGCGGTTAAACCATATACTCTTAAGTGCATTATATCCTCGCGGTAAATGCTAACTTTGGAATGGCTGCATCAAAACATGTCGTGTTTGGTGTCAAACATCTTGGAATACTACCCCCCGCCAATCTTGGCGGCGGGGGTAGCATTCCACCCTTCTAGAGGGATAAGACATGTACCTGCTGTGGAAACGCGGTAGAATCCTAAAGAGCCCTGGCATCACAAAATGGATGCCACCAGTCACAGACACTGGGCTGCCCTCCTGCTGATGACCGAAACTCACAGTGGAGGAAGCCCAACAATAGGCATCCTGTCACAGGGAGGTGTAACCACCTTCCAGACAGGGTTTAGTGTATTGGGGCTGGGTGGGTGCACTCTTAGAGTGCTTTGAAGTCCTGCACTGGGGGAGCAGAAGGCTCCTCTGTGCATATGCCAGTTCAAACCAGCTCAGGGGCTACCTGCCCCTGCTCTGGCGCGAAACTGGACAAAGGGAAGTGGGTGTAGCCACCCCCTCCCTTGACCCTCCCATAGGTGGGGTCATAGAGCTAGTCCATCCCCTCTTTTTAGTATAAGAGGGGAACCTTGCCATTGCAAAGCAGATAACCCCTGGATGACGCTCTACAGAAGAATCCTGGCCCTTCGACGTTCCACTACCTTTGGAAGACAGAAGAATCTCCCTTGGAGTCAAGGAGTGACTCCCCTGCTTGGCAGGCACCAAAAACGACAACGACGGTCGCAAACTACGCCGCTCCCGCCGGAGTCCGAAGTCTCTGCAGCCCAAGAAGTGGATTTCCTGACCTCTCCCAGGCCATCGTGAGTCCCCAGCGAAGCTGAGGCCAGTGGACCCCACGAGTAACGAGGAACCGCGACCCCTGGGTACCGTGCACTATTGTCGAGTGCAACCCCTTCACAACGTTCTACGAACTTGTGCTTTGGACCACGTGTGGTCCCGACCTCCAGCAGGAATCTCTCCGAAGATCAGAGGCCTACACCGTCCCGAGTGACCGTGGGCCCCTGTTGAGTGATTCCGCCCGAGGTGTCTTCGCGATCCCTTGCCTGCCGGCTTGTGGGTCCCCAGAAGACTTCTTAAAGAAACCAAAGGGCTCCCCTGGTTGCTCCAGGCCTGCCCTGACTTACCTTCGCTGGGTGAGTTCCACAGACCTTGCTGGTCTGCGCCATTGACTTTTCTCCATCTCCCCGAGACTTGCTGCTGCCAAGGCTTGTTGGCTCCTATCGAGTTGCCGACACCGCAGTCAGCTGCAGACGTCGAGGACACACCGAATCCAGCTCCTGGTTGTCGTCGACGCCTCCTGGACCACGTGGCTGAAGAGTCAAGGCACCCGCAACCGACCTGAAGCGACCGACGACGGTGGGCATCCATCTTCCTTGCCCCGGGTCACTGCCAAGTGACTTTGAACACTGTCCCCTCTGCTTTCAGGTCATCCTTCTTCAGAATCCAGGCTTGGATTCCACCGGACACTTCTTCAGCCCCCGCAAGCAGCAAGTCTTCTTTGTTCGCCATTGAAAACGACGCCGCGACCCGACACCAAAGGACACCTGTGCACCCGGCTTCCCTGGGTGAGGTAACTCCAGCACTACGGTGCTCCTGTGGGTGTGGGCCCCAGAACTACTTACCCTGTAAGTGACTTGCTTGTAGGTTCTCCCGAAGTATCCTAAAACTCTTTATTTCCAACCGCGACTTGCCCCATTGAAGTTAACGGCGATTCGCGCCTGTGTATCCACACTGCACGCATCCCCCGTGGGTCCTTTACTTACCTGCCTTGGGTGGTTTCGTGAGGCCCCAGCACTTCTGAAGGCCCTAGGCCTTGTCTCCATGCAAGTCGTTGTTTCTAAGTCTCTTACTTAGTATATGGTCTGGTACGCCCCTAGGGCCCCAGCCATATTTTGTGCTTAACTTATTGTGAAACGTTGATTTGTGCATATGTTTGTCTTCTAATCTCATAAAGAGATTAGTAGAGAGTTATTTAGAAATAAATACATATATATTTGATATATATACCTGTGTGGTGTCTTTTCATTTGGTGATTCAAGAGATTATACGGTAAAACAAGCTGCTTTACATTCCTCCGAGACTTAGCCTGAAGGCTGCTCTCCACAGCTACCACTAGGATAGCTTTCTTTAAAAGGTTGTCTTAAACCTATCTACCATAAGAGTCGATTTGCCCTGGTGCAAGGTGTCCACTTTAATTAGTGAACAGCATATACCAGGCCAACTTCTCACATTGGTGGGCAGCGTGTGGGATTCCAGCTTGCCATTGTTTTACCAGAAAATCTCTATTTGAATTACTAACTGAAAACCATTATAGGTACTCAAGGTACATATAAAGTCAAGCTTAGTATCAATAAGTTCTACTGAACTTAGAGCTGTGTGCCAAGGGATAGCACACCCTTTCCACAGCTCAAGCTAGGATCAGTAGGCCACAAACTAGTGTAGGTAGTACAACACTGCACAACACTAGAATGTCCTTAAAGGGTGGACCCAGTGGATCCACTCAGCCTCAGTATAAGGACATGGCTTTCTCTGACTTGAGAGCCATGTGTGTTGACAGACACCTGAGGATAGGACAGAGTCCCTCAACACTCCACCTGATAGATCTGCTGACAGCAGATGACCTTAGATTGGCTCTAGGAGCTAAAGGGTTTGAATCAGTGGGTGGGTCAGTCATAGTATCTGGGTCAGATGATGAAAATCAGAATGACCAAGACTCTGTGATTGAAGGGCCAGGCTCCAAGGGGCCTGAAAAGGACAGAGGAATTCTCCATAAGAGAACTGACAGAGAGGAGGAGAGGCACAGATCCCCTTCCAGGGAATCTGACCACTCTTATCACTCTGGCAGAGAATTTGTCCAGCAGAGGAACTCCTACTTTCCCTTAAGAGAGACCTCCTCTGAGAGAAGGTGCAAACTGCTCCAGTATGAGGAAGCCAAAGTGGCCCTCAGAACCAAGCAGTTGGCACTGGATAGAGAAGCCCTGGAGATCCAGAGAGCTTCCAGAAGGGAGGGTTTAGAACCCCCTGGTGGCAGCAACAGTGTCCCTAGAGGCAGAGAATATGTCCCTGACCATAGGAACCTGAGCAAGGTTGTTCCTCCCTACCAGAGTGGGGATGATATCCACAAGTGGATAACTGCTATGGAGAGGGCCTGTAGAGTACAGCAGGTCCCCCAAAAGCAGTGGGCAGCAATCTTGTGGCTCTCCTTTTCAGATAAAGGTAGAGACAAGCTCCTCACTGTTAGAGAAGAGGATGCTGATGATTATGAGGTCCTGAAGAGTGCACTGATAGATGGGTTTGGCTTAACCACTGAGCAGTACAGGTTGAAGTTCAGAGATACCCAGAAGGCACAGACTCAGGACTGGACTGACTTTGTAGATTGTGCATCCAAGGCTCTGGAGGGTTGGCTGGTTGGCAGTAGGGTTACTGATTTCAAAGGATTTTATAATCTAATGATGAGAGAACAGATCCTTAATAATTGTCAAAACCAGCTTTTACACCAGTACCTGGTGGACTCTGATCTGACCTCTCCCCAAGAATTGGGAAAGAAGGCAGACAAATGGGTCAGAACCAGAGTAAGGCCTAAGAATCAGGGTGGTGACCACAAGAAAGATTCTACCAAGTCCCAAGAGAAAGGTGGGGATAAATCTAAGGATAAGTCCACTACAGGGCCCCAAAAGTCCTCTTCTGGGGGTGGGTCCCAAACTCCTTCCTCTCCTGAAAAGAAACCCTATTGCCATGTCTGTAAAAAGCCTGGGCACTGGAAATCTGATCCCAGTTGTCCCAGGATTGGCAATAAAGAAAATGTTCCTCCAACAACTACTACCACCCCTCCTGGTACTACCAGTAGTAATCCTCCAGTTGGGAGTAGTGCACCCAAAAAGTTAGGTGCTTTTGCAAGAGGAACAGAGGTGGGCCCTAGTTCAGACAGGACCCCTCAACAGACTCCTCAGATTCTGATGGTGGTATAGGATTTGCCACCTTTACCGTGGGTCCCACAGCATTGGGCAGGTACAGACTGGAGCCAATAATTAATGGTCAGAAAGCTGTGGCATTTAGGGACACAGGGGCTAGTGTCACCATGGTGGCAGGGAAACTAGTCCCCCTCACCAGCTTTTACCTGAGTTTAAATACCAGGTGACCAACATTGATGGTGTCAGAACAGAGCACCCCATGGCCATAGTCAATCTCAGCTGGGAGGGGGTCACAGGCCCAAAGAGAGTGGCAGTGTCCCCAACCTTACCTGTAGATTGCCTGATGGGCAATGATCTGGAAATTTCAGCCTGGGCTGAAATTGAACACCAAACCCATCTTAGGATGTTGGGTGTCCCTGTAAAGGTTAAGGGGGCTGTGATGGCCTCAGCCCCAGCCCAAGATTATGGAGAGATGGAGCCTGGAAGAATGGCCCACTCTCCCCCAAAAGAGAGCACAAGGGTTGAAGAAAAGTCTTCTTCCCCCCAGACAGTAGGTAAGGGTCAGCCTCCTCAGGGAACTGACCCTACCCCTAGTGAAGGAACTGCCCCAGAGGTAGTCAGGCCTGGCCTGGCCACACCCCTGATGGCAGAGGACCCTTCCAAGGTGGTACCCAGTCTGGAGCAGGTAAACTGCCCCTCTCTACCCTGCCTCAGTCAGCCCAGGGCTGCAGAGGTCAGGGAGGTCAGTGGACCCCCAGGGCCCCCTGTCCAGAGGAACCCCCATCAGCAGATAAGGGGCACCCAGTCTAGTAGCCCTAGCCAGGTGAAAATTCCTCAACCCACTGAGGGATCCCCCATACCTTTATGTAGGGACCTCCCCAGAAGGACTCTGTTAGGCAAGGGCAAACCTGGGACCAAAAGGTTCCAAACCTGCCATGTCCCTCCAGTAGTCCATTCAAAGGGACCCAACCCCCAGCTGTAGGCAGCCAAAGGTTGACCCTTAGAGCAAAATGCAACTCAGTCATGGAAAGACAGGCATACATGGTGACCAGTGATCTGAGGAAGCTGAGGCCAACCTTCCTAGGGCCTCACTTCCCTACTCAGACACCTCACCAGCCTTGTACTTTACCAGAGCACACCAGAGGTAGTGATTCCCCATGGTGGAGACCCTCTCACACCCTTAGGGTGAGGGATTGCTTAGTGGACCATCAGACAGGGGGCAACCATGCTAGTGCAGGTGCTTCCTTATATGGCCACTTAGTCAATAAAGGCTCAACTGGCCAAGGTTAGCCTTATCTCCTTTCGTTTGGGGGGGTTATGTAGGAAGGTGGAATCTGACTATATGGTTGCCCCCACTTTTTTATGGTGTTTTGCTGGTTTATGACTTAGTTGGACTGGGATCCTGCTATTCAGGGCCCCAGTCTATCTGCTCTCTCTAAATGACATGGAGTGCACTCTAGGTGCACTAGTGATTGGTTACTGTGGTGCCTTATGAGTCCCTAGTATATGGTACCTTAGGTGCCAAGGGCATAGGTACTTCACAGGCCTACCAGGGGCTGCAGCATGTATTATGCCACCCCTGGGAAGCAGTCTAAATCTGACACCACAGGCCTGCTACTGCAGCCTGGGTGAGGTGGTGCTAGCACCCCTCACTGAGATATAGGTTTCCTATATCTCTCCTGCACACACATATAAACCTATCAGTCACCCCTAAGGCAGGCCCTATCAATCCTGAGGGCAGGGTGCTTGGCTTCTATGTGAGGGGGTGCCTCTGCATGAGCAGGGCCCCTCTGCAGTTCTCAGAGTCCATTCTCTGGTGCTGTTTGTGGATGCGGTTAAACCATATACTCTTAAGTGCATTATATCCTCGCGGTAAATGCTAACTTTGGAATGGCTGCATCAAAACATGTCGTGTTTGGTGTCAAACATCTTGGAATACTACCCCCCGCCAATCTTGGCGGCGGGGGTAGCATTCCACCCTTCTAGAGGGATAAGACATGTACCTGCTGTGGAAACGCGGTAGAATCCTAAAGAGCCCTGGCATCACAAAATGGATGCCACCAGTCACAGACACTGGGCTGCCCTCCTGCTGATGACCGAAACTCACAGTGGAGGAAGCCCAACAATAGGCATCCTGTCACAGGGAGGTGTAACCACCTTCCAGACAGGGTTTAGTGTATTGGGGCTGGGTGGGTGCACTCTTAGAGTGCTTTGAAGTCCTGCACTGGGGGAGCAGAAGGCTCCTCTGTGCATATGCCAGTTCAAACCAGCTCAGGGGCTACCTGCCCCTGCTCTGGCGCGAAACTGGACAAAGGGAAGTGGGTGTAGCCACCCCTCCCTTGACCCTCCCATAGGTGGGGTCATAGAGCTAGTCCATCCCCTCTTTTTAGTATAAGAGGGGGAACCTTGCCATTGCAAAGCAGATAACCCCTGGATGACGCTCTACAGAAGAATCCTGGCCCTTCGACGTTCCACTACCTTTGGAAGACAGAAGAATCTCCCTTGGAGTCAAGGAGTGACTCCCCTGCTTGGCAGGCACCAAAAACGACAACGACGGTCGCAAACTACGCCGCTCCCGCCGGAGTCCGAAGTCTCTGCAGCCCAAGAAGTGGATTTCCTGACCTCTCCCAGGCCATCGTGAGTCCCCAGCGAAGCTGAGGCCAGTGGACCCCACGAGTAACGAGGAACCGCGACCCCTGGGTACCGTGCACTATTGTCGAGTGCAACCCCTTCACAACGTTCTACGAACTTGTGCTTTGGACCACGTGTGGTCCCGACCTCCAGCAGGAATCTCTCCGAAGATCAGAGGCCTACACCGTCCCGAGTGACCGTGGGCCCCTGTTGAGTGATTCCGCCCGAGGTGTCTTCGCGATCCCTTGCCTGCCGGCTTGTGGGTCCCCAGAAGACTTCTTAAAGAAACCAAAGGGCTCCCCTGGTTGCTCCAGGCCTGCCCTGACTTACCTTCGCTGGGTGAGTTCCACAGACCTTGCTGGTCTGCGCCATTGACTTTTCTCCATCTCCCCGAGACTTGCTGCTGCCAAGGCTTGTTGGCTCCTATCGAGTTGCCGACACCGCAGTCAGCTGCAGACGTCGAGGGACACACCGAATCCAGCTCCTGGTTGTCGTCGACGCCTCCTGGACCACGTGGCTGAAGAGTCAAGGCACCCGCAACCGACCTGAAGCGACCGACGACGGTGGGCATCCATCTTCCTTGCCCCGGGTCACTGCCAAGTGACTTTGAACACTGTCCCCTCTGCTTTCAGGTCATCCTTCTTCAGAATCCAGGCTTGGATTCCACCGGACACTTCTTCAGCCCCGCAAGCAGCAAGTCTTCTTTGTTCGCCATTGAAAACGACGCCGCGACCCGACACCAAAGGACACCTGTGCACCCGGCTTCCCTGGGTGAGGTAACTCCAGCACTACGGTGCTCCTGTGGGTGTGGGCCCCAGAACTACTTACCCTGTAAGTGACTTGCTTGTAGGTTCTCCCGAAGTATCCTAAAACTCTTTATTTCCAACCGCGACTTGCCCCATTGAAGTTAACGGCGATTCGCGCCTGTGTATCCACACTGCACGCATCCCCCGTGGGTCCTTTACTTACCTGCCTTGGGTGGTTTCGTGAGGCCCCAGCACTTCTGAAGGCCCTAGGCCTTGTCTCCATGCAAGTCGTTGTTTCTAAGTCTCTTACTTAGTATATGGTCTGGTACGCCCCTAGGGCCCCAGCCATATTTTGTGCTTAACTTATTGTGAAACGTTGATTTGTGCATATGTTTGTCTTCTAATCTCATAAAGAGATTAGTAGAGAGTTATTTAGAAATAAATACATATATATTTGATATATATACCTGTGTGGTGTCTTTTCATTTGGTGATTCAAGAGATTATACGGTAAAACAAGCTGCTTTACATTCCTCCGAGACTTAGCCTGAAGGCTGCTCTCCACAGCTACCACTAGGATAGCTTTCTTTAAAAGGTTGTCTTAAACCTATCTACCATAAGAGTCGATTTGCCCTGGTGCAAGGTGTCCACTTTAATTAGTGAACAGCATATACCAGGCCAACTTCTCACAATATATATATATATATAATTATTTTACTGTTTAAAAAATATATAATTTATAAAATGACATTTTATTTTAAAATAACAATGGCCTTTTTTCAATTTTAAAATAAAATATTTTAACTTTTTAAAATTATTTAAAATAATTTGATACATAACTTATAGTAACTTTTAATACATAATATAAATATACATATGCTATATATATTTATAAAATTATACATTAGTATTTAGCGTACAAATATTGTAAATATTTTGTTATACTTTAATTCTTTTTTCAAAATTTTACATTATGATAGGGAGAGCTCTGCCTCGATTGCAGATGTCTCTGCCAATTGTATGGAACGTCAAATACGGTTGTAAAGTCACTACTAGTAGAATGCTTTTACTGACTCTATTCCGTTTCTACACTTTTGAGTAACTTTACACTCCGAAACGGTGAATAGCCAAACGTAAAAAGTTACTGAAAAGTGTAAAGGTAAACGTACATGTGTAGATTTACTCATTTATAAGTTAACCATGCGAATATGCTCCCGGGCATATAAATTGGAATGTATATGCAGAGAAAGACTAAAAAAGCTATCTTTCACTACAAAGGCTCTGGTTGCCTTTTCCACCGATAAAAAGCATATTTGTGGATATTTTTCCATAAGACAGGCTAGGAAATGGCTACAAAGGCGCCCGCACATCATTATTTTTTAGTAATCCAATTCAGTGATGAGCATAGATTTTTGCAAAATCTACTTGAAGATCATATTTTGCTTCCATTAAAGTAGTTTATTCTGGGGGGCGTGGCCAAGATGGCGTCTCGACGCATATTCGGAGCTCTCCGCTCCCACCGGGCCCTCTAAGCACTTCTAGCGGGGCGAGAGTGCCAGTGTCGGCGGAGAACCTACCCGGCGCAGTGCCGCTCCACTGAGAAGTCGAAGCAGCAGCTCTGCCACTCCGGTGCCCATGGCACTGCCGCAGTGGGGACGCGCCGCAGAGTGGCCGGGCGTGCGGCGGAGCCCCCGTCGTTCCCAAGAGGACGGGCAGATTGTCTGTGCCATACGGTGGCCCCCGTGAGGCTCCGGGGGCTGCCGCTGCATGAAACCAAGTGGTGTCCCTTCCAGTAGCGCTGCAGCGAATCCTGCCTGGCATCGAGAGGGAGGCGCGGGCAGCGACACTCACGCGAGGTCCCGGCGCTGACGCTGGGCGAAGGCCTCAACTCTGCAGCCCCGTTGGGGGAGGAGTCCCCGCCCCTGCGGCCCACGCGGGACCCAGCGACTGGAGCATTACTGACGGTGCCTCCTTGTTTGAGGGCCGCTGGAAGTCGCCCGACGGCTCACTGACCCAGAGCGGCACGGCTCTAACTGGCGGAGGGAGGAGAGAGGGCACACGTCGCCTCGCCCACTATGGGAGGCCCCTGAGCTCCAACCTTGACGATTGCAGGACCACGGAGGTGAGCGCGCACTGTGGGGGTGTCGGGTTGGGCCCTCTCGCTCACCGATCAGTCTTGACCCTACAACGCTGATCACGGCCCCTCCCACCCTGATAGAGACTCTGGACTTGCCCGGTGGCCCAGCTGGGAGATAACTGGCGCCAACCAGCAGGACCCGATCGCAGCACCCCCGTGGACCCGGCAGCCCTGCGGACAGGTCCGGCCACGTTGTCCTCTACAGAAACGGATGTCTCTGGCCGGGGGAGGTGACGGGGGCCCTCATCTGTGAGCTGCCTACGCTCTGGTGATCCTTAATCCTTTAGCCTCTGCCGCCAATACCTTTCGACCGCGGCGGGGTCCCCCGGGACGGAGGGGTGCAGGCCCGGATACACTGGCTGAGAAGACCACGCAATCAAGTCGGCGCAGCGACGATTGGGCCCTAGGCGTCAGCTCCTGCTTGCTCCCCTGCACCTGTGGCGTTGTCGACGGCAGGAGGACTGTGTGGGCCTGAGTGAGAAGGCGCGCAGCCCTGGCCCTGCAGCCTGAAGTTGCCCTCCGGCGCCTCTCTGCGGTCCCCCTCTGCAACGGACACCTGTGCACTTTGCCATTACACGTGCGGTGGGCCCAGAGCGCGCGCACACCCTGGCGGCCCCCAAGGGCAGAAAGGACCGATCTGTAAAGGACTTACCGCTCAAGTCCACCCAACAGCCTGAAAGCCAGACAGGCCCGGGACGCGCGGATGACCCTGAGGAGACTGAAGGTCCAGGGGCCCCGGTCAACGCTCATTCTTGGAATCCCTCTTTTCCTCTCTCCGAGACGATCTAGCTACAATGAAGCGCGAACTCCAGGCAGACCTAAAAGACGTACGTCGCGATGTGGACTACTTGGGGGAGCGAGTCCATACCCTGGAAGACCATGAGGCAGGACTGGACGAAGAAATTGAGAACCTTCAACAAGAAGTCCTCTGGCTGCAGGAGCAGAATCTGGACTTGCAGGCCCACACCGAGGATTTAGAAAACATGTCCCGTCGGAACAACATCCGCATCCGCGGCATGGCGCACGAAGATGGCGATATCGAGGCCCTCGTGGCGGGCCTTTTCCGCTCTATCTTGGGAAAACCCCCGGAGTTTCAGGTCAAGCTGGACCGCACTCACAGGGTGGGCCCGCGACGAGCGGCACCTGCGCCTCCGGCGGACATCCTGACCTGTGTCCATGACTATCAATTTAAGGAGAGGATCCTCCGTGAGTCTCGACGAAACCCAGACTTCACATTTCAGGGACAGAAACCTACGCTTTTCCAGGACCTGGCTGCCTCTACGCTTCTCAAACGCAAGTCCTTCCGACCAATTACGCTCCATCTCCGGGAGGCTGGTGTAAAATATTCATGGGGCCACCCGTTTAGACTGATTTTCGTGTATAAAGGAGAACTAAGGCAAATCCGTTCAACTTCTGTGGCTTACAAACTCCTGGGCATTGCTGAGCCCGCCCCGGACCAATCTGTCAGAACTTGGGCCCTCGCAGGCGCCGAAGCGGCCATGGCTGGAAAACCATCTAGCCCCCGAGCCCGTTGTCGCGACCCGACCCAGACACTATGGCCAAAGAACGGCAGGCAGTGCTGTCATCTCTCACTGGGGCATCTTCGAAGTAAGAGAGGACCTCCGCCAACTACACTACACTTTGGCGCACTACCTGTATGACCTTACCCCTAGAAAGGGATGCTGATGAGGCTCACATGGGCCTTCTCTGGTGGGAGAGGGGAGCTTTGGGCCACGAATCCCACTCTTTCCCTTTACCAAGAGCAGGACGCTCTGGACATTGACTTTGACTCACGTATTGTTCCTTAGTTTTGTTTGTTATGGGGTTTTCTTTTTGTACATTGTTGGGACCTTCTCCCCCTTGTACTGGTACTCCAAATGCACGCACACGGCTGCAACCCATACATGGCATTGGCACCGTACTCAGAATGCACTCCGAATAGGGCATCTGTGACTAGATTAGCTCTCGCACAATCCCAACACGCAGCTTTCTCCCCTTTTTACTTACTACACAGATGAGTGTCAAGTTCCTCACGCTCAACGTAAATAGGAAATGTACCTCCCACACGACCTGCAACAATTTAACAATGGCTAGACTTAGCTCAATGGGCTTTCCCTTTCTGTAACAATCATTAAATACTACAATCGTGCATTTATTTATGTCTTTATTTAATATAATTTTTTTTCCTTAGACATGACGTGTTTTTTTGAAATTTTCATACAATTTTATAACAAGACATGAAGTCAACATTTCAGTGTTAATATATACAATGCAATTCATAGATACTACAAAATCAATTCGACATAATATAAATCTATAAGAGACCTAACTTATCACAACCCCATCTTGAAAACACAGATATCATCACATCACACCTCACATTCCGTCTCATCCTAACATACCAAACACACACATTCACACATGAAAAACATTATGAGTCCAGCTCTACTCGGCATGCCAAAAAAACTCATGGTGAGAGTCCCTCATAAATGTCCATGGTGATGCTGCCAGCTGGAGAATCAACAGGCCGACGTACGTTTAGATGGATCTGAGTTATTTTAATCCACCTTCTTCAGGACCCTGTATCTTTAAATCAATAATATGGCGGAAATGCGATGGGGAATCAAAAGACTTTTTTCAACTTTCTACTCTTAATGAAGGAACCCGTATGTTGGAAACTGGAGGTAGCATCAGGAGCCTTCTTCTTTGTTACATGCGTGGCACTCGGGGTGCCACTGGTGCCTATAAGCGCTTGTGAGTTTACTTAGAGTCTCACGGGTAGAGATTCCTATGTGGTTGATCCTACATGAGTCCACTGTGATAAATCAGGAACCTTCTTCTCTGTTGAAAGCTCGGCATTCAAAGGTGCCGCTGCCGTTTCTTGTCCCTTATAGGTTTATTCTAGATCTCATAGGTACGGATTCCTATATGGTGAATCATACATGAGTCCGCTGTGACATCTATGGCACTAGCCGGGCTGAGCAGTTGGCACACCGTGTCCAAGAATGAATCTGGATAGTACTGCTTTACGCTTCTATTTTACGTGTTTCGAGCCTGAACACCGGACTGCCTCCGTCCCGCTTGTTAATGTATTCTTGTCTGCACGCTCTCGTAAAAGGGCTCAACAATCCAGTTAAGCGCCGAGCCATCCTGTCTTACTTAGAAAACTCTGGGGCTCATATCTGTTTGTTACAAGAGACCCACCTGCTAGCCAGCGATACCCATAGGATGCGTTCTAAGGCCTTCCCACACCAATACTTCTCCTCCCTCCCTACTAAGAAAGCCGGAGTAGCCATCCTGGTTGCGCGCACATTCCCCGGGACACTGGGGGCTAGAGTATCAGAGATTAAAGGGAGACTACTGGCGCACTCAGTGACCATAGGAGGACACACGCTAACGCTGGCCACCATATACGCCCCCAACGAAAGGCAGGAGACGTTCTTGCACAAGGCAATAGGCGACTTGACTTCTATATCCGATCGCCAAGTCCTTATAGGGGGTGACCTGAATATAGTGTTCGACGGGCAGCTCGATTGCTCTGCACAAAGGCAGGAATAGACAGGGGCTCTCTCCGACACACATCGCCAGTGGTTGCGGGATCTGATGCTGGTAGACCTGTGGCGGCACCTCCACCCTCGCTCCTCCGATTATACTTTTTACTCTCATGCCAGGGGGACTTACGCACGACTCCCCCACTTTCAGACCGTCGTACTCCTGGAAACTTAGGGACTCACTCCTCCATCGCCCCGACGTTGTTGCACGCCTCACAAAAACGCTGGAAGACTTCTTAGCTATATACGATACACCAGACACCTCCATCGTCTCCCTCTGGGAAACCCTCAAGTTGGTAGCTAGGGGCGACCTCATAGCTGCGTCAGCTGCTGACAACAGGGCACGTAAATAGAAGAGGGATGAGCTCTCCACACAGGTACTCGAATTAGAAGGGATTCACAAACGGATGGGGACACCCCGCATATGGAGGAAACTGAAAGCAGCCAGGGCGCAGTTAGCTAGCCTTGATCTTGATAGGGCAGAACACGCTGCGCTCCGCTTAAAGCACACATTTTATGTCGGGGGGGGGGGGGACAAATGTGGACGGCTACTATCTCATAAACTGTGCGCGCAGAGACAGGCGGCGACAGTCCCACTCATCTTGACTGACACAGGCGTCGAGCGCATGCGTGGTGAGGAGGTAGCAAACACGTTTCGAGATTTTTATGCAAATCTGTACACTGCACAGTCCCTGCCTGAACAGAATCCCTCCAAGTATTGCCAGGGCATAACTCATTCTAAACTAACTGCGGATCAGGAGGCGACCCTAGACAGTCCCATTAGAATAGAAGAAGTTATCTCGGTCATAGCCCGACTTAAACTTCTTAAATCCCCCGGCCCAGACGGATTCACCGCCCTTTTCTATAAAACTTTCTGCTCCCTTATAGCTCCGATACTGACACGACTCTTTAATGCCATAGACGACGCTACATAGCTACCACCCACAATGTTCTTACCGTCAGTGGCAGTACTACCTAAACCCGGCAAAGACAACAGACTCTGCGCCTCCTATAGGCCGATATCTCTCTTGAATCGGTTGGGACCTCTGATGCCAGGATTGATAGACCCGGATCAGGCTGGATTTGTGGTGACTAGACAGTGCAGCGATAATACTAGGCGGTTGTTACACCTGTTGGATAAATCCCACCGGCAGCAGGAGGAGCGGGCCTTCCTGTCCATAGACGCCGAGAAGGCGTTGATAGAGTCCACTGGCCCTTTCTAGAGACTGTCCTGGAGAGGTTTGGGCTCGGGCGTCGCTTCCGACAATGGGTTTTTAGCGGCTACCGCCACCCCTCGGCCACTGTCCGGGTAAACGGCATCACCTCTGACCCCTTTCCTATCTCCAGGGGTACGCGCCGTGGTTGCCCGCTCTCCCCATTGTTATTTGCCCTCTACATGGAGCCGTTCGCCCAACGGGTTCGGGACAACCCACGGATCCAGGGGATTCTTTTCGGGGGAGAGCGCCATACTATCAGCCTTTATGCCGATGATGTGGTCGCCACGCTGGAGACCCCACATATCTCAGTTCTGGCGTTCTTGACCGAACTGGAGGAGTTCTCAACTGCCTCTGGATTCAGAGTTAATGTGACCAAGTCCCAGGCACTGGGCATCTCCCTGTCACAGATCACCACCACGGCTCTTACTCATGCATGCCCTATTGTATGGGATCAAAAGACCATGCCATACTTGGGTATCACCCTGTCCTCCTCCATTGCAGAGACAACATCTCTGAACTACTCTCGGCTGCTACACCAGATCAGGCAGGAGCTCAGGCGATGGCGGCCGTTTAATCTCTCATGGCTGGGTAGAGTTGCAGCACTTAAAATGAACGTACTCCCCAAAGTCCTATACCTCTTCCAGACTCTACCGATCAAGCCACCTCGGAGGGGTTTTAAAACAACTACAAACTGAGTTTATCAACTATGTCTGGGGGGATAAGAGACCGCAAATCACCAGGGCTCTCAGCTTCCGACCCCACGGAGAGGGGGGGATTGGGGATTCCCGATCTTGATCGCTACTATAAAGCTACCCAGATACGCTCTCTTTTAGAATGGGTTCAGCCTGAATCTGAGAAGAGCTGGCTCTTCAAGGAGCGTGCCCTAGCGAAAAAGGCTCTTTGGAAGATTCCCTTTCTTCGCAAGGTTTCCAGGCCAATCGGGTTGTATGCTTCCCCGGTGGTTCGCGCCACGCTAAACGCCTGGGACGCTACCGCTACCCGCAACAGCCTCACAACTTTCCCGTCGCCCCTCACCCCTATCACCGAAAACCCGGATTTCTCCCCGGGTCTTGATTGGAACGCTTTTAGCCACTGGGACCTACTAGGACGCAGGTCATTGGGGTGCTTCTTCGACACAGAGGGCCCTCGACCCTTTGAGGACTTTAAAATTGACTATGACGTACCCGAAACTGAACGCTTCCACTACTTCCAAATACGACACTGGGCTATGCACCCCCAAACTCGCCCTGGCGCGGAGAGGCCCCTTACTCAGTATGAACGCTGGCTACTCTCGAAACATTCTATAAAGCGACTCATCACAGAACTCTACCATATCCTGCGTCCCCCGGAACCGGCGGTCAAATCAACGGGCCAAAGACGGTGGGAGACTGAGTTGGGCCGGACCTTGACACCTAAAGAATGGTCAGACGTTTACTATAGAGCCCGACACACAGCACGTAATACATCTAGCATCGAGACAGCTACTAAGATCATGACATATTGGTATCTCACCCCCTCCCGACTCCATAAATACGACCCAGATCGCTCCCCTACTTGCTGGAGGGGCTGTGACGCTGAAGGCACACTCCTGCATCTGCTGTGGGAATGTCCGATCCTTGCCTCCTACTGGATGCAAGTGCTGGACGAGATAGATAATCATTTTGACACCACGCTCTTACGCTTTCCCGCCTATGTGGTCTTAGGAGTGTCTAACAGACTTACCTTTCCTCTCAAATCCCGCAAAGGCAAACAATTAGGCATAGCCTTAGGGGCGGCACTACAGAACATTCTATCACATTGGGGCACGGATGGGATACCAACCTTGCAGTGATGGTTGCATCGTTTGTGGTTTGTTCTTGGCATCGAACGCATCTCTTCCACGCTCCAAGGGGACGGGGCCTCCTTTGCTGAGATTTGGCAGCCATTTATTACCTTGTTGTGCACTGAATTTCGTGAACTGTCCTGCCCTAGATATCTACGACTTTTACGCTTTCCCGAACTGCACCAAAGCGCGAGTTAAGCAGTATGGTCATGTGCAATGAAATGTGGGGTTTGCTTTCCCCCCCTCTTTTCTGTTGTCTAACTATTTTCCTGGGGGAGTAGGTGGGAGGGGGCGGTGCGGGACGGGGGAGGGAGGAGGGGAGGGGGGTTTGTTTTGGGGTTACTCTGATGCTCTGCGAAGCAACATGTTGGATGCCAGCCCGTGCCATGGGCCTTATTTCTTGCTGCATCTTGCTTGTTCATGGTTCAATAAAAAGATTTCAAACTAAAGTAGTTAATTCTGTTCAGACCTGTCTCTCCCCTCTCCACTTGCAGTAATTAGCTCTTTGGTATAATAGTCCTGAGAGAGAGAGCGAACAATAGACTTGGTCTACTGGTAGGAGGATTTGGAGGATTAATTGCAGATCATCCACTAGCACTGGACTTTAAGTGTGGAACAGGGCAGTGAACAGTATATCACTTCACAAGAAACTGTCTGGAATCCTCCAAAGTGGCATGTTTATGGCAAACTGTGCTATGATGTCAGGGTTTGCCTATAAAGCTTCCATGCTTTCAGCCAAAGTCTGGCAACAGTGGTGATCTGGTCTCAGAATCAACCAGGGTTGGCTTTCCAGGTGATGTTTCCTGATCGCCACAGGCCAGCCTCTGGGTGATGGTTCAGGTTTTCTTGGATTGTTATTACAGCAAGTCAAATGAAATGCAGTAAATGAAGCCTGGATGGACTATGAGATTTGTCTTTGGCTTTTTTTAGTAGTTGTCATAAATTACTGGCTAGTGGCCATTATAATAAAAGCTTCCCACCCACCACCCACTCCTTAGAGCACATCAGGAATTGGGAAGAACAGATGTAGAAGAACCTGCTGCTGTATCTTACTGGAAGAGAACTGAGGCCTGGGCCGTTTGTCCCTTAAACCCAGTAACTAGAAGTGATTATCAAGGACAGAGCAGCTGGCCTCCTGTAGTCCCAGGGACACACAGGACAAGAGAGAGTCTCCCCTGTGGAAAAAGCATCTGATCAGTTATGAGTCCAGTGGACTAGACTTTGATGGAGGCCATACTGGAGTGATTGTTTGAGCTTACCTCACATTAACATCTCGTCTCTTAGAAGCCTTGGCTGTGTGAGAGCTCTGGGTATCCAGATGGAAGAAATCCAGCTTATGGAAAAGTTGGGACTTTGTTATTTTTCGACTTCAGGGGATTGGGGCAATGTGCCCAGACTCCCTGATTAAAAAAGCTATCCTGCAGCCAACATTTGGCAGTTCGACCTGCTAGCAGACTTTTGGTAGGATGTTTAAGGCTAGCATGAGAGGACTGAATTCAAATATTCGATCTTGTGGAGCTCTCACGGACTGTAATATCTTGCAGGGCGACCTAGCCGCAGGAGGAGTTGGACTTCCATAAACAAGACTAATAGCCTCATTTAGAGTTTGGTGGTTCTCTGCAGGTGCAAACCTTACACTGACAGGCTTGAGACGGTAGGTGTAATTACGTACATCAGATGGTCTGGACAATTTTAGATGGACGTTCTGAAGTGCTTTTTTTGTGTTTGGGACTGCCAGGAAAAATTCAGGACTTACAGGAAAGGCCTGGTTTTCACAACCAGGAAAAAAGAAAAATGACTCAAAGGCAGTCAATAGTATTATGTTTTTCAAAAACAAATTCCCTCTTTGGAGCTTGTTTTTAAAAAACAAAATAAGTTTGTTGAATGGGCGCATGAACCATGGTAGCCACTTAAGGGACTTTCGGTGTTTTCAGAGGAGCATCAATATCTCCCTAGCAGGCTGAGATCTCCAAATGTGGCAGGCAATACTCTGCAGGGGTGGTTGTTATGACTTCCACCCCATTGCAGACAGAGTCTGCCCACCATACCTCTAAATAAGCCCCAAGGTCAGTAGCTGAAATACTTGACCAGTGCGATCTGCTAGTCTTAGCCGACCGCTGCTCCATCGTGGTCATTCTGAAATTGCACTTACCTCCAGGTCAAACAGACTCAAAAACATTTAAAATATCTACATTTCACTTAGTCTGATTTGTGCCAATTTGATTTCATCTTTCTCATTCCATTTTTCTCCTTCATGCCTAATTAGGTAGGAAGTTCACTGGGTTGTTTAAATATTGGTTATTTTAATGCTTTTGTTAGCCAATACAAAAGTCATGGGTCTAAAATCATGCTAATATTAAAAGCACAGGGACGATGCCTTGTTCTACTTGGTCTCTCCCCGCGAGGCCCTACCGGTGCTGCTGCACCACCTTGACCGGTTTGGAGAGGTCTCTGGACTGCGACTGAACCGTGATAAGTCCCTCGTGTTCCCATTGGCGGGACTAGCTATGGTGCCCCCTGAGGACCTACCGGACCTGGAGCTGCGTTGGGAGCGGACGGCATTTCGTTACCTGGGTATACAGGTGACCCTGACAGATGAACAAGCGCTGGCCCGTAACATGGACCGCGTCACTGCGGCTCTGCGGCACTCCGTGTCCTTTTGGAATACACTCCCACTTTCCCTGATGGGTCGTCTCGCCATCTCTAAAATGGTGATGCTCCCCAGGGTGCTCTATGTGATACAGAACTCCCTGTGCCCTTTGCCGCCCCGGGTCTTCAAAACTCTTAATTCCTTGCTCACGTCTCTGCTCTGGGCAGGTCGGCGCAGTAGGGTGGCCCTTCGAACCATTGTCCGTAGTTATGAGGAGGGCGGTCTTGAGGCCCCTCGCTTTGACCTCTACTATTATGCCGCACACCTCCAACATGCGGCCCGTTGGTTTACTGACACAGATAATTGGGAGAAGCGCCTCTTGATGGATAGGGCGGACACCCAGACGTTGCAGGTCGCACTGATGCAAGGGGCGGGGTCTGAGGTGGGTCTCCCCTATGCTGTCAGGCACACAGCCGCCGTCTGGCAACACTTTGTGGAGAGGGTCCTTCGAAGGGCGCCCTTTCACAGGGAGCTCTCGCTTTGGATACTGGCTCCATTTATGACCATGGAGCGGTCCGTGTCTTTCCGGGCCTGGAGAGAGGGTGGGTGCGATGTCCTCGCCGATCTGTATCCCAACGAAACCTTTCTTACATATGAGCAGGCGGTAGATAGCTTTGGCCTGGGACAAGGCCAATTTTTGCAGTTTGGGGGACTACAAGAGGTAGCGCGAATCACCTGGCCGCAATACCCAGAAATTCCACCGTTGACACGTACGCTGGATGTTATACTTATGTGTGGAAAGGGGCGCGGCTTGATATCCCTTCTATATGCAGCAATGAAACAGGACTCTGCCCCGCCGGTCCCACCGTCTAGGGCTGCCTGGGAGCGGGACCTTGCTACCCCGCTGGGGAGGCACAGTGGATGCGCATTGGTTCCCTTACTCGCACTGTCTCATGCAATGCCCGCTTCCGACTTACACACTTTAACTATCTGCATCGCACCTACCTTACCTCGGTGTCTTTGAGGCGCATTGACAGTACCAGGGGCGCTGGCTGCCCTCGCTGTGCCGCAGATGACGCCGGGTTCCTACATTTGGCGTGGCAATGTCCATTGGTGGCACAGTTCTGGACGGGGGTGGTGACGAGGGTGGTAGCCGCCACGGGGATTCAGGTGGATCTCGACCCCTTGCACTGTTTACTGGGGATGGTTCGTAGGCCCAAGAGGAAGAAACTCTCCTATAAACTCCTACAGCTGATGCTGGTGCTCGCCAGGCGTAGGGTGGCAATAACTTGGATGGGGCAGAGGGCCCCTGATCTTTCGAATAGGCTCAGGGATGCTCGAGAGTGGTCACTGGCCGAAGAGGTACACATGCAACTCTCCCGGCGGGATGAGAAATTGCAGGATGACCTGCTAGCTTGGCGGACCCTGTGTGCCTCTGGGTTGATGGAGGGGGACTCGCCCTCACGGGAGGCGACTGCGAGTGAGCAGAGTGATGCAGAACTCCCGGGGGATTGTCCCTGCGGAGGAAAGCGACACTTAACCTTGATGGGGCGCATGATATTGGGGATTGCCCTGCCCTGCCTGTCGACCTCGTCCCTTTGGGCTGGGCTTCTGGAGGGCTTTCCAGACCCCCTTGTACCTACATTCTTTGGTTCGGCCATGTGTCTCATGCGACTGTACTTGCATTTAATGATGTGTATGCATATGTTCTTTATTGATGCCAATGTATTGTTTCTTTTTGTTTTTCTGAAAATTGAAAATAAAGTTTAAAAAAAAAAAAAAAAAAAAAATATTAAAAGCACAGATTTCCAATAATGCTTCTTGCCATGGAAAATGCAGAAGAACAATTGATGGACAGACTGTTGAATAATGTCAAACATTCACCCCAGTACAGAGATCTGGGCCTACATCCATCACTTTTTAGCTCCCCATGTCATTCCAGTTTGAACTCAGCCATATGCAAATCAGTCTTGACCCTGTTCCCCATAGGAACATTCGTCCAGCTCGAACTGCGAGGCCAGGTCTTTCCTGGACCGGCAACGAGCATCCTGAGACCGGTTTCGGGGTAACGTCCCTCATCAGCAGGCTAGCTTGACTCCAGTGGCATGGAGAGCACGGGACCCATGTCTGGGCATACCCGTCCCACTCGGGGTGACAAATGGAAAAAGAATAATTGCACAATTGCTCACTTTGCCACTGGATTCAAGCTAGCCTGGCTGATGAGGGGTGATACCCCGAAACCGGTCCCAGGATGCTTGTTTCCAGTCCAGGGAGGGCTTGGCAGTTCGGGCTGGACTGTTCCCATGAGGAACAGGGTCAAGAATGATTTGCATATGACTGGGTCCAAACTGGAGTGGCTTAGTGAGTAAAAGAATGAATATGGATTAAACCCAGATCTGTGACTGGGGGTGAGTGTCTGAAAAGGTTCGGCACTCTGTCCATCATCCTATTGTGTCTTGCCATGGAAAGGCTGATTATGAGCAGGGAGTTGCACCCCACACCTTTATGTCCAAATGTTTTAAGAAGCGGACAGTCTTCAGCTAGATTAGCACTAATTGAGCAATGCACCAAGCCCTGGCTGGTGTGGTGCTCTGTACGGGTTGTGTGAGGAAACAGTAGGGGAAGTCACCTGCACTGGCAGATGACTAATCAAGCCTACATCTGATCACCATTTGATCCCTTCTCCTTTTCGTTCAGCTCCCTACAAGTTCAAACCTTTTAATGCTGGAAAATGTTCCAGAGTCTTAGAGAATCATTCCCAACCACCCCTAGCATTCTTACAGATAGTTAAAAAAACAACATCAGTGGTATTTCATCTTGAATACACTTAAGTACAGGTTACCTCTTTGGGTCAGTGTTAAGAGAGTGGCACTCTGAAATGTTTTTGGGACTTTGAAGTAAGTTAATTTATCTCTGGCTTACTTCGGGTGTTATGAGAATAACCATAGAGTTTGGGGAATGTTTAAATATGTATATACTAAAAAGTGCTTCCTAGTGAGAACTGCATCTCTTGAAGTCCAAGATAGCACACCTCTTCTGAGCACCTCCAACCTTTCCCTCAAAATATGAGTTGAGGAAAGACTGAATGGTGCTGGAGCATTCTTGAAGCCATCTTGAGTCTAGTGCATGAGAGGTGGTCTTAGGCTAGACATCTCTCGGTTTCCCCTTAGTAAAAGTTGTAATTATGCGGCAGACGGTGCAGCAGAGTTGCTGAATGCCTGCCAATACCAAAGGGGTTACGCTTACTCTGCTGTGTTCTCATCTTAATAAATAACGGTGTAATGGTTATTTCCCTTAGTACGTCTCAGTAAGGTTCCAATAATATAACTTGCTTTCTAGAAACATATCTGAATTTCTTTTCTTATTATAGTCCTGCCTGCACTTTGTTTGTACCTTACCCATAAATGATTGTAAAAAAAATGTATTCACAAATTTAGAAGAAAAAAAACATATCCTAAACAAAACGTTTTGTCGCAAATGTCCAATTCCTTTATAGGCCTCCATTACCAACACGGTACTATACAATACTAGTCAATGGTGTTAGACTATGTGAAGCAGAGAGTGTATTTTACTCACAAGATGTTATCCTATTATAGGTGCAGTCTTCTTCAATACTTTCTGCAGAAAAAGGGCCTGATTTTCAAACGTGTAAACCCATTTTGCGTCACAAATAAATCATATGGCAATATAGTTTCCCAGATCTTGATTCTTAAAATCAGTATCTCCAAAGATTCACACTTCTGAAAGGGAAAGTCTGCTATTGGAGAATATTCTCTGCAGTCAGTTTGTGAGTTACAAGGGTTTGGCCGTACAAAATGCATGTAACACCGACAAGTTCGGAACATTTTGGATAGTGACATATTTTGCCTTGATAGTCTTACCCAGGAAATGCCCCTTAAAGCCTTAAAGCCGTATGTAGAGTTAACCGTGTTCTGTACTAATTAAATGACTGTATAGCCATATGCTCGTGAAGAGGCAGAGCCCTAGCGTCATGACAGACCGAGTTAACGTTCAGTGTGGTCTGTCCCCAAAATATGAATGACTTTTTTGCAGCAAGAGAAGGGGGGGAAGTGGAAGAGAAGGGGGGCGATCCATTCTCTGTGTATTATATGGTGGTACATTAGCTCTGGCAGACAGCTAAATCTGTCAACACACACCTACAAATGGATAGGTATTCATTGCGTCAACAGTCTGCTGGAAATTCTGCCCTATAGGGTTATATATGTGATGTTCAACTACATGCACTTCTTTCCCAGTTGAAAACAGAAAGGAAAGACTTGTCCAAAGGAAGGACAGTGCAGTTAAGAGAATAATTTTCGTCAGTGGGCAAAACTGGCAGGTGGTGCCAGTGAAAGGATGGGAGTTTGGGTAACCACATGTCAGCCCTCGCCTGTACGACTTTCAGAGATAGGACAGAGTTGCTTACAGGCCAGGTCTACCTGTGAAAGCATTGCAGAAGGGAAGAGTGTTGCATGTCAGGTCTCCACATAAATGCTGATAAGTCATGTTATTGGACAATATCTTGGCCGGCTTAGCCTCTGAGAGGCCGGTAGTGCCACAGTAAAATCGGTCAGGGCAGGAGAGCCTCAGTAAGGCCTGCATGACCAAGTGAATGTCGGCCCCATGTCCGTGTCTTAGACAGGTGTGCTCAAGTATCAACAGCTAACCTCAACATGTTCTCTTGAATGCGGGCAAGTGGGAATGGCCATGTAGAAACAACAGAAACACCCATACCAATAAAGTTATAGCAATGCAGTTCTAGCTAATAAGTTGACAGCCATTCTCATTGATCCAGTGTGTAGACAAAGTCATCCTGGTAGGCTTCAGACTCCGGTGATATAGCAGTGTGATTATGTAAAGCAAATGTTTGATATTTGTTTCACTAATGCATATCCCAATGCGTTCTCCCTTGTACCGTGGAACCAGTTTTGTGTTCCAACTTCCTACCAGAGGCGTTCATTCTTCTCAGTAATTTATTTATTTATTTATTAATTAAACTTATAATGCGCAACAGCTACCCAAAAAGGGTTTCCCGGCGCAGAAGCAGATCAGAGACTGAGTTAAACAAGGCAGCAGGCTATTGATTGGAAAAGCCATGTCTTCAAGGATTTACGAAATTGAATATAATTTGTTTCGTTTCGAAGAGCTAGGGGAATGACATTCCAGAGTGAGGGGCCTAGGTATGTGAAAGACCTTCCACCTATTCGCGATAGTTTAGTTTTTGGGATAGAAAACCTCCCCTGAGTGGATGAGCGGAGGTCGCGAAGAGGGACATAAGGATGGACCAATGATTAAAGGTATTTGGGGGCAGCTCCAATTTTAATTTTAAACATATAGCTCAGGGCTTTGAACTTAACTCGGTTCTCCACCCTGAGCCAATGCAGATCACGAAGATGACCGGAGATAGAGGAGGTTCTGGGGTCCGGCATAAAAGCCTAGCTGCGGAGTTCTGGACCAGTTGCAGCCTACGAGTCACCTCCTTGTTTGATCCCAAATACAGAACGTTGCCATAGTCAAGTCTTGAAGTGATCAAAGCGTGAACAATAGTTTTCTGAGTAGGTTCTGGTAGCATCCAGATAACTTTTTTTAGCCACTTCAAGATTGTGAAACAGGTGGTGGCTACTTTGACAGCTTGGGCGTGCATACTGAGTGCATCATCAATGATGACGCCCAAGTTTCGAGCCTGGCAAACCGGTGTAGGAAGAGCACCCATCTCACAGGGCCAGTGTTGAGGGCCCCAAAGTTCCTTATTTTTCCCGAATATAAGGACCTCGGTTTTACCACCGTTTAGTTTGAGGAAGTTAGATTGCATCCATGATGCGATATTCCTCAAACCCAGCTGAAGGGGAGAAATCTCTGTAGTTTTCTTCATGGATAGAGTAATGCACGTTTATGGCGTTCTAGGGTGCCCCATATCTCAAGAAAATTCACCTAAACTTGGTCTACTGACTAGGGAAAGGGGGCTTTGAGAATATATCTTGACAGCGTTAATGCTAGCACCAGCTGTATGATATAAGACTCAATCAGCAAATGAAGCATGTCTTCACATTTGCACTCATGCGTCACCTAAGCTAATTTAACCCTTGCGTGTCATCGATATTCTTGTGCAAACTGAACCCATCGTACTACACCAGGAAAGCCTCAGCGGCTGCAGGGGCGAGTCAAGTTTGGCACACGTCAGGTGAGACTAAGAAACGCACGCACAGTTATTACTTTGGGCCTGTCCTTTTAAAGGTCCGTATCTTGGAGATGTTCTTATTGGAGTCACATCTGAAAGGCAAGAGGACAGAGGCATAGTCGGTGACATGACAGACAATCTTTGAAACTGTGGCAATGCTGTGGCAGTACCACAGATCACACTCAATTTTTTTGTTTTTTTTGTTAACAGATTTTATTGATCCTTTTTTCAATAGCTGTACAACAGTTCAGCAGTTCAGATCATAACATTGGTTATAGGTATATTCATAGTATCAACTGGTTAATGCATATCTGAGTGAACCACAACCTCAACCAGAGTATCCCCTTTCCCCGAGTCATCAGTATAGTGGTTTGTGCCTGGTGTGTGGGTATCGCATATGTAACTACCAGTTTGTGTATATTTGTAGGGTATTGCAATGCAGAAGTAGTGTATTGGGCAGTGAGAGTCGTCTCACAGAGATCTATATGGGTAGTGTTGATTTTGAGTTCAGGCTTGTGTCGAGGGATGCTCCCTATGGGTCTTCTCCCTCTCCCTATTGGGTTTCTGAGTTAGAGTACTCTAGGTCGTGCATGAGGGCCTCCCAGGCTCTGGCCACCTTCATGTTTTGTAATCCTCTTTTCGCCTCCCTCATCATTATTCTTCCCTCGCATCCCTCCCATTTCAGGAGTTCTTTTTTCCAGGTGGTCAGATTAGGGTCTCGTGTGGCTTTCCAGTTCCTAGTTATCTCGCACTTTGCTAGTATAAATGCCAGGTCTTGGAATTTACTAGTGACTTTGGTTTTAGCCGTGTGGCGAAACCCTCCTAAGTGACAGCGTGCTGGGGAGCAGGGGACCTCTCTGTCGATAACCTCGCTCACAGTTTGTGTCACTCCCTCCTAGTAACTCTGCAGCTGGGTGCAAGTCCAGAACATGTGTATGATATGTGCTCGTGCTTCGCCACAGCGTGGACAGTCTGCTTCTTCTACTTGAAAATATCTATGAATTCGCTCCGGTGTTAGGTAGGCTCTGTGGAGAACGTAGTAATTTATCAGCTTGAATCTTGCATTTCTCGATACTCTAGGTATTCCAGCCAGTAAATTGTCCCAGTCTTTCGTCGGGATCGGTGCATCCAAGTCCTCTTCCCACTGGAGGCGGAGCGCCTCCAGCGGTCGCAGCCCATCAGTTCAGAGCGCTCTGTATAGACAGGATACTGCTTTGACGGTTCCCGCTGATAAGGCAATATAGTAACAGCTCTGTTGTGGTGGTGGCGGCTCTGTAGAGCCCATCCGCCAATGCTGTTGGATTGCTGTTGTGAGGGCTCTGTGCAGTAGATAGTGTCCCCAAGGTAGGTCAAACTCTGCGCAAAACTCTTCGAACGGTAGCAGCTCATTGTCCCTGTAGAGGATGCCCATTTTTGTTGCCCCAGCTTCCATCCAGACCTCTAAGTCTCGCCAGTTTCCCCCATGTGTGAGTGCCTTTAGCATATCCAACGGGATGTCAGGGGATTACGGGGTCTTCACTCCCATTCTCTGCAACCCCCGGTGCCAACATTTAGTCTGCACGTTAAGCTCCTGGGGATCATTTCCAGGTGATCGCACCCTGAGAAACACCCGCAGTAGGTCATACAGCGAGGGCTTAGTTGGGTCCTGGCCCTCTGTCCGTTGTCACCCCCGAGCTATACTTTGTACTAACCACTGCAGCTGAGCCGCTATGTAGTAGGACTCAAAGTCCGGGGCCGCCAGTCCGCTTGCTCCTATCTGTCACTGCATTGTCGCTAGTGCAATCCTACGTCACCCCGAGCCCCAGATAAAAGCCTGAATTTGGGAATTCAGGTCCCTAAATAAGCCGCAGAGATCCAGAGTGGAAGTGCGTTAAAGTAATTCAGCAGGCGGGGGAGCACCACCATTTTAAGTAGTGCAATTCTACCAGCCACAGAGATCGCCAGAAGTCCATGGGTTCCTTCAGCCCTCGTGAGGCCCTCCCTATGTTGCCCTCATACAGATCCAGTATGATAAATGTCAACTCCCAGGTATGGCAAGCAGCTAGGTTCCCATCGTAACCTTGCCAGGTCCCCAGGAGGGCGACCTTCTCTGCATCACGGGGAAGAGTCGGGACTTCTCCCAGCTCACCTTGAGCCCTGAAGTGGAGCCGAATCTCCCCAGTAGGTCACGGGCTCCCGTCAAGTCCTCGTCCCTCCCTGCTAAGAATAGTAATAGGTCGTCAGCGTAGAGTGCTATATGGTGGCAGATATTTCCGACATACAGCCCTCCATAAAAACGCCCTGTTCTAGCTGCAATCGTAAGGGGTTCTAAAGCAAGGGCAAAGAGTAAGGGGGAGAGTGGGCATCCCTGTCTGGTCAGATCACACTCAATGATATGGGAAGGACTCTGCACCAAAGTGATCCTAATTCATAAGCTGTGAAGATCTATTTGAGTAATGTACAAAAGGAGTCTCAACAGCATGCTGTCTCCCTCATCTACATTTATACTCCTTCCCTACCCTCACAGGCATGTTTACAATATTTCTTTTCATGCCACAGAGTTGTTTCCATTTTGTAAACGCTGTAATAAATGTGTTGCCGTTACCCATATAATTGGTACTCTTTTACGGCCTTGGAAGGATATGAAGGTCTGTGTTGGCTTATGCGACAGTTGAATTTGTGCCCTGCAGGTCACACCTGAAGCTCTTATATCACTGAGCAATCTAGCCTCTTTGTCAGTCACCCTACGCATCCTACCTAACAGTAAAGGATTTCTCTACAGAACTTATCCCGATACCTGAATCTTCTACTTCACCCACAAAACCTAATTTCACCGAGTCTGTCTGACTTCCCTATTCAACCACTCACTCCGATGTGGTATTTACCCTCATCCTTTAAAACTGCAGAGTTCTATAATACTATATATATATATATTTATTTCCCCCAACAGGTTTCAGGGACTTTATAGTTAGGCTGACATTTCACTCGTACAAAACCAGAGAAATTCAGCCATTATAGTTAGTTGAGCTAACTATAACTCGCGCCTCGCAATGCACAGCGGATGACGTCACATATTACATCACTCATGCCATGGTCAGTGACATCACTGATGACATCTCAAATGACATCATAGTGAGTGTTTCTAAAAAGTTTAAGAATGCTATATATATATATATATATATGTGTGTGTATGAGTGTCTGAATGGATGATTTAGTGGGTGACTGGCTGACTGTATAAGTGAGTGATTAAACGTGTCTTAATGAATGCATGGGTGAATGACTAATCTGTGTGAATGTCTGTATCCATCTGTCAGTTGGTGTGTAAGTGGCTGCATGGGTTAGTGAGTAGCTACATGAGTGTTTATATGGGTTAATGATTGCTTGTCTGAGTACCTGTATGGGTGCCTGAGCGTCTGTGTGGGTGGGTGGGGTATGTGTGACTCCCTGCATGGATGTGTGAGTGGGTGAATCACTGGGTGTATGGGTTCATGAGTAGAGCTGCGAGGGGGTGGGTGATTGTGCATATGGCTGTGTTCGTGAGTGAATGGCTGTCTCAGTGGTATATGTGTGGCTAACTACCTATGTGAAATGCAGTATATGTGAGTGTTGGAGTATGTAAGTGACTATATGTGAGAGTGAGTGATTGTGAGAGTGGCTGAATGCATGTGTGCGCTTGTGTCAGTGATTGTAGAAGAGAGTAAGTATGTGTTAGTATCTGTATGAATAAGTGAGGTGGTGTGTGTATAACTGTATAGGTGAGTAAATGGCAGTGTGATTGATTCTTTGGGTGACTGACTTGGTGTGTGAGTAACTCTATGGGTGAGTGGCGGTGTGCGAGTGTCTGTATGGGTGTATGAGTGCATATATCAGTGGCTGTATTGATGAGTGACTGCGTGTATGAGTGACTGTATAGATGAGTGAGTGGATGTGTGTGTAGACCTATGAATCAGTGAGTGGGTAGGTACTAACTGGTATTGGTGTGTCTATGGTTTCAAGAATGGTAGTCTGTATTTTAGAGTGGGTGTATGACAGGTTATATTAGGGTGTGAGGATGTGCTTCAGATATTAAGTGGATGATGTCATCAGTGATGTCATCATTGATGTCATGTGAGATGTCATTAGTGATGTCACTGACCATGTCATGAGTGATGTAATATGTGACGTCATCAGCAGTGCATTGCGGGGGTGAGAGTTATAGTTAGCTCAGCTAACTAGAACGGCTGAATTTCTCTGGTTTTGTATGAGTGAAATGTCAGCCTAACTATAACGTCCCTGAAACCTGTGGTTTTTTTAAGTGAATATCTAAGGTTTTTTAAATGCTAATTCCTAACTGTAACGTCTCTGAAACCTGTTTTTTTCCAGTGAATTTCTAAGGTTTTTTAAATGCTAATTTCTAACTATGCCTACATAGGTAGGACATGTACAGAAAGAGAAAGAAAGGCGCAGAAAGAAGCAAGAGAAGTGCAGAAAGAAGTAAGAGAGGTGCAGAAAGGTGCAAAAAGAAGCAAGAGAAGTGCAGAAAGAAGCAACAGAGGTGCAGAAAGAGGCAAAAGAAGTGGAGAAAGAAGGAACAGGGGTGCAGAAAGAGGCAAGAGAGATGCAGAAAGAGGCAAGAGGGGTGCAGAAATTTGTAAGATGTGCAGAAAGAAGAAAGAGTAGTGCAGACAGGCAAGAGAGGTGCAGAAAGAGGCAAGAGGTGTGCAGAAAGAGGCAAGAGGGGTGCAGAAAGAGGCAAGAGGGGTGCAGAAAGAGGCAAGAGGGGTGCAGAAAGAAGCAAAAGGGGTGCAGAAAGACGCAAGAGAACTGCAGAAAGACGCAAGAGAACTGCAGAAAGACGCAAGAGAACTGCAGAAAGACGCAAGAGAACTGCAGAAAGACGCGAGAGGTGCAGAAAGAAGCAAGAGAGATGCGGAAAAAAGCAAGAGAAGTGCAGAAAGAACCAACAGAGCTGCAGAAAGAGGCAAGAGGGGTGCAGAAAGAGGCAAGAGGGGTGCAGAAAGAGGCAAGAGAAGTGCAGAAAGAAGCAACAGAGGTGCAGAAAGAGGCAAAAGAGTTGCGGAAACAGGCAAAAGAGGTGCAGAAAGAGAAAACGGGTGCAGACAATGGCAAGAGAGGTGGAGAAAGGGAAGAGGGGTGCAGAAAGAGGCAAGAGGGGTGCAGAAAGAGGCACGAGGGGTGCAGAAAGACGCACGAGGGGTGCAGAAAGACGCACGAGAGGTGCAGAAAGAGGCACGAGGGGTGCAGAAAGAGGCTAGAGGGGTGCAGAAATTAGCAAGAGGTGCAGAAAGAGGCAAGAGGTGCAGAAAGAGGCAAGAAGGGTGCAGAAAGAGGCAAGTGAAGTGCAGAAAGAGGAAAGAGTTGCACAAAGAGGAAAGAGTTGCACAAAGAGGACAGAGAGGTGCACAAAGAGGGAAGAAGGGTACAGAAAGAGGGAAGAAGGGTACAGAAAGAAGCAAGAGGGGTGCAGAAAGAAGCAAGAGGGGTGCAGAAAGAAGCAAGAGGTGCAGAAAGAAGCAAGAGAAGTGCTGAAAGAAGCAACAGAGGTGCAGAAAGAGGCAAGATAAGTGAAGAAAGAAGCAACAGAGGTGCAGAAAGAGGCAGGAGAACTGCAGAAAGAAGAAAGAGGTGCAGAAAGAGGCAAGAGGTGCAGAAAGAGGCAAGAGGTGCATGAAGAGGGAAGAAGAGTGCAGAAAGAGGCAAGAGGGGTGCAGAAAGAGGCAAGAGGGGTGCAGAAAGAGGCAAGAGGGGTGCAGAAAGAGGCAAGAGGGGTGCAGAAAGCAACAGAGGTGCAGAAAGAAGCAACAGAGGTGCAGAAAGAGGCAACAGAGGTGCAGAAAGAGGCAACAGAGGTGCAGAAAGAGGCAACAGAGGTGCAGAAAGAGGCAACAGAGGTGCAGAAAGAGGCAACAGAGGTGCAGAAAGAGGCAACAGAGGTGCAGAAAGAGGCAACAGAGGTGCAGAAAGAGGCAACAGAAGTGCAGAAAGAAGCAACAGAGGTGCAAAAGGAGGCAAGAGAACTGCAGAAACAGGCAAGAGAGTTTCAGAAACACCCAAGAAGTGCAGAAAGGAGAAAAGGGGTGCAGAAAGAGGCAAGAGGGGTGCAGAAAGAAGCAAGAGGGGTGCAGAAAGAAGCAACAGAGGTGCAGAAAGAGGGATGAGGGGTGCAGAAAGAGGCAGAAGTGCAGACAGAAGCAACAGAGGTGCAGAACGAGGCAAGAGAGGTGCAGAACGAGGCAAGAGAGGTGCAGAAAAAGGCAAGAGGTGCAGAAAAAGGCGAGAGGTGCAGAAACAGGCAGGAGAGGTGCAGAAACAGGTGCAGAAAGAGAGAACCGGGGTGCATAAAGAAGCAAGAGGGGTGCAGAAAGAGGCAAGAGGGGTGCAGAAAGAGGCAAGAGGGGTGCAGAAAAAAGCAAGTGAGGTGCAGAAAGAGGCAAGACAGGTGCAGAAAGAGGCGAGAGAAGTGCAGAAAGAGGCAAGAAGGTGCAGAAAGAGGCAAGTGAGGTGCAGAAACGGGCAAGAGAAGTGCAGAAAGAGGGAAGTGAGGTGCAGAAAGAGGCAAGTGAGGTGCAGAAAGAGGCAAGTGAGGTGCAGAAAGAAGAAAGAGGGGTGCAGAAAGAAGAAAGAGGGGTGCAGAAAGGGGCTAGAGGGGTGCAGAAAGAAGTAAGAGATGCGGAAAAAGCATGAGACGTGCAGAAAGAACCAACGGAGGTTCAGAAAGCGGCAAGAGGGGTGCAGAACGAGGCAAGAGAAGTGCAGAAAGAGGCAAGAGAAGTGCAGAAAGAGGCAGAATAGTTCAGAAAGAGAGAACAGGGGTGCAGACAGAGGAAAGAAGGTTGCAGAAAGAGGCAAGAGGGGTACAGAAGTTTGCAAGAGCAGTGCAGAAAGAGGCAATAGAGGTGCAGAAACAGGCAAAACCGGTGCAGAAACAGGCAAAACAGGTGCAGAAAGAGGCAAGAGAGGTACAGAAAGAGGGAAGAGTGCGAGAGGTGCATCAAGAGGCAAGAGAAGTGCTGAAAGAAGCAACAGAGGTGTAGAAAGAAGCACGTGAGTTGCAGAAAGAGGCAAGAGAAGTGCAGAAAGAAGCAAGAGAGATGCAGAAACATGCGAGAGGGGTGCAGAAAGAGGCAAGAAAAGTGCAGAAATGAGCAACAGAGGTGCTGAAGGAGGCAAGAGAACTGCAGAAAGTCAAGAGAGGTGCAGAAAGAAGAAAGGGATATAGAAAGAGTCAAGAGGGGTGCAAAAAGAAGCGAGAGAGGCAGAAAAAAGCAGGACAACTGGAGAAAGAACCAACGGATGTGCAGAAAGAGGCAAGAGAGTTGCAGAAACAGGCCAAAGAGGAGCAGAAAGAGAGAACGGGTGCAGAGAGAGGAAAGTGGTGCAGAAAGAGGCAAGAGAAGTGCAGAAAGGAGCAACAGAGGTGCAGAAAGAGGGAACAGGGGTGCAGAAAGAGTCGAGAGGTACAGAAAGAGGGAAGAGGGGTGCAAAAAGAGGCAAGAGGGGTGCAGAAAAAAGCAAGTGAGGTGCAGAAAGAGGCAAGACAGGTGCAGAAAGAGGCAAGAGAAGTGCAGAAAGAGGCAAGAAGGTGCAGAAAGAGGCAAGAAGGTGCAGAAAGAGGCAAGAAGGTGCAGAAAGAGGCAAGAAGGTGCAGAAAGAGGCAAGTGAGGTGCAGAAACGGGCAAGAGGGGTGCAGAAAGAGGCAAGAGAAGTGCAGAAAGAAGCAATAGAGGTGCAGAAGGAGGCAAGAACTGCAGAAAGAGGCAAGAGGTACAGAAAGACGAAAGAGGGGTGCAGAAAGAGGGGTGCAGACATTTACAAGAGCGGTGCAGAAAGAAGAGAGCAGTGCAGGAAGAGGGGTGCAGAAAGAGGCAAGAGAACTGCAGAAAGAGGAGAGAGAGGTACACAAAGAGGCAAGAGAGGTGCACAAAGAAGGAAGAAGGGTGCGAAAAGAGGCAAGAGGGATGCTGAAAGAAGCAACAGAGGTGCAGAAAAAGGTAAGAAGGGTGCAGAAAGAGGCAAGAGAAGTGCAGACAGAAGCAACAAAGGTGCAGAAAGAGGCAGCAGAGGTGCAGAAACAGGCAAAACGGGTGCAGAAAGAGAACAGGGGTGCAGAATGAGGCGAGAGGTACAGAAAGAGGGAAGAGGTGTGCAGAAAGAGGCAAGAGAACTGCAGAAAGAGGCAAGAAAGGTGCAGAAAGAGGCAGGAGAGGTGCAGAAAGAGGCAGGAGAGGTGCAGAAAGAGGCAGGAGAGGTACAGAAAGAGGTGAGAGGTGCACAAAGAGGGAAGAAGGGTGTAGAAAGAGGAAAGAGGGGTGCAGAAAGAAGCAAGAGAAGTGCAGAAAAAAGCAACAGAGGTGCATAAAGAGGCAAAAGGGGTGCAGAAAGAAGCAAGAAAGGTGCAGAAAGAAGCAAGTGAGGTGCAGAAAGAGGCAAGAGAGGTGCAGAAAGAGGGAAGAGGGTGCAGAAAGAGGTAAGAGAGGTGCAGAAGAAAGAAGCAAGAGAGGTGCAGAAAGAACCAAGAGAGGTGCAGAAAGAAGGGAGGTGCAAAAAGCAGAAGAGATGTGCAGAAAAAGGCAAGAGAAATGCAGAAAAAGAAAGAAAGGTGCACAAAGAAGCAAGAGAAATGCAGAAAGAGGCAAGAGAGGCACAGAAAGAAACAAGAGTGGTTTGCACACCATTAGTACTAATTTAACATCCACATTTAGCAATAAGTAACAGGTGACCATTCCAGGTTTTCAAAGGGCCTTCCACCACGCTGTAACACTTGTCGCTGCATTTTTGGTAACGTTTGAGCTGTTAGAGCTAAAATTAAGGTTTTTTTTTTTGTTCAAATCTGCAGATTGTGCAGCAGATGATGGATTATGTGGCAAATGCGGAAATTGTCTAATTATGCGAAAATTGGTGCAGCCGAACAGTCACATAATTCCAGCGGCCCTGCTCATGCCTCCGACTAGGACCAGAAGTGCTCCTCAGTGTTTCCTTCTTTTTTTGTCTCATTGAGTTTATAGTTTAGCTTCTATGGAAATGAGGAAGACTAAACCTGAGGTTACCACTCCACAACACAGACTACCATACCACATAATTACTTTCCATAACACATAATCCCACTCTGCATAATTCCTATACACTAAATACCACATACTTTCTATCCACATAATTTCACTGCACAACATACCACATAATTCCACTACACACAACGTACATCCACTCTACTCCAAAAAACATTAGTAAAAAACTTTTACATTTACAACGCCAATAGCCCTAACTTTCGCAGATGCGAGGCCTATTACATTGCAAATGCTTCTTTAACTAGAAGTCGCGTTTACAGAGTGGTGGAGAAAGGGAGCTGGGCCTCCGACCAGCGCTCAGGAATTCCGCTGCATAGCTCTTACAGTAGGTACCAGGTGGGCTTCTTGACCCCCAAAGTACCTCAGTAGTAAAGTTAACTTAATTCCCCAACCAGTAGTGTGCCAGGAGGCGCATTTGCAGAGTGGTGGAGAAAGGGGGCATGGCCTCCGAAGACCTCTTAGCAATCCCACTGTGTTGGACTTACTAGCAGTAACAGGCGGGGTTGTTGGCCCCCAAGGACATTCTTGGGGGCCAACCACCCCTCCTATTACCTCCAGTAAGTTCCACACAGGAGGATTGCTAAGTTCTCATAGCAGGCCACGCCCCCTTTTCCCACCACTCTGCAAATGCGCCTCCTGGCGCGCTCTAGGTTTGGGGATGAAGTCCCCTTGCCTCCTGAGGGTCCCTGGGGGCCACCAGATACTAATATTTTTTAAATTATTAATTTCTCGGGAACTACTGAACGGATTTACACCATTTAAAGCAAAGAGTGCACTCTGGACCAAGAGCTACCTCTCTGCCAAATTTGGTGTAATTCCGTTCAGCAGTTTGGGCTGTAGCTGTGACAAAAATTTCCTATGGAAATTACCATGGAGAAAACGCGTTTTGGGACTCCCCTTTTTTCTTGGCCCCCGCTTGACGAATCACCCCGAAACTTTTAAGACAGGAGCTGACCGGAGCGCCCCATTAGTTTTGAAAATTTCACGAAGATTCGTCAACCGGCGCCAAAGATGTTGGCAAAAGAAAAAACGCTTTTTGAATAGAAACAAGGTCCTAACTATAACTACCTACTGGCCACTGCCAGTAGGAGATATATATGTATATATATACATACACTGTCACAAATAACTTGGTCTCCCTTCAAAGGATGTGTACATCTAGTCTTCAGCTGCCTAACTCTCTCAAAACTAGTCTGCTCAACCCTTTCCAGTCTGACTTGCACACCCCTCACATGACTGAACAGCCCTCACACACAAAGCTAACGTCATCTCTGCCTAATAAAACCATGTCACATCAGCCATCATAATCCTTAAATTATATTCCGCGTTTGACACTGTTGACTACCCTACCTTACTTTGCATCCTCAAGACACTTGGTAATGCATGATCTGCACTACATTGCTTTTCCTCCCACACCACTACCAGCCCTACCCTTTATTCTCACTCTTGCAGGTTCTTTCTCATTCCTGGTGTCTCCCTTTGTTTTTTCCCCCATCTTTTTTTCATCTTTCTCTTCTTCCTCCATTCCCCCTTGAGTGTTTTTCTCTTACTCTTGGTTAAAGTCTGATGAGGAAAATAAGTGACGGTCCCCAAAAATGAGTTCAACAACCTTCTCAAAATAAGCACTGGTGGCACCTCTTCATTTGGTTTCTCTTTGCACCCAAACTCGGAGAACACCTAAATATTTTTCTGCTTCCTAACTTTCTCACACCTCCTGCCATCCTGGATTCTTCATCACCACTACAACCACTGTAGCAAGATATCAAATATTTAACGTAGGCAGGATCTGTACTCGTATCCTCTTCCACAGTCCAACCATTGATTAACCCATTGATTGTTAAAATAAAAAAATAAAAAACGAAATTACCGCCTTCACCAGTAGTTAAGCAGCACAAGCGCTGTGGTGGCAGCATATCGTGTAGTATTCAATAGTAGTCAACAGGGTCTTTTTACCCTCTGTCAGTGGACTAAGGTCTACAGGCTCACTCACCTTTTTAAAGTTCTGCTGCTGTTTTCTTGGCTCACCCTTTGCCTACATAGGTAGATCTGGAGTACTGTACAGCTCAAGAGCAGTGACTTTGTGCTGGTTGTATGTATGCCTAGGAAGGGTACAGTATAGGGATAGAGCAATACTGTGTAGTATGTGTGTGGTTAGTGCATGCACTGAGTATATGTATGCTTACTGGGAATACATTAAATGTAAGATGTAGTGCAGTGCGTGCGCAATGGAAGCATGTTCTGGGTGTACGTGTGCTTGCGTGAAGTACAATACATGAAGGGTGGAAGTGCGCAGCACATACATGGTGAGTGTATGTGTGCTGGCAGCGTGTGTTTATAAATAGCATACCATGGTACAGTACAGAAAGGCTACAGTACTGAGCAGTGCATGCAGACATAACGTTTGTGTAGTATGAATTTGTTTCTGTAGTGGCACAATGCATGGAGGTAACAGTACTGGAGAGTAAGTGTGCTGTGAAAGCATACTGTGAGTGCAAGTGTGCCTACAATGGTACATTACATGGAGGACCCTGTGTTCCATTTTGGGAAGCCTGGACCTGCCTTGTGAGGACCTAAGGAGAAGAGGAACCCGTCTCCAGACAGATTTGTGTATTGCTGCATTCCTGTGAGCTGGTTGAGACACGCACAGGAGGTAGGGACTCTCCCTTTACACTTCAAAAGGTTGCTCTTTGACTCGGTGATAGAGCACAAGGAAGGGGCCTGGACAAATCTCAGGAAAGGATATGGGGCTGACAAGCGAACCATAAAGAGTAGGACTGGGAGCCTGGGATTAACCTTTTGATGCACATATCAGTGTGGCTGACATCCAGGTGTGCACTCTGGCCACTCTCATGAATTGTATTGTGGGTCAATCAGCTTCTGAGTCTTGGCTTGCTTAGACAGACATCCTTTCAGGAGGAAAAAAGAAAAGGAGAAATGTACACTTCAAAAGGAGTAGAGCCTCAACATAAAATTTCAAAAACTCAGAACCTAAATCACATTTGGTATCTGGAAAGGACTTTCAGAAGGGGAAGTTGAGATACAAAAATATAGTCTGCCAAGCAGCCAGATGAGCTGTGTGAGGAAGGGAAACTCTGTAAGACTTCTCCTTGTGACCAAGACTGGTTGCCACTGCCTGCTAGTCTCCCTGTTGGGCGAGGGGACATCACCCAGGCAAAACCAAGATGACCTGCTCTGGAGCATTAGCGCTTGCCTAGACCAGTGTGCCCAATGAGGAAGAGGAGAGCGTTGAAGGGAGTGAGGTCCAGTGGGGAGCCCTACTATGAGGATTGTCTGTGCGAGGTGTGAGGATTCAGCTTTGCACCAATCAAGTCCTAGCCCGTGTGCAGGACCGCTTACTGTGACCCTCATATGCCAGGAGAGGGCTGCCTTAGACTGACCCTTGCAATGAGCGCTGTGCGGGGAGCAACAAGCCCTTACTGCTTCGTAGCGGTGACCACCATATGCCAGAGGGGGCCATTGTGGAAATAATTGTGTGACCAGCGTGCCAGGACTTGTGAGCACCTTTCAGCGACCCCATGTTTCAGGAGGGGCTTCTGTGGTGTGGGCTATTGCCCCGGAGGAGTCTACATTGTCCTGGAGGTACCACAGTGGAGGTACCACAGCAACCTCATAAACCAGGACAGGCTGCCGGTGCTAGTCTGCCAAGGATTTCAGGCCGTCGCATGGGATTAAAGTGAGACTAAGGAGGACCAAGGTGAGCCTGCCCAATGAGATCTGCCCTGACTGACCTCTGAGGTCCAGGAGGATGCTGACGAGGATGTCACGTCCTTGCGGGACTCCAGCTGGGAGCCGAAGGATAGACCCCAGTGGTGGAGAGAAATTGGCTTACCACATGTTGGCGAGCTGGAAGTTGATCCAATCGCTGGGAGAACCAGACGTGGCACTTGGGAGACTTAGCCTGCTCCAGCTGTGTGCTGCTGTGTGTGCTGCAAGCAGCCCTACTTTTCTGAGCAGGATCTAAACTCATGAGTGCCTGCGCTCAGGGCACCCACTGTAAGGCCAAACGTTTCCGTGCTGCAGGAGCAAATAAGACTTTAACTGGCCCTTTGGGCCCCAGGGGATTCGCTGCTGAAAGTGCTGCGGCACCATAGACACTTTTGACTACTTTCTACGAGTCAAAAGGGGAGCTCTTGAGTACGGGTCTATTAGTGAGCATTCCCTGAATGCAGCCTCCAGTGAATGGGAAATAACCATGACCACGTTATAAGCAAGATTGTGGAACAGTGATTTGACTGACCACTACTAGATCCCCAACCTCAAGGGGATTGTGTTAATGCTTGTGAATGTCGATATTCCTTAGAATGTGTCGAGTTAGAGATAAAATACCTCTTTTTCTTATAAAAGTAAATAATGGACAGGACATTGATTTATTGTTCGTACTGTGTGCACTTAGAGTTATGAGTCGTGCTAGCTTACCTGTATCTACACCCCACCACCCCCAACCCTGAGGGAGCCTTTGACTGCTCGTCCACAGCTGCTACTCCAAGTCATGTGCAGAAGGGGTACGTGGCCCAGTTGCCCTGGATCCATTCATAGTAGTTTGGGCCCTGGGACATCAGGGGTAAAAGGCCTCAACCATTACTGTTGGGCTCAGTAGCCCCTGCGTGCCCCGTGGCCCTATGAAATGGGTTCTGACATGCTCGAATTAAATATACTAATAATCAAACATGCTTATTTAATCTCTCTGTGGTTGGTGATTTGCAAGAAACTGGGGGGGGCAGGGGGGGTTACCTGTGTAGAGATGGCAGCTCTTATTGACTGTAAGGTGTCACAATTCTCTCCTTGGCGGATGAATAGGTTTTAGAACCAAGGTTAAAGGATATGCCTCTGAAGTGAATATATTTTTGTATTGACTTGCCAGATAGGGGTTTTTAATCAATGTAAATGATTGTTATTTACAAATAATAAAATTAAAGTGTACCTTCTTGTAGTGAAGGGATTTAGCTAATCGTGATGATAAATTAAAAACTCATAAATACTGAAATATATCTTGAGACCCGTGAGAGAAACTGCAGCTTCTCAGTGAAGTAAAATCATGTTTCTTCTTTGCAAGCAATAGCTCAATTGAGAAAAGACGGGAATAAAAATATTAGTCAGTTCATCTTGGCGTAATGTAGAAATGGCAGAAAATCAAAAGGGATGTTTGTTAGAAGAGGCTGAAAATTGTTCTTTTTATTTAGGTGTGATAAGGGCACACGCTTACATTCCAGAAGTGGCGTAAAAGGTATTAAAATACTGTAATAATGGTACTTGAGAAGAGGATACGGCACTCTGTGATCAGGAAGTGAATGACATTATATTGCTTAAGCTTTTATGAAAGTAACAACATGCTTTTAAAGATAATACGATCTACATTTTGGGAATTGCACTAGTCCCCATTTTCTGCCAAAGTGCCTTCCTTTTGTGGAGTAATTTAATGCTGGTTATGGAAAAGTGCAATTTAAATATGACATAGTGTAGACATGTCTGTTGTTTCTTAAGCATCGCCCTGAACAAATATAAGGGCCATTTGTCTTCTAAGAAGACCTCGGTCCTTTGCCCCACAACATAATTGTTTAATTTATACAATGGGAGATGAAAGGACTGAAATAGCCTATATTCTCTATTTATGTGAACAGTGTCTCCATTCAAGAGTGTGTCATGAGCAGAGGACTACTTTTTTTTGTTTTTTTCTGCAGTTCATTTGTTTCCTGCTTAACATCTGACACAGAGTTCAAGTGCTCCTGATAGCCAAACTTCTACATTTTATAGATATATATTTACTTTGAATATTCCTACTCTAAACAAAGTTTACTGAATTTGTGGAGTCCTCTCACACCGAATTAAGCTGATGAGAGAAGGACAGCTCGGTGCTAATCTGAGGTAAACGTTGCATCGTGCTGAAGCCTGGCTTGCCCGTGCCCGGTCGAGACATCGTGCAGCTGCGCTCTGCCACACCTCTCGCAATGGTCTTCGCCGAAGAGGCTGACCTCCACTGATGTGGATCGTTGGGATTTACAGAACAATGGTGGCTTTGGTTGGGTGTATATTTTGCTTCTATGACCGGTGAGAAGGAAGCTCAACCAGGTGGAGGACCTGATGTCTGATGTAAGGGGGCCACAGATTCAGTGCAGAATGACATGGAAACCTTCTTCTCCCCTTAGTACATTCCTCTGGATTTTCCCTCTGTATGCTCCTCTACATCAATTTATGATCCACGACCTCATAAGAATGGCACAATTTTATTAAAGTGCCATACATGTGATTATTTAGAACCAATGTGATCAGTGTGAGAGCTGTGGCAATTCCGTGATAGGTCTGTCACTGACTTTATAAGGGATATCTGCTTGCATTCTTAAGACTTACTCTTCCACCACGTTTCTGACCTTGTGTCTGCGAGCACTGTGGCAAGTTTGAAGTAGGTCTGTCCCTGGCTTTATGTGGGGTTTCTGTTCGCATTCTTAGGACTGGTTCCCATTAAACCCCACTGGAGGGATAATCTTGAGTGCTTGCATTGTAAAAATAGTAGTAGGACTATTTTCTAATCAACAAGCCTGTCCTTGATGTGATGGAGAACACACGTCTTTTCCCATCACTTCCTTGCAGAAGTATGCTTTCCCTAAATGGAACTTCCTAAACCGGTGATTACCAATAACCATTCAAGCTTATGTCATTGCATCTCTATCATTTTTTTTAATGTTGATTGAAAAGTTTTCTCCTGTCATTGTGGTTGATGTCTAGTTTACAAAGAGGACTTTGGGCTCATAATGTTTGCATGTGATAATGGTCCTTTAGAGCTTGCATGACTACCTTCTCCTTGATGCTGCTGTATAAGAAGTTCTGCGACCAGCACTAGGAAAGGACTAGAGTTCAATTAACAAGTCAAATACTGCTTCATTGATTTTCAATAGCAGTGCAAAACGCACTTCTAAGAGTAATATTCTGTCCTCTTCACTAAGCAGTGGAACGCTATGACCTCCCGACCAACCACCTCGTATCTTCACTATGGATAGAGATTATCTCCAACTCTTTAATAGTCTCATGCAAATCCAAAATTCTGTACTGAACATAACTGACCATATTAACTTGCACGTGATTTAATGTGCGAGTTACCATCTTGTTATATATTAGAAAAAACATGATACAAGCAGCTTAGAGAATTTTAACGTGTTTGAGCTCTTTATTTTACTCTTTCCTCTTCAACAAAAGAAAAGCGTATAAAAGCACTATCCTTAACTTTGCGTCTTCTCTAACTCTGCCTAAGTCTAATTGGGGACCAGCTGTCTCTCTCTTCCTTCCCACAACCCTCCTCGGCCTGATCCAAACTTCAGAGTTCAACCAAAACTGTTAAATAGAGAGTTCTCAGACAAGAAAGGTTTGCAGGGTGAATATTTTCTGGATTCACATGATGTGCATTATTTCACCATCTATCTAATTGAAAACACCAAAAATAAGCAGGATAACAGAGATTTTGGCTGAATTGCCATCAAAACTAGCCCAGAAAGATAATCATAACGTTTGCAACCGCTGGCTACCCAAGGACCACAAACCTTGTGGGGTTCAAAGCCTGTGAAGAATTCCTTCCAAAGACTCTGAAGGCGATGATAAAACAAAGGTGGGTGTACTGTGCCATGGCCCTGTCACAAATGAAACGGCTCTTCCTGGGAGAACTGGGATCCCTCATGTAAACTGGCCCGCCTCATACCAATGGCAGCATCAGCAGCCACCATCTTGGGTTACTCCAGACATGGTTATAGAGGTAGCCTTTAGAGGCAAGTCCAAAGGAGCAGCTTCTGCAAAGCAGTGTTTGTCTCTCCCTTGATCACGTTACACCTGTCAAGGGTAGATTGCAGGGGTTTCTCCCGCAGTGGCAAGGAATCACCTCTGACGAATGGGTTCTCTCTGTTAAACAACGTGGTTACTGTCTAGAGCTCACTGCATCCCCACCAAACATCCCACCCCGTAAACAAACCCTCTTTGCAGAACATCAGCGCCTCCTTCAAGAAGGGGTACAAGCGCTTATTCGCAAGAGAGCAGTAGCGCATGTGCAGCCACACCAGCTCAGCAGTAAAGTCCCTACATTTCCTGATACCCAAAAAAGATGGGACCATAAGGCCTATATTCGACCTCAGGCCTCTTAACGAATACACCCTATCAGAGCATTTTCATATGGTCACACTAGAAGATATCATCCCTCTGCTGCAACAAAGCGACTTCATGACTTCTCTCAATCTGAAGGATGCATACTTTCACATACCAATCCATCCTGTTCACCGGCACGACTTGTGGTAAGTGGCCAGCATTATCAATTCAAAGTGCTGCCCTACGGGGTCACTATGCCAACAGGGTATTTGCAGGATGTCTCCCTGTGGTAGCTTCATCTCAGAAAGAGTGGGATTCATGTGTTTCCGTACCTGGATGATTGGCTGATCAAGAGTGCAAACAGGCAGCAATGTCTCTCGCACACTGTTAGAACTGGGGGTCTCTAGTTGGCAGTGGCAAGCACCCTGTCTAAGTAGGGCCCTTCCTTATAGTCAGGACAAGGGAGTTACACACCTAGATAACCCCTGCTTACCCCCTTGGCAGCTTGGCACGAGAGGCAATGAGTAAAGCAGTTGTACCCAAGCACATAATAACACAGTGAAAACACTACAAATGGACACCACACCAGTTTAGAAAAATAAAGTATCTTTATCTATTCCAAACAAGACCAAAACGACAAAAATCCAACATGCACTTATCAAAATATCACTTTTGAAAGGTTTTAGCAATTCTGTCCATAGAAAACTATGGATGCAGTGTTTTTCCACAAAGTACCTCAGGATGGGTCAAAATTCACCAAACAAAGCAGCCGCTGATGAGCGAGGCATGTGAAAACACAGCGATACATCGATTCCTGATCCGCGGGAAGGCGATGTGTCAGTTCTGCTGCATGCAGGAGAAGTGTTGCGTCGAATCCAGACTGTAAAGGGTAGCGATGCATCGATTTCTGGATGGCTTGTGTCTGCGGTTGTCGAACTTTCCACACAGATGCGATGCGTGGGAAAATCCAGGCGCTGCGAGTCGATGCAGTGGCGATCCAGGCACTGCGTTAATTTCTGCAGCCGCAGACCGGTGATGTGTGGCTTCTTCAAGGCGCAAGGCAGGCTTGCATTGGAGTTGGAGCAGGTGTTTTGGACTTTGGAAACTCAGTGCTTCGGGATTCTGGCTGTAGCGATTTCTCGGGCCACACACAGGCACTACATCTATCTTTTCGGGTGCACCTCAGCGATGCGTGTATTTTTCGGCCGCACAGCATTTTGCGGTAGAAAGAACATAGCTGGAAGGACAATGCTTGGATTTTCACCAGGAAAGTCAGCAAAACCACCTCCAAGCGCCTAGAAACTGGATTAGGCACCACAAGGCAGGTCAGAACTCCCAGCAGTGGAGTTCAAGGTTGCTGTAGGTGAAGTCTTTGTGTCCCTGAGATTTCTTAACAGTAGGCAAGCTCTACATCAAGCCCTTGGAGAATCTTCTCAAGCAGGTTTCACAGCAAAGCCCAGTCTTTGTCGTCTTTAAGGCAGAAGCAGCAAATGCAGGCCAACCCAGCAAAGCAACAGACAGCAAAGGGGCGGTACTCCTCCTCACATCTGTTCAGCTCTTCTCCTTGGCAGAGGTTCCTCTTGATCCAGAAGTGTTCTAAAATCCTGGGGTCAGAGCCTCAATACTTATACCACTTTTTCCTTTGAAGTCAGCACAAAAAAAAGTCTGTTCCGGCCAGGCACACTACAGGAGGTGGAGACAGCATTGTGCAGGGCAACCACAGCCCATTCAGGTGCTAGTGACAACTCCTCCCACCACTCTAGCCCAGGATGGCTCATCAGCATATGCAGGGAACACCTCAGATCCCTTTGTGTGAGTGTTTGGAGTGAATACACAAACAAGCCCCTGTCAATCAAAAACCAGACGTTGATTCCACATGCAGGCAGAGGCACAGGATGGTTAAACAATAATATGCCCACTTTCTGAAAGTGGCAATTTTAAACACACACTTTAAAAACCACCTTTACTTAAAGATGCGTTATTAAATTCTGAGCTCAGGGAGTACAAACTCCAAATCTCTAGCTGTTCCCAATTGAAAGTTGCACTTGTAAAATGTTACAAGGCAGCTCCAATGAGAGCCTATGGGAGAGCTAGTCCCTGTAATAGTGAAAAACAAAATACACAGTATTTCACTATCATGTCATGTAAAACACACCAGTACATGTCCTACCTTTCACATACTTTGCACCCTGCCCATGGGGGTAACTTGGGCCTACCTTAGGGGTGCCTTACATGTAAGTAAAGGGAAGTTTAGGGCATGGCAAGTGGGTGCACATGCCAAGTCGGCATGGCAGTTAAAAACTTTATTGCTACTTTTTCAGCCACATCGCCACTCAATAGTCAGAAAAGTAATGCGCCTACTAGGCATTATGGCATCTTGCATATCTATAGTTCTTCATGCAAGACTACACATGCATCCTCTACAAGAGTGCCTAGGAGCACAATGGTCGCAGACAGTGGGGCGATCTAGTGTTGATACTGGCCAGCACCCATCGCTTACTGCAGTGATGGAAAAGCAACAACCTGTTGCAGCGCCGCCCCTTTCTAGACCCAGTTCCGCAGGTCAGTATCACAGCGTACACCTCGCTTTCCGAGTAGGGGGGGGGGGTGCACCTTCATAAAATTGCCATGCAGAGTATGTGCATCAACAGGGATTCCACATCATTGACCTAGAGCTACTGGCCATTTAGCAGGCACTCAAAGCCTTCTACTTCCAGGTTCAGCACAAAGTAGTCATCATAAAGAGGGTCAAAATGACGGCCATGTATTACCTTCAAAAGCAGGGAGGCACACTCTTTGCTGCTGTCAACACTAGTGCAGAGTATTTGGTGTTGGGCACTTCACCACAAGGTCCATCTCCTAGCAGAGTACCTACCAGGAGTGGAAAACGGCTTTGCAAACCTGCTCAGCAGGACACAGTGACAAGTCCACCAGTGGGAACTCCACTCTCAAGTCCTACTTCTGTACTTCTGTCTTTTGGGATTTCCTGGCATCGACCTCTTCACCACCACCCAAAATGCCATACCTTTGCCTCCAGGTTTCCACACTCTCAGTACATGGGCAATGCTCTATGGATGAACTGGTCAGCCTACGCTTTTCCGCCTCTCCCACTCCTTCCATACATGTTTCAGAAGCTTCGGCAAATATCCTCACTCTCATCCTGGTTGCACCCACGTGGGCCAGACAACCCTGCTATAGCTGTCAGTGATTACCCATGAGAAACATCCCAACGGGCCGGACCTTTTCGCACAGAATCATAGTGCAATCACACTTCCAAATCCTAAGCAACTCAATCTAGCGATCTGGCTCCTGAGGTCCTATAGTTCAGTTATGTAAAGTTACCTCAAGAATGTATGTCTATCCTTAAGGAGGCACGCAAGCCCACCACACGTGCCTGTTATGGAACTAATAAAAAAATATTTTTTCACTATTGCCTTCCAAAGCACATACTACCACTCAAACCTGCTGTACAAGATATAGTTTGCTACCTTCTTCAGCACCAAAAATCAGGCTTAGCTTACACTTCCATACTCCTTCATCTAGCCGCATTTGCAGTTTACTTGCAAAACAGGGAGCACTTTTCCTTACTTAGAATCCCTGTGATTAAGGCATTCATGGAAGGACTCGAATGAGTTCTACCGGCTAGGCCCCTGTCTGGACCCTCAGTATTGTCCTTACCAGGCTCTTGTTCCCTCCTCTTGACCCTTACACTCATGCCCTCTACAGTTCCTGTTATGGGAGGTTGTCTTCCTTGTTGCTGTCACATCTTTAAAGCGAACTACAGTCTCTTACCCTAGGAGAGCCTTTCTTTCAAGTTCGTGCTGACAGTATTGTCCTAAGGACCATCCCAAAGTTCGCAAATGTGATATCCTCATTCCATCTCTATGAAACTATTAAGCTCCCCACAGAGAGCCCTCCATACCCTTGATGTCTAGTGTGCTCTCATGTATTCTATTGATCAGACCACACATGCTGCAAATGGAATATGTTAATTACCCTGTGAGCATCTGTACATGGCTGTAGTGCTGTAGATTCATATGCGCCCACTCACCTCCCTGGAAGCCTTTGGTTGTTGCAGAGGTCTTTTTCTCTTTCTTTCTTTTGCATGATCATCAAAGTTTCCTTTCGTATGCTCTTCATCCTCACCATTTGTGCGGCAAACAATCTAACAATGGAGTAAATGCCTATGCGCATTAACAACAATACCAGGAGTTACTATACTTCGTGACTCGATTTACTTCTCGATTTCGGGGAGAGGATGTAGCCCCTTACGGCTAGAGCGGTCGACCTCGAAGCTGGGGAACCAGGTTCGAGTCTCGGCAATGACGCTCAGCATCCTGTGATTCTGGGCAAATCACTTAATCTCCCCGTGCCTAACAAAATTAATGTGGCTTTCTGTAACGAAACTGGTGCTCATGTAAAGCGCTCTGATACCCGATGTCTCGGGTCTAGTTTGCGCTATATAAAACTCTTTTTAAAAAAAAAAAAAAAAAAAAAAAAACTTCTTTGAAGAAAAACAACTTGCAAATGTCCAAACCCAATACTAGATGGCTGGAGTATGCACATCATGTGAATCTACAGCACTAAACGCCCCAAACAGAAGTCACACTGCCTTGGGGGCTGCGCTTTCAAGTGAATTATGGAGCTGCTTCTTCAAAGCTGCTCCATGTTTTACAGTGCAGGCGGCGCCCACCTGCACTTTTAAGAGGTATTAGGGATAACCTTGCCAGCGGGTGCAGTGAGTGACTACACCTAGCTGCAAGGGAATGTCTGGGGCGTTGATGGGACCCCCTTTCTTCCTTCTAGAGGGCTGGCGGATTGAAAGTGCGCCACCTTTCTGTGTCGCACTTTTAGTGCGCCACCTAAAAGCATATGTGCCTCTGCGCTCATGTCCATAATACGGTTTGGGTGCAGAGGCTAAGTGATTACTTCATTTGCATGGGGCCATGCCCCCATGCAAACGAGGGACTGTCCTCTAATGATAGCAAAGGTGCTACATGGGAGCCAGCACTATCAGTATTTTAGAAGGGGCCACACAAGCGTCTACGGCCCCTTCTGTAATACCAAAGGGGGGGTCACAAAGCAGGTGCACATGCCCAATGTGCCCCTGCAGCACTTTCTGTAATACAGCCCCTAGTTGCAACCAACAATTTAGACGACTTATTCTCAACCGAGACTTCTCTCAATGGTGTCTCAAATCCACTGTTGGATTTACTCATACCCTCAGATCATTCAGTCATTCGCTTAGCCCATATTGGGAAAACAGGTGGTGTAGTGTTGCTTACCTATAAATACGCTATTTCATGCAAGAACGTGAAAAGTGGTAATTTCATCTCCTTCCAGTGCCTCAAGAGTAAAATCAAAACAGCCCACCTAATCCCCATGAAATTCAATTTTTTCCCCCATCTTCCATGACATAAACATACCTTTGTCAAACAGGTCATTGAACCTATCCTGGGCAAAAAGACATCCTCTTCCAACCACTTATATCTCGAGACTTTCAGCTTGCTTTGAGGAGAACAAAAGGACCACAGCTTCTTGCATCTGATAACATTTTATACTTGGTGATCTGATGCAACATTCTTCTCCCAGGTTTGACCCTAGATCTCTTAATTGCTAGTGAAGAATTAACCAAGGCTGGCTTTCTAATCTATGTTAGTTGGTCAGACCAGTTCCTGATTGTTTTCTTCCTCAACTTCTCTAAAATATTAAGCTGATGCCAACAAAAGTAACCCAAACTAAGAGTAAGAAAATGCATATACATTAATCAAGATACCCTATCAGCCACAATTTCCTTCATTCTTCTAAATTTATCAACTAAAATAAAAGGTTTTCAGAATGACAGAATAATATTCACAGAGAGAATTTAACATAGCTAATGGATGAGATGTCCTCCCCAAAACTGAATTCCAAGCCCTCAACATGGTGGTTCACAAAACAATTTAACCAGGACAGAGAAGCCTTCAGAAAAGTGCAATGGAGCTGGTGCATAAACCCTTATAAGGAGAACATCGTAAAACTATGATCTGAAACAAAAACATACAAAAAGAGAAGCAAAACCTTTTATTCAAACAGAGATACACCAAGCCACAGAATCAAGCTAAACTATTTCATTTAGTCAGTCAAGCAACTAATGTTCTTCAAACCTTCTTCATAATAGTTACTTGGTGAAAACTTTACTCTGTAAATGAGAAAATAGACAAGATTTAGCTCTCTCTACAGAGACTCCCACTATTTAGAAAAACAAACTCAACAAGCCTGAATTCTGGCACATTTCACACTCCGAATTACACAAGGCCATCGCTAATCTGAGACCCTCCTTTCATTTTGGTGATCCCAATCCCGCCTCTCATCAAAGTACTTTCTAACTCTGTTCTGGGCAACCCTGATTAATGCTTCACTTTCTCAATAATCTGTTTCAGGTGCCTAAAAACTGGACAAGTCACTCTTCTTTTGAAAACGCCAGAAGGTGATCCCAAATATTTGAGCAGCTGCCGTCACTATCAAACTTACCATTCCTGTTTAAAGTCCCAGAAAGCTACATTATGAACCAGTTTAAGTGATTCATTGCTGACAAGAATCTCTTCAATTACTTCCAATCAGTTTCAGATTGAGCCGCAGCACAGAATCAGCTATGCTTCAAATTGGAGACAACGTAATCCTGTTTTTTGATAAAGGACACTCCCCGGCCTGCTAGCCTTCCGAAATATATCCGCAGTATTCAACACATTCATCTATTCCATGCTGCTAAAGATCTTTAGTGAGAGAATGTGTGTTGAAGGATGGACCTAATGTGGTTCACGTCCTACCACAATCTAATGTAAGATCTTGAATTCAGGCTTCATCTCCAACTGTCTCGGCATGAGGGTGTACCTCAAGGTGCCCTACTCTAGCGTACTGTCTACAATCTATATACCCATATCTATCAGGAGAGAACCAAGAGGTTCTGGAAAAAAAAATGAGATATCCTACCTCTTCTTTGCTGATGACATACAGCTGTACTTGAATGTAGCATCTCTTGAAGACATTGATTTTATCAGGCAGATTGTGAATAAATATCAGCCTTCGGTGTCCGACCACCACAAATTAAATAACTTGAAAATGAAATACTACCAAGATACCACAAGGCAATTTTTGAAGTGGAGAGAATCATATTATTAGAAGTATAATACTCATTGAAATAACTGAAAACAACAAAATATTTCATATAAATCCCCTAATATTAATAAAAAAATCAGCATTCACACTTTTTATACAAAAAAGTTAATATTGTACCCCACTATCAGTAATGAAGTTCGCATGCAGGAGCCGTGTTTTAAATTTATTTCATGCATAAGTTAATCATAACAAAGAACTATATATTGCCCATTTCCTATTCTTGACATCAACAAGTGGACTTCATAACAGCATATTAGTGGTTTGAGGTGTTCAATATCCCTCTTCTTCATGTCACAACAGAGTTAAACTAAAAAACATATAATACTAGTCACCCTGCATTCATTTTCAAGACTTCTCTCCAGGGTGTTCGATGTTCTATCCCCAATTCCAATGTATAAATTTAGATTGTGCAAATTTCAAGGTATTCTCGTTTATCATGAATCTTTACACTTATGTGGAAATGTGAAAGCTTTTCAGCATAACATGGACGAGGCCCATGATAAGGCTCTAAAATCTCAACAGCAGTACTACATGCCTGCAGTTCAGATATAGAGCATTAAAATTAAATTAAACCTCTCCTACCTAGGGAAGACTTTAAACAAGTGGTTCAGCCAATAGTCTTGTCAAGATTAGACTGTGGCAACTCCTTGCTTACTGGGATGCCAAACTTGTATCTTGTCCGCTTCAAAGCAGCTCCACATGCCTCATCAGGACTGATCTTGTGGTCCGAGAAGTAGGACCATATCACACCAACCCTGACCTGCCTGAAGTGGTTCCAGATGAAAGCTTGGAGTACTTCAAACTGGCTTACATTACCTATAAAAGAATACACTAACAGACATCCAAGTACCTCACACATAAACTGGTAGTCTAAGGTAGATTTGTCAATCTAAGGAGCTCAGATTCACTTGTGCTTTGAAGGGCTGCTATGCAGATAGAAAAGGGCCGGTAAACAATCCTTCCCATGTATTGCTCCAAAGTTGAGGAACTCCATCGCCGCTATCGGTATATTTTCCTCCAATGTAGTTTTAATAACGAAATTTTAAAAAACGTATTGTCCAACAATATTTCTGATTTTATGGACAGCCGAAGTATAACCATTTTATGTCCAGCTCTGTTGGTTGAATAACCCTTTTAGAGTGTCCATTCACAATGAGGGCAACTCATTAACCGGTACCCTTCTCCCACATTAGTTTGGAAGCACTCTACTATTCCTGTACATTAAGTATAGAGGAAGGTTTGTATATAAACTGGGTTTTTGTGTACACTAAATATATGTCCAGCATTGACTATCTCCTCTCTGTTCCTTCCTCACAAGTGCCTCGCATTTTGTTCCACAAACATCTTCTGAATGCCATATTCTATACTTTCTTTGTCCCCCAATCATGTTGTTTGGTAATTGGAAATTATGTTTGTTACGTTGTACCTCTTGAACTTACATCAAGCTCTCTGCCTCCTTTTAAGCCTAGTCCATTACATAAAAACACATCTAAATATATAAATGTGTTAACAGTTCATGAATTATCTTACAGGAAAATGTTCTAGAGAAACAACTCCAGCACGCACATTTTGAATGAAACTGAAAACATAGCAATGTCGAGGCTTGCCATCTTCCTAAAAGAATGTGCATTGCTGGAAAGGAGGAGGCATGCAACACGTCAACGCGACACAATTGTATAAAATGGTTGTTGTTACTGTTATAATTGCAGAATAACATTACTTCCTGGATACATTATGTTTTATGAAAATGATTTGAACTTCAGCATCTGCCATGACGGGCAATAGTGAATGTGCTAGTGGTGCTTTATTGTCATTGGCAGTACAACGGTGGATTCATGAGCCCTTTGAAGTAACATGCGAGTAAAATGTTCTAAAATATCTGGCATCCCTTCACAAATTGACTGCACTATACTCTTTAATTTTTTTCACGTTCATCTTGCCATTTCCGGTCCGAGAATCCTCTATCACTGACATGCACCAGAACTTGGCAAGTTAAATGCAATTCTTAATAAACAAAAATTGGGAGAGAGTAATTTCTCCAAGGAGAGGTGAACTGAACGTCCTTCCTAGACACTTCTGTCAAGAACAAAAGACTCAGTCCACCCACTGTAGTTTGTGCATCACTATCTTATGGGTCATCTGTCACAATTGTTTACTTTTGATTATGAACCCTCAACAACCTAGTGTGGCGTGCTTTACCATCTGGCCTTCTATCTAGCACTAAGAAGTATCTTGAATTTATTTTAAGTGTACGGTGTGGTGGAGGCAGGTTTTGTATAGAGTGTGGAGGAAACTGACTTGTGTAGGGTGAAACCATAAGACGTTAAAGTGGTCTTGGTTAGGCTACTAAATTGTCTACATTTTTTCCATGCCGCTGTATCCACAAAGTTAACAAGCATTTTCAATGCAATAGGTCTCGCATTTACGTTTAAGCTACTGGCATTGTAAATGACAATGCCTTTTATTTATGTGTTTTAATGTTGGCCGGCCCCTTTTTTTAGACGCTGCTCGCATATTCAGGTTACAGTGAGCAGCGTCTAAACAAAGCGGTGCGGCCAACATTAAAGTGAAAGCACATAAGGTGCTTTCACCCAAAGTGATAAAAAAATTAATAATTTCAAAAGCTTCTGCAGCGCGGCCACTAAAGTGAAAGCGACCGTGCTGGTAATTAAATAATTAAATAAGCGCAGCCGCTAAAGTGAAAGCGCACCACGCCGTATATTAAATAATTAAATAAGCGCGGCCGCTAAAGTGAAAGCGGACCATGCCGTATATTAAATAATTAAGCGTGGCTGCTATAGTTAAAGCGGACCGCGATGTAATTTGAATAAAAACATTACTATTAAAATAAAAGCAGGCGGGTGCTGCGATGTGGGTGGAATAGGGGAAGAACATTAAAGAAAATAGTGCTCACCAACTTATATAGCAGGCCATGTAACAACACCAGTAAAAGGTCCAGTCGTTCTGGGAGGTAACAAATGCAGACAAGGCGGTACCAAGGAGGGACTAACAAGCCTAATAACGACTCGGAAGCCAGCGTTTACGAAGGACAATGGCACAAGCCAATTAAAAATATGGGTGGAGAGTGGGCGGGGCTTCAAAGCCATACACCACTACTGCATGCCTCGCAGCAGCGCATGCGCTGCCCAGGCTCGACCTAAAGACAAGCTGATCTGCGTGTGAAGCCGGTCAACCAGTTTCAAGGCCTTATTCACTGCTGCTTGTTCGAAGCTGAATTATGAAGAAACTAAGGTGCTAATTTTAGGTGTACCACCATCTTCCTGGTCTGCATACCATGGCCTGCTTAGTTAGGGCAGTGCCCTTCCCCTGTTCAAACCGTGCGTAACTTGGGAGTTGCGATACACAGTGTGCTGTTATTTCTTCATCAGATTGAGAACATTTCGATTACCTGCTTTTGGAAGCTACAAACTATAAGGAAAACTCTAACTTTTATTCCTTGGGTTACTGGCATACAGGTTCAACATCTTCCATTTGTTGAGAATTATGCAGCATATCTATTACTTAATGTTCCACTGCATGTCCATGTTTCCAGCTGTCTTTGGTCACTCCACTGGCTTCCTGTAGGGTGAAACACTCTTTTTAAGGGCCAATATATTATGGAAAACACGCTTACTCTTTGGCCTTGAGGTCTACCATACAATTATCCCAAAGGGTCTGTGGCCTTGACAGTGAGGGGAAAGATGCGATAAACCGGTATGCTTGCTAAATTTAAAATGTAATAAACTTTGCAGAAAAAGTCTGCCTGTGTGTGTTTGCATGGCCATGTTCTAATTTATAATCCTCGGTAATCACGCCAGCGGCCATATAGTTTTACAAGAAGGGCATCAGGGCGGATTGGAAGAATAGGGTGGGAAGCTTGGTGTGACCTGTCCATTACTACTGGAAATTGTCACTGCAGCCTTACCAAACCTCACAAGGGAATTGGTAGTTGTGTATCCTGCAAAGAATGTGCTGCAGTGGACAGATTTTCAGCATTTTTTGTCCAGACAATGGGCGCTGTAACCTCTTGTGCACACATACTGCAGAACAGTACATTCTAAGCACTTTCTGGCAGCAACCTGACCAAGCAGGGAATATTTAGTTGTAATTGCAAACTTCCAGGTGTTCTCAAGAATTGATGATATTTATGGTTTTGATGTTGCCAGGCATTAGCTCCCTTTTTAGGTGTGTCCATTATTAAAGTTGCGGTTAATTCTTACTGCCAGAGGATATTGTACCTTTTCACAGTCTTTTTTTCAGTGAGATTTACCTTGGTGGCATCATGTGAACAACAGATACAGGCGACTCATTTAAAGTGATGTTCCAGCTTATATACATTTGAATTAAGAATACACTCTAAAAAATTGCTCCTAGTGACCAAACCAAACCCTTGGCCCCTAATATATAACCTAAAACTAATTTACTTGTATAGTAAAATGTCAGCTCCCCGATGGATAGTGCCAATGAATGATGTTGTAATTTGAAGTTTTTAACTGAGAGTATGTAACATGTTTGTGTTCTCTTTTCTGTAGAGCTCTTTGGCAAGCATTCACACACAGTTCCTGGCAGCTTTGGAATCACTTAAGGTGTTCTGGGATGTTCTTGATGAAATTGATGAGAAGACTTGGGTTCTGGAGCCAGAGAAACCAACTAGAAGTGCCACTTTGCGAAGAATTGCAATAGGTAATGAAAACCTTTATGCAATTGAGTGAGCTAAACGTAGCATTTATTGTCTTTGTTTTTTGTTTTCTAGCACTTAACACAGCTTTAGGGCAGTTTCAAAGCACTGAGACGGAATGGCATGTAGCCCGTAATTGTGGACATCTAGCAAAATATGCTTTTTCAGGAAGTAATGTGAAAGTGCCAAGATGTGACGTCAGCTACTAGAATGAAGACCAATGGTCTTTTTAACGTGCATTTTCAGTCTCTTTTTTTTTACTTTTTACATTTCCACAAGACCACTTACTGGCGAAGAGGCAATGGAGCAAACAGATTTCCACACGAAATGGCCCTGAATTTGTTTGGGTCTTCCCATAAAACACTTGTCAGTTTGACATCTGGCCAACTGGTAAGGCATTATTAATGTGCAACATCCAAAAGGGAGGTGCAGTATTGTAGGGTACTATGCGCTTGAATATATATCCTGAAGTGAACTGTGTGCTTGATCTTAAGCCAGTTCAGGACCATCCACACAGGGAAATGTGATCAGTGCATTTCAACCTAACATGAAATAGGTTTTTGGGATCTTGTTCATCATGTTGACAAGTGTATGGAGTGGCATGAAAGGGAAACAGTTTAATAGAAGCCTGATATGCCGCCCTGGTCCTAGCATCAAAACCTGCATCGAAGAGGCATTCAGACAAAATCATTTCAGCTGTATTCATCTTTGAAAGAATGTTGGCTCTTCAAGTGCTCATCTGCCTCATTGGATACTTAGATGTAGTTCTTAATGTTGTTTGCATACTTTTGGTATCCCGATAACTGCTGAGGATATTTGAAAAGGTATCATGTGAACATTAAAAATGATTTGTGAGATAAGTGAACCCATAGACCTCCGCAAGCGGTGCTTTCCAGTCAGATTAACTTTGTGGGTTTTACTTGACGCAAATATTTGGAGGCCAGCTCCTCCCAACCCACAGATCAATAAAAAATGGTTGAGGAGTGTAGCATAATTGGTGAGCTCAAAAGCTAAGGAGAAGTCCATGAAGGTGAGAGCATAGACTGTTACTCACTGGTAAGTATAGTTATTCTGTAGTATTCATCAGTGCAGCCTTTGCTCGACATCAAGGATTTAACTCTAATGGCAGCCATATTCTAGTATATTAGCTGCACAAGAAAGCTTGAAGATACAGCTGTAGTTTTTCTTAATGTCAAATTGGTTTCTTTTTTGTTTTACAAAAGATTAAACTCAAAATAACATAAGAATACAGAATAAACACAAAATATACCTAATTAAGGGGAAGTGAGTCCATTAAAGTAATTGTTCTCTGAGTTACACATTTAAGTTGAGATCATGAGAAGATCACATAAGACTAAAGTAATTTCAAAGACATTCAACTGTCTATATATCTAAACATGTCAACAGGGTGTCTTTTTCGGAGTATGGTAAACTCAAAATGAGGGAACAGCAACTCTGGTGGTAATTATAAGGAGGTAAGAATCTGGTTGTAGACTGTTTCAGGGTGATTTCTTCTTTTGCAGGTAAAGATCTAGCTTGTGCCACATAGGGGATGGATATTGTTTATACAGTGGAGAACTGAGTTGCCTGCTCTGCAAAAAAAGCACAGCCATGACCACTAATCATATGTAAATATGTTCTATGCCATATTCCACTCTGATACAATTGTTTTGATCCCTAAGCTATGGAACACGTTCATAGAAGTTGTTTACTATGATTGAGAGATTATGGGTTCGCAAGTGCGTGTACACCTACATAGGCAATAAATAATGGGGCTTAGATCAATATTTACACTGAGAATTTCTTTTACATGTTTAGTGATTTTTAACCATATGGAATATGCATATTGGCACTCAAACTTCATGTGCAAGAAATCTCCCCAGATTTTTGGCCAGTCCATCTCTTGTCTGTTGGTAAGATGCCTACTTTACTCAGACTGACAGAAGTTCAGTCTACCTCATGTACGGTGAAGAACCTCATGTTCTAACGCCCATGTAATACTGGACAGGAAGTGGATATCTAAATCTATGACCAATTCTTTTGACTAAAAAGGTGGATTAGACTTATAGCGAGCTAAGTCTTCTCATTTTAGTTGAGTTTTTAAATTTAGAGTGGAATTTTTCTGAGACAGAAGGTTTTAGACCTTTGAATCCAAATGACTTATAAAGGCTACCTTTTCCGGTATGTCTAGAAAGTCTGGAAACGATATTCATGCTATTATGGAAATAATAGCTTCTAGTTTCAGGAAGTTATGGAACTCCTAATAGTCTAATCCAGTGGCTCTTAACCTTTGGTCCAAGGACCCCTGGGAGTCCTTGAGGCCTACTCATGGGGTCTGCGACTGTTTTACAAAATTAAATAATATTAAAATTAAGTAATTAAAATTAATAAAGTATATACAAATAAGGATGCAACGATGAACATTTGAAAACTTTTTCTATAGTTGATTGTGAATTACACAACATATTTCAACATTCGAACATTTGTTTGGTGTATACCTGTTTTTGTAATTCTGTGTATTGTTTTGAGGTCCAAAACATAGAAATTGCTCAGGCCGGGGGTCCCTGCTTTCAATAACGACTCAGTGGGTGTCCCTGGATTCCAGTTATGATTCAGTGCGGGTATACACAAGAAGTAAAAAGGTTTAGACCCGCTGGTTTAATCCAGTGCTTCCCCAACTTTTTAGAACCACAACCCATTTTTTAAAATGAGAAACTTTTGAGACCCACCAACCTTTAATGGACATGACGCAGGTGATTATTGAATGTAAGTAAAGCATCCTGTGGTAGCGCTTTGTCATTTACAGACAGAATATTTTCTATTGAAATGGCCTTTAAATTTGCACATACCTACAGTTTTACTGTAAAACTATATTGCACACAAATGAAAATGTGTGGGATTCAAATTCCTATGAATATTTATCATTTGTGCATAACCAAGTAAAGTGTCTTAATTTGTTTTTATCCTGTTATAATTTCTGTTTCCAGCACACTTCAGAATTACCAAAAAATGTGCTTCATTTTTGCTTTCCTAGCTGCTGAACATAGTTTAGTTACAGGTATTTGCATTTTGTTGTGTTGCAAAAAACCGACAGCCTAGGATAAAGGTGTATTTCAGTCTCAAAAATATTTCGATGAAATATTAATTTTATAGACCTATTGTGTACACCTAAAATTTCATAGAGATTTGTTTGGGAAACATATAAATACAGACCGCAAATGTGAAATTAAATGGAAAAGTGTTATGCATAGACGTTTCCATTACATTATTAATGTACATGTTTTGGAAATGTGCATCTTCGAAATACAAACTGTATCCAACAGACCAGGGCCTAATGTACAAAGGTATTTTCCAGTCTCCAAGCGTTCAATTTGCAAAATCAGAATTTGCGACTGCAAAATACCTATGTACAATATACAGAAGCCCTTCACGAGTCAGAAAATTGTTTCTGACTCCAAAGGGCTTCTGTCACCATTTCTGCATCGCACTGCAAAGCGAGCATGAAAATACATTTGTTACTCTTTTTCTATCGCAAACGTATTCATCAATGGTATGAGAGTACCACTGCAGTTGCAAAACCTTGATGAGTTACTGACACTCAAGTTTGGATGGTAATTGATTTCCAACTTCCTCTTCCGGAATCGTCATGGGGCAGCCTGGTTGGAGCAGACATTGACCCAGGGGACCAGCGCTTTCTCCTCCCTGATGTCTTCCTTGAATATCAACATTTTTTCTGTTTTTTCTTCTTTTATAAAGCTGCTCCTGTTTCTTGGAAGGACACGGGCTGCTTTTTTTTTTTTTTAATGTTGAACGCTTAGGAAATACAAATGAAGGAGTGAAGGTCTGCTGTCTGCAACAGCCCCCCATCGCTGCATTTGTATAATTTGTGTCTCAAATTGCATACTGTCTCATTAATAACAATGAGGTGGGAGGCCCTGCGACCAGCTGCGAATATCCATTTTGCTGTGTGACTGATTAGTACTTCACTTACATTGCAAAATGCTGGACTTGTCACAAACCCCCAGGTTGAAAACCTCACCCACAATTTAAGGCCTGTCTAAATAGTCCAAGAGACCCCATGTGCTTTCCAAATCTGGATCTCGAACAGCGATTCCAGTCCACTGCTGCTGCTTAAACCAGGGGGTGTGGGGGGGGGTGTAAACTATTCATCTGAAAGAAACACATTAGTGATAGATTCCTTACCTTAGAATTACCCCTAGGCGTCAGACTGGATCCGGAAAGTTTTCGTCAGCAGTACCCCTGCGCGTCGGAAGGTGGCGTTGTGCAGCTCTGCGTCCGTCGTTGGCGTCGTGGTCGCCGAGATGACGTCGTGGCAGCTACTTAGACGCCGCCCTCGCGCGCTGACGTCAGTTCTTTTTCCGCGCCAGCAAGCGCAGATCCGGAGAGAGCAGTACCCCAAGTCATTTTTTGACTGAGTTTTTCGAGGCCTTTTTGTCTCTATTTTTCAAGTCGATCGACTCCTAGTGCAGTAGGGATGCCCTGCTTCAAGTCCTGCGAGGAATGTCATCGCATGATGTCGGTGACGGACCCGCATCGCGTGTGTCTTTACTGCCTGGGGCGCGACCACGACCCCAAGTCGTGCCCCGACTGCCGGGAGATGTCGCCGAAGACTTTGCGGGAGCGGTCCCGAAAGTTGCTTGAAGTTCGGCAGTCGGCTCCGCGCCGCTCAAGGTCCCGGTCCCGTGGGAGGTCGAGGGACCGGTCGCGGAGCCACCACCATCGTTCATCGGGATCGAAGTCTTCGCACTTGGGGTCAGGTAAGACGAAGCACTCGAAGAAGTCGAAGAAGCGCCGTCACTCTCCGACTTCCCCTCGCGGCTGAGGGTGCGGGTGGTGCCACCCCCGGGGCTCCGGCGGAGCCTTTGCAGTCGCCGCCGGCCTACCCGCCCTTCCCGGGTCCGTCGGCGACTCCGGCCCAGCTGCAGGAATTTCTGTCAGCCATGGCTCGCCTCTTTGGGCTGTCGGGCCCTGCCATTGCGCCTTTGGGCCCCACGGGTCCGACTGGGGGTCCTTGCCCTTTACTGCCGACGGTTCCGGCATCGCTGTCGGCTCCGGCCCCGGCGCCGCATGGCCCCCAAAGATCCAGGCCTGGATCCCGGTCGACGCCGGTTGACCTCGTAACACCTCCACCAACGTCGACCCCTTCCGGCACCACTTCCGACTTCGCCCGTCCCACCGGACGACGTCGTCCCCGGTTTCAGCCCCGAAGTGGACACGGTGCCGGAACGGCGTCACTCGACGCCGATGGGACCTTTCTATTCCTATGTCCACCCTCTTTATTTTCGGCCTGTTCATCAGCCTGCGGAGGAAGGGGAGGACTGGGAGGGGTCCGAGGACCCTCTCACAGCACAGTGTGAGTTAGACCCGGACTGAGCAGAGGAACTGGGGGATGCCAGTGGTCTTGATAACTCTCCTGACCTTGGCATGCTCACTCTTCCTACCGTGGTTACGGAGGAGGGTGCAAGTTACGCAGTGGTGTTGCGTAGGGCGGCCGAGGCCCTCCACCTCGAGCTCCCTACAGTGGCCGTCAGGACTAATCTCCTGACAGAAGTGCTTCAGCCGGCGGCTACCTCTGCGGAGCCACTGCTGACTTTTAATGAGGCACTTTCTGACGTTCTTTTGGGCACCTGGTCCAGGCCCACCACAGGGGCTCCTGTGGATAGGAACGTGGCCCGACGCCATCGCCCGGCCCTGGGCGACCCCCTTTTCCTCTCCCAACACCCCACCCCTGAGAGCTTGGTTGTCCAAGCCTCTGCGTCCCCGAGCGCATTCCCTACCGCACCTCCGGATAGGGAATCCAAGAAACGGGAACAATTTGGGAAGAAGATTTTTTTCTTCCGCCAGTTCAGGGCTGCGGTCTGTGAACACCGCATGCCTCTTCGGCCGTTATTCCCACTCTCTGTGGGATACGGTGGCGCAAGTGCTGCCTCAGTGTCCGGAGGAGGCCCGGACAGTGCTCTCTCAGGCTATTGCTGAAGGGAGAGATGCAGCAAAGTTAACGATTCGATGTGGCCTTGACACCGCCGACTCACTGGGCAGGGCGATTTCCACGACAGTGCCGCTCCGTCGCCACGCCTGGCTGAGGACTACTGGTTTCTCTGGGGATGTCCAGAACACCCTGATGGACATGCCCTTTGATGGCATTCGCCTTTTTGGCAACAAGGCAGATAGTGCGTTGGAGCGCTTTAAGGACTCACGGGCTATGGCCAAGTCCCTGGGCCTTACCGCCACGCGCCCTCCTCCGCCTTCTGCATTTTGCTCCTTTCGTGGCCACGGAAGGGGCGCCCCGACACGTTCGCTTCAGAGCCACAGGCCTGCGCAGCAACAGTCTCAGCGCGGATGTGGGACCCGTCGGGGCGGGTCAGTCCACCTCCACCCTGGCCACCACTGCCTCCAAACCTTCCTAGTCCGGTTTTTCAGGCCCATCAAACGCCAGTGGGCGGCAGGATTCGCCATCACCTCCCCCACTGGCGCACCATCACTTCGGACAGGTGGGTTTTACAAATAGTCCGAAGGGGCTACTCCCTCCCTTTCGAGACTACCCCTCCAGCCATGCCACCCCAGTACCACTCCATGTCGGTGGATCACTTGGCACTTTTTCAACAGGATGTCGCGGCCCTCTTGGCCAAGGGGGCCATCAAGCGCGTTCCTGCGCCAGAAGTAGGATGTGGTTGTTATTCCCACTACTTTCTGGTGCCCAAGAAAGACAAGGGCCTGCGTCCTATCTTGGACCTCAGGGACGTCAATCGCTTCCTCCGGAAGGAGAAGTGCAAGATGTTAACTCTGGCTCAGGTCTTGTCTGCCCTCGACCCTGGAGAATGGATGGTAGCGTTGGATCTGCAGGACGCATATTTCCACATTCCCGTCCTGCCGGCCCACCGTCATTACCTGCGGTTTACGGTAGGCCATGAGCACTTTCAGTTTACCGTGCTCCCCTTTGGCCTTACCAGCGCCCCTCGGGTGTTCACGAAAGTGATGGCGGTGGTCCAAGCTTATCTGCGCAGATCAAGGGTTCCAGTCTTCCCCTATCTCGACGATGGGCTGTTGAAGGCAGGCTCGCCCCGGACAGTCGTCTCCCACCTCCAGACTACGGCCGACCTCCTGCATTTACTGGGGTTCTCCATCAATGTGCCGAAGTCGCACCTGATTTCCTCTCAGAAGCTCCTCTTCATCGGAGCGGTTCTGGATACGACGCACTTTCGGGTCTATCCTCCCAAACGGCGAGTCCAGGATATTCAGGCTCTGATTCCGATCTTTCAGCCTCTATCCTGGATTTCGGTCAGGCTGACCCTGAGGCTGCTGGGCCTCATGGCCTCCTGCATCCTGCTGGTCACTCATGCCAGATGGCATATGCAGGCTCTGCAGTGGGACTTGAAGTTCCAGTGGATGCAGCATCAGGGGAACCTGTCCAATTACGTCCAGATCTCAGAGGGCACTGCACACCAGCTGCAGTGGTGGCTCACAAACCGGCATTGGGTCAATGGCAGATCCCTCTCCCTTCCCCAACCGGAGCACACAGTGGTGACGGATGCGTCCCTCCAGGGATGGGGCGGCCACACGGGAGAGGCGGAGATCAGAGGCCTCTGGTCTCCGGCGGAGTCCAGGCTCCATATCAACCTTCTGGAGCTTCGGGCGATCCGACTTGCACTGAGGGCATTCCTTCCCTCTGTCAAGGGGAGAGTAGTGCAGGTGTTAACAGACAACACCACCACCATGTGGTACTGCAACAAACAGGGCGGGGTGGGGTCGTGGACCCTATGTCAGGAGGCTCTGCGCCTCTGGACATGGCTGGAACATCAGGGCATTTCCCTGGTGGTTCAATACCTGGCAGGTTCACTGAACACCAGGGCGGACGAACTCAGCTGCAGGTGCATGATGGATCACGAATGGCGTCTTCACTCGGATGTGGCGCAAGGTCTCTTTCAACAGTGGGGAGAGCCTTGGTTAGATCTATTCGCCACCGAAGAGAACGCGCAATGTCAGCAATTCTGCGCGTTGGAATTTCCAAGGCGGCACTCGCTCGGAGACGCTTTTCGTCGTGAGTGGAGTTGCGGTCTGTTGTATGCCTTTCCGCCTATACCACTTCTGCCCAGAGTGCTGACGATCAGGCGCGACCGGGCCCAAGTCATTCTTGTGGCTCCGGAGTGGGCTCGAAGAGTTTGGTATCCCGAGCTACTCAGTATGACCATAGATCACCCGATCCGACTGCCTCTTCGGGAGAATCTTCTGTCGCAGCAGCAGGGGACGGTCCTCCACCCGAACCTGTCCAGTCTCCACCTCTGTGCGTGGAGATTGAGCGGCGGCAGTTGATTCCTTTCGACTTGCCTCCTGAAGTCTGTGATGTCATTCTGGCAGCCAGGCGTCCCTCCACTAAGTTGGTATACGCCTGCAGGTGGAACAAGTTTGTGGCATGGTGCACAGCAAAGGCTGTGGATCCCCTTTCTGCCCCTCTTTCTGAGGTCCTACTGTTCCTTCTTTCTTTTGCCCAGCAGGGCTCTGCTCTGGGCACTATCAAGGGTTACCTTTCTGCTATTTCAGCCTTTCTCAGGCTCCCTGATCAGCCTTCTCTTTTCAAGTCCCCTGTTGTTAACAGATTCCTCAAAAGCATTACTCACCTTTTTCCTCCTATTCCCTTTGTAATGCCACAGTGGGACTTGAACCTGGTTCTCACATACTTAATGTGCGCTCCCTTTGAGCTTCTTCACAACTGTCCTCTTCGTCTGTTATCTCTGAAGACTGCTTTCCTGGTTGCCATCACCTCTGCTAGGAGAGTGAGTGAGCTCCAGGCTCTTTCTTGTAAACCTCCTTTTCTGTCTGTACATCCGGACAAGGTTGTCCTCAGGACACGTCCATCCTTTCTGCCGAAGGTTGTTACTGCCTTTCACATCGGGCAGACCATCACTTTGCCCACCTTCTTTCCGCCTCCGCATCCTTCCAGAGAGGAAGAGAGGCTCCACCGTCTGGACCCAAAACGTGCACTCTCATTTTACCTGAGTCACACACAACAGTTCAGGGTGGATGACCAGCTCTTTGTTGGCTACGTTGGCGCCAAGAAAGGTCGGGCCGTAAACAAGCGGACTATCTCCAGATGGGTCGTCTTGTGTATTAAAGCCTGTTATTCTCTGGCAAAGAAGGAGCCTCCGTTGGGGCTGCGCGCCCATTCTACCAGGGCGTTGGCTGCCACTACGGCGTTGGGACGTGGTGTCCCCTTACAAGACATCTGTCAGGCAGCTACGTGGGCCTCGCTGCACACTTTTACTAAGCACTATTGCCTGGACAGCCAAGTCCGGAGAGACGGCTTCTTTGGCCGTTCTGTTCTCTGGGACTTCCTGGTGTGATCTTGGTTCACAGACCCACCACCGGGGTTGGTATTGCTGCGGTATCTATTCTAAGGTAAGGAATCTATCACTAACGTGTTTCTTTGAGATGCACAAGTTACTTACCTTCGGTAACGATATATCTGTAAGAAACATTAGTGGTAGATTCCTTACTGCCCCATCCATCCTCCCCGTTATGCGAACTGATTTCTAGGGTTAAGGTCATCCCTTTCAGGTCCCTAGTTTCAATGCACCAGTGGTCAGTATCTTGCATGGCTCTGCGTTCCTGATGCGGAAAGTCGTGTACAGAACTGACGTCAGCGCGCGAGGGCAGCCTCTAAGTAGCTGCCACAACGTCATCTCGGTGACCACGACGCCAACGACGGACGCGGAGGCGCACGACGCCACCTTCCGATGCGCAGGGGTACTGCTGACGAAAACTTTCCGGATCCAGTCTGACACCTGGGGGTAATTCTAAGGTAAGGAATCTATCACTAACTTATGTTTCTTACAGATATATCGTTACCGAAGGTAAGTAACTTGTGCATTTATTACAGATGGAGTTCTTGGAGATTATTGGTCTATTTGTGATAGTGTACTCAAACAGCGCTGGTTAGACTGGCATCCTTTGGCATGTTTCCCCTGTCTTTTTGCTCTCTGACCTCCTGTTTATGATGGTATGCTGGACTTCGTTTTTGCTGGTTTCTTCTCTCTGCGCACTTTACCACTGCTAATCAGTGCTAAAGTGCAAGTGCTCGCTCCGTAAATTGTGCTATTGATTTGTATTTCCATGATTGGCTTATTTGATTTACTAGTAAGGCCTTAGTATGGTGCACAGGTGTGCCCAGGGCCTGTAAATCAAATGCTACTAGTGGGCCTGCAGCACTGATTGTGCCACCCACACAAAGAGCCTTTCAAATGTTTTCCAGACCTGCCTCTGCAGTGTCTGTGCCCCCAGTTTTAACTGCTATGTCGACCTGGCAAGTGCACCCACTGGCCAGGCCTAACCCCTCCCTTTTATTATATGGAAGTCACCCCTAAGGTAGGCCCAAGGCAGTCCCCTGGGCACGGCGCAGTGTATTTAAAAGGTAGGACATGCAGTTGTGTGTTTTCACATGTCCTGAGAGTGAAATACTGTGCATTTCATTTTCCACTATTGAAAGGCTATCTCTTCCATAGGTGAACATGGGGTCTTCCCTGAAACATCTGTTAAGTGTAGATTCCCATAAGAAGATCATAGAAAGTTGGAGTTTGGGATCTCTGAACTCACAATTTAAAATACATCTTTCAGTGACAATGGTTTTTAAATTGCATGTTTGAAAATGGCACTTTTAGAAAGTGGGCATTTTCTTGCTTAACCATTCTGTGCCTGCCTGTGGAATCCACATCTGTGTAGCTTGACAGCTGGGGTTTTCATGCATACACTCTAGCAAGTCACACAAAGTGATCTGAGGTGTGCCCCGCATATCCTGATAACTCATCACCAGGCTGATGGGTCTTCCTGGGCGAAGAGTAGTGGGAGGAGTTGTCACTGACACATGAATAGGGCTGGATGTGTGCTGCACAAAGAAGTCTCCACCTCCTGGAGAGTGGCTGGGACAGAGAAGGAAAGAACTGGATCTTGTGAGCAAGGAGGACTGTCTTTGAAGTATTCCTACTTCAAAGTCCAAACCTAGTACAAGTATTTGGGCCCTGACCTCAGAACTTTAGAACTCTTTTGGACTAAGGAACCTGCGAAGAAGAAGAGCTGGAGAAGCGGCCAGGAGGAACTACCACCTTGCTGTGTGCTTTGCCGTGTTGGCCTGCAGTGGCTGCTTCTGTCTTCGACAGTGAAAGGACTGGACTGAACTTTCTGCAACTTATTGTCTGAGTTTCTCCAAGGGCTTGAAGTAGAGCTTGCCTCCTGTTGGAAGTCTCAAGAATATCAAAAACTTCAGGTTCATCTACCGTCACCACTGAGAACTGCATGTTTTTGCTACAACAGAAGAAAAACAACTACGACGCCACCAAAGACGCCACTGCCAGCTCTGTGACCTGAAGGAACCACCGTGAGCATCGCCCCGCTTCACAACACAATCCTGGTCTCACTGACACCACCAGCCAATGCAGTCATCGAGCTGCTGCTTACCCGTGACCTGTGGGCACAGCACCAAGCATTTCCTCGCTTCACATCACCGCCCTAGTATCACTGACGACGACGCTCCCCACTGACATCGACACCCCTGCCTGCACCGTGGTCTGTGGAAACCTCTCATGAGGTACACGAAGCATCACCCTGTCCCACACCGCAGCCCTGGTCCACCGACGTCCGCACCGTCGACTCCAGCCTCGTCAACCAGCGCAGCTGCTTGCACCACAACCTCTGGGCACCGAGCAAAGCATCACCTTGCTTCACACCACAGCCGTGCTCTCACCGATGCCAGATGCCGTCACCGAGCCGCTGCCTGCAGCGTGACCTGTGGGCACTGAACGTCGCATTGTCCCTCTTCGCATCACTGCCTCGACGCCATCAATGCTAGCGCCCCTGACTTCAACCTCACTGAGTTCGATCCGCAACGCGTTTGACTTCAAGGGTCCGACAACTTCTGCACTGACCTCCGGGTCCAAAGCTGCCTCTCCGGATCGCAAGGTCTCCGATGCCCTGCATTTCCAAAGGTACTGTTTGTGGGTCTTCCCGACACCCTAGCTGGCCCACGACCTTGCGGTCGGCCTGAACTGTTGGATTTGTTATTCACGACGCTGTGATAGCTACAGATGGAACTATCTACTTCAAGGAACTGTCTTTTAAGTTGATTCTTGCAATATTCTTTTCTTTATTACTGTATGTTGGATTTTTTTTATCATTTTGGTCTTGTTTTACACAGATAAATATTGGCTATTTTTGTAAAACTGGTGTGGTGTTCTTTTGTAGTGTTTTCACTGTATTACTGTGTGTTATGTGCAAACACTTTACACATTGCCTCTGAGATAAGCCTGACTGCTCGTGCTAGGCTACCAAGGGGATGAGCAAGGGTTATTTTAAAAGTGTAACTCCCTTACACTGACAAGAAGGAAGGGTCCCTACTTGGACAGGGTACAAACCTGCCAACTTGAGACCCCCAGCGCTGTTAGGCGATTTAATAAGCGATTTCAGCGTAGACCCTGTAGAAGACCATATACTAATGTAATTTATAAGTTCTTGAAATGGTGGACCTGCTTCAGCTAACATAGTAATTGAATTTACAAATACTCTAGTGGAACAGCTTTTGACAAGATTCAGTAAAATAGGATGTTATAACATCTTCATTCAAGGATCATATCAAAAACTAGTTCTAGTTTTCATGTAAACCACTAGTGGCACTCACTCCTAGAGGAACAGGTGCTCCGTCCCCTTTAGCCAACCTTTGACAGGCATTCTGATATAACAGTGGTTCCAGAACTTAAAAGTAACATTTTCCTGCCATCAGCCTGACAGGTAAGGTGGGCCTCACAGGAACAGTAAAGTGAATCTCTTTCCGCATCCTCTTATTTTATGAGAAAGGCAACCTACAACAGTCTTAAGATTCTTTAGCCACACCCCAAATGAAAGGTTGCAAGAGCACTACTTTAGGTTAAACAGAGCCCAGCAGAGTTGCTGGGTGGAGATAAGTATGGACTTTCTACAAGCACTAGTCTCAACTTAAGAGAGAGCTGGCAAAACTGTTGGGAAAAATCTTCCTAAGTTAGAGGCCTCTTTACCAGTTTAGTGTTGTATATAGCTGTTGCTGTCAGACAAGAGGTGCATTTCTTTGATTAGAGAAAAGTGTTCTATGCATCGCTGCTGATAAGGCATTTAGTCTAGCAAAAGGTTGTCTCATTGATGATGTGAATGTGTATACTGATATTTGGTGACCATAACTGATGAGAAATTGTGCACTTCTTACTGGCATTAGGACTGGATATATACTCCAAGATGAGCTACTAGGACCCCTTTCTTGGACCTAGTTTATAAATCTGTCCCTTCCACCAACCGTGCTACCTTTTCCCCAACCTGTCTTTTCCCTTCAACCTCTGTCTTTTCTCCAGTTTGACTCCTTATTGACTAACAGCAAATCCACAGGTTTGCCTCTGTCTGACAGTTCATACAAGAACTTGAAGACAACTGCCTGTCTCTGTGGGATCATCAGATGCTTTCGGACATTTTGCTAAACTGACTCAACTTCACTTTTGTATGATGCTCAAGAAACCTTCTCTCAACCCTTCAGATTCTAACATCCACCACATCATCCCTGCTCTCCACTTCCCACTAACCTGGTGAAAAGAACAGCCACAGAACAACACCAGACTCATTTCGGCAGCTTTGATGAAGACTTCTGTTCTGGCAAAGGAATGTTATCTGTTCTTACCTTTCTTTTGGACAACGTTATCTGTGCAAGCCACTCAGGATTGTCTCCACTTTGGTCACACTGGATTTGTTGCAATCAACAATTAAAGTTTGTTGCATGACTGCGTTCCTTTGAGACAGTCAGGGATCAGAGTACTTTTTTCCCTTCTTTCTTCACTTACTGATGACAAACCATCTTCACCCCTCTTTCTCTACAGCATGCTATAATTGCTTTTATTGATTTCTGCGAAGTCTGATATTCCTGCAGGTGTAGGCTGTTCCTGTCATTCACAGGCTGTTCCTGTACATGTTTACATGTATGGTACCAGATTTACGTTAAAGCTGAACAAAAATGGAACCCACGTGTCCTCAAAAGTTGCTTGCTAGCAATCATTGATTGGATGAGGAAATATGCACTTGAAAAGTTTCCCATCAAAAAGAGAGATGGCCTTTATTGATCACGCCCTCCTCGGGACAGTTCCTTTATTTAGGCTTGCTTCTGTGAGCAAACCCTCAACACTTCCAAACCCTACTTGAGATCTTGGTTTTGTACAGCCTTTGTCATCCCACAGATCAACTTGGTTATGAATGAAAAGCTTATATCTCCACCTGAAAATCCTTCAAGGCGTCCTGCATAGTCACCTTTTTTTTCTACAAGATGACCAATGTAAATGCATGATGTCCAGCCAATACGGCAAGTGTTTCTCAGTAGCAATCTCCGTTACCTTTACTAGGCTCAGAATGCCTCTGGCTTCCTACCGACATAGCCATGATCAGATCAATTCTGTGCTCATTACATTACACTGACACCAAGTACATCAAACAATTAAGAGCAAATCCATTTGCATTATCCTCAATTTGCTCTAAAACCAGAGCCTGCCTTTTCTCAAGACATCCCTACATTATGCCTCCTTCGGCTCTTTCTGCTCCACCTCTTGGTGGTCTAACCCAGAGTCAACTGGGGGCTTGGTCAATATGCGTTATTGGGCTTTCGCCTGAAATCCTATTCCTCCCTTTCTTCACCAAGCTGAACATCACTACCAATTTTGGATATCCTTCAAGACATGGATGTTCATTTAACTATTCTGTCTCTTAACCACAACACTCATCACCTCTCACATTGCTGATGCTCTAGGGCCACCGCAGTGGAATGTAGGTTCCATGTATAAAACTGAAGTTTCAGCATCTGCTAACAGCCAGGAGAAAATACTACAGTTTCAATTTCCTGACCAGAGGCAGAAAAACCCAGTTTCCTTACTTAGAATATCATGCTAATCTTTTAAATATAGAAGCTTTCATTCATTCCTCTGAGTGATTTTTGTCTTAGTTTTGTTCCTGGTTTTACTGAGTTGTGGATGCACCTTTTCATATTGGCAACTCAAATTTTAAACAAGACTTTAGCAGTCGAATAGCTATGACCGTCCATGTAACTGATGAGACTGCTACCCACACCTCAAACAAGGTACCATGGGAAGCACTCAGTCGATCTGTGAATTGTCCAAATAATAATGTCAAGATGTAGATCTATTCCCGATTTGCACAATTTAACAACCATCATGTACAGTTTACAACTTCCCTTCCCGACTATTAAAAAAAAATCAAGTTGTTCCCCTGCACACTTTTAACTGTGTTTAGCTTGGCTCTTTTCCGGAATAGCACAGACAAGTTAATACAGTTGAATGGAATTCTGTGCATAATAATTCCCTTTGGTGAAAATTAATTCAAGCATTTCCGGCCATCGCTTTTTGGCTGTCTAAGTCATGCTAAGCAAAATGAGCATGACCAGTGTGGGCCCCCGTCTTGCTGTGTCATTTCCAGCAAATGCAACTAATGACACATTACCCATCCAACACTTTTGTCTTTTTCTTTTTTTCTTTTCTTTTTTATATCCTTCAAGTTCTTGGGGCAGGTTTTTGTAACCCATTGTGTAACTAGCTTCTTTTGCAACTGTTCCAAAAAACTGAAATTATGATGTGGACTTGCTATAATCCAAGCATAAAGCTTTCATTTAGCCATCTTTCAAGCCTAGTTCAAACACCAGGTTAAGACATAGTAAGAGACTTTTTTCTTCCATTACCTGCAGACATAATCTGAATTGGAATAAGTCTTATACTTAAAGGCCTACTCCATTAAGGATTAGACTTCTCATTCTGTTTTATCATGTAGCATAGACCCGGTGGCAGAATATATAGATGGTTGCAACTCGCTTTGGTGCTCTTCAGCGACTTTCTGCCTCCTGGGGTGCTGTCTGCCTAGACGAAACGTGTCTCTTCAGTTCATGCCCTCACTTTTAAGTGTGGCTTGACAGTACATCTGTCTGTAGATACATTGTTTCCAATCCTTTAAAATATACATAGAGGGAATTTGGCTCCACCCAGAGGAATATTATCCTATAGCCGAATTTTTTCAGCTGTTTGGTGTATCATTCTGCCTTCCAGGTTTTTTACATCTGAAAGTACGCTCAATCATCTCACTCGCTGTTGCATCCAATCCTTCATCTTCTGTATTCATTTTTGCCACTTTTTGCCCCAGCTTTGGAAAAGTCTTTAGGCCAGATTTTAATGTGATAAACCGTGTTTGTGCATGTAGCAAATGTTAGCAATATTTTAAATGCCTGTCTATATGCATTGGCAGAGTAAAAACCATAAGTTTTGGCTTTGCCATTGTTCGTTAAAAAGGATGGAGGCTCCCCTTGCTAAGAACTCTTCGAACACAATTTGTTGGCATGTGCCTGTCACTTGGTTTTTACCTTCCCCTTCAGTTCGGCGGTTTGTGCTTTTAGAGACAGGGGCCACTTCACCAGTGGGTTACTTTGATTTCTAGTTAGTGTAGCTCAGTCTGTAGGATAGAGGGATTCATGCAGTCGGCCATACAACTAGCAGTGGACGTATGAGACCCCAACTGACAATAAGCGTTGGCAAAGCCAATAGGTCTGGCGTTGGCCGCCAGCCTTTTGGCAATTCTTGTTTTTTCATGGTTTTTGCAATTCTTGTTTTTTCATGGTTTTTGCAAAACTTTATCCTTCGGGAAACTGCCGGGCCTTCATCAATCTAAACAAAAACATTAGCTAACAGCAAAAATGTTTTTGGGTCTCAAAAAGCACACATTACCATAGTACCCCCTAGCACTGAAGGGAACTACTTTGTGTGTGGATGTGCTGCTTGTGAAAGGGCAGCATGACGTAACTCCTTTTGGAGTCAGCCAGTGGCTGAAGTGGGCTGACGTGTTGCCCCTTGATGCATGCTGGAGTGGGTGGAGGAAAAATGTGAAAGACAACCACAGACATAGTTTAGTAAAATCAAAAGGTCTTTGCTAACACAAATCTAACACAAATCTAAAGAAGCCAATTATCTGCCAGCCTCTTGCCTTTAAGAAAGAAGGCAAGACAGAAAGAAAGCGTGAAAGAAAGATGGCAAGAAAGCAAGGGAAGGAAAGAAAAGAAGGCAAGAATATAAAAAGAACGGAAGGCAGGAAAGAAAGAAGGAAGAAAAAAGAAAGAAGGAAGGAAAAAAGAAAGGCCGACATTTAGGGTTGCAAAGATGGAGCCCACTCTAACTCTTTTAGCCCTGTCAGCCTTAGGGTGGTCTTCCCTCAAAACATTTTGCCTTCATCCCTCCCTTTTTTGCTGAATTTGTTGGCCTTAGGACTCTGTCACTTTACCACTGCTGAACAGTGCTATAGTGCTTGTGCTCTCTCCTTTAAACATGGTGAAATTGTCTTATACCCAATCAGCACACTTAATTTACTTGTAAGTCCCTAGAAAACGTGGTACTACATGTATCCAGGGCCTGTAACTTAAATGCTACTAGTGGGCCTGCATCATTGTTTGTGCTGCCCACTTAAGTAGCCCTTTAAACATGTCTCAGGCCTGCCATTGCAGCCTCTGTGCGCAGTTTTAAACTGCCATTTTGACCTAGCAAGATAAACATTTTCCAAGGCCAAAATCTTCCTTTTTTAATACATATAAGTCACCCCCAAGGTAGGCCCTAAACAGCCCATAGCGCAGGGTGCAGTGTATTTAAAAAGTTGGACATAGGCTTTTAAGTTTTACATGTCCTGGTAGTGAAAAATTCCTAAGTTTGCTTTTCACTACCTACCTCTCCCATAGGATAACATTTGGGTTCCCTTATTACATTCATAAGTGGTAACTTTCATTTGGGAGCAGATAGGAATGTCGAGTTTGCTGTCTATGGAATTGTAAATTAAAACACTCTTTAATGGTAAAGTCGGATTTTAAATCACAATTCTGAAAATGCCACTTTTAGAAAGTGGCAAAAAGAACAACTGATGGTCGGAATGTTGAACAATGTCAAACATTCACCCCAGTACAGAGATCTGGGCCTAAATCCATCGTTTTTTGCTCCCCATGCCATTCCAGTTTAATCCCAGCCATATGCAAATCAGTCTTGACCCTGCTCCCAATGGGAACAGTCCAACCCAAACTGTCAGGCCAGGTCCTCCCTGGACTGAATATATAATGTAAACACAGAGGCCCCCTGCTAATGAGGTAACGTTCCTTAAGGCAGGGCTCAAATGACTCAATGTAAATACTTAAGGCAACAATTATACAACACACATATTACGATTTAAATGATAAACTGGAAAACATATTGAAAGAAAGAACCAACAAATACAATTTTTTCTTGAGAAAGTACAAAATATATTTTATTGATAATCATTTGAGCAATAAAAATAACCCAATCATACTGTTCCATTCATATCTGCAGTCATACGTCTCATACAATCTAATCTCTATTAAAAACAACAATTTGATAACAGAAATGATCGTGATCATTAATATCCAGTTGTCATGTCCATAAAAGAACAGTGTGGCACAATTACAATTTGACTGTTGTATTCTACGCGCGTTTCGGCACTGGAGAGTGCCTTCGTCAGGAAAAGGCCACAGTAAATCAACGGTGATATCTGTAAAGAAAATACTTCATATAAATGGTTCTTTCTATTGATTAGAACAAAGCCGCTTAAAAGCGTGCAATAATCTTATTGTGTTTGCAGTTAACGGACATGATCAGGGCGGTAAGTTAGAAATGTCACAAATTGACAAAAAATTGATTGACAAAAGATTGTGGCTGAAATTAGAAAGAATATCTCTGGGATAATACAGGAAATACAGGAAAGAATACAGTTATTCGTAATATATACATAGATCAATTAAAGAAAGAGAATAATGGAATAAAGTTAATAAAGAGAAGAAAACTAGAGAAGTTAAGCTTATGTATATAGCACGTGAATGGTGATAAGAGAAAAGGAAAGAACCACAACCAAGAATGTTTGAATTAGAACTTCACCATAACTAAAACCTATTGTGTCCCTAATGGTGAAGATAGTTTAAACAAAAATAATCTTTACCCTGTTTTTGTCAGAGGTGCCCGAGCTGTATCTACGGATTGCGCAGCGATTTTTCCTGTGGGCTATAGTTTTTAAACTAAAAGATAAAAGCATAACCTTTATTAACATCTCGTGTATGGTGCTATCATGTTTTTGTCCATATTCACAGTGATAGATACCTTAAAGGATTTTACTTCAGGTATCAGGATATATACTGCAATTACGTCAGGACAATATAATGCTGACGTTAGATTCTTTAGAAGGGGCTTCCATGACCGATTACTGAAAAAAGAGAAAACAATGTTGCGAGATTTACAATGTTTTTAGTTTGTTGTGTTGAGGTTAGTATTCAAGTAAATACTATAGTTAACTCATTCTAATTTTATCTGACTTGGTTCTTGACCTTATGTCCTAGTCAGTTCTGTTATATGCTATTCATGATGGTACTCTTAAGATAACTAGCCCGTTTTAAATGGTTCCAGTAACCAAATTTAAGTGCCATGCTGATTATTTAGAGAAGAATGTATCATGTACTTGCATCACTTTGCAAAGAACGATTCACAAAAATAATTGATTCTGAAAAATGGAAAGGCAAGAAACAACAGTATTAGATCTCTATAGTATGTGACTTGCCTTAAGAGAACTAAAGTATAAAGTTATTATGGCAACCTGAGAGTTCGCTACATATATTAAACTTACAGGCATGTTTACAAGAACTATGCTTGTGCTGAGAGACATGAAGAGTAAAGATATGGTGGCATTTATTACGTTTGCGGTAAAATCTAAAATGGCCACAAGCGTCCGCTGTAATATTAGGAAAACTCACTCAGCGTATGGCGACAAATTGTTGAGCTAATAATATTGAAAACAAATTTGGGGGACATATTGGTGCGGTAATTTAAACCGTTCTAAGAGACTATCAGATATGTGAATTATAGTCATCGAGTGAAAAGAATCCCCCATGGCGAAAAAACATTATTAATAATTTGTGGGTCTGCTTACACGAACTGAATTAGATTTTCAAAATACAAGATGACTCAAGAACTATGTAAATGATAACTAAATAACAGCCCAGCAGTGACAAACATCCGATTAAATAATAAGTAATGAATACAGTTCTCGTTTTAGTTGTTAACGCCGGATATGCTAATAGTGCCCGCTATTCGCAGTGCAATAGAGGGATACTCAATCAGCCTGCGTGTACTAAGTTCACGAAAGAATGTTCAGGGCAATGACTTACTTTTTTGTCGATGCTGGGTCGCCGGATATGGGATTCCTTCTCAAGTCTTAGCCGTGTGTGAGGACTAACCGGAACTATGAAGATTTCCGCATTATAAGCGGCCGGAGCCAGTCACGTGATGTTTTGCGGCCAATCAGGCACAATAACGGCAAAAACTTTATTGAATCGCAGGTTGTTGACATGTGAATGTAAACCTTGGATAAGAGGCTATATTTAACAGCTGCCTGCTACTTCTTTTTGCTGCAATATACAATGGTGTTCAATATCCTAAGAAACATATTTGTATTGTGCCTCGAGGATGTTGGGGATTATTTATTTAAGATTGCCAATAGTTTGATTATATTGAAATTACAATTTTTATCTCTTCTTGTAATTATACTCTCATGAGAGTTTAAGTACCATATGGAGGTAACCCAAAGACAATAATGGCTAGATTTATAGACATTGATGGAAACGTTCAAAAACAACAATATATGGTTGTGAACGGTCTATTTTCAACCGTGATACAAATACAGTATTAGAGCTGGCGCCCTTCGGTTTAATCAGAGGATACAGGATATTGGGTGCATCTATTCTACATATCAGATACATATTAGACTTTTTTAAGTCAACTATGACAATGTATCAAGGACAATTAGATCATGTACTGGTATATAGATCTATAATACCTAAAAGAATCCAAGGTATAAAAATTGAATCTAACGTCAGCATTATATTGTCCTGACGTAATTGCAGTATACATCCTGATACCTGAAGTAAAATCCTTTAAGGTATCTATCACTGTGAATATGGACAAAAACATGATAGCACCATACACGAGATGTTAATAAAGGTTATGCTTTTATCTTTTAGTTTAAAAACTATAGCCCACAGGAAAAATCGCGCTGCGCAATCCGTAGATACAGCTCAGGCACCTCTGACAAAAACAGGGTAAAAATTATTTTTGTTTAAACTATCTTCACCATTAGGGACACAATAGGTTTTAGTTATGGTGAAGTTCTAATTCAAACATTCTTGGTTGTGGTTCTTTCCTTTTCTCTTATCACCATTCACGTGCTATATACATAAGCTTAACTTCTCTAGTTTTCTTCTCTTTATTAACTTTATGCCATTATTCTCTTTCTTTAATTGATCTATGTATATATTACGAATAACTGTATTCTTTCCTGTATTTCCTGTATTATCGCAGAGATATTCTTTCTAATTTCAGCCACAATCTTTTGTCAATCATTTTTTTGTCAATTTGTGACATTTCTAACTTACCGCCCTGATCATGTCTGTTAACTGCAAACAAAATAAGATTATTGCACGCTTTTAAGCGGCTTTGTTCTAATCAATAGAAAGAACCATTTATATGAAGTATTTTCTTTACAGATATCACCGTTGATTTACTGTGGCCTTTTCCTGACGAAGGCACTCTCCAGTGCCGAAACGCGCGTAGAATACAACAGTCAAATTGTAATTGTGCCACACTGTTCTTTTATGGACATGACACCTGGATATTAATGATCACGATCATTTCTGTTATCAAATTGTTGTTTTTAATAGAGTTTAGATTGTATGAGATGTATGACTGCAGATATGAATGGAACAGTATGATTGGGTTATTTTTATTGCTCAAATGATTATCAATAAAATATATTTTGTACTTTCTTAAGAAAAAATAGTATTTGTTGGTTCTTTCTTTCAATATGTTTTCCAGTTTATCATTTAAATCGTAATATGTGTGTTGTATAATTGTTGCCTCCCTGGACTGAAACCAGATCTCTTGACTGGGAGTGAACGTCTGATTTAATCTGCATTCCGTCCATCATTTGTGTGCGTAGCACTTTTCTCCCTAAGTGGGATGGGTAAGCCCAAACGTGGGTCCCTTGCTCACTGTGCCACTGGATTCAAGCGAGCCTGGCTGATGAGGGGTAATACCCCGAAATCGGTCCCAGGATGTTTGTTTCCGGTCCAGGGAAAGACCTGGCTTGGCAGTTCGGGCTGGACTGTTCCCATGAGGAACAGGGTCAAGACTGATTTGCTTATGGCTCGGTATAAACTGGGGTGGCATGGTGAGCAAAAAAACGATGGATTTAACCCTCATCTCTTGACTGGGAGTGAATGTATGATTTATTCAGCATTCCGTCCATCATTTGTTTGCGTAGCACATTTTTTGCCCTAAGTGGGATGGGTATGCCCAGACGTGGGTCCCTTGCTCACTGTGCCACTGGATTCAAGCGAGCCTGGCTGATGAGGGGTAATACCCCGAAACCGGTCCCAGGATGCTTGTTTCCGGTCCAGGGAAAGACCTGGCTTGGCAGTTCGGGATGGACTGTTCCATGAGGGGTCAAGACTGATTTGCATATGGCTGCGTCTAAACTGGAGTGGCATGGTAAGCAAAAGAACTATGGATTTAACCCAGATCTCTTGACTGGGAGTGAATTTATGATGTATTCAGCATTCCATCCATCATTTGTTTTCGAAGCACTTTTAGAAAGTTGGCATTGTCTTGTCCTAACCATTTGGTGCCTGCAACCTAGGTCACATGATTAGGTGTAGCGGGTCTGTTTGTATTGCTGCCAAACAGTGATACAAAGAGAATCCATTTGTTGGCAGGATAGGTCACTCTGACTTAACGAGGGGGACGTGCTGCCACCTACCACATTTGCATATCACAAAGGCTCTGCCTGAGCACTCTCACAAAGGGTTTGTCACTAGTCTATTGTGTCCCAAGACAGGATGGGGCCAGAAAAGGGAGGAAGGGGATGCCTGACACCTCCGTGAGGTGGAAGCCTCTAGAAACCTCTCCTACTTCAAAGTGGTCACCAGGTATACATATTGGGCCCTTAGACCAACTCTTCAGTACACATCTGGACGTGTTGAAGACTCGGAGAAGGACTGCTTTGCTGCAAGAAGGACTGCCACTCTGTTGCCATGCTGTGTTGCTCTGCCCTCCCTTCTGCCTGAGTTAAGAGAACTGGAGCTGCATCTTGAACCCAGGACCCTCAGAGTGAATCCAAGGGCTAGTTAGCTGGCCTCCTGATCAGAGCCTCAGGAACAGAATAGACTCCAACAATCTTGAACCCAGCACCTGTACTTTGCCTGCTGTGCGTGCTGCCCTCCTAATTGGTGCCACCCCAGTCCTGGACCCTTGGAATTAGGCCTGAAGGTGCTCTGCCAGCCCATCTGTGGTCCCAGCAGAACTGACGCAGTGCAAATATTGCCTTGCAAAACTCCACATCAGGACCGCTGCGCCATGCATTTCCGTTGCAGGACCTCTCAATGCAGCTCAGGATTTCCTCTGAACTACAGCCGCGCAGCGCATCCTTTACGCAAGCCTTCGCATCGCAGGTCCCTCGTTGACGGCATCCTTGACAACGACGCAGGACTTTGCAACGCAAGCCCCGAAACTTCTTTGGAACCAGCCAGTGTGCGGTGCATATTTGATGCAGGACTTCACATTAAGTTGGGATGTGTCCTGTGCTCACTTCGGAAGCGTTCTGCTATCACATTAGGCTCTAAACACAACAACACTAAAGTAATTATAAAGTGAAAACAAAACACCGACACTGAAGGAAATTACCTGATGTGCTTGTTGTGAGAGAGCAAAATGCAGTCACCGAAAATGAAGTTAACTAGTGGCTTAATTAGGCTGACCTTATGATGTAGTTGGCGAAAGCAAAATGTGAATGACACAACAGACCAATGGATGAAGAGAGGTGGCTGAAAGCCCCTTTTAGTAAGTATGGTATATGTATAATTTTAGTAAAATCAAAAGGTCTTGGCTAACGCCAGACCTAAAAAGGCAAAATTCTTAGCTGCCTGTTGTCATATAATAAACCCTAGCAGTTGCAGAAGTGGGCCTGAGAATGACACAGCCAGCTCTGTAGAGGAGGGAGTCCATGACTTTGGCTTCAGGAGGCCGCTACGAGATTCAGAAAGAGTGGGTCAACCCATCCTTTCAGAGCCGGAGTGAGCAGAGTATCTCTTTCTACCTTGCATAGTGCATATAATTGCATGACTTTGGAAGTACTACGTACGTAAGCCAGGTTATTTAATGAAGTTGCTTAGTGTTTGAGCGACACTGGACACTTGTATGTGCCACCGACACGCTTACCATCTATTATAAAATGATCCATTTGTTTGTTCTTGCAGGAGTGGTCTATTCTTATTTGTTTTGCACTCACATGATTGAACTTCTGTTGTATTTCTGTTTGCAGGAAATAATGTTTCTATAAGTATAAACGTGGATCCTAGGCATCCCACCATGCTTCCTGAGTGCTACTTCCTCGGAGCTGACCACGGTACGCACTTTTAATTTTGGTAATTTTTCATTGAATATTTATAGGGCAGTGTTTCTTTTAGATGTATATCAACCATAGGTCCTATTTTCATTAGGTGTGTCACTTTCAACTGCATTAATCCTTAGTTTTGATATGATTTATTTTTTATTGTAGCACTTTACATTGTGCATTAGCTTCAGGGCTCTTATCACAAAACAACTAATTCACACAATAAGCCTATAAAGTAATAACAAATAGCTCTAAATAGTAATACATCTACTACAAGTAAAAGACCTACAGATGATACGAGCTAAGGTCCTGTTTGGCGCCACCCGCACCTTGGGGCTTGGCGCCCTAAGTTGCATCTCTGGCAGGAGCCGTTTTTTCTCTCTCCCCCTTCGATGCCCCGGAAGCAATAGCAGTGGTCCGGTGACGTCATCCGAGGGCGCATGGAGTACCTCAAAAAGATATAAGTGACGGGAAGGAACAGGGAAATCCTCTTTGTCCCCTCCAGTGGCTGCTGAAGTGGTGGACCGGCGGCAAGTTAGAAACTGAAGGTTGGGGTCCCTGGCAGTAAAATGGCTGGGGATACTGAGATGTGGACTCTTTTTGTATGCACTGACTGACCCTTGGGTCAGGGCGAGCATTCAATGGGGCTCCGGGCTGGCGGGAGGGGGGACTGACCTGCTGGTGGTCCTGGCCTCTCCTGCCCTAGCCGAGATGCCTGTGTGTTAAGAAACGTTGGGGGTGCCCTGTGTTCAGGAACCCCGGTGAGGCCAAGGCGTTATGCGGTGCCCTGGTGGTAGTTACCTCTGGGATGGAGGGCAGAAAAGTTACTACTAATAAAAAAATGACATGCTGGTCAATGTGATACATCAATGCTGTCGGATGCCCTGGGTGGTACCCAGGGGCCAGTGCAAGTTGGGACCTGCTGGCACAGAGGGGTTCACCACAATTTGCGTGTCTTGATGGTTAATGCAATGTTTATAATGTAAATACAGTCCTTTACCTAAACGTAACCTTTGAATATGCTTACATCTACTGGCCATAAGTTAAGTAGTGAACAATGTTTGTTTTCGCTTATGCTAAGCAAATGATCAAGTTTATGATCTAATTAATAATGAGTACCTTACAGGTGAAATAAAGGACTACGCCGTGGATGATCAACAATCCGTGTTTTGTCGCTCTATGGTACAGGATTGTTGGGAGGGGGTTGATTTACAGTAAGTGGGGCGATTCGCACGTTGTATGCATACTATTCAAAATCAAATGTGGAAAATACCAGTGGCTTCACTTTTGCGCCCTTTCACTTTGGGCATGCGAATTTCAGGGTTACTTGATTTTCCATTGTTTACCAACTGAGGAGTCCGTCCTGAGAGGTAGGAATACTCCAGATTACAGGAATTTGTGAATGACCTGCAAGCAGCATGTGTGGTGAAAGTGTAATCTCTATTAGTTCAGTGCTCCTGACGTCAACGTACTGCTCTTCTCATGCGCGCCTGATGTAACTCCAGATGAACTGAACGCGGACACTGCGATTTGCCATTTTGCTCCCACCCGCTCATTTCGCTGCCCTGCTCACAGCACTTTAAGTGGAACCTAGGAGCAGGGTGCGAGGGGGGAGTTTAATACGGTTGGCTCTCTCGAAGTACTGCCTAACTTTAAAGTCAGCGAGTAACTAGAGAGGAAACCAGAGAGGCCGACACACTACCATTTCTTAACGATTGGTTTGCTAGATATAGGTCCCCTAAAGGGGTAAGCGTGCTGCTCCTGTGCCAGCTCAGCTCGGGGAGCCAGGAGTATTTAGGTGTGTGGCAGGACAAGTACATTGTCCATGAGAGTCTTATGTCTGCCTTTGGACGCAGCCTAAAGAATGAACTAAGTATGCAGGGAGAGAAAGAAGCCTATTGCACTGAGGATTACATGGAGACAAGTAGGATTACCGGCGCATTAAAAGGTGAAAGGGTGGTGGCGGCAGCAGCTACACATACTGCGAGGCTGGAGGTAAGTGCAAGAGGATCATGTGAAATATTTGTGATTCCAATAACGTCTAGCATGGAACGATCCCCTCTATAGCTGACATTGTGAGGTAGTGGCCAAGATTTGTTTTTAATTGACTGGTTTATGGACGCTTGGCCCTCCTTGTACATGAGCCAGAATAATTAAACGACTCCTAAAGAGAAAGAGGCTTGAGGATAGACTCAGCAATAATGGCCCCCGCCAGACCTAGAACTCGCCAAGGGTTGAATTTACAGCAACGGAATGGGGAAAGAAATGTGGTTGGAAATAAGACACAAGAAGGGGGTCCTATGGAAGAGAAGTCTGAGGCAAGGAATTACTCCCTTAAGGATCCCAAGAGGAATAACCTTAAAAAAAGCCCTACATTGAGTGTGCTTGGTGGCTCATCGGTATCAAAATCAATTAAAGATTTTGTGGGTAAGCATGTTAAAAACAATGCAGGCCCAGACATATATGTCACACTTCAGAGAGATCAGGACATAAGCAGCATGAGGAATGGAAGCATGCAGTCGCTCGACTTGACTCTACCCTCTTTAAACAATTCAGATCTTATGGAATGCAATCAGCCCTTGCCAGAACCGAGACTGTCCTCGTCACCCCAGTTGTTTTCCCCCACAGATAACAGGGTGATGCAAGAAGAGGCTTCTGGGGACACAAAGAACAAAGGTGGGATAAAAGGGTCGGCCACGGACAATTGGGAAGAATTTGGCACTTCACCAAACCAAAGTTTGGGAATGGTAAATAAGGAAGCAGAAGTATCTGTACAGCAGTCTACTCTAAATCTGGAGGTCTCAGCCTCCTCAAGTAGTTTAATGCTGGATATAATGTTAATCTCACAAAAGACTCTGCAAGGAATATTCGAGGTGACAGTGCAAAACAACGATATTATGAAAGCTCAAATCACAGCTGCAGAACATCACAGCAGAACTAAAACAAATAAATGACCTGATGCAGTCCCGCTTAAGGCCATTAGAGGAAAGCACGAAACCCATGGGCCATGAAGATGATGATCATGGGGAGGCAAAGGGGACACTTGTGAAGAGGAATTTATAACATCTGTTTATGTCTTCAAACATCCAATGTTGATAAAGAAACAGGAAGAGCCCACTATGTATAGACAGCGTATTCCTCGAATAAGGAGAATAAGAAAATGCCAAGGGAGAGGCTCCCGGTTAAGGAAAAAGCACTGAAAATGGGAAAGCAGTTTGCAAATGTTCCAAACAGGAATCCCCAAAGAATTACTCAAGCGTGCGCAAATAAGGCTATTAGGGAAAGGAAAAGGACAACGAAGTGGATGGCTTGGGGTTCAGGGATGGAAAAATCACTCACCCTTAAGCAAGAATGGGATTGGCAATTTTGGAAAGGAGGAAGAAAGAGTCAGAATAGGTAAATCAGGGTGGGTACTTTGAAAATGCGACCTTAGCAAGGGGAAAGGTAAAGGAAGCACAGATGGTGATGATGACCAAACAATGGCTAGGAATGGGTGGGATGCAAATAATTTGTGGGTTTACTTCGAGCCCATACAAAGGGAGAAAAAAGGCAAAAGAGCAAGGAAATTGGTCCCCCTGAATCGTGGCCAGTTATTATTCCAACTTTCTAAATGCCCCATCCTGAAAGCAATTTCATCAAAAGTTCTAAGGCATGTAGGGCTCACTAATGATAAATATGAGAAGGAAGTAACTAAAGTACTATTGCACTCAGAAATTGTCACAGCTGCGCTAGAGAAACCTGAAGCTGAGGTGCTAAAAGAAGGCATTACATTTGTAATGGAAAGAGAAATAACAGAAGTAGGAAACGAGCATAAAACCTTTTTGAGGCACCATGCGGGATTGATCCCAGAGCAAGCTATTCTAAATGAGCAAGGGAATGTGTGGAAGACATATAGAAAACAGTAAGAAAGGATCTTAAAAAGTAATCATCCCATACCACAGCCCAGAAGATTTTAGGAACAACAGTGGCAATCGCTTGGGTGCACTGTCCTCACCAACAGGCAGTGAGCTTGGTTGGCTGAGTGATTTAGACTAGAATAAAGAGCGGTCGCAAAGGCTAGGAATGTTTGTGGGTTTGTAAAAATGTCCTGTTTAGAAGTGTTTAAGGAGATGACCGAATGTTATGAGATTATGTCTCCAGGAAACCTGGCTGTGCGATGAACCACCTGCATTAGATAGGTTTATACAGGTCAGTAGAACAGCCAAGAAAATAGGAAAGGGGCATCTATCTGGGGGGTGCTAACATTAATAGCCACTAAGATGGCAAAAAAGGTATCACCGATAAAAGTAAGCTGTAATTGGAGGGTGGCCTGTAGAGTGCATCAGTATATCGCAGATAATAGATATGATTGCATGACAGTAATCAATGTGTACATTGAAGTGGGGGATGCAGCTGTATATGGCTTAGAATTACGAAGTTTTAAGGAAGATGTGGAACGGATATGCACTAACCACCCTAAGGATATGATCTTATTGTTGGGAGATTTCAACCATAGATTAGATCAGAGAACGGCTGATACTTTGTTTAAAGAGATTTTGTCCTCCTATAATATCAACTTAGCAAGCTTCCCTATAAGTACCATAGCTTCACGCAATGTTGCTTTAGGGAAGTACTTGGGTTCAAAGGGGATGTTTATTATCAATGGGCACACGTCTCTAGATCACCTAGCTTGTCAGACCTTTATAAATGGGACCCCATTGTGTACAATCGATTATATCTTTATGCATGCCTGATTCTTTGATAAGATTGGATGTTTCAATGTAAAGCGAACAGAGGGAAGTGATCATAAACCCTGCACCTGGAAATAATTATAGGGGCTGACAGAAACAGAGATGGGCTACTACCCCTAACAGGTAGAATACCACAAAAGGCTTACCACTAGGATTACTGAGAAACATCTAGCAGAACTGGCAAACTTCCAACAGAGTAAAGATTTGACACATGTTACAGCCAAGTGAATAGGATGATATGATGAATCTATTAACCAGGTGATACAATGCTTGAAGGTGGAGTTAAATGCTGTTAGAAATGGGGATCTCTAGTTGGCAGAGGTAGGTACCTTTGTCCAAGTAGGGACCCTTCTTCCTAGTCAGGGTAAGGGGGATACACTCCTAAAATAACCCCTGCTCACCCCCTTGGTAGCTTGGCACGAGCAGACAGGGTTATCTCAGAGGCTGTGTGTAAAACATTTGTGAACACATACAGTAATACAGTGAAAACACTACAAATGGACACCAAACCAGTTTAGAAAAATAAGTAATCTTTATCTAAATCAAAACAAGACCAAACGTCAAAAATCCACAACACAGTAATTAAAAATGACTTTAAAATGGTAGAAGACAGTTCTGTTCCAAGAAAATGTGGGATGCGACACTTTTACACAAAGTACCTTGGATGCGTCGAAAAATGCAAGCAAAAAGGGTCGCAGGGAAAGTAATGCACCAGCTCCTTACACTTGGGGAAAGTGATGTGTCGGTTCATTGCTCCGGGGGAGGTGATGTGTTGGTTCCTTACTCCGGGGGAGGTGATGTGTCGGTTCCTTACTGCTCCACAAGGGAGGTGATGCGTCGGTTCCTTACCGGAGAGGAGGTGATGTCAGTTTCTTACTGCATGGGGAGGTGATGCGTCGGTTTCTTACTGCGTCCCCCAACGATGCGACAGACTTGGTGCTTCGATGTGATGCGCGATGATCCGGTACTATGAGTGAGTTCTTCAACCGGGCCTGCGTCGGAATCGGTGCGGTGATCCCGGAAGTCAGAGATCGGTGCACAGGGTTCGTCGCACGGCAGGCACTTCAGCCGCGAGCAGGCGCTGCGTCGATTCTTTGGCAGCGGCGATGCATTGGAAAGTTCTTCTCGCACCGCTGCGATGCGTCGGAAATAGGCGATGCATCGATTTTCACAGTTCTTGCAGGTTCCAGTCCCAAAACAACCTCCAGAGGCCCTGAACACTGGCAGGCACCTCTCAGCAGGTCAGAACTCCTAGCAAAGGAGTTCAGGGGGGACTGCAGGTGAAGTCTTTGTGTCCCTGAGACTTCAGAACAGGAGGCAAGCTCAATTCAAGCCCTTGGAGATCTTCCTCAAGCGTTGGACACAGCAAACAGCAAAGTCCTTTTCCCTTTCCTTGGCAGAAAGTAGCCTCTGCAGGCCAACCCCAGACAGCAAATAGCACAGGGGCAGTATTCCTCCTCAGTTTCTCCAGCTTTTCTCCTTGGCAAAGGTTCCTCTTAATTTCCCAGAAGTGATCTAAAAGTCTGGGGTCTGGCCCCTCCTTTTATAATACAAAATCCTTTGTTCTCTGGAAGCAGAGAGTGTCTTTGCCCAGCCAAAACCAGTTCTGTCCTCACTGGTGCAGCTTCCTGGCAGGAGGTGGAGATAGCATTGTCCTTGGCAGACCAGGCCCATTCAGGTGTGAAAGAAATCTCCCCCCCCCTACTCTGAATGCAGCCCAGGTCTATTCAGCCCAGCCCCGACTCACCCTGGATAGGCAGGACACACCTCAACCCCCCCAAGTGGCTGTCTGAACAGAATGCACATCCCCAGCCCCTGTCACTCCAAAGCCAGACAGTCAATACATAACCTAGCAGAGGCACACTGGATGGTTAGGCAAAAAAAGACCTACTTTCTAAATGTGGTATTTTCAAACCCAGAATGTAAAAATCACCCTCACTAAAGGATGCATCTTAACATTCTGAGTTCAGGCATATCAAACTTTATTTTCCTATCTTGTTCCCATGGGCAGTTATGCTTGTAAGATGTTATAAGCAAACTCCCCATTCTATCCTATGTGGACAGATAGCCTTACAATAGTGAAAAACGAAATTGACAGTATTTTACTATCAGGACATGCCACGCACATCAGGGCATGTCCTACCTTTCACTTACACTGCTCCCTGTCCACAGGGGTACCTTGGGCCTACCTTAGGGGTGGCTAGCATGAAAGAAAAGGGAAGGTTAGGGCCTGGCAAGTGGGTGCACTTGCCAGGTCGACATGGCAGTACTAGACTGCACACAGGCACCGCAAACCCGCCAACCCCCACGGACCACGCACGCAACCTGGGAATCATCCTGGACTCCGAGCTCAAAATGGACCGCCAGATCAACTCTGTCTCGTCTTCCTGCTTCCACACCCTCCGCCTCCTTCGTAAGACCTTCAAATGGATCCCCCTCGAACACCGAAAGACCGTCACTCATGCCCTGGTCACCAGCAGACTCGACTACGGCAACGCACTCTATGCCAGAATAAACAAAAACCTCACCCGCAAGCTACAGAACATCCAGAACGCCGCCGCAAGACTGGTCCTCAACCTGCCAAAACACTGCCACATCTCCCAGCACCTGCGCACACTCCACTGGCTCCCTGTCGAGGCGAGAATCGCCTTCAAGATGCTCACCCACGCACACAAGGCCCTCCACGGCACCGGACCAGCATACCTGAACAGCCGACTCAAATTCCACGCACCCCAAAGGACCCTACGATCAGCCCAGCTCTCCTACGCCGTGGTCCCCCGCACCAGAAAGACCAGATCGGAGGCCGCTCCTTCTCCTTCCTCGCGGCCAAAGCATGGAACGCCCTTCCGCTCCACCTCAGACAGACATCGCTCCCCATCTTCGCAAGAAACCTCAAAACCTGGCTCTTCGACAGACCCCCTCCTTGATGGATGGAACCTGCACCCCTCCCCCCCCACCCCTAGCGCCTTGAGACCCTTACGGGTGAGTAGTCGGGCTTTAACAAACCCCTGATTGATTGATTGAATGGCAGGCCTGAGACCTTGTTGCAGGGCTGCTTGTGTAGATGGCGCAATCAGTGCTGCAAGCCTACTAGCAGCATTTGGTTTACAGGCCATGGGCACACACAGTGCACTGTACTAGAGACTTAACAGTAAACCAAATAGACCAATCATGGAAACACCAATCCATCATAACAATTTACAGGGAGAGCATATACACTTTAGCACTGATCAGCAGTGGTAAAGTGCCCAGAGTCATAAAACCACCAACAACAAGTCGGAAAAAATACAGGAGGAAGGCAAAAAGTCCTGGGATGACCCTGTAAAAAGGGCCAAGTCCAACAAATGCCGACAGGAATATACAGAAAAGGGTCCAAGAAAGTGCAAGAAATTAAAATGGTTGGTTTGATTGGGTGTGTAGACAATTAAAACAGATAAGGAAAGGGGAGAAACACCTTAAGATAAAATGCCAACCTCCTGAGGAGCAACAAGGTCAAATACAAAAAAATAAAGATAGAAAAAGTGTTAGAAATTGGGTTTCTGGTTGGCTGAGGTATGCACCCTGCCCAAGCAGGAACGACAATCCTAGTCGAGGAAAGTCACAACACACCCTAAATTATTCTGTTCTCACTCTCCGGTAACTTGGCACAGAGCAGTCAGGCTTAACTTAAGAGGCAATGTGTAAAGTATTTGTGCAACACTTAAACAGTAAATCAGTGAAAACCACAAAAGGACTGCACACCAGTTTAGAATAATAAAGAATAATTTCATAAATAAAACAATACCAAAATGACAAAAATCCAATGTGTAAAAGTCAAGATATGAATTTAAAAAAAAAAAATGCAAAAATAGAACTTGGAAACAAGTAGCGCCTGAAGAGTTAATTGGTCACGTTGGACCGGGACAAAGTCAAGAGTTTAGGCTGACCGCAATGGAGCGCGAGCCGAATAGAGGACCTATGCAGGGCCCGCTGAGCAAAAGTACCTTGATCCTGGTCGCAACAGCGAGATGCGTCGGTGATTCCCACGCCATTGGGTTGTTGCGCCACATTTCACGCAACTGCAGCGATGCGCCGGTTCCCTTGGTGAAGTGTCTGTTCCGAATTGCAGCGGTTCCAAATGCGATGCACCGGGTTTCCCCGCACAGTAGAAGCGATAAGTCGGTTCCAAGCAGTGATTCTGAGTGTGATGTGGCAGTTCTGAGTGCGATGCGCTGATCTGGTTCCTGCTACAGCAGTGACGCATTGATTCTGCTCTTGCAGCAGAGGATACGGCAGTTCCACTGGAGGAAACCTCTAGGTCCACTTCCAAGAGACCAGGACTGGGGTGGCATCAGTTGGCAGGACAGACTCACAAGCAGATGAGCCCAAGGGTTGGAACAGGAAGGTTCTAAGTCTTTTGTGTCCCTGAGACTTGGACAACAGGAGGCAAGCCAGCAAGCCCTTTGAGTCACTCTGGGTTCCAGTGATGCAGGTCCAGGCCTTCTCACCCAGGCAGAGAGAGCAGTAGGCAGCAGGGCAACACAGCAAGGCAAGAGTTCAGCAAACAGCAGTTCCAGCAGAGTGGCCGTCCTTAAGCAGCACAGCAGATCCTCTTCTACCTGGCAGAGTGGTCACAGTTCCAGCAGTGTCCTCAAGATGTGGTGTCATGGGTCCAGTACTTAAACCCAGTTGTGCCTTTGAAATGGGGGAGACTTCAAGAAAGCTTTGAAGTGCACAGAGGTCCACCCTTCCTGCCCTTGCTCCAGACTCACTCCAGGGGGGGGATATGAAGCACTTTGTGTGTGGACAGGGCCCAGCCTATTCAGGTGTTAGTTTGAGGCTGTGCCCAGCTCCTCCCTACTAATCTCCCAGGAAGATCCAGCAGTCACACCTAAGAGTATTTTGTGTGTGACTGCCTAGGGGGAGTTAACAGTGTCCAGCTGTCACCCAACCCAGACTGACAAAGACAGGCAGTAGGCACCAAACGGCTAAAGCAAGTAGATGCCAACTTTCTAAAAGTGGCATTTACCAAACTGTAATTTAAAGTCCATTTTCACCATAAATTGTGATTTTTAATTTGTGAGTCCAGTTTCACCAAACTTGAAAAGTCTATCTCTTCACAATTGGGAATTACACTTAAAAGATGTAATAAGGCAATCCCAATGTTATCCTATGGGAGAAAAAGGCCTTGCAGTAGTGAAAAACAAAATTGGGAGTTTTTCACTAGCAAGACATGTAAAACTTAAAAGTACACATCCTGCCCTTTAAATACACTGCACCCTGCCCTGTGGGTAATACAGGCCTACCTTAGGGGTGACTTATATGTATAAAAAAGGAAGGTTTAGGCTTGGCAAGAGGGTTTACTTGGCAGGTCGACATGGCAGTGTAAAACTGCGCACACAGGCTCTGCAGTGGCAGGCCTAAGACAAGGTTAAGGGGCTACTTATTAGCAGCGGCACCTCCGCTGAGGCGGAAGAGTGCTGCCCCACTGCTCTTTGAGCAATGAAAAAAGGAAAAATAAAATGATAATAACACTGTTATTATCATTTTTTTTCCATTGCAGGTTTGCGGGGCGGGCCTGGGTTGTTGTCACAGCTAGCAGGGGAGGAGTGGTTGGGCATTAAGTGCGCATGATGGTTTGTCTGGCTGTCTAGGGTCGGCCAAACAGTCATGCGCACTTTGCATGTTCTCCACTGGCTGTATTGTACAGCCTGGGTGTAGAACATGCACAGGCTCAAAGTCCCCTTCTGAGCGCCAAACCACGGCCCTCAGACCAATCACGATGCTGCTGTCATGGGGACAGCAGCATCGGGATTGGCTTAGGGGAGCCTATGTGTGCTTTCTGCTTCCTGCAGGAACAGAAGAGGACGGAGGTGAGGCAGCAGCCTCAAGCAAGGTAAGTCATTTTTTATTCATTTTTGTATCGCCCTCACCCATACTACTTTGTAGCAGCCGCCACTGGTACTTATGTGGGTAGCACAATCAGTGCTGTCGGCTCACTAATAGCATTTAATTTACAGGCCATGGGGACATGTAGTGCACTTTATTAAGGACCTGTAATGCTTAAATGTGCCAATTGGGGATGAACCAGTATTACCATGCTTAGGGGAGAGAGCACAAGTACTTTAGCCCTGGTTAGCAGTGGTAAGGTGAGCAGAGTCCTAAAGCCAGCAAAAACGAGGTCAGGAAAATGGAGTGAGGCAAGCAAAAAGTTGTGGGAAGACCACCCTAAGGCTGTCCGGTCTGACAAAGAGCCTACAATGAGTGATGCTGGTGAAACATGCTCGAAGCCATTGAAGCAAAAAAATGTGAAAAAAAAGTTTTGGATGCTTGTCCAACATGGGGCAGGAAGTGAGATGGGGAACTTGAGAGGTGTTGTTGAAGAAGAGGCATGGGTAGAACATTTAAACTAAATATATGGTGCTGGAGTTGAGGCGATGGAAGAGACTGTGGTTGACTGGAAGGGCGTAGCTGAAGGTATGAGAACTCTGTTCTCTGTGCATAATATCAAAAATATAGTATTTCGGCCTTGAAACTAACCAGAACGGCCAGACCGGACAACCGACCGGCCGTCATAATTAAAATAAAGGCCGATAGGTGGGCACATTTTTTCTATTTGTCTTTTCAGAAAATAATAGTTACAGGCCATATCCCACAAAATTGGAAGGGTGCCAGAGTAAGTCCAATACATAAGAGGAAGAACACCAAATATCCCCAAAATTATAGGTTGTTTAGTCTTTTAGACGCAGGTGAGAAATTGTTTTCAAAACTAATTTCAAGAAGTCTTACCGAATGGTCAGATTCTCACAATATCGCCCCAACAGAACAAGGGGGGCTTAAAAAAGGACACTCCACGATAGATCACTGTTTTAGCCTGTGGTCGCTTGCACAGAAGTCTATAGAACAAAAGGACAACTTGTTTTGCTGCTATGTAGACTTCCCTGCAGAAATTGGTTTGGTAGATCGACGTTTTATGGGAAAGACTGACCAAATTTGAAATCCCAGAGTCTTCTAACTATTATATAGGGTCTGCATTCACAAAACTGGGCTCAGGTAATTACTGATACAGGAGGAAGCCTGACCTGTAAAATGATTGGTAACGGACTGCACCAGGGATGCGTTTTAGCCCCGTTGCTCATTTACCTGTTCATTGCTGACCTACCGTCCGTTTTAGTCGCATCAAAAGGCCTCAGCCCAAAAATCGATGGTACCCATGTAGCTTGCCTTTTATACGCAGACGACCTTGTCATCATGGATATGACAGAAATAGGTCTGCAAAGTTAACTGAATACATTTATGGAGTACTGTAATAAGAAAAGGTTAGTGGTAAACATGGATAAGACCAAGGTGGTGTGTTTTGGGAAAAAAAGTGGAAAACTTTGAATGGTACTTAGAATATTTCAAATTAGAAATAGTCTACAAATATAAGTACCTAGGGGCATGGTTCAATAAGAGATTAAGGTGGAATTAAAATTTTGAATTACAAAGTTAGAGCCCTGGCATCAATAAGTGGATTTATAGAATTCAGTAAAGGATAAGGGATATGTCCCTAACACCAGTATTAACTGCCTATGCGGTCATGATTTGTCCACAGTTCCAGTATGGCGTGGTGTTATTAAGCCTAAGCAGCTAAATGAGCTGGGAATATGAAGAGGGGAAATGTTTGAAAAGTTTGCTGTCACCCCCGAGGTCCTCTACGATTCAAGCAATAAAACTAGAGACAGGATCAACATCATTGAGTTTTCTGGCCTATGCCGAGGTGGTAAGATTCTGGTTGCGCCTGGAAAGAGGAGAAGGGTAAAAGTTATCTTTACTGTGTGTAAACGAGATGACACAGGGTGAATTGATGTGGGCTAGGGGCGTGAGAAAACACCTGGATGGAATATATAGGTTATTGGGGCTGATGAGAATGGGATGTAACAATTTGCAGATTGGGACCAAAGGGGGGAACCACATGCATTAGTAAAAAAAAAAGCTAGAGTACATGAGATAATACATTTACAAGTGAAGTCCTCTGTTCATGTTAAGCTAAAGTCATGGGAAAGTGAGGAGTTGTTTACTTTTGTGGACGCATTACCAAACCGCAGGTATAGATCGGAGATTCTAAGATTTAGAATTGTTCTAAAGCCATGCCATAGTAACAGCAAGGTAAAAAGTATGGATGCAAAAATTGTGGACTGAGTAAAGTGTGCCACATCCTCATAGATTGCACAAAGTTTCAGACAGTATGGAAAGTAATTTTAAAGCCACCTTTCCTCAGATATGGTATCCGAGAGCATAGGCAAGCTGTGGCACTTCTAAATGATGTGAGGTATTTGGATGTGCCAAAGGAATATTCACGGTTGCTGTTAAATAGGTTTTATTAGTTTCTTAATTGGTATTTTTCTACTTTTATAATTGCAAGTGGTGATTTTATATCCATACACATGTATTGTGATGGTGATTTATAATATTGTTTCAAAAATTAATTGTACCAGATTTTAATTGCATATGTGTTATGATGGTCCGGTTTTAACACCTTTATGCGTTCTTTACAGACTAAGCTCCAAATAAACATTTGTCTGACTGACTCAGCCTGTTTTTCTCCTCAAATTACCACGTTTTGCCCAGTATTTCACCTGGCTTTTGGTGAAATAGTCGCAATCTGCAGAGTCTTGTTCCGGCCCTATCACAATTACCTTGTCACTCATAATGAGGGGCAGAGTCTCATGCGTGCTGCTCTTTCGTTAGCTTTTTTAGCAGAAATATAATGAGCAAGCACGCTGCCAACATGTGTACGTGGTCAGACCAATTATGCTGCCATTATTGAAACGTTGGATTTGTTTTGCTTCTTGTTGTCTTTTTTCATTTTGTAAGTCTTTATTATTTATTTAAAATTCCATTACAGTACATTATCGTAGTGGCCATAAAACGTGTGTAATCATAAAGGCACAACTCACACGCCATGTAATAAAAAGATTCGCCTCACAGGACCATGCTTTATACAAGTCCTAATTCATGTTTGAAGAGATACATCTTTGAATATATTTTAGTTAACACATACCATACTCTCATATCCAGGAATTAGCTAAATAAGATTAAGTATCTCATCTCACCTGACTACAAGAGAGCAAGATATGCTCATATATACCTATTTGCTTTTCCCACTTCTAACACATGAAATTAATTCAATATACACCTTACCAGAGTCCATTGGAACTTTAAAATATATTTTTGCTCCAATAACCTACCACGTCTCCGGCCAAAACTCTAGGCCCTTTGCTAGTCAGCAAATTCACCACAGGCTAATATTTCTAGATCCCCATTTTCAGCTGCAAAATTCTGCATCTGGTAGTTTACTCTCTAGATGCTGCGTAACCATTCTCCTCATGCTAATCCAATCTGAATGAAATAAAATAAGTTTTATGAAGTGCTAGGTGTCTCCTTTCACTTACCTTAATGGCTTCTCGGAAGCATATGGAGTTTGTCACTGATTTAGAAAAGTCAGCAGGGGATACACCTCACAGTGTGGCATGCCTTCTGCACCCAACATTTAGCCAGTGGCGTCATCTATATGTTAATTGTGATCTGTGCCTCGGTGCAGCCGAATTGCTACCCTGCCATGTCACCTTTCTACCATGACTGTTCGTATAGCACTTGTTGTACCTTTTCAATTCTCTGTTTTGGACCCTGAAGCACCTTACTGTGAGAATAGAGCATGGGTCAAGCACAGCCTCTTCACTTCAAGCATTTTACGGCTACACAGCAGAGTCCTCCCTAGCCCGCGGAGAGCCTGCAATTAAAGTTAGGACCCAGTATAGTCACATATCTCTAAACCTACCAACATCACTTGACTAAAAGCTGTCTGTTTAGAAGTTGCTCTTAGCAATACAGATCTGAGTCATCATCCCTGCAGAAAATACCTTGGCATACTCCATTTGTTAACAGTGCATTTAATCTGTCATCAGTATTTGTACATGTATATGTATAACAAATTCTAACATTGGACTGGTTTATCACTCTTGGCAGGTGCGAGTGTCTTCCCACAACATTTTAGGTTTTCTTACTGCCTGAAATAGCTGTAGATTGGTATCTTTTGGTTGGGTCTGTGTGGCAGTGGGTCTGTTCTACCTAATGCCAAGTGTTGATTCCTGTTGGTTGACTTGAGGATCCCTTTGTGACCCCATTTTGAGACAATTTTTGAGGTTTGTTTTTCTGATGTAAGCTGTAGAAATGTGACGTCCTTCTCATTCCTTTAGGGTGAATGGCTGTCCATTCACCATCAAGTTGTTTTGGAGGGCATTTAATTTATAATTATCTGGCTTTGGCACTTTGTTTTGTGCCTGAGCTTGAACTGTAATGTTTCTATTGTATTTGTGAGTGTTGATATGTGTGATAAATGTTTTTGTACTGTTGAGGAGCATTACTTTGCCAACTTAACAGTTTTGGCTCTGTGTTGTACATGCTGGGGGTGTGTCAAGCTCTAACATGTTCTGCTGTCTCTATGCACATAATGTTTGCATGTGTATTGGGTGAACTCTTGAGGAACATCAGTGTGCCAGCTTTATGGCGTTAGTGCACATTTAACCAGAACACACGTAGCATCCTGTGTTTAATAGTCAAAAATCTGCTTTGATGAAGGATGTCAGTCATTCATAAGCTGACATGCTATCATCTCACTTCAACAGGCCATTGTGGTTTACCTGGTTTTAGGCTTCTGACCAGCAGACAGTGAGCAAGAAAGAAAGGAGGGGGTGGAAAGAGTGACCATGATGGGACAGGAGCGAGAAGGTTAGATAAATATTCATAAGAGGAGTCCAGGCCTTCCAGAGTTTTGTAAGAAAAGGTTACTTGCCTTTGGTAAACATATAGCTGGTGGATACATAATCTTCCTGCAGACTGCTCACCTTATGAACGCCTATCCTACATGTGTCAGACTGATCCAGAAAACCTTTTCCCAGCAATACCTTCTGTGTGCTGTCGGGTTTCACCACATGACTTCCTCTGACATTCTGCCTATTGGACTAACAACATCTAAGTATATATGTTATCAGCTAGTTTGGCAACATCAGTTCCTCTGTTTCCACAGTCATCGAAACGTTCCAGAGCGCTCTTGGTTCGTCACTGATGAAATTTCTCCAATTTTGATAGCGTTCTAGGTCGAATGTTCCCTTAAAAAATCTATGGGTTTGAAACCTGTTGCAGATGCCACTTGAAGATGTGCTTGTTGGACCCACATGACGTCTGCTTCAGTGCATGACGTTGCATCCTCTGACTCCAGTGCTCAATACACCTAAAACCTGCTTCTAAGCTGGAGGTTAAGCTGTTTTTGCCCATGGCCTGCGGGGATTCGCCAAAACAGTCCCCTTCACTTGCACACAAGTGTCCTAGCAGAGAACAATTTCCCAAAAGATCTTCCTACAAAAAATGCCATAGGGGAAATTAATTGACCTTCGGTAGCCTAGCTGCTACTTTGATAGAACACCATCTCTCGCCATGGCTACACACCCCTTCTGGGAGTAACATATCACCAGGATATCCAAAAGATTTTGAAATAGACTTTGCTCAGTTAACTAGAAAGGCGGGATCCCTTGCTGACTTTTTTTCATGCCATTATATTTTTTTCCTTCGCAGCCCATCGATCAACCAGTCTCCTCTTTGTACGCATTTTTTGTCAGACCCCCCCAGGATTTTGCAGCCAGGAATAGCAAATTTAGCGAAAAAAGCATATTTTTGCATGTCTCAAACCCGCAAATTACTGGTATATTTGCGGCAGGCTGAAAATGTGCCTGTCACAAAAATACCGCTCCGTGCTTAGCCGGTCACTGCTGGAGAATCTGCCAAGTCACAGCCTGTGACCCAACAAAGTGTCCAGCAGCACCCTCCTGCGCAACAGGGGGGTGACTCGTCTGGAGGTGGAAAGAGAGAACAGATGAGTGTCCTGGGAATAGACGCCGGGGGGAAGAGGGGTTTCGCCACCCGAGTCAAGGGGGAGATGGGAGACACCGGAGAAGGTGGGGGTGTAGAAGACTGAAGGGGCGGCAGGGATACGATGGTTGCACGAGACAAAGGGACATTGGGAAAGGAAGTATGTGGAGTAAGGGAAGTAAGCATGGAGCAGGGCGCTGCCTGTTTGTACAGGAAGAGGGACCTGTGCATTTGTAAGGTGTTTACGGGCAGGCGACAGAGGTACTTAACACTTCCGCTGCCTTCTGGCCTGTTACTCACACCCTCCTTTAATTGGCTCAGCAGCAGCGCAGAACCAATAAAAGGACTATCAGCCCATTTATTTTTTAAATTACATTTTTTGTGGGTACCTTTGTGTAAAAAAAAAACCAAAAAAAAAAAAAACAATTGTAGGAATTTTAGAAAAGTGCCGTTTTCGGAATCCTGGCAAACCCCAAGCTCTCTGAGGATGACATGGCACAGCTGCCCTTTTTAGGTCTCGCCTACACAGTGCGCATGCGCTGCATAGGAGGAGACCTTGGAATCAATTCGCTTTTTCGCCCAAAAACGTGCGCGCTTTGCATTGCTTTCAATGGCAACGCGTGCACGTTTGGCGTTTCCCTTGCGGGAGCGAGCTTTGGCGACATCTGTTTGTAATTATCTTGCAAACAGATGGTAATTATCTTGCAAACAATGCCTTTTATTTTTGTCTTCGTTATTAAAACATAAATAAAAGGCATTGTCATTTACAATGCCAATAGCTTAAACTCTCATAAATGCAAGACCTATTGCATTGCAAATGCTTGTTTTGATAATGGTGTTTGACAGTTACTGGAGTAACCATTATTTCCCAAAACATGTTCATTTCATGAGCCGTCAAACTGCTATTTGCACTAAATAATCGCATTAGGGGCCGCACGCTTCTTTTTTCAGGTCTGACTGTAGACAACTTTAGCTGTTGCCAGAGCTCATGTACACCTAAAATGTACATTGTGAGTGGAGTTTGAGTGAACCCTTTCAATCATTGCTAGAAGAAAGTGGAATTCACATTTTAGATCAGGCCAGAAGACCATGAAGAGCATTTCATTCTCATTTTTGCTAGTGGGTATTTGGCTTGTTTAATATACCTTAGTAAAGAGTGGTTCTGATTTCAGTGCACTGACCGTAACGCAAAGGATCCAAGTACTACAATGGAGACACACTTATGCTTAACCGGTTTCCACAATCCTGATGTTGCACAAATGCAGATTTTGGATATTTGGGCCATTTTCTAGGTCGGACTGACTGTGGTGTACTCCCCAGCCTGACATTAGTCGCCATTTTGGTTTCCGCTCTAGTTTCTGGGCCAGTGTCAGCCCATATAAGATGGCCTACTGCGCGACCACGCAGAGAACGTGCCAAAGGCAAGCCAGTCTGTACCCCTCTGACGCCAGTCATGCTGTTGGTTGGACAAAAGAGGAAGAATCTTCTAGGATGCCACATAAGGTAAATGTAATCAAGTATTCGAATGGTCACCTAATACAAATAGGCAGAGACTACCTAGGGTTCAGCCTTGGGGTGTTTGGGGAGAGTAGAAACAGCATAAACCCTGGGAAGGAGAGCCGTCACTACTGGATCAGGAGTCGAAGCACTTGTTACAATGCAGGCTCATCAATACACATTCTTTAGTGAAACATGCAGTTGAAATTAACCTTCGGTAGGCCAGAAACCTCAATGTTTTATTCTTCACGGAACCATGTGTGAAGCAAGAGTTCAACGTTGACTTTGGTACAACATTCCCTGATGGGTATAAGGTCGTTCACCGTGCTCACATTGGTCGAAGAGGAGGTGGAGTAGCCATGGTTTTTAAAGACTGCTGGGGTTTTAGGTCATGACAATTGGACATTTTTGAAGAGTATTAGACCTGGCACCATTGGCGTGGGTCTCCTTTCCATTTTTTTTGCTGTTGCCTCCTGTGTTTTTGCTGGTCTATATGCTTTGGGCACTTTGCCACTGCTGTTCAGTGCCAAAGTGCAAGTGCTCCCTTTATAAATTGTTATGGATTAGTGATTCCATGATTGGTATATTTGATTTACTTGTCAGACCCTAGTATAGTGCACTATGTGTGCCCAGGGCCTGTAAATCAAATACTGCTGGTGGACTTGCAGCACTGATTGTGCCACCCACAGAAGTAGCTTGTAAAATGTGACTCAGGCCTGCCATTGCAGAGCCTGTGTGCAGTCTGGGACTGCCTTCTCGACTTGGCAAGTGCACACACTTGCCAGTCCCCCCTAAACCTTCCCTTCTCTACATATTAGTCACCCCTAAGGTAAGCCCAAGGTACCCCTGTGGGCAGGGTGCATTGTATGTGAAAGGTAGGAGATGCCCTGATGTGTGTGGCATGTCCTGATGGTGAACTACTGCCAATTTCGTTTTTCACTATTGCAAGGCTTTCTGTTCCCATAGGCCAGAATGGAGAGTTTGTTTATAACATCTTATAAACATAACTGACCCTGGTAACAAGATGGGAAAATAAAGTTTAGTATGCCTGAACTCAGAATGTCAAGATGCATCTTTTAGTGAGGGTGATCTTTACATTCTGTGTTTGAAAATACCACTTTTAGAAAGTAGGTATTTTCTCTCCTAGCCATCCAGTGTGCCTCTGCTAGGTTTGTGTATTGCATGTCTGGCTTTTGGATAACAGGGGCTGGAGAAGGGCAGTGGCTCCAGAAGTCTGATGAGTCAGGGCTGGGCTGAATAGACCTGGGCTGCATTTAGAGTAGGGGGAGGAGATTTCCTTTTCACCTGAATGGGCTGGTCTGCCTTCAACAATGCTGTCTCCACCTCCTGCCAGGAAGCTGCACCAGTGAAGACAGAACTGGTTTTGGCTGGGCACAGACACTCTTTGCCTTCAGAGAACAAAGGATTTTGGTGTTTAAAAAGAGGGGCCCAGACTTTTAGATCACTTCTGGGAAATCAAGAGGAACCTTTGCCAAGGAGAAGAGCCGGATAAGCTGAGGAGGAATACTGCCCCTGTGCTGTTTGCTGTCTGGGGTTGGCCTGCAGTGGCTGCTTACTGCCAAGGAAAGGACTTTGTTGTTTGCTTTGTCACCTGCTTGAAAAAAAGATCTCCAAGGGCTTGAAACTGAGCTTGCCTCCTGTTCTGAAGTCTCAGGGACACAAAGACTTCACCCCCTTCTGACTCTCGGTATCTGGAACTGTTGTTTCAGCTGCCACAGAAGGAAATTGCAACACCGACGCTGGCGAGCGACGCCGTAACTTGCACCGGAGCCGTGGGCACCGCTCGTGAAGAGCACGACGCACCGCCCCGACTTGCGGCGTAGTCCCGACTCCTGCTGCTGTGCCGCATCGACTCCGAAACCGACTTCATCAATGCGGAGCCGATCCTCGACGTGGGTGACTCCCGAATCCATCAACAGCGCACCGTCGTAAGGAATAGAGGCTTCGGCGCCATCGTGACGTCACCTCCCCGACGCAGTAAGGAACCGCCGTCTCACCTCCCCTGCGCCACAGTAAGGAACAGAGGCTTCACCTCCCCTGGGGTCCTAAGGAACCGACGCCGCGAGGCGCCAACGAAGCATCACCTCCCCGACGCCGTGCACCGCCTTTGCTGTCATCGTTTCCAAAGGTACTGTTCTTTGTGGGCCCGACGCCGCGCACCTCGCGGGCGGCGCCGTACTTTGGGATTTTCATTGGTCACGACGTCGTTATAACTCCAAGTGGAGGTATTTGTTGCTAGGAACTTTATTTGAGTGAATAACCTATTTTTAAGGATATTTTTAATACTGTATTGTGGATTTTTGTCGTTTGGTCTTGTTTTGGTTTAGATAAAGATTGCTTATTTTTCTAAAGTGGTGTGGTGTCCATTTGTAGTGTTTTCACTGTGTTACTGTATGTGTTCACAAATGCTTTACACACTGCCTCTGAGATAAGCCTGTCTGCTCGTGCCAAGCAACCAAGAGGGTGAGCAGGGGTTATTTTAGGAGTGTATCCCCCTTACCCTGACTAAAAGCAAGGGTCCCTATTTGGACAAAGATACCTACCTCTGCCAACTAGAGACCCCCATTTCTAACAAAGAGCAGTAGCGGTCGGTGGTGGGAGTGCCGCCGGGCGCTGACGTGGGGCGGGGAGGGGCAGGGTGGGGGGTAGTAAACTACGGATTACGGCCGATTACAGGTAAGTACACATATAAATAAATAAAACGAATTTCGTTTCTCGTGCTGCATCGCCAAATGCGATGCAGCGCGAGAAACGAAATTAGTTTTATTTATTTATATGTGTACTTACCTGTAATGGGCCGTAATCCGTAGTTTACTACCCCCCACCCTGCCCCTCCCCCGCCCCACGTCAGCGCCCGGCGGCACTCCCACCACCGATCGCTACTGACAAAGAGGTATAGCTTTTAGGCTTCTTGCTGATGGGGTCAGCTGTTAAGTCCTTCTCAAGGATTCTCTTGTTATCGTCCCTCTGGTCCTTCTTTAACTTTTGTGCTATCCTTTACAGATTTCATTTTTCCCCCAAGCCCTATCCCACTCGACATTTTTCATACTTGGTGATTTTAATGTCTGGGTGGAGAAAGCGGATGTATCGACCACTGCGGGCCTATTGGGATCATTAGAAGCCTTAGGCATGCAGCAGTTTGTTTCAGGTCTGACATGTGCTCGGACATACATTGGATCTTATTTTTTGGACCAGAGGGACTTACCTCCTCAATAGGAATACAGCCCCTAAGTTGGGAGGATCATGCCCTGATCTACTTTCAAACCAGAAAGGTAGAGGTGGCGCTTCCCGGACTTCAGACAAGCAGGCAAGGTCTGCGGAGACTGGTACCAGCTCTCAAACCAGACATGCATTAAAGCTTTTGAAACTCCTGTAAATGATGATGCTTACCTTTCAGTCAATGACCATAGTCAATCTCATGGCTGTGATTAGAGGATGTAACGATTCAGATTACATTTTGTCTATAATTGTTCCCTAGTCTGATTTGTTATTGTTTTTGTGTCTGATTTTTCGTTACAGACTTCCATCCCATGCCAAGATGTTTGACAGATAAACGCAAATACAGTATCTTTGGAATCCATTCCAAGATCTATTTCTTCGATATTCAAAATGTCCTCTATCATGTCAGGAGAAAATACTTTTGCCTTCTGTCCTCACCCTAATTATATCAAATCTCTGCAAGCATTGAGATGTTTTTCTCCTGCGTGTTCTCAGCTAAAGAGAGTTACTTTAAATAGCTCTGCCTTTGTGGCTAAAAGAGAACATTAAGAACGACAAACATCTACATTTTATTGTATCACATATACGCTGCTCGCAAACACGTGTGGGGGCACGAAGAGCTTTTCGCAGGAGCAAAGGGAGCTGGAAAGCCTGTAGTTCCACTTACGCAGGTAATACAGTTTAAATATGCCCTAGATAAGGTATTGCTGATCAAAAGCAAAGCGTCCTGCAAAAGACAATCTGCGCCTCAGTATACGGAACAAGTTAAACAGAATTATAATAAAACTAGAAAGAATGTGGTGCAGGAACTACTTATCGGAGGACAAGGAGCTCTTAAGGACCGCACTAAGAGCTTGTAAAACAAGCATCTGAACAGCTAAAGATGAGTATTATGCAATGGCTTTTCCGGAAGCTCCGAATGGTACTGGCAAAGTCCTTGAGATAGTGCATGGTCTTTCTACTCCAGACTGCACTAAGCAAATACTAAAGTCTTCGGAAATGTTGTGTGATAAGCTTGCAGAGTTCTTTGATAATAAAGTTTGTGCTGTCATTTCTACCATAAAGCCATCTCTTCCTGTGGTCAGGCCTTTACCTCAGAAGATTAGTCTTCCTTGCAGGACTCCCGATTCCCCTCTGATTGAATTAGAGGTTTTTGGGCTGATATCTGAGGATTGCTTCAGAGCCACAGCTCTTTCAATTGCATCGGGTTCACCTTAGAATCTCTACCTCCAAGGGTCAGGAGAACACTAGCAGACTTCTCCCATTCTCCTAGCTATTTGCAGTCAGTGTCTGGAAGAGGGTATAGTTCCTCAAGCATGGAAAAAGGCCCTGGTACTCCTATTGCTAAAAAAATGTGTCTGCTGCCCTTTCCGGTTCAGATCTTCGAAAGGTTTGTCTCCGATTACCTAGAAACTCATTTCCTCTTGCATGAGGCGCAAGCAGGATTTTGACCAGCTCACGGAAGGGAGTCAGACTTGGTGTCGGCTGTGGATGAGTTATGACTGGCAGTGGATGAAGACCAAATGGCAGCACTTGTGCTCCTTGATCTGTCAGCTGCTTTTGACACTGTGAATCATAAAATCTTGATTGCTAGATTTACAGAGATGGGGTGATTGGCAGAGCTCTGGATTGGATTCGGTCCTATCTGGAGGACCTATCGCAAGCTATACAGATGCACCCATTTTGCTCTTACTTTAAGCCAGTTGAACGTAGGGTGGCCCAGAGCTCGGCTTGTCCAACCTTGTTTAAAGTTTATTTGATCCTTCTTGCCGCACTTACTAGATCTGATGGTATCAATTTTATCAACTACGCTGATGATACCCATCTAATTCTGACATAGTCTGGAATGGTGGACACCTTTCATAAGTGTTTGAGCGATATCTCAGCTTGGCTTAGCAATAATGCTTTAAAATTTAATTGAGACAAAACTGAGATTCACTACTTAGCAACAGAAAAGCCAGTGCCTCCTTTACCTTCCTATTTCAGGCCCCTGCTAAACAGTGCTATACTGAAAGCTTCCTTATCTGTTGGCAGGTTAGGGGTTCAGTTAGTGGTCTTTCCCTTGTTGCACATGCTAAGACCTCCTCCACCTGTTTCGCTTTGATGGGAATGCTTCAAAAATTTGCCTTACCTTTCTATATCGGCGAGGTCGTTGGTGGTTCAGAGTACCATTCTGAGTATACTGGATTACTGTAACGCCCTAATTTTGGCCTCCCCAGCTTATTTACTTAGGCGCCTGTTGCGTATTCAGACGATAGCAGCCAAATTGACTGTGAACCTGCCTAGACTTTCATCTTCATCACAGGCTCTTGCGAAGCTACTCTGGTTTCCCATAATGGAGAGAATCCTCTTCAAGTGTCTGTGTATCACTTCTAGGGTGGTTCACGAGACCGGTCCTCGGTTCCTGTAATGCAAATGTAAACGCGATCTGCCATCAAGAACTCTGCACTCCTCAAACGCCAATCTCCTTTGTGATACCAAGTTTAATAAAGTTAGGAGGAGGGGTGGGGTTTTTCGGTTAGAGCTGCACAATTGTGGAACAGCTTGTCGCTCTCACTGATGTCCTTTAGGAAAGCGCTGAAGACTTGTCTCTTTCCTGTTTAGTTCTTTTACTTGAGTTCCATGTGTCTGGGGATTTTGGTGGGATAGCGCCAGGATGCCTTTGAGGTTTCAGTTGTGCTTTATAAGTGTTATTTCATTCATCCTATTTCATGTGTTTAAGCACATAAGTGTTTCCACACAACTCCTGAAAGTTGACCTAAATGTGATTTTGCAAGCAAGATTTTTTCCTCCGAAATGTCAGTCACGCCACTGAAACTGTTTGCACTCTATTGCACCTTAATGAGATTTTTCACCTTGCTATGATTTTGCACCATTATGGTGTGTTTGCTGCACCAAAATGTGAATAGGAAAATACATGTGACATCACAGTGCTTCTCCCTGTGGACAAAAGTTGATTTTGCAATTCAAAATGTGAGTTTGCACCTTATTGTGATTTGTGCTTCTAGCAGTTTTCCACACACCTGCTGCACCAAAGGTGGTTTTGTACGTTGGTCTATTGCCAACGAAATATGAGGTCTTTCTAATGCATGCCTTTTACTCCAACTGTGACATTTTACCACTGCATTTTGGCTCTGTACTGAATTACCTGCACCAAAATGAGGTACTAGCCTCCTCCTTACTTTCCTCAAAGGGTGATTTTTCACCTAGCCGTGTTTGTGCACTTAAATGAGATTTTTGAACCTAAAAGTGCCTCTCTGTGATGCACCTAAAAATGATATTGCGGCTAACGATGAGTTTGTGCCTGGCTGTGATTTTCCGCCTAAAGATGATTTTGCCCGTAAAAGTGAATTTGCACCTCAGAGAAAGGCAGATTGCACAGAGGCTCTGCACAGATGGGGCTCGATTCAGAAAGGGACTTACGTGTAGTAAAGTTACGAGGGCGGAGCCTCCGCACAGTGTACTGCGGAGATTCCTCCACAAGTGCGGAGAGTCTGCCACGAATATGACTCGTTACATCGTGAGCCATTATTCCGCGTGCCATTACAACGCGGTCGTTACAACGACCGCGTTGTTACCACACAATGCCATTACTATGCAAGTCGTTACATCGACTTGCAGTAGATGGTACGCTGACATTAGAAATGTATAATTTACTATTCCAACTCCAGCCTACGTAACAGTAGGGAAGGTGTTGGAATAGTAAACTATACTATTTCTAATGTTAGCACGCCATCTACCGCAAGTCGATGTAACGACTTGCGTAGTAATGGCATTGCGTGGTTACAACGCGGTCGTTGTAACGACCGTGTTGTAATGGCATCGCGATGTGATGCCCGCGTTGTTAGGGTTGTTTCCCGTCTGCCACGAGTGCGGAAACTGCCCCGAGTGTGGCGATTCTGCACTTGTAACATTACGTTATGTAAGTCCCTTTGTGAATCGGGCCCTTTGACATCAGATCTAAGTTTACCTTTACGAAGTGGGCCCATAGTCTGTGTGCCTGTCAGGGTTTGCATGTATAACACAAAGTCAGACCTCTTGCCTTTGTCAATGTCCATTTCCTCTCGATTTAGACAGGAACGCTCCAAATTCGCTTCCTGTTTTTCCTTACTTTAGGTTTTTAGGAATCGTTATGACTAAGAATTCTAGCCAGAACGAGATGCACATCATCTCTCTGGGATGCTGCTCCAGATGCGGGTTTTAATTAACTTTGGAACCTGATGTCCTATAATCTAACGTCTGGCACGGTTCTATCCTGAATCAAACCGAAAAAGTGTGTATACATTTTAAAATCCCAAACTCATATCCTAACAGCTATACAACTGAGTTCCTACTGATGCCCCCTTCTCCCAGAAATATGCAAACTTGGCTTGATGCAACAAATATACTGTACTGCGAACCAGCACTCTAGAAAAAAACCTGAACCTTCACACACACATTAAGGCTTTAGCAAGAGGTGCCTAATGCCAAATCCGATTAATCTGGGAAATCGAGTCCTTTGTCTCTGTTGAAGACTTCAAAACAACAATTCAATCACTAGTCCCTTCAAAGCTTGACTAAAGCAACTCTCTATTGACTGGAGTTTCCAGAATCCATTTGGCCAGTTTTGGAGCAGCCCTTAATGTTACGGCTCGGCTAGGAACTGTCTCCAGGTCTGATCACATCACCCCTATTCTGATCTCGCCAGACAGACTCAAAATAGAGGCCAGAAGTTTGTTCAAGCTGTCTTGTATACTATAAAAGTTTTTCCATGCGGACAGGGCAAATTTACTGGCATGCAAACTAGTCATTTCTGGTGGCTCCTTTTCACTTTGAAGTGCTGACTCTGGCTAGAAACATCATCCTTCACAGAAGCAGAAATGCTTACACTTTCTCAAGGAGTGCTTTCAAAGTCTTGAAGGCATCCCTTTGGCTTTAATAAGTAACCCCTAGTTTGTCATCTTCAAGAAAGAGCTTAAGGTCCTGCTTTTCCAGTGCCACTTTAATCTCTAATCTGGTACATCTGTCAAAGCAATGCACTGTTTGGGAGCAAGCCTAGGAAAAATTCTAGGCTACACTAGGCCTAGGCTCAGGCCAGAGCTTGCCTGTCGGCCGTTTTTAAATGGCTTCATGCTGAGGAGCTTAAGTGCAACGAGAACAAATCTGAAATCCTCTTGTACGGTACCTTTTCCTCTCAGTTCAAGGAATCCCTTTGGCCGGCCGAATATCCTCTACCCAATTCAGATGGCCAACCTGTAAAAAATCTGGGGATTTGGTTTAATGAGGATCTTAGGTTTACCACTCAGATTAAAAAACTAGCAGGATAATGTTTTGGTGCACTTAGATCACTTAGGAAGTTTCTGCCACTTCTACCTCAGCCTGCTAAAGAGATGGTCACCCGCACCCTAATACTGTCGCGTATTGATTACGCGAACGCATTTTATGTGGGCGTTCCTGGGTACCAGTTGAAAAAACTCCAGTCTATCCAGAATGCCGCAGCCAGGGTTTTACTGAATATCCCTCGAAGATCAAGCATACAACAACATTTGCGTGATCTCCACTGGCTGCCGGTTGCGGAAAGAGTGAGATTTAAAGCCCTTACCATGGTGCATACAGCCCTTTACCAGTCCGGCCCAGGCTATCTCAGGAAGCGTTTTAAATTCTACGTGCCCTCAAGAAACCTGCGTTCTATGGCACAGTTCCTGGCAGTGATTCCACGTTTCCGCCGGATGAGAATGGGTGGCAGCTCGTTAGCCTATAAGGCTGCTGTGGCTTGGAACGCACTCTCTTTGGAACTTCGTTGTATCCAAGATGCTAAGCTGTTCAGGAAACGGCTGAAAACACTGCTCTTTGTATAAACTCCTCTGTCTGACTCCCACTCTCTGGCAAGGTACCGCGCCGGGACACTCCTGAGTAGCCGCGCGCGATATAAATGCTTATAACATAACATAACACTTACATCGGGTCTGTGCGGTTTTTACAATATAAGTCGGAGGCTTACATTTGAAGAAAACGTTCTCCACAAGTCTCCACTATTAGTACAACAATCTTAGCTGCTTGGTGGCGAATTCTCCTCACCCGCTACATTTATCACTTATTCTGTATCTTTTATATTTTTTCCATACTTTGACCTCTTTATCTTATTTATTGTTTTGCAAAGCGTTGTGGTTGGTGCCATATAAAACTGCACATAAATGTGGAATCTGCACTTCAGGTTAAGATCTGCGTTGAGAATTGGCCACCCTCTCTGGTTTTTCCAATCCATAACTTTAAGGTTGATGAAGAACATCATTTTCATGAAACACAATACAATGGAAGCAGAGCTCTCTGCATCACCTAGCAACCTAGCAAAAATCAGCTTTGTATATGCGTAAACCCATTGTTCAGTTTGGCCAAACTATCTATATTGAAATCATATTTCCTTCTGCTACGAATGGCAATTGAATATATTTGCCTTTTTTCAGATCTCGGCTCTAGACAGCGCACATGTGCTGTCTCGAAAGAGACATGCTGTATCTACTTCATGGACTTACACGATGCTCATAGGCTTCCCATTTGCTGGCACAATCGTCGCTCCATTTATTGCTCTCCCCATCTGTCCATGGCATGCATTTGTCATGCCTCTTCTTGCATTTATCACTCCCCGAGAGCAGGGAGTGAAGTACACTATCCATCCGCTTCTTTCAATTTATGACCATTTTAGGGACTCCTTTTTTCTTGGCTTACAAGCCCTCTTCAGTAGCGCTGTGTTTTCACTTTGCTCCAGTGCCATTGTAAACGGCGCTCGTGTTTTCACTTGCTCTTGAAACACCAGAACGGAAGATTGGATGCTTTCGCACTGCAGCTACTACCGAGGACACACAAAAACCTGTTTGATCTCTGTGTGGTCTTCCTTGTATGTTGCCATAAACTACGAAAGTGGGCCCGCTTGTAATGCAGGCTCTCGTTCCCATGCTGGTAATTGGCATTTTGACGGGATGTGGTCCAGTGACTTCATTGCTAGTCTTTTTGGGAAAGTTTTGGGAAACTACATTCCAAGGCACGCAACTTTGTTTTCAGCAGCTAGGGTGGGGTGTTCGAATTGGCCAGTGTGTTTTGAAATGCAAACAGCAGTCTGTGGGAGCTGAGGCAGAATAAATCGGCTTTTTATTGAGGGTCAGTTATGCCTGCACCGACTCCGTGCCTGCCCGTTTTTGGGTTGGTTCGAGTTGGGGGTGGTTCAGAACTCATGACGTAGACATGCTTTTTAGGTGCTTCGTTATATATGTAGACGATGGCGTTGGAAGCACTTACATGAATAGTGATTAGAAGATTAACATCTGTTCACATGACCATTTCTTCTGCAGCCGGAAGTAGGTTGGCGCTTCTTAAGGGATCCCTGCTGCTATGTCTGTACCATACTCTGAGCTTGCACTACAGTGGGTGTATGTTTAGATTGGCATATATGTTTAATGTAACATGTTGTGTTCACCATTATCTCTTTACGTTTGGAGGAGGTGCTTTGCGTTAGGCACAACAGCAGCCACCGCTCTTCACAAAGGAGTAAAGGCGCATCAGCTGCAGGCGCTTTTTAGGTCTCGCCTAGGCAGCGCATGCGCTGTCTCGTCGATAGATGCTGTATACAGTATAGTGGGGGAAGCTCCGCCCACTTTCCGCCTATCATTTTGATTGGCCGAATTCCTAAATGCTGCAATCTGATTCGTTTTCCTCAACTTAATCCCGCCTCCTGACGGCCATGTCGTCATTTTTCTCCTTCCATAGCTATCGGCCCCTTTACTTTTAAAACTGTTTTGTTCCCCTGCCTCCCCCGTTCCCTCCCCAGTCCGTCACTTCTCTGCCAACCACAACCCCCCCCACCCACTCCTGTTCCTGCCATCTTTGACGACCGCAGTTTTATTTACAATGCAATAGGACTCGTGTAACTACGAGTCCTATTGCATTTGTAAATGCTTTTTTGCCCCTCTGATTGGCTGGCTGCATTCGCACTCTATTTTGCCTGACCTAGACTCTTGCATGCGCGCGATGCTATACATCGTACGCATGCGCGCCAAAACTCTGCCTCTGCCTCTTGCTTATTTATTTGTGTTTTCGCGGCGTCCGCTTCAGGGACACCGCGCTCTGTTTTTTTTTTCTTTCTTCACTTTAACACTGAGCGCAGCGCCCGCATAAAGGACACCGCGCTTGGTGTTAAAGTTAGAAAAAAAGTGCGTGCTGGTTATTGTTATAACTTGGTGATATGTACGCACACTTGTTCTTATGAGGTAGGCGAACCGTGTGTGTGAGCGGAGCCTGTCTGCCTGCCCGCGACCTGCTAGAGGTGCAGTGTACTTGTGCAGGACTGTGCTCACCGGAGCACATTGAGTGGTCCTGGGCAAAGGAGCTTTCCTCCATGCATGGCGAGGCGCTGGACCTGGCATGGGTCCGAGCCCGGACAGCAGAGGTGGAAGTTGCAGTCAGAGGTTTGGCTCCGATCATGCTGCATCAGTGTTTGCAAAGGTGCAGAGGGGAAGGGGGGTAAATCTCGGGGCTCAGGGCTTCATGTGAAATGGCAGCGGGTGGTAGAGGCAGTGGTGTTACGTGTATATTTCTTAGTAGGATGAGTAGGTGAATGAAGGACTGTGGTGGTGGGGTGGGATGGGCGAAGGCAGTACATTGTGTAAGAAGGAGCTGGGGAAGTAGGAGGTGCGTGTGTTGAGTTTTTATTTAATGTGACTTGTTTAAGCCAAGCGTGTGATGTTGATCGAGTGCAAACTTCTGGCGATCGTGTACAGACACACATATTTTTTCAGCTGCACTGATGTTTATGAGTGCCGATTTTCCCCCCCCCCCCCATATGGTGGTTGTCGGCGCGTGATCCTCGTCCGCAGCAGCAGACATGCAGCCAGCGCCCCTCTCTGGGGTCAGGTGACGCGGCAGGGCTGCTCGGGAGGAGCGCTTGAGGCAGGCTGGCACGGTGTTTTTTTTATGCAGATTTCTATAGCGCGAACTCTACCTGAAGGTATTGGAGCGCTTTTCATGAGCTCCGGTTACGTTACACAATGGCACATTCAGGCACGGGGAGATTATGTGATCGGCAGGCAGGGCTGCTCGGGAGGAGCGCTTGAGGCAGGCTGGCACGGTGTTTTTTTTATGCAGATTTCTATAGCGCGAACTCTACCTGAAGGTATTGGAGCGCTTTTCATGAGCTCCGGTTACGTTACACAATGGCACATTCAGGCACGGGGAGATTATGTGATCGGCAGGCAGGGCTGCTCGGGAGGAGCGCTTGAGGCAGGCTGGCACGGTGTTTTTTTTAATGCAGATTTCTATAGCGCGAACTCTACCTGAAGGTATTGGAGCGCTTTACATGAGCTCTGGTTACGTTACACAAGGGCACATTCAGGCACGGGGAGATTGTGATCGGCAGGCAATACATATAAGATCCTAATGGCGAGACCGATTGGCATTGCCAATGCTTGTTTAATGCAGTCTTTACTTTGTGGTACCAGAAGTTTCCTTTTCTGTTTGATACAAGGACCAGAATGCAGTGGAAAAATGGGATTGAGAGAGTTACACATACTGGACGTTTGTGCCCGGTCTTGGGGTTTGTAGTTTCTTTGAAATCATTTTTAAAAAAAGAAAGAAATACGATTTTGTGTGCGCTGATAATCCGTAGCTATAGGGAGCAGGGACCGTAGACCAACTAGTCACCAAGATATACAAATACACTCTGCGTCTCCTTAAAAGAGCATCCCCCGGCGCAAGTGAGACTTGAGTTCAACATTACAAGACAGTACTGGGCCAGAGGCAGCTGCTTCCTCAACTTCTGCCACAGGCTCAGACAGGCACCACCTAACACCATGCATGGCCTAATCTGGCATGAACTCGAGCATTGCGACTTAAGATCTTCGTACAAACGATACCTTGAGGCCAAACTGTCTAAATTCTCTCTAGCCGATGCCTGGAACAAGCACCTCGACCCCAACTGGCCCAAAAACTGTCAAAACTAGAAGACATGGCAACTCTGTGTAAGTGCTCCCACGCGTGGTCAGTTATAAACTCATATTCCCAACCCAAGCAACAGTGGTATATCACTATCACCTGCACCTACCCCATATGGATGAAACAGCGGCTTGTGACCTTAAGAATGGGCGAGTGGAACTTCCATGTCCACTTCCTGCCTTAGCACTGCCTAGCTACCCACGACACCAGCTGCCGCTTATGCGAACAAGGCAAAGAAACCCTAAGCCACATCTTATGCATCTGTCCTCAACTCACGGAGCAAAGGAGAACTCTCCTCCGAGTTCACTTCCTCCGGCTAGGGGTGCGCACATGTCGGCAAGCAGTGATCGCCAGTCTGAACACAGCAAACATATCACTAAACAGTAAAACTGTTAAATTTCTTCGGACCGCAGCAAGTAAATTGGACTCAGTCAACAGTACTAACACTGAAGTATTTACCTTACAAACATCAAAAACTTTGCCCCCTGTGCCCGCTGCCACCACCATCTGTGTAAAAGTGGCAGGTTGCTCTTGCTACATTTCTGAATTGCATCATACCTTTCCTTTCGGACTGCACAAGGCACACCTTGAGCCAGAGAACACGCCTGCTGACTCCCTCAGCCCAGCCGATCATTGCACTTGAGCAGGGCACAAGTCCTATAAAAAGAAGTGGGGGGACTGACAATATGCAAATGACCTCATGACATCATGAAAAGCAGAGCTCGCACGTTTCCTACGTCCAGTCCAAGTTTTTACTCTGTATTCTGGAACTTGTAGTCCTTCTTATCCCATTAGAAAATGCGCAAATAAAGACATCGTATACAAAGTAAAAACCTGGACTGAGGGAACTCACGCAAGACTCTGGGAAAGCTGGGGGCTCTGCATTACTAGAGGAAGCTGCCCCGCGGCTAAATCGAATACCCACACTAGATAGCAAAGAATCGCCGTGAATGCTGCGCGATTAACCAAGTCCTTCGCCGATTTGTGTTTTAAAGTCACAGGACGGCAAATGAACGCCGTTTCATATTACTGCAATTAGGACAATACCGCTTACACGAACGGTTTCCTTTTTCATCCACGCCCCGTGGGGCCCAAGTTCTTGGCAGGGGGGACGGCGTCCACCCTGTGAAAAGAGTGGGGGGACGCCGTGTACCTGCGTGTACCCCCGACTCGAGCCCTGCACTTAAGTACTGTTATGCAACTTTTGCACATTGCTTCCAGCGTCTTTGCCAAGCCGGCCCTCCCTGGCTCCTTGTCTTTTGCCCTAACTTATTTGAAAAAATCTTGAGTATTGCTCTTAAATATCTAAAGAACCTCGCTTCTCTCCTGAGTTTCCTTTTACGCCCTGCCCTGCACTAGGTCCGAGGCCTTTTCTTCTGTTCATTGATAACCTTTTTCAATTGCATGAGAAGCAGCACGTCCAACATGAACCAGGGCTATAGGCACTTGTGATACCTATTTTTGATTTTATCTGTATGTTGTTCACTTTCTTTAATCTTTTGTAAAGGTTTTTTTTAATCATACAATAAAATACAGTACAATACAATACCGTAGCTATAGTGTTCACTATAAAAAGGAAGCCAGTGGGAGACAGCGGGGAAAAGGGCTCATCACATAAGTGTAAATTAAATGTAGAAAAAGGTGAACCTACAGCCGCTGCAGTGAGTTTGCTGCACGTGAAGAAAATTACAGCTGTATATCCTGTACTGCACAAGATCACACAGTATCTTCAGCTACTCGAAGACACGGGATCGCAACATCGGAATTCAAACTCAGTTTTTCCACCGTTCCTGTGCCTGCACCCCGCCTGTTTTGTATTTGTTGTTGTTGCGGGGAGTGGGACGAGTGTGGGTGGTGGTAGGAAGGACTCAACTGCTCATTCGTAAGTACGCTTCCGTTTCAAGTCATATAGGGCAGTGACATATCTGCTGCTTTCCTATACAAACTGGATCTCAATTTAATCTACGAGCGACGCACAAAACATAAAAACATAAAAAGCTACTGATCAATATTTTAACAAAAAAGCACCTTCTAAATAAAAACATACATATATATATATATATGTATGTGTGTGTAAAGTTGGAAACTTAGTTTGTGCAGTTACAATATTAGCTATTTCCCCATATCCGTTTATCAGTAGCTGTTTAGTGTCGATCGATTTTGAGTGTGCATATACAATTAAGTTTATATTTACTGTGATTGTTGTATTTTTCTGTATGCGAAAGTCATTCTTGTGCTGACAGCAATACAAAATAATTCATCATTACCTTCGCAGCTTAGTGCTATGCTGCCCATTACAGAGTTTCTCTGCCGTACTTAGGGTGGTCTGTATGGCCTATATAATTTTTCGTACGCTCCCTTCGTTTGCTTAGAGTTCGAGGAGAGAGAACGCCCCCTTAGCCTCCTGCCACCGCCCACCTGATGCAGACACGTTTCTATTCTTGAAGCACATTCAGTGAACAAAAACATTCTGGGTTTGCAGTCACACGGGTGCAAGGACCTTTCCATTGTAGATATGTTAATTCTGAATTTCGCTCTCCTTTTGTGAAATCTCTTCCTCTGAATATTTCTGTAATGTCCTGGGTGTTTCTGTGCTTTTTTTTTTTTTTTTACAATACTGCACCTGTCTGGCAAAATCAAGTGTTTCTCCCTCTTTAAATTGCAAATTTCGCTCTCTCCCACCCCCAGCGGCGTAGAATCCAGATCAGCCATGGGAAAACTGAAGTCGGAAGGTGTTTTGCACCTTCTCCCCGCGGTCTCCGAGGGCAAAGTATGTGTCAACAATCAGGAGCCAAGTTCCCCCTCTTTCATTTTTACTGAAAATACTTCCACTACTTTGCATTCACTTTCATCATTCTGTAATTCCTTTTTGCTGTTAAAGCGTAACTGTTGAACTCTTGCACTTGTTTCACCTCTGCTGCTGTTGATCTGAGAGGAAATGTATTCTGGTTTCAACAACTCACTCACCTTTCAATTACAGTTTCACTACGTTTTCTTTGACCTCTGCCTGGCATTCGTCCCATAACTTCCAGGTTACACACACACACACACACACACACACACACTTCAGCAGCGCATGGTCCAATATTTGAGTTACCATACTATCCACTGGTGGATGATTTAGGCCCCCTGAGTTTAAACTGATTCCTGGTGAGTGATGATGCATTGCAGTGGTACAGAGAGCTCCTTAAAGCTGGTTCCCTGTTTGGAGGAGTTCTCACAGTGGCGTATACTGCTGGAGACACTGGGGAACAGCAGACCTTAATGAGTCTTACGAGCACACAAAGATAGCAGAGATGCAGGAAATAGAAATGGGATTTCTCGAAGAGTGACCCCTCGGATAGCAGGACACCCCCACCCCAGTGTTTTTTTAATTGTTAGGTCAGGCCTCAGACAGCCTATTTGCTGTCGCTTGTGAAACATTTTGTTTACTAACATGGGGCTTAGAGCCTGTCCACTGCCTACCATTGGTTGGCCTCATCGATCTGCTCATTTCCTTTCTTCTCTTTGGTCAGCGGGTGCCGGCTTCACTTCCTCTTTATGTGTCTGTCCTTCCCCTGGAGCATAGTCCAAGTACCGCTGCCTTGTCAGGTGCAATGTCTTTCCACAGCTAGCCTTTTGTCGGAGGCACTTTTATTTCCTTTTGTACTTGCAGCACTTCATAAGAGTGCATATTTACAGATCACCCTCTCGTCCCACTCTGCGTTCTTGCTTGCCCCGTCATCGTTGCTTGTTTTTATAAGCCACACGGGGATAAAAGCCGCAGGTTAGTCTTGACTCTGCAGCGATCGTTGAAACAACCAAGCTACTATGGCACCGTAGCTCTGCAAGGTGCATTGCACTAGTTCTTAGTGACTTCTGTTGCATCTGTAATGTTTTTAAATTGCCCTGTGAGAGCCTGCATTTTAAGCTCTCCTGTTTTTGTTGTTTTAAGTTGGTATGTGGATGAAGCCCGCACTCCCTTTTCCAAGCTACATGCAGCGTCATGTTTTCTGCTGAAAAATCACACGTTCCGATCAAATAATCAATGATCTGGACTATAGTTTTCATTAAACAATAGCAATAATAGTGACATATGATACAAATGATAAGTCTTTCTGGAAGTGGTTCGTGTGCAGAGCCACAAGGTTTTCGGCTATTTTGCAGTTTGAAAAACACAGTTTGCAAATACATTTGGTGTCACAAATGACTGACATGCACACATAACACACAGGCACCCACTCAAAACTAATAACACACACTTTTGAAAACAAGCACACAACACATTTGCAACCTCAAAAACACGGCTAAAAAACATTCACATTAACAACGCCAAAAGCTCGGAGCTTTGCCATTGCCGAGACCTACTGGCTTTGCCAATGCTTGTTTTTTTGTTTTGTTTTTTAGCAACAGCTCTGAGTGCATCTGCTGATACAGTTTTCAGCTCTTACCTTACGATAGTAAAATGGCATGACATACTTATGGGGTCATTTTTCTTCATGCTCGGCCCCACTTTGGCAAAATAAAAGCCTTTAGCGAAGTTTGTGTTCCTACCTTAATACTTATCAATACATTTTTAATTCAAGTTGTTCCTGATCATTTGTCACGTAGTTGAAATCAAGAGAAATATGGATAGATTTATAAATGTGCTGCCATTATTTTTCTCCACTCAAGTTACCCAGTCATTACAAAACGTTGATAAGTCTGGAACTGCTTGTTGGATTTACACAATTTAAGTTTTGAGTTGTTTCTATATACTCTTTGAAATCTATATGTTATTGGGTTCTGTTCTAATGTATAGTTTTTTGATAAAAATGTCACACACGGTTGTCAAACGTGTATGTGCACCCGTGAGTTAGAACAGCTTGCTCGACTACGCGGTGCATTCAGCTACCTGCATTGGTAAGGCCACAAAATATCACTTTAGTGATGAACCCAGCAGTGGTGTAGCAAGTGGGGGGGGGTCCGCCCCGGGCGGCACGAGTTTTTGGAGCGGCGTCCTCCCCCCTCCGCGCTGTTACATGCGGCCAAAGGTCTAGCTACGCCTCTGGATCCCAGACTCATATTTCTTGTCAAGGGACCAACGCAAGCTGGAGATTCTTCTTTCATAAATTTTTTCCTGCTGCTTCGTTAAAAAAAAAATCTCAGGGCCTGATTACGAGTTTGGCAGTGCAGGGTGCCACGCCACCGCCCTGCTCCTGCACCACCAAACTTAACGGCCACCCACCAGATTACGAGTTTTCTCGTTGGCTGGTCCTTGTCCTTTGGCGTTCTCCTGGTTGTGCCTTTGAAAAAGGCACTGCAATGGGAACGCCAAAACCTTTTCCTGCACGGCATGGACTGTTAAGTCCATGCCGTGCAGGAAAGGGGGTGCATGCACACAGGGGTTTCACCATGTGCCCCCCTGCATGCACCCAAAGGCCCAGAGGCAACAGGGGGCCCTGTAGGGCCTCCTTTGTTTCCTCACCACCAGAATTTCATGACATGAACACCGCCATGAAATCCTGGCAGTGAGGAAAATTCGTAATATGCTTGGCGGTGTAGCAGGTGCACTGGCAGCATATTGCGCGCCTCTGACATCTGCGCCACCACCAGGGAACGTGGTTCCCTGGCAGTTGCATCAGTCTCCTGGAGGTCTGACCGCGGTAGTTGTAATACAGCAGTCGGACCACTGGTGCGGTGGTCCCCGACCGCAACCACAGGTTCGGCGGGGTCCGATGGACAGCCAAACTCGTAATCAGGCCCATAGTCTTGCTTTGTAAGTTGAATATCACTTTAGACACTCTCTTTCGGAATGTGAAGGTCAGTGCAAGGCTGATTAAATATGTAGTATTATTAAACAGTGTTTTGCCTTAAACATAGAGACTTGCATAGCCAGATCTTCATTGAAAGCCTATTAATTGGGACTTCATATATTTTCCTTCCCTTGCATTCTCCACTGGGGGAACCTCCTACGTGTAATTTTGAAGACTAATGGTTTTACTTCATGAGCACTGTTTTGATTCATATTTTCTAACTGTAAAGCTGCACATGTTGCTTCATCATCAAACTAAAAATGTATGCATGCAAATACTTTTGTTTCCCTATTTTAAGCAACGGATTCCGATTCAGGATGGGAGAAGCTTAACATTTCATCCATTAAGTTGGTAAATTTAACCCTTCACAAAAAATGACCGTTTCCCAACTTCAACCGGCAACTATTCCCTGCAGCCGACTAACCAGCCCAAGGTGGACAGTACTCCAGGCTGCAGGGAAATGTTTTCCCTCCTGTCATTTAGAGATGACATTAGTCATGAGAGGCCTGGGCTAGTGGTTAGAACAAACTGAGGTGGCATGGTGTGTAAAATAACAAGGGACTGAGGCGGCTAAGATTAATTCAAGCATTCCACCCATCACTTTTTGTATGCTTCGGAAAAATAAAATAGCAGCCTGGGAATTTTAGCTACTGGGAATGGGACATATGTGGCTGTGTAAGATGTAATTGGCTGACGAGCACCATGCTCATGGCCTTAGTGTGAACATTACTGATTTCACTTGGAAGCCCTTTCTCGCTCCTTCTATTAACTAAGTTTCCAGGTTTGCAAAGCTGACAAAGATTTTTTTATTTTTTATAAAGGATTTGACTTTATAGCTTCACATACCCCTAGTTCCTGTGCTTTTGGTCTTGCATTTTGATTTCAGAATGTCCTTTTAGCAGGAATCATTTGGACTTGTACAATAGACTTGTTGCAGTTTTGTACAATGTGCTGCTTAGGAAAGAGTTTTTATCTCTGTTTTCGTATTTGAGTGCCAGCCTATTCTCCAAGGCACACCAAATTTGGTTTACTTTAACTAGTTCACGGTTATCAAAAATGTTGATTTCAGCTGGTTCGACATGGGGTTTTCCACATATTGAGAGTTAAAAGTGATTGTGCCTGCTGTTTTCAGATGCAACCTCTTAGTTTATTCTAAACCAGGTTTAATCTGATTGTTTTTTTATTTCCCAAAAGCATATAATAATTTTGACTGTTTTTTTCTCTTAGTGGTAAATCCACTCAAATTGAAACTTAACAGCAACATACATCTCTGGTAAGTTACTTCACTATATATATATATATATAAGTCCACAATTGCAAATAAGCACGCGCTCTCAGATTCCTATTAAAGGTTTTTTAATGTTCAAGGTTACGCGTTTGGAGCAAGCTCCCTTGATCACACACTGAACCAAGTGTACACCAAGTGAATACATAGACTCAGTACAGGGGAAATGAAATCGACATAGGACTGCACGATACCCAGCTACCTACGTAAAAGTGGCGGCCATATTGGAGTGACTAAATTCAGATTAAAAAGGCAATAATTCCTTAAAGAATAACAGCAGATATGTTATACCAAAAACGAAAATCCATTTCAATACATGGTAAATCAATATCAAATTAAGATGAATAAACATAAATCCACATCATGCTGAAATACAGCTAGCTCAAGACCGGAGGGCATACCGACAGAGCGTGTGAATTACATTGTTTCTGGTCGCCAAGTGGCAAGAGAATTTCAAGTACCATGCAGTTACAGTAGACCAATACTAACGTCAAGTGACATAGTCATACAAATCCTTATACTGTACAATAGTCAAATAGCAAACGTGACTATAAGTGAAAAAGTAAGAAATTCCCAAGCAGGAAATAGAAAGGCAAAGAGAAAGAGAAAGGATAAATGTTATAAATCGTCTTATCTTTAAAACATTAGTGCTCTAGTCGTGGAGACGAAGAAAAGGTTAGGAGGCCCGTGAAGTGTCCGCAGAATATCGGTGGGCCCCTTCCTTTCCTCCTGTGTAGAAAAATAGAAAACACAAGAATATAAAAAACAAGATTAAAAATGTGCAAACATTTTAAACAAATTGCTAGACTGTTCATTAGTTGCTTATATTAACCAAGTTACTTTAAATCGCATGCAAAAATTGTTTATACAGTCTAACTTATGCAGCTTGCTGATCCGGGAAAACAATATCATAAAAACCTATGTTGGTGTAAGCCAGTTATTCTTCCATAAGGTGCGTTGCTAATTCCTCGTCCAAATTGTGCCCATTCGGGTACCTCGTCTCGAGCTCAAGTATCCATTTAGATTCTTTTTTCCTCAATCTGAGCTCCCTATTCCCCCTCTAAAGCTAGTTGTCACTTGTTCAATAACAAAGTAGCTGAGAAGTGAGCTGTTAGCGAGGTGAAAATCGGCAAAGTGTCTTGCGATAGGATAATGCGGATCCCTATTGTTTATGGCCCTGAGATGTTCTAGGACCCTTTTCTTAGCCATATGTGTCGTGCTGCCAATATATCTTTTGTTACATGGACACACTAAAATATAAATGACATGTGTGGTACTGCATGTCAAAAATTGTGAAATGGTATTTTTCTTCATAGAGTGTGGCACACTGTATTCTTTCACCATATGGCTATTTTTACAAGCTTTACAGTGTCCACAAGGGTAAAACCCTTTGAGATTGTGTGTGGAAGTCTTGGGAGGTATGGTGATATCCCCATGCATAAGCAAGTCCTTCAGGCTACGACCTTTGCGATAACTAATACTCGGTCTGTCGCTAAGGGTGGGGCCCACAATGCTATCACTTTTGAGGATATTCCAATTGTCTTGAAGAATTTTTTGTATTTTCCTTGACTTGTTGTTATAAGTAAGGATAACACGTGTTACTTGGGGCTCAGTTTCCTTGTTTTTCTCCTCTAGTGTACTGGGTCTGTCGATGTCTTTAAGTTTGGAAACTGCTCTCTGGAGTACCCACTCGGGGTAACCACGTTCCCTGAAGCGTTCTAACATAATTTCCTGTTCTGCCAGATAGTTTTTTATATTCTTGTGTTTTCTATTTTTCTACACAGGAGGAAAGGAAGGGGCCCACCGATATTCTGCGGACACTTCACGGGCCTCCTAACCTTTTCTTCGTCTCCACGACTAGAGCACTAATGTTTTAAAGATAAGACGATTTATAACATTTATCCTTTCTCTTTCTCTTTGCCTTTCTATTTCCTGCTTGGGAATTTCTTACTTTTTCACTTATAGTCACGTTTGCTATTTGACTATTGTACAGTATAAGGATTTGTATGACTATGTCACTTGACGTTAGTATTGGTCTACTGTAACTGCATGGTACTTGAAATTCTCTTGCCACTTGGCGACCAGAAACAATGTAATTCACACGCTCTGTCGGTATGCCCTCCGGTCTTGAGCTAGCTGTATTTCAGCATGATGTGGATTTATGTTTATTCATCTTAATTTGATATTGATTTACCATGTATTGAAATGGATTTTCGTTTTTGGTATAACATATCTGCTGTTATTCTTTAAGGAATTATTGCCTTTTTAATCTGAATTTAGTCACTCCAATATGGCCGCCACTTTTACGTAGGTAGCTGGGTATCGTGCAGTCCTATGTCGATTTCATTTCCCCTGTACTGAGTCTATGTATTCATTTGGTGTACACTTGGTTCAGTGTGTGATCAAGGGAGCTTGCTCCCGAAACGCGTAACCTTGAACATTAAAAAACCTTTAATAGGAATCTGAGAGCGCGTGCTTATTTGCAATTGTGGACTCATATTTATGCCGGCATTGCTCTACCGGCTTCATCGCACCACCGTACTACGGGCGGAGTTCCCAGGAGGAGCAACTCTCTTTTTTCAAAATATATATATATATATATATATATATATACACAAACCTTACTAGTAATCAAAGATTATATGTTTTTTTTTTTTTTTTTTTGCTTTTAGGGATCCTGAAAATAGCTTGTTGCAGAATTTAAAAGATGTATTGGAAGTTGATTTTCCTTCTCGTTCTACCATTGAAAAGGCAGTAAGTTAGTCTTTTATCACTTCATGTCACCTCGTCGTTCCGACTAAGTCCACTACGTGAATGCAAGGCCATGTTGTTCGGAATTGCCTATGTTTAATAAATAGGCAAATGGCAAATATTTGTCTTTGAAAAATATTTTAAGGACAATAAAGTTCATGAATCTAAAGTATTTTAACTATTTGTATGGCAGACCTCTCTAACCTCAGCTTTCACAGGACATCTATAACTGAGCAGTCATAGTTTCTTTATTTAAAAAAAAAAAGTCGACAGCTTTTTTTCTAAACCAACCACTACATTCTGCTTTTAATTAGACACTTTTTGGGAAAAAAACGTATTGCAAACATGCTTTTATCACACGTTTACCGGCCCCGATTGTTCCATTTCATAGTTGCAAAGTGGATAATCAGCTGATCTTAGTTTTCAGAAAATGGTAAAAAACTGAAATAGGCCTCAAGTGCCTTGCGGCTTTATGATTCCCAGCATCGTTTATTGTGATCTCTAAGCACAAACGTGTCAAAATGTATAGAGGAACATGTAAGGAAATATAGATTTATATGGAGTACCAAGTGCATGAGCCACTTTTTATTTTTATCTGTCAATAATCAGTGACCAGGAAACAAAATCTAATAAAATCAAAATGTTCTTTCCTCTTCAAAAAAATGTATATCAATTTACTCTGAAATCCTCGCCCCTCTTTCATTCAGTACAAGGGAGTGAGCATGTACTGCAGAGATAACTGCCTCTTGGGGCTAGGCAACTGAGGGCAGAGTTATTTTCTGATGTCACAGAGCAGTGCTGGAAAGGTCACGGTTTACATTTTTCTCAATATAGTTAAGTCTTCTTACAAACTGAGACTGAAAGCACACCCTCTTAGTTACTATGAAGAAAGCGAGGTCTGTCCTGTTTGTCATGCACTCAACTGGTTCCAACCACGGAGACTACACTGGAGCCAATGCTCCTTTCCCTCCTGAGGACAATGCAGGCCAAGGAACCAAAACCTTCAATCCAACACTGTCCCCTGGGGGAAGTGGGGTTGGGATGAAATAAGAAAAGAGAGACTTGTGGTACTGGATCTGCTCAGCGGCTGTGTGACACTGCATAACACGATTTGTCATTTCTGAGACTCTGTTTGCGAGGTAGATGTGCACTGGACCAGAACCTCTCTGGCTTTGCAATGACGCAATGCACTGGAAATAACAAGCGGAGGCAGTTGCCATCCATACACTAACAAGTCTTTACATAAAATGAACATGCATTAACTTTAGTGACACAAACTTACAGGTTTCATCAGCAGCTCGGCATGAAAGCAGAATGACCAAAATCACATACTGGAGTATGGCACTCCTAGGAATCAACTAGAAATAAAGTTTGGAGTTATTGGCACTCTCAGGGATAAACTTGGAACATAGGTTGGAGTTAATGCACTCCCCAGGATACACTCGAAGCAAAGGTTAGAGTGACTTGCATTCCTAGAGATACACTTGAAGTCAAGGTTGGAGTTACTTGTACTCCTAGGTACACAGTCGAAACACGGGGTGGGGTACAGGGTTGATGCATATATCAAAAACTCTGAAGTACTTTCTCTGTGCACTACTGTTCATCAGAGAAACACAGGACTAAAGTCTTTAATCATTGCCCAGTGACAGTTCTAGCATCAAGGTTGTAGGAACGGTCTGGAGGATAAACACACAAGAAGCACTGGAGTAAATCACAGAGAGGACATGGAGGAAAAGTCTATAGTTTTTGAAGACTGAAATACTCGGTCTAGTTTACTACTGTAGGAGGTTTAGTGTGCACTAACCTGATATCAAGTACTTAGCCTAGTTCTTCCACTTGACTTAAGTTCGAAGAAGATCTTGAGGCTTTGACTCAAAGTCGTGGGGGGTCCAGAGTAGCTGGGCAGGAGGGAGTGAGGAAGAAGACGTCAAGGGAGCGGTGCCACGGGAAGCACTGGTTCGGATGGACTTTAAGGAGACTGGAGTGCTTCTTGGTTCTGGCAGGATTCTTCAGGTCAGTGGGAAGGGTGAAGCTTGTTCCGCAGGGAGCGAGGCCAAGTTACGATTCGGGTTTGGATGGGGTTTATATACCCTCTATAAGGCTCAATGGATGTAGCTAGATCACGTGGGGATCATGGCCGTCTGGAATGTTCTCGAACCTTAGGGAAAACATTTGTTCGTACACTTTCTTTCACCTTACAGAATGGGCAGGTGCAACTTGTTGATCAGATCAAATTAACAGGAAACAAATGTATAGTTTTCGCTAGAAAGTGCATAATGGAAAACAACACTAAGGTCCCAGTAACAGCAAGAGCTAGGCTTGCCATTGGCTCATGGGATTCTGGGGGAAACTTGCAGGGATTTAATGGAAAACCACACCAAGGCCCTAGGAATAGCAAGAGCAGTTAATCCATTGGTTCACAGGATTTGGGCGATGCTTGCAGGGGTTTAAGCGTAATAGAAATTACGAGTGTTGGAGGAGCATCAGTCATGAGGACCCTGAAGAAACATTAGTCCTGAGGATGCTGGGGAAACATCAGTCATGAGTGTGTTAGGGGGGACATCAGTTATAAGGGTGCTGAGGGAAAGGGAAACATTAGTCATGAGGATGCTGGGGAAACATCAGTCATGAGGGTGTTGGGGGACATTAGTTATAAGGGTGCTGGGGGAACATCAGTCATGAGGATGCTGGGAAACATCAGTCATGATATCATAGCCTGCTATAGGGGTAAAGCAACATGAGCCCTGCGCGCTCGACCACTACGCAGAGGATGCAAGAGGGGGTTGTGACACGGAGTAGCACGGGTTGTGACACTCTACTTTGACCTTGTTGCTGAAGTTGATTTTATTGTTAAATGAGTGGAGTTTTTCCTTGGCTGCATTTGTGAAGAAATTACCTCAACTTATATTTTTTTTAATGGGGTAGCTCTGATAACTGTTGTATCACATGGCATAAAGAAGATTTATAAACGCCTTTTTGCGGTTCCATGCCCATTGCGCAGCTGCATGTGAACTGTCTTAAAACGGAGAATACATTTGGTCATGAGTCCAGAAAAGATAGAACAGATCTAATTTTACTGTTCTTCCTCGTTAGATTAAAGATTAGATTGTGCTTCTGAGGTTTCATCTGACATGTGGGTGGGGTGGCATCAGAACAAGATTACGATTTTATTGCCCTGCTTAGTCATTGTTGTCATTCTCACGTGCACAAATACAGAATGAGTGACTAACGTCTGGTGCACACATTTTTAGGGCGTAAGAGGAGTTCAGCAAGGCAGTTCTCATGGACAGTTTCGTCATGAAGGGGAGGCATTAGGTTGAGCAATAGTTATCATTTAGAATTGGGTCTACTTTGTTTTTTTTATGACAGGTCTTAAATATTCTTGTTTTAATGATACCTGAACCTCTCCTCTGGCTTGTGAGGTATTTGTTATATTAAGACAATGTAGCTTAGAGATTTACAAGCTGACGTTGCTGTACGAGGGGACATACGGCCCAAAAGGTAATTAGATGGTCTAATGTACACAACGATACCCTCTAAGGATTCATAACCTATGCGGAGGGAAAAAATCCAGTTGATACTAGGGAGTTTAGATGTGAGATTTATTATAATAGTGAATTGTGAGAGATTTGCTGCAATTTCTTTTCTGATGTTTTATCGTAGAAGTGGTTTGCTAGTTCTGTACAGCATTCTGTGGACACAACAGAAATATATGGTTCCTTTGATTTGAGCATAGGTCATTGAAAAAAAAAATCTTCAGATGATTCTTGGCTTGGTTAATTGGTTCTCCAAGAAGAAGAAGGAACCATCTTTCTCTGAGTTGTAATAGGCTGAGTACAAACCAGGTTTATTTCTAATATTCAAGCTAGTTCTTAGGTGGCTTGAACAATGCCACTTAACACGGATTTCCCTGTGGAGTTAGCCAGCTGGAGCCGCTTAGGGAGATGGTCTGGTCCATAGCTCTCACTTGTCATCTCGAGTCATATCAAGTCCGTCCTGGTGGCACTGCCCTACCAGGGTGGGGAGAGGTTGCCGATAATGAAGCATGACACACACTGTGTGTGTGTGAGGCTTCCTTTTCCAATAGATTGTTCTTCCCACGTGTCCTGACCGTATTCCTGCGACGTCCAAATAGGGCTTGGACTTGAATTCCCAAATAGGAGAAAAAGTAATTTTTCAATTTGAGCTACCGTATCTTTTCATGTTGTAGTGTAATGATTTTCTTGTTGCCATAATCTCATAAGTATAAATTGCAGATTTCAGTTCGGTGGGCAGTGACCTCTATTTTCCTACCATATAGAATTTTGATGCTTTTTGGGCAGTTATCAGTTGCAGAGGTCGAATAATCAATGTCAGTATTGAAGAATAATAGATCCGTTTTCATTACTCCTTTTATTTGCTTTGCAGTGCGTATTTGCTATTATGATTTTATGTATAGATGTGCATGCACGATGCTAAATGGTCTTTGCTGCGTACTTAAATATGTCAGGTGTGTATGCTTTCCTGATAATTGTTGCATTCTGTACCTTCAAGTTGGTAGGATATCTGAATTTTATTGATCCACGTATGAGCTGTGGTGGTTTAGTAGAAGGGGGCAGTGGTGAAAGGTATATTAGAGAGGGAACCAGAGAGAAGTAACTAATTGAGGTGCGCATATAAGCCCAAGAAATACTGTAACGAAGGTAAGAGAAAAGGGGTGGGATATGGACCAGGGAAAATGATGTCTAATATCAAGCAGGCTAGAGTATGAGGTAAATATATATGAGTGATAATCTCATATAAGAAACCCTTTTATGGATTTTCTTTTTGCATATGCTCGGAGCAATTTTATTTGGGTATTGACAATTCAGGACAAATGAACATATGTGTTTAAAAGTAAAATTATAGGCATGATGTGATCATGGTTAATTGGTGAAATAATGTCAACCACTTACCTGAGTAGAGTGGAAGATTACCGTGAACAATGTAAAATTAGCACACATTCCACAGAGGTGGCAGATTAGATTAGTAAATTACTGTTCTAGCAATATACCAAGGTAAAATCATTCTCAAGTAGTCCATGCATTTCTTGTTGAAATTGAAACATGTTTTCAATCACTCCCGAGACTGTTATCTTGGACTGCCCATATAGAAATGATGTACTAAAACTATATACTGTATACTAGCAACAATATTTTCAAATTTAGTAGGACTACTTTCAGCGTGAGGAAATTAACCTAGAGCCCCGTAAATGCATTTACTTAGTTAAAGTTCAGATTTTTTTGTTTTTTTTACAGGATTATAGTATGGATTGTGGGATATGCTATGCTTATCGACTTGATAATACTATACCAGATCAAGTTTGTGACGATCCTCGGTGCGGCCAGCCATTCCATCAAGCTTGCTTGTATGAGGTACGGTATTTAAATTTTTCCCATCTCTATAATGAATTTTTCTAACCATCTAAAGCCATTGCTGTCCTCAGTAAGCATAATCAGTGATAAGTTGTGGTCAAGATGTTTTTGGCAGGAATGCTCTAGACCTGGTAGATCTAGCTATTGTGGTTGGTAACCACATGGACAAGCTACTTCATTTGATCAGTTTTTATCAGGTCACCTGTTCACATTCTCCACTGTATCTGTTTTGAGCTTCTAGATTATTCATGGCTTTCTTTCATATTGTGCTGTTGCATAAGGTGAAAAATCTATTTACTAATACATCTTTTTTGTCTGGCCTAAGGGAATACCTTTCCTAAATACCTTTTGTTTTCAAAAATAAAAATATATATATTTACATATAGAGTCGGCTGTGGGGTGGTCTCCTACAGCCATTGGCTTGTTGGTTTGATTCCCCCTTCATTTCTTGTCAATCACAACTTTTGGATAGCCTAGAAGAGTATTTGTCATTCACTATTATGCCACTGGGAGTATCATTCCACCCCCTACAGAGTGCTTTCATTGCAGTGCATGAGGTGCATTGATTTCAGTAGCTGCAACAGCAGAATGCTCAAGCCATCATGAAAAGTGGGTCCCTCAGTAATGGCAAGACATTGTGCAAGTTAGCCAAATGCTTATTAGAAATATGATGTACATAGGTTTGTAAATGTATTATGTGGCTTATTTAGTCTTTATGCACTTATACGAAAACATCTTTTCACTATTGCATAAACTTATGCCACAAAAGCTTTTAAATGTAAGGCATCAGATTTGAACATTAATTGTTTTATATACTGGCAACCAGTGAAGCTCTAGTAAGATTCCTGTGACACACTAGTACTTAGACAACATTGCAACTAAGTGTGGCACTGTTGAACCAGCTGTAAGACACTGGCTTGAATCTGGAGCTCCAGTGGTCCGACACACCATCCAGCCAAGAGGAGCATGAACCTCCTTCCCATCTGCACTGGACCAGTAACAGATATTATGAGTATTTTTATAGTGCCTAATCACCTGTGATGGTATCCTGGTGCTTAGCAGGTGTGTGGGGCTGGCCTTGAGGGGTTTTCAGCTTCTTGTGGAATACAAGAAGTGATGAGAAGGCTCTGGTGTGGGAGAGCATTCCACGCTTTAGGAGTAAAGTATGAAAAGGCACAGCCTCCTGCTCTGCTTTTCCGTAAGCGTAATATCGTGTGCAAGTAAGAGTCCAGCTGGATGGTGGTGCTTGATGGGTTGCTGTAATTGCACACAGCTGTTCAGGTAGGCAAGACCTCGGTTGTACAGTGCTTTCTATGTGTGGATAAGGAGCTTGAAGCATACACGTTTATGTATAGGAAGCCAGTGTAGCTTCGTGTGGGGTGACGCGAGACTAGCATGGGACGTTTAGGACTAGTCTGACTGCTGTGTTCTGAGTGGTCTGAAGTATTTTTGTGAGCTGGTGTGTGAATCCTGATTAGAGGGTGTTCCCGTAGTCCAATCTGCTGGTGATGAGGGCTTGGATGACCGTTTTCTTGGTGTTAGTTAGCAACATGAAAATCTTTTTCAGCATCTCAGCGTGTGGAAGCAGGCCATGGTGTTGACCTGGGCGGACACGGCAAGCTTGCTGTCGATGATATAGAGGTTTTTTGTTTGTGTGCTGAGAGTGGGTTCGAGGTCCATAGGCCACCAGGTGGAGTCCCATGACGAACCATCTTTTCCAAAGATCACCACTTTGATCTTGTCTATGCTGACTTTGAGGCAGTTGGACTTCATCCAGGTGGCCACTTCGGTCATGCATGAATTGAAATTGCTTCTGGTGTTGGGTATTCTGTCTGAGCGATTCAGTATCAGTTGTGTGTCATCAGCGTAGGTGAGTATGTCAATGTTGTGTCTGCCAGCAGTGTCATGTAGATGTTGAAGCGGGTCGGGCTGAGCGAGGAACCCTACAGGACTCCGCAGCTGAGTTTCGGGGCTTCAGAGGAGTATCATGGCATGTTGATTGTTTGTGTACTTCCAGTACGAGAGGTGCAGTTTCATTTGAGGGTGGGTCCTGGGATGCCAACCTCATGAAGTCCCCTGATCAGGACGGGATTAAAGACTGGGGAAGGCTGCAGAGAGGTCAAGAAAGATGAGGGCTGTGGTTTCCTCCTCCGTCGAGGATCATCCGGATGCCGTTTTTCGCTCTTATGAGGACTATCTCTGTACTGTGGTCTGACCTAAAGCCTGATTGACATAGGCCTGGAAGAGCTCTGTGCTGGGAGAGAAGTAACCTCCAGAAAACAGGAGGCAGCTAGCTGAATAGGCCCAGGTGATAAAGACATGATGCGATCTTAACAGTGCCCTGCCGAGAGCCATAAAAAGATTGGTGACAGGCACGAAGGGCCTGATCCAGGGCTGGATCGTTCAAAATCAAATGCCATGGAAGCTACTCTGAGCAGAGAGTCCCACTTGAGTCTGATAGAAGAGAGAAGCCTACTAGACATTTGACATTTAATTGATTGCATAATAAGTGAATTCACTTTCTTCTTTCCGAGACATAAAGCTTTCTTATGCATAGAGTCCACTTTGTCATCCTCTCGTTATATAGCAGGTCTCCTAGAAGCTAAGATACTGGTAACAGCCGTGTCAGATTGTGTCAGTAGTTGCTATTAACTCAGTTGGCGCCAACTTGAAACCCCAGCTTCTAGGAGCCCATGCGGGGGGACTCCCATTGGTCTCTGTTTAATTTGTTCCAGGCAAGGGCACTAGGCCCAACCACACAAGTGGAGCACAGTTTTTATCAGCACAAGTGCGGCAATGCTGGGTATTAGGAATTTTGTGGATTCCTGCAGATTCCGGAAGTTTCCATCACAGAAATGTAAGGAAAATGCCTGATTTTAGGCAAAGTTTGAGGTTTGCAGGGCACTTTGGGCGAGAAAACGTCATGGGATTCATGCAAGGCACCACCACCCTGGAATTCCCTAGTTGTCTAGTTTTTAAAAATGGCTGTGGTTGGTAAGTTTCCATGGGTGACAACTGAGCACAGCCCCAAGTTCCACAGCTACCCCTGTTGTTGATCTCTCCGCGTAGCACTTTAGGGCCTTTTGTGTCAAGGCCTCTTGGCCCACCCATACAAGTGAGGTACCATTTTTATCGAGCACTTGGGGGAATTGTGTGTGGTAGGAAATGTGTGGCTCTCTGCAGATTCCAGGAGTTTTCCTCACACAGAATGTGAAGAAAATGTGTTTTCAGTCACAGCTTGAGGTTTGCAGAGCATTGTGGGTAAGAAAATGTTGTGCAATGCTTGCGAAGGACACCACCTTAGATTCCCTCAGATATATAGTTTTGAGAACTGTCTAGGTCTGTTAGGATTTCCAGGTGGCAGCCTATCAAAGCCTAAAAAGTGCTGCCGCCCTACCCATTGCAAGTGGAATGATAATGGGAGTTAGCCACGCTCTCCTGGCCCATATGTAAAAACAACACCCAAAAGAATCAAATGTCCTCTCACTTGGCATTGGGATGGGGTTCTTTAGTCCACAGGGGAGCAGAAAGACTGTTGAGGTTATATGGGTCAGGGTGGGGCCTGAGGTTTGAATGGGCAAGACCCACCACATTATTTTATTTAAAAAAATATATATATCTGAAAGAAACACGTTAGTTATAGATTCCTCACCTTAGAATTACCCCCAGGCGTCAGACTGGATCCGGAAAGTTTTTTCGTCAGCAGTACCTCTGCGCGTCGAAAGGTGTCGTCCGTCGGCTCCGCGTCCGTCATTGGCGTCGTGGTCGCCGGGATGACGTCGCGGCAGCTACTTAGACGCCGCCCTCGCGCGCTGACGTCAGTTCTTTCTTTTTCCGCGCCAGCCAGCGCAGATCCGGGAAGAGCGGTACCTCCAGTCACTGTTTGACTGGCTTTTTTCTCGACTTTTGTCGACTTCTTTTTCGAGTCTTCGACTCCTGGTGCACGAGGGATGCCCGGCTTCAAACCATGCGGTTCCTGTCATCGGATGATGTCGGTGACGGATCCGCACCGCGCGTGTCTCTTTTGCCAGGAGCGCGACCACGACTCAGTCGTGCTCCGACTGCCGGTCGATGGCGCCGAAGGCTTTGCGGGATCGGTCCCGAAAGCTGCTTGAGCACCAGCAGTCGGCTCCGTGCCGTTCGAGGTCCCGGTCGCGAGGAAGGTCAAGGGACCGGTCGCGGAGCCACCACCATTCATCCAAGTCTTCGAAGTCTTCGCACTCGGGGTCGGGTAAGTCGAAGCGTAAGAAGAAGTCGAAGAAGCATCGTCGCTCTTCGACTTCTCCTCGTCGGTCGGCCGACCCGACGAGGGACGCGGGTGGTGCCACTCCCGCAGCTCCGCGCACGGAGCCCGAAGAGTCGACTCCGCGTTTCCCTCCCTTCCCGGGACCCGGAGCGACTCCTGCCCAGCTTGGTACGTTCTACGAGGCGATGCATGCCATCTTTGGGCGGTCCGAACCCGCCGGCGCGCCTTCGGGCCCCACGGACTCGGTTGGGGGGGCCTAGGCCTTCTCCGCCGACGGCTCCGGTCCCGGCGCCGCAGGCCCCCCTTGTATCCAGGCCTGGATCCGGATCGGCACCGGTTGACCTGATTACGCCTCCACCGGCGCCGCTTCCTCCAGCACCTCTACCGTGTTCGACTCCGGTCGGCCCCCCGGCCGGCGTCGACCCCGGCCTCCATCCCGACATGGACCCGGAGCCGGCGCCGAGTGAGGTTTTTGTGCCCCTGTTCACTCCTGGGGTCCCTTTTCGACCAGAATGGCACCCAGAGGATTAGGAGGAGGACTGGGAGGGGTCAGGTGACCCTCTGACTGACCAGTTGGACAGTGAACAGGACTGGAGAGAGGAACTGGGGGATGCCAGTGGTTTGGACACCTCCCCTGACCTTGGCATGTTGTCTCCTCCTACCGTGGCTACGGAGGAGGGAGCGTCATACGCAGTAGTGTTGCGTAGGGCGGCCGAGGCTCTCAACCTCAAGCTTCCTACGGTGGCGTTCAGGACTAACCTCCTGACAGAGGTGCTTCAACCGGCGGCGAGCTCTTCGGAGCCCTTGCTGCTGTTTAATGACGCCCTCACCGACGTCCTTTTGGGCACGTGGTCCAGGCCCAACACGGGGGCTCCCGTGGACAGGATGATTGCCCAACGCCGGCTCCGGGCGACCCCACTTTCCTCTCCCAACACCTTACCCCGGAGAGCTTGGTAGTCCAAGCCTCCACTTCCAAAAGCGCATTCCCTACTGCTCCACCGGAAAGGGAATCCAAGAAGCTGGACCATCTTGGAAAGAAAAATTTCTCTTCCGCCAGCTTAGGACTGCGGTCGGTAAACACCGCATGTCTCTTGGGCTGTTATTCCTACTCGGTGTGGGATACGGTTGCGCATGTGCTGCCTCAGTGTCCGGAGGAGGCCCGGGCAGTGCTCTCCCAGGCTGTCGCTGCCGGGAGGGATGCGGCGAAGTTTACCATCCGTTGTGGACTGGACACCGCCGACTCTCTGGGCAGGACCACTTTGTCGCTACGCCTGGATGAGGTCGACTGGCTTTTCAGGGGATGTCCAGAACACCTTGATGGACATGCCCTTTGATGGCCGTCGCCTTTTTGGCGACAATGCAGACAACGCTCTAGAGCGTTTCAAGGACTCACGGGTTACGGCCAAGTCCTTGGGCCTCTCCACCCGCCCTGCGCAGTCTGCTTTTCGCCCCTTTCGTGGCTACGGAAGGGGTGCCCCGCTACGTCCCGCCCAGAGCCACAAGCCGCAACAAGTTACCCAACCTTTGCGCGGCCGGGGACGTGGGACCAACCGTCGTGGTTCCGGGGGCCAGCGGGCAGGCCAGTCCACTAACACCCCCTCTGCAGCAGCCTCCAAACCCTCCTAGTCCAACCTTTCAGGCCCATCAAACGCCAGTGGGTGGCAGGATTCGCCATTACCTCCCCCACTGGCGCACCATCACGTCGGACAGGTGGGTTTTGCAAATAGTCTGAAGGGGCTACTCCCTCCCCTTCAAGACTACCCCTCCAGCCATGCCACCGAGATACCACCGCATGTCGGAGGATCATCTGGCCCTGCTCCAGCAGGAAGTTACGGCTCTCTTGGCCAAGGGAGCCATCGAGCGCGTTCCTGGCCCAGAAGTAGGTTGTGGTTGTTACTCCCACTACTTTCTGGTCCCCACAAAGGACAAGGGCCTGCATCCTATCTTGGCTCTCAGGGACGTCAACCGCTTCCTCCGGAAGGAGAAGTTCAAGTTGTTGACGTTGCTCAGGTCTTGTCTGCCCTCGACCCGGAAGACTGGATAGTAGCGTTGGACTTGCAGGACGCTTATTTTCACATCCCCGTCCTGCCGGCCCACCGGCATTACCTACGGTTCACGGTAGGCCACGAGCATTTTCAATTTACCGTGCTCCCTTTTGGCCTTACCAGCGCCCCTCGGGTGTTCACGAAAGTGATGGCGGTGGTCGCAGCTCATCTGCGCAGATCAGGGGTTTTAGTCTTCCCCTATCTCGACGACTGGCTGTTGAAGGCGGGCTCGCCCCAGGCAGTCGTCTCCCACCTCCAGACTACGGCCGACCTCCTGCATTCGCTGGGGTTCTCCATTAATGTGCCGAAGTCACACCTGATTCCCTCTCAGAAGCTCCTCTTCATCGGAGCGGTTCTGGACACAACGCAGTTTCAGGTCTATCCTCCCTAACAGCGAGTCCGGGATATTCAGGCTATGATTCCGATCTTTCAGCCTCAATCCTGGGTTTCGGTCAGAATGAGTCTGAGGCTGCTGGGCCTCATGGCCTCCTGCATCCTGCTGGTCAATCATGCCAGGTGGCATATGCGGGCTCTGCAGTGGGACCTGAAGTGCCAGTGGGCGCAGCATCAGGGGAATCTGTCCGATTGCGCCCAGATCTCGGAGGGCACTGCACGACAACTGCAGTGGTGGCTCACGAACCAGGATTGGGTCAATGGCAGATCCCTCTCCCTTCCCCACCCAGACCACGCTGTGGGGACAGACGCATCCCTTCTGGGATGGGGCGGCCACATGGGAGAGGCGGAGATCAGAGGCCTCTGGTCTCCGGCGGAGTCCGGGCTCCACATCAACCTTCTGGAGCTCCGGGCGATTCGTCTTGCACTGAAAGCATTCCTTCCCTCTGTCCGGGGAAGAGTAGTGCAGGTGTTCACGGACAACACCACCGCCATGTGGTACTGCAACAAACAGGGCGGGGTGGGGTCGTGGACCCTATGTCAAGAGGCCCTCTGCCTCTGGACATGGCTGGAACATCAGGGCATATCCCTGGTGGTTCAACACCTGGCAGGTTCTCTGAACGCCAGGGCGGACGAACTCAGCCGCAGGTGCATGATGGATCACGAATGGCGTCTTCACTCGGAGGTGGTGCAAGGTCTCTTTCAACAGTGGGGAGAGCCTTGGTTAGATCTATTTGCCACCGAAGAGAACGCACAATGTCAGCAATTCTGCGCGTTGGAATTTCCAAGGCGGCACTCGCTAGGCGACGCTTTTCGTCGCGAGTGGAGTTGCGGTCTGTTGTACGCCTTTCCGCCTATACCACTTCTGCCCAGAGTGCTGAAGAAGATCAGGCGCGACCGGGCCCAAGTCATTCTTGTGGCTTCGGATTGGGCACGAAGAGTCTGGTATCCCGAGCTGCTCAACATGGCCATCGATCCTCCGATCAGACTGCCTCTTCGGGAGGATCTTCTGTCGCAGCAGCAGGGGACGGTCCTCCACCCGAACCTGTCCAGCCTCCACCTCCTTGCGTGGAGATTGAGCGGCAGCAGTTGACGTCTTTCGACCTGCCTCCTAAAGTCTGTGATGTAATCTTGGCAGCCAGGCGTCCCTCCACTAAGACGGTATACGCCTGCCGGTGGAACAAGTTTGTGGCATGGTGCACAGCAAAGGCTGTGGATCCCCTTTCTGCCCTTTTTCTGAGGTTCTATTGTTTATTCTTTCTCTAGCCCAGCAGGGCTCTGCTCTCGGCACTATCAAGGGCTATCTTTCGGCCATCTCTGCCTTCCTTCGGCTTCCAGATCAGCCTTCCCTTTTCAAGTCCCCGGTTGTAAGTCGCTTCTTGAAAGGCATAACTCATCTCTTTCCTCCTATTGCCTTCGTTATGCCTCAGTGGGATTTGAACCTGGTTTTAACTTATTTAATGTGTGCTCCCTTTGAGCCGCTTCACAACTGTCCTTTACGGCTCTTGACTCTCAAAACTGCGTTCCAGGTGGCCATCACATCTGCCAGACGAGTGAGTGAGCTCCAGGCGCTTTCTTCTAAGCCTCCTTTTCTCTCTGTACATCCGGACAAAGTTGTCCTTAGAACTCGTCCATCCTTCCTGCCCAAGGTTGTCACTGCCTTCCACATCGGGCAGACTATCACTTTGCCCACCTTCTTTCCGCCTCCGCATCCTTCGGAAGAGGAAGAGAGGCTCCACCGTCTGGACCCAAAACGTGCGCTTTCTTTCTATCTGGATCGCACAAAACAGTTCTGGGTGGATGACCAACTCTTTGTTGGCTACGTGGGTGCCAAGAAGGGTCAGGCCGTACACAAGCGAACCATTTCTCGATGGGTCGTTTTGTGTATAAAAGCATGCTATTCTCTGGCTAAAAAGGACCCTCCAGTGGGGCTACGTGCCCATTCCACCAGGGCGACGGCAGCCACTACTGCCTTGGGAAGAGGAGTTCCTCTGAATGACATCTGTCAGGCAGCTACGTGGGCATCGCTGCACACGTTTACGAAACACTACTGCCTGGACAGCCAAGTCCGGAGAGACGGCTTCTTTGGCCGTTCTGTTCTCCAGGTGTTTCTGGTGTGATCTTGGTTTTAGGTGGGGGGGGCATAGCATCCTCACTCCGAAATTTCCCAGGTGCAGAAAGACTGTTGACACATTCACCTCAGGTGGAGACATGGCCATGCCCATGCTGGTCAGTCTCCATCCCTATATATTATTTTTTAAATCATTGGTGTCTAGTGGGCTTTCTGCCCCCTCACCCCCACAACCCTGTGGGGGCAGATCAAGGGTAATTACCCCCCATCTCTCTCCCAAAGGAGACAGGAGGACTGTTGTCCCATTTAGTTGGGGTGGGAGTATAGCCATGCCAATGCTGGGTAACCACCCCTCTATTTAAATAAAGCAACAAAAAAAACACTTCCTGGCATATGGTGGGCTTTCTTTTTCATGGGAGTGGGTTTGGATGTTGAATCCCTGTAGCACTACAAGAGCAAGACCAGACAGATGTGACATAAGAGTGACGGAGCAGCCTGTCTCCCGTTTATCTGCTGGTTTCCCATAAACCCTATGTTTTCCCTTCTCTTCTCCCAAATTGATTGCACACCTTTGGACTGTGTTCATCTGAAAGAAACACGTTAGTTATAGATTCTCACCTTAGAATAGATACCCCAGCAATACCAACCCCGGTGGTGGGTTGATTAGATGGCTTGTTGTACTGCTCACATTCAGGGAACAATTTTTTTCTTTTTTATCCAATACTCCATGAGCTTACTTGCTAACTCCTCATGTCCTGTATTCCCTCTCCAGTTCCGCACCCACCTGTCCCAAACCCACCCTTCTTAAATGTTATTAGAATTTGTTTTTGTACCCCCCCCCCACCTCTTGCTCCCTTGTTGTGTTCTCCACTGCCTACTCCAATATTGGAAACCATCCCGTCCTACATCTTCACAAAAAAGACATATATATTGTCCCTGTTTTTTCAGAGGGTCTGCCAGCTGCCACTTACAGCCGGGCCACTCCGTTTTGTAAATCCTCTTTCGTTCATGTTTACATTTTTTTTTATTGATACAAGTGGCGTACGGCATCTTGCAGCAGTAAATAAAATTAAAAAAAGAAACAAAATGGCACACAGTTTAATTTTGGAGTCCGAAGTTCTTGTTCTGCTTAACAAAGGAGCCATCGAAGTGTTGTTCCTGAGCTAAGTCTCACTGGCCAAATGAAGGAGATTTGTTGGTGTTCCTGAATCTCAAGCATGCTTATTGTAATCTTCCAAGTCTTCCCGCTTACAGATTTACTTGATAACTTTTATAAAGGGCTCTACTACATATGATCCACGTCATGCCCTTTCCTCTTCCTCTAAGATCGCGGATATTTGGGAGATGAGTCCACGGTTTTTGCCTTCGTCTTGGATCCTGGTTCTGCAGGACTTGTCTGCTGGGCCTCGTGGCCTATAGCGTTTTGTTGGTGTCATGCGCCAGATGGTGAATGAAGATCCTTCAGTGGCGATGAAGGTCATAGTTCCCACAGCATCAGGTGAACCTCAAGACTGAAATGCAGATCTCCACTTCTTTCATCTGCATCTGCACTGGTAGATCGATACCTCCAAACTTTTGGTCGATTAGACTTCCAACCTTCCGCGGGCTCAGTATACCATGATTACAGATGTGTCCTCACTGTGCTGGGGTACCTATTTGGGTGACATGATGGTGCGGGCTTTTGGCCAACATCGGAGGAGAGCCTGTAAATAAACGTGCTTACAGTCCATCTTGAAATGGAGGCTTTTGTTAATTTCATCCAAAGGAGCACAATTCATATTCTTCCAGATACCACTATGACTGGCTATGGTATTGTCAGACAGGGTGGTGTGGAGCCTATGTTGGGAGGTGATTCGCTTGTGAGGGCAAAGATCGGGAGACTTCCTGGGAAAGACAGGTGCAGGTGCTGTATTGTCTCTCACTGGAGGGTCTTGTGTGGGAGCTGTACCTTGAAGTACTAGAAGGGATGTTCTCCAGATTTGGGATTCCGTTTGTGGATCTTTTCACCACTGCTCAGAACAGGAAGCATCCTCTGTTTTGTACCATACACTTTCCTCTGCTTGGGTCTCTGGGGAATGCTTTCAGATATAGCATATCTCAAGGGTTGCTGTGCACATTCCTACTGATTCCGCTTCTGTCAAATTTACTGTGGAAGTTGCAGGAGAATCGACCAACCACAGCTAATTCTGATTGCCCCGATCTATTGGAAGTCAGCACTACTTCCTCTCCGGTTCAAAACAGACCAGCACTCTCAGAAGAATAGTCTGGCATTTGGCCCCAATCCTCATAGTCTGAAACTACATGTGTGGAGATTGAGTGGTGCCAGCTAGAGTCCTTTTGTCTTCCTGATGAAGACACAGCCATCTTCTTGGTGACTATGAAACTCATTTCAAAATCCATATATGCAGGTCACTGGAACAGGCTTGTTGGTGTGAGTCGGAAGTCTTCAAACCCTTTAAATCTCACCTTTCCAGTGTTCCGTGATTTGTATTGTGCCTTGCACAGCAGGTTCTGGCAGTGGCTACAGTAAAGACTGTCTGGTGGCCCTGTCTACCTCAATGTCTTCCTGATCGATCTTTTCAGTGTAGATCATTGCTAGTGTTTTTTTTTTTCTAAAACGTTTGCTTTACTTGTTCCTTCCCACTCAGTTTATTGTTTCTTGGTGGGATTTGAATCTTTACTTTCCCGATGGCATATCCTTTCGAGTGAATGCGCAGTTGCCTGGTTTGGCTTCTTACCTTGAAGACAGTTTTGTCGGTAGCAATTACTTCAGATAGTAGTGTTGGAGATCTTCAGGTCCTCTCAGTTCATCCACCTGCCACTTTTCTATTCTCATAAGCAGGTCTTTCGCACCTACCCAAGGTGGATTCTGATTTCATATGAGCTAGTCTACCTTCCTTCCATACTTCTCTCCTTCAAATTCAGCTGAGGATGAGGGACCACATAGATTGGTACCCCAAACGTGCCCTGTTAGATCAACAGCACGTAACAGGACAGAGAAGAGAAACACCTCTTTGTAGGCTTTACCAGAGCCAAGAAGGGCAAGGCAGTGACTAAATACCAATTTGCATTGGGTTATCCTCTGTATTTCGATCTGCTGCACCTTAGCCAAGCAAGATACTTTGGTGGACATCCGTGTGCATTCTATTAGGCCCAGGGCTGTCTACATGGCTCTCTACAGAGACAACCCTGTTGCAGACATCTACTGCACAGCTACATGTTAGTCCTTGCACATTTTTATCAAGCTGTACTGTCTTGGGCGCACAGTGGGGTGGTACTTTACCTAAGCTGTGTTGCATGACTTCCTGGGCCATCGAGTACTATTCCCTCCCACTCTCAGGGGGGGTTTTTGCTTTGGGACTCATTGATAAGGTGAATAACCAATGGGAAGATGTATCCATCAGAAGAAAAATGTATACACCTTCGGTGACGATCTTTCTGGAAGATACATGCCTCATCGCTCTCCGTAAGGTGGTGCTGTGATTAATAAGTGCCCAGTGTTGTAAACACGTGCTGTTTTAATCACTGTTGTTGCACTCTCAGTATGTCTCAAAGGAGCGCAGAAAAAATGTGTATAATAATTTTCCTATTACAGGCTAGTTGTGTCGTCACATGTAATAAGAAAACGAAGTAACTGCTCAACTAAATAACTTATAACGCGTAATCTGTGACACTGTCGTGCATCGGAGCCAGCAGACACTGTGAAAACCGGGTCATGCTGCTGAATTACATCTGCTGTTTAATCAATAAAAAGAAGCTTATCAGCTCTTCTGATTGCCTTAAATGGACAGTCATCAACAGAAAGGGAAGATTTATAGCTTCATGTTCCTTTTATCTGGGCTTTACTTTATTACACAAAGCTGAAAATTCTTTGCATTCTACTAGACGCTATGAGCTGTTGCTCTTTTTGAAAGTGAATTGCATTAAACTACATAGAATGTACCTTGCCACACATTTCTGGCTTTATATTGGTGTGTTTAATTTTGCTCTATAAATTCTTCATTTAGTCGTATTTGCAGTCATGCTTGTTCATATGAATGAGCAAGAGACCAAAGAGTTAGACTTTTGGGGGGAAGGGTAATGTTTTGGCTGTGTTTCATAAGGAAAAAAATACCATCAAGTTTCATTCCGAGGTCATGGCACACAATGTCCTCAAAATGAAACTTCCCATTGACCTTCAATAGAGTTAAAATGTACGGCAGAGGGTACTCTAATCCCATATATAGATAAATGTATCATGATTCTCGTGTAGGGTAATCCCGACCAGTTTGAGACTTTAGCACTTTTCGTTGCCTGCGAGATTGGCAAAGCAGTTGGTGGCAACACAGGTACAACACTTTACTTGGAGTAAAAGTATTCTGAATAATTTCCATGTGGGATTTCACGATGGTAAATGCACTAAATCTGTGGTTGTCTCTGCTTTGAATGAGTTGAGGCGATTTTGGTGCATTAATGCTCATTTAAGTCGTGCGTCCATACACACTTGCCCCTCTGCTGGATAAAACAGTTCTTATCAGGTTCCAGCCAAAAATACCACTGCCCATTCGAGTCAAATTGTAAACCTTTAAAATATGTGGTACCCCAGAGTTCTTGAGAACTGTTGCACTTTCCTGTGAAGGACCAGCAAATAGCATGTGATGTTCCTAGTCAGGGCTGTTCAGAACAAGTACCATAGGAACTGCCCTTCAAATGAGCACATTTGATTTGTGGGTACACGAATAATGTACAGATGGGTCCGATTCATTTTGGTTACCGCAATTTCCCATACTTGCATTTAGAGCCACATTATTACCACAAAACCCTCTTTTAGCTACATACCCTCAATTACAGTGCTAAGCTATTATTATAAAAAGTGGTGTTTTAGCTCTTTAATTCTCTACGTGTCATTGATGGATGTTTAGTGGAAAATATTTAATTTTGATTACCCCTTTTTGAAGCCTTCTAAATGTGATTTTGGGTTAGCGCCTGGAGGGATTAAAGTGAGAAGATGGAGGAGTAGAAATTTCATAGACATTTCATGTATGTCTTCAGTTACTGTAACGTATAATTTTCAATAGCACAATATTGTAAAAGAGAAAGGACAATACACATTTTAATCTGTCTTCCCCAACAGTGGCTGAGAGGCCTTCCTTCAAGCAGACAGAGCTTTAATGTTATCTTTGGAGAATGTCCGTACTGCAGCAAGGTAATGATGCTTCAAATGTTTTTTCAGACGTTTTGTTTTTATCATGCACGGAAACACAAAAGAACATCATTAAAGTAAAAAAACATAACACCCAAGTCACTTTGGAGCATTTTCTATGCACCATAATTCAAGGTAATGGAGTAGAACTAAATGTGAACTCAACCAATGTGATTTTCGCATACCCCTGGGTAGGTTATGGTCACTTTTCTGGGAAATGACCATAGTACCGTCCCTTAAAACAATTGGGCATTGTGTTTTATATTTTGTAAACTACTAGGAATGTTTATTGGCTTCCTTGTTGTTTTTGAGTAGACGAGTACTTTGAATCATTCATGATCATCGTTCATGTATTTTAATTTATTTATTGGTCATTTATTAGATACTCTTGGGCTTAGAGTCGCACAGCACAGATTTCATGCCAAATTGAATAGGAGCTGCTATAAGGAAGCCTGGTTTTTGATTGGGGTAAGAGTGGTGAGTAAGTTGAATTAGCAGGTCTTGAGTTTTTTTCAGGCTCAGAGAAGATCCTGTTGATCTCAGTTGTTGATTCCATTGTGTATGTGTAGTAATACGCCACACAAATGAAAGTTAAATAAGCTCCTTTATTTTGCGACCAAGCGCTCCGTGTCTACCAAGCAACTAATTTCTTCAACTGTCATTTCTCACACTCTAACTTCAACATTCCACGTTCTACTTATGTCATTACATCACATTGTAATTACATCACCTCTACACATCTCCCCAATTTTAAACACAAATAAAAACCTTTAGATACATCACATTGGAAAAGTGCAATCATTGTATTGATACATTTTAAATAGTGAAATTCAACATATAGCCTATGGGAAAAAACAGGTATGTACTCAAGCTTAATTGATTAAAAACTGACATAATCCCCTAACTTCTTGGGAAGATTAATAAGTCTTTTTGGTCTTCTAGTCAATTGTCAGTGGAAGGCACAGGAATGGAATTTAAATCAAAATCCATATTCTTCTTCTTTTTTTTTTTTTTTTACGGAGTTTTATATAGCGCAAACGTGACCCGAAGGTATCGGGTATCAGAGCGCTTTACATAGCACCAGTTGCGTTACATGAGGTCACAATCATTTTTTTGGGCACTGGGAGATTAAGTGATTTGCCCAGAATCACCGGATGTTCAGCGTCATTGCCGAGACTCGAACCCGGTTCCCCAGATTCGAGGTCGACCGCCCTAGCCTTTAGGCCAACTCCTCTCCCCAACTTCTTGCCTCAGGTTTTCTTCACTTGACTATTCTTCCACTTGTCTACCCCTCTGTGTTATTTCATTGTTTACAACACTTTCTTGGTGCTCTGTAGTTAGGATACCTTATTCCAGATTGTGTCCCCTACCATTTTGTTTCTCTGGCATTTCTACTCTGCATTGTGCAGAACACAGCTCCTCTCTTTAAATTCCACACCATACCATCTTCTAATCTGACTGAATTATTTAACACTTGTTTCATGCCTTTAGGTTCAAAGTAAGAACTAACTCCCTTAGTAACTCTGAGAAGCTGGGTTTCTGTTGCAGTAACCCCTCCACTTTTTGCCAGACTTGTGATGCACTTTTGACTTTATGTGCCCTGGGCCCCTGCCAATCAGGTTCCCTGGGCCTGTGTTCTTTCCCCAAAGCTAACCCAAACCCAATTGGCATCTCTGGCCACAGGTCAGCCCCTGGTAAATGGTACCACAGGTACCCAGGGCACTGTGACCAGGGAAGACCTCTAAGGGCTGCAGCACTTATTGTGCCACCCTTAGAGGCCCTGTACTTTTACACACATACACTGCCTTTGCAGGCTGCATGTCTTGGGTCAGAACAAAGTGAAGAGTCGACATGGCACACATCCCTGTGTGCCATGCCTACAACCCACTGCCCTGGCATAGATCAGTCACCCCTCTAGCTGGGTGCACTATACCAGTGGTGAGGGTACAGGTGCATGAGCCCTGTATCCCTACAGTGTCTAAGTCCATTCTTAGACATTGTAAGTGCAGTGCTGCCATTAAGAGTATATGGTGCTGGGAGTTTGTCATTACGATCTCCACAGCACCATAATGGCTACACTGAAAACTGAGAAGTTTGGTATCAAACTTCTCAGCACATTAAACCCACACTGATGCCAGTGTGGGATTAAATGAAAAATGCACGCAGAGGGCATCTTAGAGATGCCCCCTGAAAAACAACCTACCACTAGTGTCCAGACTGAGTGGCTGCTTTCAGCTGCCACCACCAGACATGTTTCTGGACCCCTGGGTCGAGAGCCTGCTGCTCTCGGGGGCCTGAAACAATGCACATCCTGGGTCGAGGTGCCAAGCCTCCTCCCCCAGGATGGGCAGGGTCCACGAAGGGGAAGCTTCAAAGGCTTGCTGCCTTTGTGAGCATCCCCATGCCACTTGCTGCTTTCAGCAACTGGTCGCCACTGGTTCTGACCTCCACTTTGGGCGGGAGAACTGGCAGGAAAAACAAGTGAGGAAGAGAAGTGTGCCCACCTCTGCCAACTCCACCCCTCAGGTGGGGGAGGCGAGGTGAAGCACAACTCCCAGTCCCCGCCATCTTGCAGATGGGGGGGACCCAGCCAACCAGGGAAAGGCTTATGCCACTCTCCCACTGGAGGGTGGCATAATAGGGGGTGTACCCACCCCAGGGAAGGGACCTATTGGTCCCAACCTTTTTCCTACTTGTAATGCCCCTAAATCTAGTATTTAGGGGCACCCCTGAATCTTGCTTCCTCAGACAAGAACCTACAAGAAGAAGGACCCAACAGCCGTGCCGAAGCTAACAAGAGGAGGACACCCACTGACTTGGCCCCAGCCCTACCGGCCTGTCCCCACCTTGAACCTGCTCCAGCGAAATCCCGGTGTGTCCTGCAGCCAGCAACCTCGAGAAACCCGGAGGACCTGCCTGCCTTCAATCCCAAAGACTCTGTCTCCCGTGAACACCGGATTTGTTCAACAACAGACTCCAGCTCCGCAAGGATCCGCGGGTCTAAACCACTCCGTACCCAACGCCCACGGCCCGAGTTCGAGTGGCCCAACACCAAGAGGAGGTTTCCTCAGCGAACCGGACCCATGATCCGGTGACCCTGACCTGCCTCAAGCCGACGCCTGCAGCCTCAAACTGGAAGGTCCCCCCAACCGCGACCAGGAGCTGGTAAGAAGATCCGAACCTAAAAGCCACCACTGCACCCGACGCCTCACAGCTTTGGGTGGCCCAACTGACGGTGCCTAACCAACATCCCAACTTACCTCTCCAAGTGGTGGTAGCACCCAGAAGACCTTCGTCCCCGTGCCTGCAGTGTGTTTGCAAACCGGAGACTCCCCATTGAAAGCTACAGGGCACCCAACGCCAAAACAGCACTCTGCACCCTGCCGCCCCAGTGCCGCTGAGGGTGCATCTTTTGTGCTGGCCTAAACCCCCATTTGCCTTGAACTTAAGTCCAGGAGCTTTGCTCCCACAACCCAATGGCCTGCTCGTCAGCAGCCACCAACCGGAAGCCCACTATCCCCCATTGGATAACATTGGGCCTCAGCACTCTGCACCTGGCTGCCCTAGTGCCGCTGAGGGTGTAACAAGAGTGCATCCTTTACCCTGGGGGCCCCCTGAGTCTAACCCCAGAATACCAACTCCCACAACAAAGTACTTACCTGTTAACCGATAACACTATTTTCCTCCATAGGATAACATTGACTGTTTTTCTATGAAAAGTTTCTAAGTGTGGAGTTGGAAAATCTAAGAAATCCTTTTACAACTGTACTAAATAACAAAAACACTTTTACTTACCTGTTTACAGGAAATGTCCCAGTGTAGTATCCAGGCATACTACACTGTGTAAGAAAAGTAATGTACTGGTCATTTTGCTAAAAAGCCCATTCAAAGTATATGTACTGTATTTCCAAAGCATTGCATTCCTCAGTAACAGTACTGTAAATCAAAACAAAGTGCATATACAATTACAATCTAAACTATGTTACAACTGTATATTTACTGCAAAGTATTTATCACTTACCTGTACCAGGTTTGCTTGGTTCTAGGAAATAAAATAAAAGAATATTTTTACACAAAAACAATTGGTCTGAAGTTCAGTCTTTGAGTGTGTGAATTCATTTGCTGACTGAGGGTGTACAACAAATGCTTAACACTGTCCTCTGATAAAGCCTTACTGCTCGACCACACTACCACAAATAGTGTGTTAGAAATGGGGGACTCTAGTTGGCAATGGTATACACCCTGTCCAAGTAGGGACCCTTCCTTCTAGTCATGGTAAGGGGATCACACAGCTAAGGTAACCCCAGCTCACCCCCTTGGTAGCTTGGCATAAGCAGTCAGGCCTATCTCCAAGGCAATGTGTAAAGTATTTGTACCTAACACACACAATAACACAGTGAAAACACTACATATGTACACCACACCAGTTTAGACAAGCATTTGCAATGCAATAGGTCTTGCATTTGTAAATGACAATGCCTTTCTATTTGTGTTTTCAAAACCAACACATATATAAAAGGCATTGTCATTTTTAATGCCAATAGCTAAAGCTCTTGCAAATGCAAGACCACTTTCATAGGGCCACACCCTTTCTTTAGATGCTGCTCGCCATATTCAGGTTACAGCGAGCCGCATCTAAAGAAAGGGCGTGGCTACCATTAAAGGAAAAGCACGTCATTGGGCGCTTTTACCCCAAAAAAAAATTGTTCAAAAACAGGTCTGAGATACCTGTTGGACTGTACCCGTTATGTCTCTGAGAGAAGCATGCTCTTACTCTACCGACTCAACACCAATTCTGTTTGTGTGTGTCTGGGCCAAAGATGCTTGCACTGCAGCCTGTGATGTACCCGTTGTGTAGATGAAGCTCGCATTGCAATGGCCTATGTTATACAAACCTTGTGTGTTATAGTGAAGCTTTCCACCTAAATGAAAATGCTTCTACTATATTGCGATGATGTCCAGTAAATTCAAACAGCAACTTCTCTGATTCTTTGCAAACTGATCTATGCCAATACACCTAATTTGGACTACCATGCTTTTTGATGAAAAGACCTCAGCGACTTCAAAATGTGGGTAGTCACAAAAGCTCCCCGTGAGAACAGATCTCTCCATCAGTGAAGAGATTACTCTAGCTGTATGTAGAGAAAAGCATTCAATTCAGTTCAACGTGCATAGCTCATTAGTTCTTTTATAACAAAGCACTCGTCTTCCTTAAAAGAAAGAACACACAATTTATTAGCTATCTCGTCAAGATCTGCTTTTTACAAATCAAAAACGACCAAAGGAAATAATTGAATGTGGTGTAAAAGTATGGCAAACTAGAAAAAGAAACCAGATTCTATAAACAAACAGAAACAAAGCTTGTTGGTTATAAATTGTCAACTACATAGACAGTCAGAAAAGTGAAATGGACCTACAGAAAAGGGAAATGATGTGTCCATAGGATCTCGGGCCAATGTATTTTTGGCTACAATGTGACTCGCTTGTTAACAATAAAATATTGGTGGGAGGTAACAAGGAAAAGTTTTGCTTGGTATTTGCAAGAGGAGTCAATGGATTGAAATAAATCCTATTATTCACTAACAGTGCATTCCATTGCTCATCACATTTTTGGGGTGTGGTGGTGAGCGACATTAAGTTGGCAGAAAAGATGTGAATTATACGATGCTGTGTCAGTATAGATAAAATTCAATAATGAAATGGAAATGGTTAAGACTAATTTTAGTGCTTGTGACCGCTTGATGAAGTTGTGCAGTACTCGGGCCCTTTCAATTCCTATACACTTGCCATTGACCGTAGAACAACATGTTTCCATCCTGAGAACATCAACCTTCGCGAATTTGATTAGTCTCTAAGCAATCTTGTTTAAAGTGTCTCAAGTATTATGGCTCTGGGAAATAGTTTCACAGAAATGAGAGACCACCGAATGTTTTCCAAAGCACTCTGCAACTTAGTAAGCATCTTTACTAATGAAATGTACATAATACAGCTCGCTACACAACTGTACGGCACGGAAGACATTCAGCATTTGGACACCTGCTGTCTGTTCACCAGGACTCTGCATACAGCTTCTCTGTCCCAGGGTGCACCATCAATCACTGCTCTCCACCCCAGAGCCCGCGATGAGATCTGACCGTGACAGCTCGCTGGAGAGGCCGCATATACACCACACTAGTTGTGCGTGCACTGTCCTAGCTGCAGTCACAGCAGGTCGCCTCTCCTCTCAGCTGGATTCGCTACCGGGGGTGGGGTGGGGGGTATTTCATAGGTTCTATCTGCCTTGGGAGCCCCTCCCCGTTGAAAAATATTTGCAATTTGTCCCGGCTGCTTGAAAAGTGAAAGCGCTCAAGGCACGCTGAATGTATGCAAAGCACGTCGTGCCTGCAGTAAGAGAAACTCAATAAAGAAAGTAGTGCTTACCAGACTAAATAACACGTAACAACCGAAGTAAAAGGCCAGTAGCAATGGGAGGTTACAAATGAAGACAAGGTGGTACTAAGGAGGGACTAACAAGCCTATTAACCAATCAGAAGCGTGCATTTACGAAGGACAACGTCACAAGCCAATGACCAATATGGGCAGAGCTTCTATTCCATACTCCATACAGCAAGTCTCACAGAGCGGCGCATGCGCGCTGACTCCAGTCTCAAACTAAAAAAATAAAGTATCTTTATCTAAACCAAACAAGACCAAAACGCCAAAAATCCAACATACACAACTCAAAATATGACTTTTAAAATGTTTCAAGCAATTCTGTCCATAGAACTCTATGGATGTGGTGATTTTACACAAAGTACCTCAGATGGGTCAGAATCCATAAGGCAAAACAGCTGCAGAGGAGGAAAGTGTTAGAAAACACAGCGATGCGTTGGTTCCTGAGTCCACCGGGAGGTGATGCGTCAGTTCTGCTGCACGCAGGAGAAGTGTTGCGTCTAATACGTACTGTAGGGGGAAGCGATGCTTCGAAGTCCAAAATGGTTCTGGTCTGCGGGTGATGCGTAGGAAAAACTTAGCGCACAGGTGCGATGTGTTGAAATCCAGACGTCCTGGAGGTCGATGCGGTGGCAGTGGCAAGCAGGCGCTGCATCAATTTCTTCAGCCGCGGTCCCACGATGCGTCTATTTTTTCAGCCACACAGCAGGGCCTGCATCGGTGTCAGTGTGTGAGTCTTGTACTTCGGAGTCACAGTGCGCTGAACTCTGGCTGCTGCGGTTTCTTCAGCCGTTGATAGGCATTGCGTCGATTTCTTCTGCCACATGGCAGCGGTGCATGGAAATTTTTCCCGCACAGCGGTGCTGCATCGGGAAAACAGGCACTGGAAGGGCAATTTGTCGATTTCAATGTTTTCAAGCAGGTCTTTGCAGCAGAAACAACCTACAGGGCCCAGAACTGGATTTGGCACCACAAGGCAGGTCTGAAATCCCAGCAGTGGAGTTCAAGGATGCTGCAGGGGAAGTCTTTGTGTCCCGGAGACTTCTTAACAGGAGGCAAGCTCTACTTCAAGCCCTTGGAGAATCTTCTCATGCAGGATACAGAAAAGTAATAGTCCAGTCCTTTCCACTGCCACAGACAGAAACATCAACTGCAGGACAAACCAGCAAAGCAACACACTGTCCTCCTGACAGCTCTTAAGCTCTTCTTTTTGGCAGGGTCCTCTTCATCTAGAAGTGTTCTTAAAGTTTGGGGTTTTAGGTCCAATACTTATACCCCTTTTGGCCTTTGAAGTAGGCATTCTTCAAAGGATTGTCTTTGTAGTGCACACATTCTTGTCCTGCCTGGTCTTGGCTCCAGACACACTCCAGGGAGATGGAGACAGCATTGTGAGAGGCCAGGCACAGCCCTATTCCGGAGCAGGTTACAGCTCCTCCCACCACTCTAGCTCCGCCTGCTGATGGGCCAGCAGGATATGCAGGGAACACCACAACTCCCTTTGTGTGACTGTCTAGAGTGAATGCACAAACAGGCCTCTGTCAGTCTAAACCAGACGTTGATTCCACCGGCAGGCTGAGACACAGGCTGGTTGAACAAGCAAATGCCCACTTTGTAAAAGTGGCATTTTCAAACACACAATTTAAAAACCTTCTTTACTAAAAGATGCGTTTTTAAATTCTGAGTTCAGAGAGCCCAAACTCTAAATCTCTAGCTGTTCCCAATTGAAAGTTACACTTGTAAAATGTTACAAGGAAGCTCCAATGATAGCCTATGGGAGAGCTAGTCCTTGCAATAGTGAAAAACAAAATTTGCAGAATTTCACTATGAGGACATGTAAAACACACCAGTACATGTCCTACCTTTCACATACACTGCACCCGGCCCATGGGGGTACCTTGAGCCTACCTTAGGGGTGTCTTACATGTAGTTAAAGGCAAGGTTACGGCTGCAGGTCGACATGGCAGTTTAAAACTGCACTCACAGACACGGCAATGGCAGGTCTGAGACAAGTTTACAGGGCTACTTGTGTGGGTGGCACAATCAGTGCTGCAGGCCCACTAGTAGCGTTTGATTTACAGGCCCTGGGCACACATAGTGCACTTTACTGGGGACTTACCGGTAAATCAAAATGCCAATCATGGATAACCAATCAGAATCACAATTTACACAGGGAGCACTTGCACTTTAGCTCTGATCAACAGTTAGAAAGTGCCCAGAGTACCTAAACCAGCAAAAACGAAGTCCAGCATAACAGTCAAAAATACAGGAGGTAGAGGCAAAAAGACAGGGAAAACCATGCCAAGGATGCCAGGTCTAAAACATGTCTCCTTCAGCTGAAAGTAGGGAGAACTACCCAACCTCTGGGAGTTCTTATCACTAAGGCGGAAGAATCTGGACAGACCATCAGCACTGGCGTGTTCTGTACCAGGGCGGTGTTCCACCATAAAGTCCATCCCTGGGAGGGAAATGGACCACCTCAACAGTTTTGGGTTCTCACCCCTCATCTGCATCAACCATCTGAGGGGCCTGTGGTCTGACTGAACCCGGAAGTGAGTCCCAAATAAGTAGGGTCTTAGCTTCTTCAGTGCCCAAAACACAGCAATTTGCGCTTCTCCTCCCTGGGAAGTAACATCCTGCTAATGAAGGCTACAGGTTGGTCTAGACCCTCTTCGTTTTGCTGTGCTAGAACTACTCCCACACCATGCTCTAAAGCATCTGTCTGCACAACAAATTCCTTGGAGAAGCCTGACGCCGTCAGCACTGGCGCTGTGCATATGGCAGCCTTCAGGGCATCAAAAGCAGTCTGACAATCCTCAGTCCAGATTACTTTCCTGGGCTGCTTCCTAGAAGTCAGTTCAGTCAAGGGAGCAATGCTCCTTGACAATTCTCCTGTAGTAACTGGTGAGACCTAATAATGCTCTCACCTCAGTCTGGGTCTTGGGTGGCTCCCAAGCCCGAATAGTGTCGAACTTGGGTTGTAGGGGCGCCACCTGGCTGCTTCCTACCTGGTGTCCTAAGTACACGACAGACCCCTGCCTTTTCTGGCACTTACTGACCTTGATAGTGAGGCCCGCCTTCTGCAAGAGGTGATGCAAGTGGTTCTCCCCACTGGAACTGAACACTGTAATGTCATCCAGGTAGGTAGCGTTGAAATCTTCCAGTCCAGCCAAAACCTGGTTAACCAACCTCTGAAATGTGGCTGGGGCATTTTTCAACCCAGAGGGCATCACACGGAACTGGAAGTGCCCCTCTGGCGTTGAAAATGCAGACCTCCCTTGGCCTCATCCGTCAAGGCAATCTGCCAGTACCCAGACGTTAAGTCAAACGTACTGAGGAACTTGCCAGCTCCCAGCCGATCTATGAGCTTGTTAGCTCTGGGGATGGGGTGCGCATCAGTCTTGGTGATGGCACTGAGCCCATGGTAGTCCACACACAACTGCAGTTCAGGTGTGCACAGAGTACAGCAGCCTTTGGGACCAAGACCACTGGGCTGGCCCAAAGACTGCTGTAGGGCTATATCACCTCTAGCGCTAGCATCTTGGAAACCTCTTCCTTGATGTTGACTTTGACCTTGTCAGTCAACCTGTAAATTTTGTGTTTTACAGGGGGACTATCCCCAGTGTCCACATTGTGTGTACACCAGTGGGTGACTCTTGGGGTCAAGGAAAACAGTGAGGCAAACTGTCCCAACAACTGGCGACTGTCCCTCTGCTGTTCCAGGGTCCGTGTTGGGGAGACGTTAACACCCTCCACTGACCCATCCTGCTCCTGGGCAGACAGGAGGTCAGGAAGTGACTCATTTTCCTCCTCCATCCCCTCATCTGTTGCCAGGAACATAGTCACTTCAGACCTCTCAAAGTGAGGTTTGAGGCGGTTCACATGCAGGACCCTCAACGGGCTCCTGAGAGACTGCAACTTCACCAGATAGGTGTCATCACTCCTGCGCTCCACCACCTCAAAAGGCCCAGTCCGGGGGGCATGGCTACGCGCTGACGAAGATGGAGACGAGCTAGAGGAACTCCGTAACGCTCTAGCCTCCACCATTAATTAATCCAGCCAGAAATCCATGCATGTGCACTGACACAGAGCAGTGCGAGTCCGGAGTCTACAGCGGTACACATTGAGAACACCCACGATCTTTTAAGGTGCGCACAGCTGAGAAAGGGAGCGCTGAGGCCTGCGAACAATCCGGAGCCCCGGGCTCAATTTGCAGACCGAGATGCGTCACGACGTAAGCAGGCGCCGACCTGAGAGTGCAGCGGCTAGCTGCAGAGGCGAACAACTGCATCGCTCGAGGCGCCACAGTATATCCCTAAGGTAAGGGAGCCGCAAACACTAAAATGCGCCTCAGTAGAGACTGGGGGCAGGTGCTGCGTGGAGGAGAGAAAGGCGGCGAGCGGCCATATTGTTATCGCCCGCATATCGAAGGAGCCGATGGTTGGACTGGGCGGATCTCACCAATTAATATTGCCGCAATACAAGACTTTATGAGGCGGGACCGGCTGTCAGCATTTCGGGGTCCCTCCTTAGCTACAAAAGAATCAGTTCATAATCAGTGGAGGGGAAGGGGGCAAGGCCTGTACGAGACCTGGAGTCGTTCCTGCATCTTCAGAACCCCCCTTACTTGCAGTCAAGCAGAGTACACGCCAAGCAGTATAATTGATAGCGGAACGACCAGGGATGGACCGTGGGCACGTCCTGGGGTCTTAGGTGGCTCTGGAAATATCGGCAGCTCGGGTGATCACGCACTAAGACCGCTTTGGCCAGTGGAACACCAGACACAGGCCCTGACCGGACGCTTCACACCAGACGAAATTGGAATTTGTAAGTGGGGCGAGAGGATCCCACTAAAGGAGGACTTTGGAGACTCATTGCTGTCCCCCAAGAGAACCCTGACAGGCCAAGTGGGGAGGGTGGACCTTGCCCCCTGCGGACAGGCGGCTGGTAGTATCGAGGGGGACTAGAAGCAGACTTGCCCTGGACATACCCCCCCACCACCCCCCATCGTTCTCACAACAAGAGATGGCTGGGATCAAAGGGCACAAAAGCACCCACCAAACCAAACTGGACAAATACATAATGCATAAACCTGCCGAACCGGAGGTGGCGGCCAAAGCCGACATAACGACTGGGTTAAGCGCAGAAGGAGGGGACCCCATCTTAAAGGACATTATGGCAGCAATCAATGGGGTACGTACGTCACTTGAATGACAAATGGCTTTAATCACGGCAGAAGTAACACTCATCAGAGCTGACCTACAGAAGATAAGCGATAAAGTTAAAACTATGGAAGCAGTCACTTCCCATCTTCACCATGACCCAAAAATAATGCAGCAACAAATCAAGGACCTACAGGTGGCCAGCAAAAGTATGGAGCGTAAACTTAATGAATACGAGGGAAGGTCACGACTTAACAGCGTTAGAATTCTGAAGGTCCCTGAACGAGCAGAGGTGCCAGCGGCGGATCTTTTTGTTGAAAGACTGATCACTGAATACTTACAACCAAAGGACCTCTCCAATTACTTTTCAGTGGAACGGGCACACAGGGTACCGGGGTGCAGGCCAAAACCAGGAGCCCTGCTGAGACCACTTTTGGCTAGACTCCTCAACTTCAGAGACCGGGATAATGTATTGCACATGGCCCGCAGTGCCCCACCGGTCAAGTACGAAAATAGTGTGATAACCTTTTTTCCCGATTTTACAGTACATGTTCAGAAACAGATGTTCTTTCTTGGACATTAAAAAGGTGCTTAGAGACAAGGGACTGAAGTACTCTATGTTGTTTCCAGCCAGACTGCGAATCGAATCAGAGGGAAAGGCATGGTTCTTTGATACCCCAGAGGCGGCGCAAGACTGGGTGGAAGGATGGAGACTGGCGAAGGTAAACCCCCCTAAGCAGTGGAGGGAGAGACCCTCCCAGTAGACAAACAGGCTCGGCCGAGCGTGAGACATCTCCGGTGGGGCCGGGAAACTCAGAGAGACTCAGCAACTGAATCGTCCGCAACTGCAACAGAAGTGTGAGATCCAAGATAGAGACATTGGGCGGCAAATCATCACCATCTGAACTGGGCACATAAAGGCTGGAGAACGGCTGAGTGACACTATCCTTTAATTCTTTAAGTAACTGTGTTGGAGCACTTGTATTATTGTGCGCAGGATGTGGTAGGGGAAAGATCAGACAGTCCCCCCCCCTCCCCCCCCCCGCCCCCCTATATAAAGTACAATAGTTTGGTGACAAGGAGACAGGCACTCTGCATAGTTGGGGAAATGGGTAGGTTTATGCCCAGTCTGCATGGACGCAGGGAGCGAGCAGTTGGTTGCTCATATGTTTAGATTATTGTTTAGATGACAAACAAGTGATATTTAAACTAGGAAAGAGAAGTAGCATAGTGTGTAATAGCGGAAATCTCACACGTCCTACTCCGTTCTTTGAGATGTCACCACACAGACTGAGAAACATGGGGTGCGGGGGAGGGCCAGTTCTAGACACGATTCCACTAGCAGACAAAGGACTTAGATTATTATCCTGGAATGTCAATGGCTTGGGAGAGAGGCTTAAGAGAGGGATTGTACTCCAATTTATAAAGCGACATTCCCCTGACGTAGTTCTCTTACAAGAGACACATTTAATGGGCAACACTTGCAGGGCGCTGAATCGTTGGGGATACTCACTTGCAGTACATTCTGGATTCTCTTCCGCATCTAGAGGGGTGGGCATCCTGATGAGAAAGGCCTTCCCCATGTCGATCGACCGCAGCTGGGTGGACACACAGGGTAGATATGCCGCGTTGTCAGGGAGCTGGGAGGGCCGAGCGCTCACCATAGTGATGATATATGTCCCCCCTGGACTTCACACTTTGGCTTTTAAAGACCTGGGAAACTTATTATTAAACTTACCGGAGGGGCGACTCCTAATAGGAGGGAATTTCAATGCTGTAGTTTCAGGACGGCTCCACCACCTCCCCCCTTGGGACATGCGACCCACCCAGTTGCACCTTCATGAATTCCTGGGCGCAATCGGTTTGGTGGACGTGTGGCGCACCCTCCACCCCAGCGAGGTACAATTTACGTTCCACTCAGGTGCCCACAACAGTCTCTCCAGGATAGATCATTTACACACTCCGGCTGACCAGGTGGGACAAATTAAAGAGGTGCAACATCTGGTGAGGAGCATATTGGGTCACTCCCCAGTATGGTCCAGGGTGGCAGTGGGAGAGCAGCAGGTGGGTAGATTGGCGCCAATTGGTTTGTGGAGCCTCAAAATACCTTTAGTAAGGGAAAAAGTCAGAGACAGTATAGAACTTTACTTCCAGGAGAACGAAGTCTCAGTAGGGTCGGCTCAGACGCTCTGGGAGCCTTTCAAGACGGTGGTAAGGGGCCAAGCTATCTCCGCAATAGCGGGGGCCCAAAAAGAGAAAAACACAGAGATTGCTGGGTTGGAGGAAAACATCTTGCAACTGGAGGGTGAAATGAGGAGTGACCGTGCGGAAGATGTCAAACATCAGTTAGAGATACAAAAGAAGGCATATTGTAGCTAATTCTGCCAGTCTTTAACCCAATTTTTCAATCCTGGGTGATTTTAATATACACTTTGACGACCTTCAATCCACATCGACATTGGATCTTATCGAAGGTCTGGCAACGTTTCAACTTAAGCAAAGAGTGTATGGTCCCAGCCACACTCAAGGTCATTTGCTTGACCCCATATTCTCTAATCTACAGGATCTCGTGGTGGATGATCCTATCCCGGTTCCCTGGTCGGACCACTTCCTACTACCAATCACCTGGACCTTACAGGACCCCCTGTTGCCTTTTGCTAGATCAAAAAAATGTGCTCGCATTTGGTCTAAACTTCCTTTGGAAAGCTGGGTAACCAATTTAAAAGACACTACTCCTTCACCTCACCCTAACCCCATCATCGCAAATGACAATTTTAATAGCTGGCTTGAATCATCACTGGACTTAGTCCTCCCCAGGAAAGAATCCCACCACCGAGTAGGAATCCATAAAAATGCCTGGTACTCTCATAAATTCGGCTACTTAAACAATCATGCAAACAATATGAAAGAAGATGGAGGAAAGATTTTGCTGCTATCAGCAAAGCTAAATACAGAGAGGCATTAAAACTCTATAAAAAAGGAAATAAAGGCCGCTCAAGCCAGTTTTTATCATGACAAAATTATTTCAGCGGCCAATTCCCCCCGGGAAATTTTTAAAATTGCTAAATCCCTCCTCACACCCCACAGTCCTCCCATCGCTTCCGATAGCGCTCAGCGGCGGTGTGATGAAATAGCTGAATTTTTCTCTGCCAAAATCCAAAATATTTATAGGACCTTCTCACAAACTAATCCTTCAATGGATATCATAACCTCGAAATCGCGGATCCTGCTGGAAGAATTCCCTCATTTGACCCTATCTTCCCTTCAGGGACTACTGAGGCAGTTAAAATCGGGTTCCCCTATCGACCCCGCTCCACCTACTATTTTAAACCAGATCACTGAAATAGTGTCCCCGGTCATTCTTGAGGTGATAAACACCTCTCTCCACACAGGAATGGTGCCCCCCCTTTGGAAACAGGCTAGGGTCAAAGCACTTCTGAAAAAAAGTAATCTTGACCCTGAGGAATGGGCTAATTATCAACCCATATCTCTGCTACCAGGAATCAGCAAACTAGCTGAAAAGCATGTTAACTCTGCACTCTCAGCATTTCTGGAAAATAATATTTGCCTTCACCCCACGCAGACAGGTTTTAGAGCCCAACAGGGCACGGAGACGGCTCTTATGGCCGTGATAGAGGAATCTAGAAAAATTCTTGATGATAGAGGCTGTGCTGCCCTTATTTTGTTAGACCTTAGCGCAGCCTTCGATACTGTTAACCATCAACTAATGATCCAAAGACTCAGGGAGGTGGAAGTGGCTGGAATTGCCTTGAACTGGCTTCAGTCTTTCCTTAAAAATAGACTCTGCACAGTTTATGAAGAGGATGTTGCTTCAAAGCAGATTCCTCTTATGCGTGGTGTCCCTCAGGGATCCTCCCCAAGTCCTACCATGTTTAACATCTACATGAGTTCTTTGGCAGAAATGGTGTGTCCATGGGGGATACAGATCGTCACTTATGCTGATGACACCCAACTGGTGGTATCCCTCAGCCAGCAGGACAAATCTGACCCTGGTTTAACCCTATATCTTGAGAAGATTTTCGAATGGATGGACAAGTCATTTTTAAAACTGAATGGAGCAAAGACAGAACTTATGCTCCTTGGTCGCTCTGCCCCCCTTAATATAGATTCTCTATGGCCTAGTTGCCTAGGCCCTCCACCCGTCCCGAAAAAACAGATCAAGAGTCTGGGAGGGTGGCTTGACTGCAATCTGGACTTTAAGGAACAAGCTCGCAAAGTCGCAGCCAACTGCTATGGACTCCTAAGGATGATCAGAAAGATTCTTCCTCTTCTCCCTTTTGTTGCCTAGACGGTTATTAGTTCAGGCACTGATACTCTCACGGCTGGACTATGCTAATGCAGTCTATCTGGGAGCCCTCCAGGGCACAACTAAGAGACTGCAAACTGTTCAGAATTGCGCAGCCCGCCTATTACTGAACATTCCCAAACGTAGTTCAGCCAAACCAGCCCTTACTACTTTGCATTGGCTCCCCATCCAGGAAAGAATTAAATTCAAAGCAATGTGCATTGCCCATAAAGCTATCTCCGGGAAAGGCTCTCCAATGATTCACTCTATGGTGCAACTTTATCGCCCTAATAGGGCCTTGAGATCCGACAACAAACGATTACTCGCAGTTCCCAAGATCAAGCGATCACGAACTGGTGGTCGGCGGTTCTCATATAATACAGCTAAGTTTTGGAACCAACTCCCCGACCACATACGTCTGGAATCCAATCACCTTAAATTCAGAAAGCAGCTTAAAACTTTCCTCTTCCCTTGATCTGCTTACAGTCTAAATAGGCGCCACAGTAAGCGCTGGGATGCCCATGGGTAGCCATGCGTTATATAAATGTGTATTCATTCATTCATATAAAGATCTGGTTACAGAGGCAGCAAAAGCATTAAACAGAGCAACCCTAAATAGATTATATGAGGTCGGGGACAAGGCAGGGAAACTATTGGCATGGCTTGACAAGCATGATCAAGCGAATCAGCTTGTAACAGAGCTTATCACTGAGAGAGGAGAAAAACTATGCGATCTGCAATCAATAGCATATGAGTTTAGGATATACTACCAGAAGATATAAACGTTCACTAATACCATGCCAGAATCCGAGTTGAGAGCCTTACTGGCAGATATGCCGCTACCAGCACTCACATCTGAGGATCTAACATTGCTTTTAAGCAATTTATCAAATGAAGAAGTAGCACAGGCCATCAGGGGCCTGAGGTCTGGAAAAGCGACGGGACCCAACAGCCTCCCAATAGAACTCTACAAACTGACACCTAACACTATTGCCCCCTACCTCAAAGACATGTATATAGAAAGTAGGAACGTGGTTAAGCTCCCAGAGACTAGCCACTATAGTGGTAATTCATAAGGAAAGTAAACCCAAAAACAAAAGCTCCTCGTATCGTCCTATCTCTTTGCTCAACGCAGAAGTCAAGATCTTAGCAAAATTACTGGCCACACGCCTGATACAAGCTATCCCGAATCTGGTACACCCCGACCAATCCGGCTTTATGCCAGAAAGGAACACATCTCTTAACCTTCGACGACTACATGGGGTATTGGGCAGGATAGATGCGCTGAGGGAAGATGCAGTGGTGATGTCCCTAGACGCCACGATGGCCTTCGACACAATTGAGTGGCCCTATTTATTCGTAGTACTGAGTAAAATGGGATTTGGACCCAACTTCATAGGCAGGATAAGACTCCTGTATAATGACCCACTAGCACAGGTAGTAGTTAACAATAAAAAATCCTCAATCTTTGGTCTCACCAGAGGGACTAGGCAGGGCTGCCCCCTGTCGCCGTTGCTTTTTGCATTGCTGTTAGAGCCATTGGCGTCATGGATACGCAGAGACCCACTGATAAGAGGCCTTAGATGTGCGAAGGGTTGGGAGGATCACGTCTCCCTTTATGCGGACATGTTGCTGTATTTGGCATTGCTCCAGTCGTCAATCAATAGAGTCCTCAATATATTCTCGCATTTTGAAAAATACTCAGGCTACACAATTAATTGGACAAAGTCAATATTCTGGTTGACGGGAGAGTTCCACCCGCTGCCTAGAGGGTATGCGGTGGAGAGAGCAGAGGAGGGGTTTAGATACCTTGGTATATATATATCACTACTGATCCTGAGCGATTCTATGCTCAAAACCTCTTGCCCCCGCTGCAGCGCTTGAGGTCTGACATACGACACTGGAAAAATCTTCTGCTGTCACTCCTGGGTCGTGCAGCACTATTCAAGATGATGCCTCTCCCGCGTTTTTTGTATGTGTTGCATAACGTGCCATTTTCAGTCCCCACCTCCTACTTCAAAGCAATAGACAGCGAGCAGAGAGAGCTGTTGTGGATGGGGAAACCGCCTCGAGTGGCCACCCAGAAGTTGATGAGGGGGTGGTATGACGGAGGTATAGGACTCCCTAACATTAATAAATACTATTGGGCAGCGCAGCTTACAGCTATTAATCAATGCATATATATGCCACAGGACGACCCTGGATAGAGAATGGATAGATGGATCCTTCCAGGAGGGAGCTTCCATAGAGCTCTTTTCACCAAACCGTCGCGATTGCAGCTCACAGGCCCCACCAGCCATACAGTCCATATTTGGCACACAGTTAACAAGAGCCTGGGATGGGCAAGAAAGATCACAAAAGTCACCCCATTATGGGATACGGAACAACTGGGAACCTTGAGGAAAACTAAGGGGTTCGACCGCTGGGACACGATTGGAATCTCTCGGGTGGGAGACTTGTGGACCCAGGGGGGAGTTCTCTCCTTTGCAAAATTGCAACAATACTATGAACTTGCAAACACAGAAAGATTTAGATATATACAGATTAGACAGGCCCTGCAAGCAGTAATCCCTACGGGTGAGGTGCGCCCGAGTCCTCCCTTTTGGAGGACAGAATTCTCATTGATTTCATGCATAAAAAAGCAATCTCCCTGACCTATCAGAAACTGGTCAATAATGCGCCCGACCCCCTCCTCCAACTCCGCAGGAACTGGGAAAATGATGTTGCATACTTGGAGGATGACGATTGGCTGGAGGCGCTGGCCTCCCCAAAAGAGGTGGCGATTTCTTCATGGCTCAAGTTAATACAACTCAAGGTTCTACATAGAGTGTACCTCTCAGGTCCCGCACTGGTCAAGATGGGGTATAGGGAAGATCCCAAATGTAGGAGACAGTGTAATCAGGAAGGTACGTTTTTCCATATCATTTGGGAATGTAGACACATATAGAATTATTGGACAGAAGTACTTCGATGTATGACAGAGGCGCTAGGGACAAACTTAGAGCCTGGGGCCAAAAGGTGCCTTTTGAATATCTGGGAACCCACAGACTTGAAGAGTAAAGAAAATACTTGGACAGCGTTGGGAATGGCAGTAGCCAAACGCAACATAGCTAAAGCATGCGGGGCGCCGGAGGCACCAACGGTTGAGGCTTGGAGGAAGGACATGGATTGGTGCATGATAACCGAAAAAACAGTTTATGAATCTCGAGGCTGTCCTAGGAAATGGATACAAATATGGGGGAATCAGAACATATATCGAGGAAACATTTCTGCATCCCCTGGGCCTGGTGCTTCCGCCCTCCACTCGATTAGCATGTAGGAGTAAGGATAGGAGTGATGAGGTATATATAGTAGGAATTGAGAGTAATGACAAAGGAAATGTATATTGAATATGTGCAAATTACCGTATTCAACAAATCAATGAATACCTGTGCAGTCTTATTTTGTCATCAATTAAAAGTTTTATAAAAAAACTGAAAATATGAACTATATATACTCTCCAATATGCACATGTATTTATATATGTGTATATATATATATATATATATATATATATAGACCAATATCTCTTTTCAAACAGAAATAAAGCTCTTTGTAACAAAAGTAAGTAATTATATAAAAAGTTACTCAAATTTCCAATTTACATGTAAAACATTGGTTCATAATTAAAACTTCTTTAAAAAACAAAAAGCCCCAGTCCACTTGTCCTGGAGAACACATGGCTCCATTGGGGCTATAACCCACACTTTCTGGCCAGGTTGAAACTCCAGCAGGGTGGCATTCTGGTAATACCAACATTTCATATCTTCCTGGCTGGCTTCTAGGTTCGCCTCAGCTAGTTTCCTGAAGTGGGCAGTCGGGTTTCTGATGACCAGCATGTAGCTAAATACATCCTGGGGGGGGGGGGGGGGCTTACTGGGAGCTTCCTTCCAGCCCTCTTTCACTAGACTCAGAGGTCCTCTCACAGGGTGCCCATACAGCAATTCAAATGGGCTGAATCCCAGTCCCTTCTGCGGTTCCTCTCTGTAAGCAGACAGATCCATAATCATGCCCTTAGGGGTTCAGTTGAATCTCTCAACCAACCCATTACATTGGGGGTGGTAAGGTGTGCTGAACTTGTAGGTTACACCACACTGTTTCCACAGAGACTTCATTTAGAGAGATATGAAGTTGGCACCCCGGTTGGATACCACCTGTTTGGGAAAACCCACACGGGAAAAGATTCCCATCATTGCCCAGCCCACCACAGGTGCCGTCATTGTTCTTAGAGGTATAGCCTCGGGGTACCGGGTGGCATGGTCCACCAAGACCAGGATCAACCTGTTGCCCATGGCTGTCTTGGGGTCCAGAGACCCCACAATGTCAATGCCCACCTGCTCAAAAGGGGTGCTCACAACAGGGAATGGCTGGAGCGGAACCTTACATCTCCTTCCACTCTTGCCTGGCAAGTCCTACATTGAGTAGCAGAATCTCTGCACATTTGGGGCCACCAGAAGTGGGTGAAAGAGCTCAAAGGTCTTGTCCTGCCCCAAATGTCCTGCCAAAGGCATATTATGAGCCAGACCCAGTAGGAAGGCTCTGAAGCGCTGGGGTACCACCAGCGCAATGGGCTGACCCAAGCTCAGCACAGCAACCTTAGGCTCACTATACAGGAGACCATTCTCCCAGTAAATCCAGTGTGATCTAGACTCCTTGCCAGCTGCCTGGTCTGCGGCCTGCTGCCACGGAACCTCAAGAGAAGGACACTCTTTCTGCTCCTGCAGAATTCCTCCCTGGTAGGACCCCCTTCTTGTTGCCAATGGGTCAGCTCAGGCACATTCCTAGTTCGGCTACTTGATCCCCTGTAGGTTCCAGGGCGTCCCCTTCACGTTCCTGCTCCTCCTGGACCTTGGGAACTTCTGGGGCTGGTTTCCCACGCCCCCTGCCCCTCTTTCTGGCAAGCCACTCTTTCAGGCTCCAGGTCCTTCTGATCACCCTGACTGGCTGCCATTGACCGGTGGTCATACACACCCACCCAGGCAACCCCAACATCTCCAAGTGTGACTGGCTTTCCATCTCACCCAAAGGCGAATCCTTCAGGTAATTTCCCAGCAGACAATCAACAGTCATGGTTGGGCTTACAGCTACTCTTAAGGAACCTGACACTCCCCTCCTCCACCCGCACCCCCCATTCAAAGGAAGGCTGCACCACCTTGTACTGGTGCTCAGAGTTGTCCACTGCACCTACTTGGCGAAACACATTGGTGACTACCTGCTCTTCAGACACCAGGTGACACCTCACCGAAGTCACACTGGCTCCATTGTCTCTCAGAGCCTCCACCCTTTGTCCATTCTTACCCCGAAACCGGTCCCAGGATGCTTGTTTCCGGTTTCAGGGAAGCCATGGCTTGGCAGTTCGGGCTGGACTGTTCCCATGAGGCACAGGGTCAAGACTGATTTGCATATAGCTGGGTCTGAACTGAGGTGGCGAAGTGAGCTAAAGAATGATGATGGATTCAACCCAGATCTGTGACGGGGCGGGGGGGGGGGGTGAGTGTCTGAAAAGTTTCAGCGCTCCGTCCATCATCTCCTTGTGTTCACTTTCTAAAAGTGGCATTTTCAAACACACAATTTAAAAAACATATTTACTTAAAGACGTGTTTTTAACCCCTTGGCCGCGGCGCGAATTTCGCCGCGGTGGGGGGTGAGCGCGGCGCTGCCATGCTCGTGGCGGAACCACGCCGTCATGAGTCACGGGCGGCGTGTGCTCATGACGGCGTGGTTCCGTCACGGCCCCGCCCGCTCATTAATTCGCCCGCACAGGCGGGGAATTAATGCCGCGTGGGCGGAGCGGCAGCCGCATGACGGAACCACGCCGTCATGAGCACACGCCGCCCGTGGCTCATGACTGCGTGGTTCTGTCATAAGCAGGCAAGGGGTTAAATTCTGAGTTCAGAGAGCCAAACTCCAAATCTCTAGCTGTTCCCAATTGAAAGTTACTCTTGTAAAATGTTACAAGGCAGCTCCAATGATAGCCTATGGGAGGGCTAGTCCTTGCAGTAGTGAAAATCAAAATTGGCAGTATTTCACCATCAGGACATGTAAAACACACCAGTACATGTCCTACCTTTCACATACACTGCACCCAGCCCATGGGGGCACTTTGGGCCTACCTTAAGGGTGCCTTACATGTAGTAAAAGGGGAGGTTAGGGCCTGGCAAGTGGGTGCACTTGCCAGGTCGATTTGGCAGTTTAAAACAGCACTCACAGACACTGCAGTGGTAGGCCTGAGACAGGTTTACAGGGCTACTCGTGGGTGGCACAACCAGTGCTGCTGGCTCACTAGTAGTGTTTGATTTGCAGGCCCTGGGCACACAGTGCACTTAACTAGGGACTTACCAATCAAATATGTTATTCCTGGATAACCAATCACAATCTACACAGGGAGCACTTGCACTTTAGCACTGATCAGCAATGGTAAAGTGCCCAGAGTACCTAAACCAGCACAAATGAAGTCCAGCATAACAGTCAAAAATACGGGAGGTGCAGGCAAAAAGACAAGGGAAACCACGCCAAGGATGCCCTGTCTAACATTGTATTCTTCTTGCTTTTTTTACTATTTTTTCTCTGAGCTTTCCCAAAGACCAGGTCACACTCGTAGGAGTGGGTAACCATCCTGGGTTAAACTTTGAACTAGGTTTCCTTCCTCTCATTAATTCAAATGGTGAAAACCCTGCGCATGCCACTTGTTGATCTATATGACCAAAGAGATTTATACACTTGCGTTACCCAACAAGAATTATTTAATGCTAACAGAATCGCCCCCTTGAGAACTCTATTAAAGTGTTCTTCCCTTCTATTAGCACTTGAATTGTAAAGAGATGTTGTCCTGTGGCAAACACCATATTTTGAAAAATCTTCCATAGCTTTCTCTGAGACAAATTGTACACCACTGTCACTCCGTAAAATGCTGGGTATCCCTTCATTCTGGAAAACCTTGTCTATGAACCCTAGTATTGTATCCATATTTATTTTGTTAATAATTTTAATGCAAGGCCACCAGCAAATTACATTAATCAATACTACAATATCTTTGTGAGTATTCCCAATTGGCTCCATAATGTCAACTGCCACTTTTTCCCAAGGAACTTTTTGACACCCGAATGTATTGCTCATAGGAGTTCTCAATGTCTTCAAGGATTTATCAGCTGACATGTATACATGGCATTCTCTGACTTCCCTACCTACCTCCGTTTCTACCTCGTTATCAATACCTGGCCATCAATATAAACTTAATTTCCAATTTAGTTTTTATTATACCAAGGTGCCCCTCATGGCACTCACAAATAATTTCTTTCCTCAGAGCAGAAGGAGGAATGATCTTATCCCCTCTAACTAAGGGCCTCATTACGATGTCGGTCGGTAAGGCTCCTACAGCAGTCGGATTCTCCTAAGCCTTGTTGGAACCTATGTTTCCGACCGACTTGGAAACATTTCCGAGCGACCAATTACGATGGAAAGGTAACCGTTCGTTGAGTCCGAATCGGTTCCGTCCGGCATTCGGAGACTGAGTCAGTCAAAGCTGAATCGTACAGCTCTACAGACTGCGTTTCCGACCAACGTATTACGATGCCGGATTCGGGCAGCCTATCCGAATCGGTCTGTCTGACACGGAACGGCTGTCAGAAACTGACTTTGGGGGCCCATAGCAGGCCCCCCTCCACCCTTAGGCCTCTGGTTGGAGCCTGTGAGGGTACACAAGGGACCCCCCTTTACAACCATGCACAGTGTGGCAGGCACCATGGGGTGCCTGCGACAGGGTGCAAGGTGTTTCGCAACCACCCCTTTTTTCAGTGGGAGCCTGTGTTGTTGGTCGGAACACTGGCTCCCATTGAAGTCAATGGGAGACTTTCCGAATGGTGTTCGGAACCATTGTAATTGGTCGGACTCGCTGAACGTGAGTCGGTCGGAACCAATTCTGACACAGAGTCGGTTGGATTGCTTTCCGACCGTCGTAATGAGGCCCTAAGAATACTACCACAGTTGCCAGCTCACTGCGTACCTCCCAGAATGCTCGCAGTTCTCTCATATCATTTTTATTGGGCCATCCCTCCTTAAAAGGCAACAATTTTTTTTTCACTTCTTGATCTTTTTCATTCTCTGCTTGCCATTCATCCAGATTTAATGAGGTTTCCCCTGTTTCAACCACCCACACAATTCTTTAATTTTCCAACAAATCCTCCTTATATTCTAGTAATATAGTGGGCATCCTAGATGAAAAGTCAGCTCCTTTATTTTTCTTTCCGGGTAAATACTCAGTTTTGTACACAAATTCTATCAAGTGCATGTATAACCTAGATTATACTCTTCACATTTCCACGGTGGTCAAACTTTTACCTAACTGTATAAGATCACATCTAACAATTACCTCTTTTCCCCATACAAACAAGCAAAAATGTTCCAAAGCCCATACATGGGCTAGTGCTTCTCTCTATCACTGCATAGTTCTCTTCTGAAGATGACAATGCTTGTGAAGTAAACGCAATAATGACTTCAACTCTTGCAATATTTCTTTGAGACATAACTGTCCCCAGACCTTTGCTACTAGCATCTGTAGGCACTATGCTAGTACACTGGGGATCAAACCCTTGTGGTGCAGAACAAATTGCCTCCTTGATATTTTCAAAATATTGCCTACATTCATCTGACCACAGAAACTTAGCATTTGTTTTTAGCAACTTCCTCACTTAGAAAGTTTTCATGGAAAAACTTCTTACAAATTTGAAAAAGAATTCCACTAATCCCAAAAATGACCATATGTCCTCTTTATTCTGTGGATACGGAGCCTCTTTCATAGCTAGTAATAAAACTTTCTTAGGTTTGACTCCACATCCGCTAATGGCATGACCTAAGTAAGTTACACATTTCTTAGCAAATTTACATTTGGGTTATTCAACTGTAAAACCTTGAATTTCTAGAACTTCCAGCACATTAGCAGGGTGCTCCTTTAAAGTTACTTGTCAAAATCAAAGAGGGAAACACCGGCTGGGCATACATTGGTTTGTGAATAACGCTTGGCCGCAACTCATCACCTGTTTTGTGTAGTAACGCTACTCAAATGGAAGTTAAATAAGGTCCTTTATTATGTGACCAAGCGCTTCGCGTCTTCCAAGCAACTGATTTCTCCAAGTGTCATTTCTCACATTCTAACTTCAACATTTCACGTTCTCCTGGTGTTATTACTTCCATTACATCACCTCTATAGTATAAAATTCATAACACTGGAGACAAGAACCTCTTGATGATTTAACTAGAATCCCCAGATATAGGTTTAACAGAGGCAGTGAAAAAAGGAGCCGTTTGATCTCTTAACTCATTTGTTTGGTTTTGGGGCCTAATGTCACTTCTGATAACAAGGAGAGGACCCCTTTTAGCCATGCCAGGGCAAGGTCCAAGACGGCAAAACAGTCTCTTAACATGTTGAGGAAGAGGTGGTGGTCTTCTGCGTTTAAAGCTGCCAATATGTCAGAGTATGATACTTGACCTTGATTCAGTTTCTTACAAGACTGACTTCCAGATTACGAACAGGGCAGATTCGGTGCAATATTCTGATCTAAATCTGGACTGTTAGTTACCAAGAGCTGAATTTTCTATATCTAGTTTTGAGATATTGGTAGGCTAGGGCTCAATCACATTGCAGGAAATGTGGTAAAGGGCAGTAGAAAGCTGGGAAACCGAAGTCAGATGACATATTGAGGTATGAGCACTGTATGTTACATGGCAGGAATTTAACCTTTTGGGAGAGTTTATTAACCAGCAGGGTGAGGTCTAAGATGAGCAGATTGGTCCAGGCGACATGGAATGATGCCAGAATGGGGAAGCCATGAGGTGTAGAGTTGTGATGAATTTATGAACATTAATGGCATCCTCAGCATTGCACATAAAATCTGTATCACCAGCTACACTACAGTGTATATCAAGAACAATTTGCATGAAAAACGCATGTACATGAAACAAATTCTTTGGTATAAAAACTATTTTATGAATACAGTACTCTCACAGTTCAAATACTGTGCTATTTAAAAAAAAAACTACAAATGTAATGCCATCTGTCATAAAAAAAACAGGATCAACATTTAACTACTAGGTGCTTCTTCATAGAAGACCACCTAGATTTTTGGTTCAGTGGTGCACTCTTTTACATTGCACTGATTATTAGGCACAGGCTCACATTCTTTACATTATATGTTGCAGAACATGATGAAAACCTGCAGGCAAAGGCAGTGTGTGTGTGTGTGTATTTAAGTGTACATCATTTAGGTTAACATGTTTATTTTTTTAATTTCTTTATTGACATTTTCCAATAACACAAAGGAAATGGCACAGCACACATCGCAATACATCATACTACAATGATGGAAGGCAAGTATCTATGTCACATTGTGGAGGTACACAACAATAGGATGAGCTGAGTGCAGTATTAAAGGTCCCAATACCTGCAAAGTATGTCAGTTCTTCATCCAATCAACATGTGTACTGCATAATGCAATGTCTTAGTTAGAACACAGAAAGAGTTATGATGACATATTCTGAGCCAGTCAACAGTAACCATTAGCAGACAACATTTCTGGTGTAAACGATCTCCCCCCCCACGACCTCCCCCTGTAGCTTCCATGTAGTAATTGAGCACTGCTCGAACAAAGTTGTGATTACTGTTCCGAGTCAAGTTCTCATAAATCCTCCAAGTGTGTTTATCTATTAGGTCTGAGTTATCGGGCAATCTCTTCAAACCCTATCATCACCCGCCCTCCTTCTCAGTTGGTCAGGAGTCGGATGTTCCTGACTAGGATGCTCCAGCAGTGCCTGTGTCATTGCATTCCAGGCCAGCAAGGCATCCTGCGCTTTCTTGTCTCTTCTGGTCCTCCTCATATGTGCCTCTTCCGTCCCCGCCCATTCTAAAAAATCGTACTCCAAGCACCTCTTGTCGGGGGTCGCGAGCTCAACCAGTAAACCTTTATGCGTCTTTTTGCCACCGTGAGACCTAGTATTGCTCAGTCAGTGTTTTGGATCCACTAGGAGGAGCCCCAGTACACAACCAGTTAACTGTGAATCGGATATCCCACCCCGTCACACTTTTAAGTTGGGCTAGAACTTCAACCCAGTAGGAGACATTAATCAGGCAGTGCCAGATCACATTTAGAAAATACGCATCGAGGGCATCGTGGATCTCTTTATGGATATATAGTGTGCAGTCGTTTTGGGTAGAGGTAGGTCATGTGCACTATATTATACTGTATTTGTTTGAACTTGGTGCTCACCAACACCCTCCTTAGGGGAAATAGGTTAATCACTTAGACTCTGCCACTTTTCCTCTGTACATAATGGCTTCAGTTGCCTATCAGCACGCAGTTCGCAATAAAGGTGAGTTATAAACCTGCGCCTGCCCCCGCCATGGACAACATGGTTAATAGTGTATGTATGGTGTCAGGAGCCTCTGTGAACGTCTGCCAGAGCTGGCACGCCGTTGCCGCCAGCTTGGCGTATTGATGGACCTGACCAGGGCTCGCGTAAAATGACTCCAACGCCTCTTGTAGGGTAATGAATCGTTCTCCTAGATACAGGCCAGATACCATAATGTATCCCACTTCCTGACCGACATCAACCGAGTTATCTGCTCAAAGGGACGTGTGATCCACAAATCTAAGTTAGGGGCAAAGGGTGCCCGCCTTTTTTATGTGCTGCACCGCTCGTTCCCATATCCTGCCCATCAGTTAAATCAGATGTGGAAATTCATAGGGCAATCCCCCTCTCCGCATCAACAGTGTTCCAAGTTGGTATCCATCATGGGTGCCATAATGGTTGCCCTGCAGCTGGGATCTCTCCCAGTTGGGTTCACCATCTAGCCAGTGCACAGCATGCTGTAATTGGACTGCCAAGAAATAGGGCTCCAGGTCTGGAACCGCCATTCCCTCTTTATCCCATTCTGTCCGTGGAATGGCAAGTCCTGTTTTACAGCGTTTGCCATTGCAGAGGAGCTCTACAAAGAGCAAATCCATTTTTTTTTTTAACACACTCCTGGGTATTTCATAAAAGGTTCCCAGCATGACAACCCACACCTTGGCAGCATCACCATTTTAAGGAGTGCTATTTTACCTATCAGAGTTAAGCGCAAGGAATTCCAGAACTGGATTTATGGGTGTATTCCATCTAGCACTCACCCCATGTTCTATTCATAAAATTGTCTCTTGCCATCCGTGATGTAAATGCCCAGGTATTTGACCGTATCAACTGTCCAGGTTAGGCCCAATCGTGGGAGTCATACCACAGGTACCCCAGCACATTGAACTAATGGGAATAATACTGACTTGGATGTATTGATCCGGAGCCTTGAGAGTTCCCAAACCTCTCATTACATTAAGCAAGATCGGGCCAGAGATATCTGGTTGCCACAGATGGATCATAGAGTGGTCAGTGTATAGTGATAGCATACGCTCTATGGCTCCCATCCCTACACCCCAGCCCCTAAGGGTCTGTCCATGCTTACAAGCCAAGGGCTCCATCACAATAGCGAAAATCAATGGTGATATTGGGCATCCCTGTCGGGTGCCTCGTTGCAATATTATCTCAGTGGACACATAGCAGCCATGCGCACTCTCGCTCATGGGTTTGTTTAGCGCAATTTAATCCATTCTATAGATCGGGGCCCCAGCCCCATCCTGTGAAGCACTTGCCAAATATAATCCAACCGCACTGAATCAAAAGCTTGCTCTATGTCCAGAAAAGCAAGAGCATATTGATCATCCCGTAACTCTGGTGCATGCAGTACATGTGCAAGCCTACATATCTTGCGGACCGTATTTCTCTGTGTAATAAAGCCCGATTGACCTTATTGAAGGAGAAGTGGGAGGCAGGAGAGCAACCATGCCACCAGTACGTGACCAAGAAGCTGGAGATCCACATTTAGCATAGAGAGTATGACCCCCGTCTCCATGGGGTCTTTACCAGACTTTGGGATCACCACTATAAAGCCTCACTCATTGACCATGGGAGTTCCCATCTTTTGAGGACCTCAGCAAATACTACCAGTAAATACTCTAATAGGATTTTCGGGAATGGTTTATAAAACTTTGCTGGGAGTCCATCATCTCTGACCCCCCCCCCCTCCCCCTACCCTCCTCCCCCCTCCCCTACCCTCCTCCCCCCCTCCCCTACCCTCCTCCCCCCTCCCCCCTCCCTCCCCCCCGGGTTTTGGCTGACTTAAAATTTTTAGTCGCACCTAGCAACTGCTTATCAGTGCCTCCAGCAACTAACGATCGTCTGAGGAGAGGCATTGCAGCGGGAGCCCCTCTAAATATGTGGTTATCTCCTGGGGCCCGCCAACACATTGTGGTGTTTCGTACACAGATGCTCTGCAAAAACATAATTGATAGCATGTTGGGTATAGACATCTCAGCCTCCCCGTTCTCTAACTGCCAAAATAGGGTGTAATTGAACCTCCGATCGTATCAGACATGCTAGTAGGGGGTCTGTCTTGTCACCCTCTAAATACCATCATCTCCTCCCTGTATTCTTGGTGTGCTGGTCCAGTGGGTCCCATACCTTAGTAGGCAGCCTGTCTTGTCACCCTCTAAATACCATCACCTCCTCCCTGTATTCTTGATGTGCTGTTCCAGTTGGTCCCATAATTCACAAACCCTGTGCCGCTGCCTGTCCCAGACTTTTAAAATTGTTGAGTCCGCAGTTAGCAACCTCTCTAGCCTTTCTAGCTCAGTTTCCTGTCGCAACAGTTCCTGTTCCAGAGTGTATTTTATACCGATCGTAGTTGCCAAGCATACCCCCCGCCCCACCAGATCACCACCTTCATGGCGTCCCATTCCGCTGCCCTGCTTCCCAATTCGTTTCTAAGTAATGCATTAATGCATCCAACAGTGTGCCCGTGAAGGCCGGATCTGTTAATGCGTCGGCGTTAAGACTCCACAATGGTGTCTTTGATGTATGTCTTTGGAGTGAATATGTGAGGGGGAGTGGTCTGAGATGTAGCGGGCCAAGTATTGTACATCTACCACTCTGTGGGCAGCTGCTGCTTGCATAAAGATGGAATCTACGCAGCTGTGTGTACCTGTGGCTGGGGTATACCCGGAGATAAGCATGTGTGCGCGGATGGCGCTAGCACCATATATCAACTAGACTGAGGCTATTCTGCGCCTGCAGAAGGGCAGTGGTCACGCAGGGCTTAGAGTCTGGATGTGGGAGGGGGACCTATCAAGCCTACCGTCCACTGCGCAATTGAGATCGCCTGTCACGGTGTCTTCTGCTTCCGGGCAGATCTGCGAGCCTTCAGCACCGTACCAATAACATTCTCATTGTCAACATTAGGGGTGTATATGTTGATAAGACATAAATGATGTGCATTAAGGGCCCCCTCTAGTAGGGCATAGCGTGCCTCAGCATCTAGGCTCTCCCGTATGGGCCTTAATGGTACCCCTGGGGCTATCCATATTTGACTTCCCCGAGCATATCCTTAGTAGGAGGTAGCAAAGATCTGTCCGCGATTCTCCACCTCTGGCATTTTATACTCTCTCCAGACGTGAATCTCCTGCGGAACTCCTGCTGTATCTGCGGAGGTATGCATATACCCTGTTGCGTTTAGTAGGACTATTTAGACCCTGCACGTTCCATGTTAGTAACTTATGTTTAGTACCCAGACCCTCCATGTGTAAGCAAGAAATGCCAGCCTAGTCCCAAGCGCTTGGATGCAGGATTAACAGAACCACGATTAGTGCCCCTTATCCATGGAAACTCTATTACCCTTCTTAACTAAGCATAAAAGTGCGACTCTAAAATGAAAAACGACGATTATAAAGAAACACCAGTATGTCCCACCCACGAGCAATAGCCACTTTGTTCTGTGGGGGCTGTGCTCTCCACCAGCCCAGTTCCATGGGGAGGCCGACACAGGAGACCAGCAGCACTTGTTTGTGGAGCGCGAAGCCTCTCCCAGGGGTGCAGAAGCAATACCTGGGTTGGTAGGTGCTCATGCCCTCCTGTTCACGAAACTCAAAACCTTGAGGTTGCGGCAGGAATCGGAGTATTTTGCTCGCCGGGCTGGGAGCTCTATAAGGGCACGTCTATTCAGCCATCTTGCTTGGTTACGCCCCAGGTAGTTAAAATGTTAATCGTTTTTTTGGCAGTTATGAGTCTGGATTACCTTTTTAAAGTCCTATTCAATCACAGCCCACTTTGAACTTTACCTTTAGCAGCATTCGGGAGTGTCTTGATTAGAGGCAGATTTTGCCAGTTATCCCAAACAGTGCCCTTTAATAATGCAATGGATGCATAAAGGGTCTTTGTTACTATCCTCTCTTCATTAAAGTGAGAGGAGCTAGGGGAGTGGTTATAGATTACAAGAATATGTTACATAAGTAAGAGCAGGATCCCTAAACAACTAGATCACAGTGCAAATAATACAGGCTCTCTTTGGTCACAGTGACCAGAACAGAAGCAGATTTCTTGCATGGGAAGAGCTTGTGGGGGTGAGGCGCTGTGAAGCTTGCAAAAAGTGTTTGCTGTGGAAGAGAGGCTGTCACCTATGTTTCAACTTTTCAAGTAGTCTCCCTTGTAACCATCAGACAGCTGAGCAAAATAGCCTCTTACATTTCATAGTACCCAACGCTGGACTGCACATGTGCCCACTTTGAGTGCTTGGAAGAGCAATGTTGTCAAACAACTGGAGACTGAGAAGAGAGAATTAATCGGAGTACTAGCTCTGTTTATGTCTTGTCATGGTGGTTCAAGATGTCAAATATGCTTCTGGCAGTCTCGGATCAGAAACCTCATTAAAATTATATCATTATGATCAGCATCAGTGGAAGGATGAGTAGCACATGTTGGCAACCTCTTGGCTCAAGGGAAATGGTCAGCTTCAGAACAAACGTATCTCATCACAGGGCTGGAAATGAGGGCAGTAAACCTCACCCTCAAATCCTTCCTTCCACAATCTCTGAAGCAGTGATCTTTATTCAGATGGACAGCAGTATATAAATGCAGTACCTCAAGCGGAAGAGAGGAACCAGGGGACATTCAGTGCTACACTGGTATCTAGAAAAGGACATCACTATGACGAAGGGGCATCTCCAAGGCGTAAAGATTTGGAAAGAGGATGAGCTCAACAGGCACCTCATGGAGGAACCCAAATGGGAATGTGGGTTCCCATTTAAAAGCCTGGGGAACACCATACATCAGCATGTTTGCCACCACTGAATTGCAAAATTGCTGACTTTGTATCATTCATTTGCTCGTTTTCTCTGATCCCCCTACTTCTCAAAGAAATTGAGACAATGAGCCTGTTTGGTCCAGACAGGCCCTGGCAATGGCAGTTATCTGGACTTTTCACTTGTCTGCTACCACATAGAAGGCTAGTCCCTCTCACCAGAATGAAATGAAAGATCCTGCATCCACACCTGATATTGCTTGGCTTAACCACCTAGCTTCGGAGTATCTGCAGTATGGTCACCTGATGCTACCAGACTGTACGAATATCTTGAGAGAACAAAGGCCCTTCCCCCAAGTCATCATACGTGTTCAGTTGGAAGAGATTCTTCATCTAATGCTCTGAGGCATGTGATGTTGGGAACTTCTTAAGCTGTCTTCATTTGGACAACTCAGGCCTTCAGTTTTCTTCTCTTAAGCTGCATTTGGCCGCTGTTACTGTATAAGGGACAGTGTCATGTCTGGGACTTCTTTCCAGTGTCCCTCTGATTAAAGATTCTGGGGAGGGGTTAAGAAACATATCTGCCCTCCTTCCTCAGTTAGAAGTCGTTCTCCTCTATCCTAAGTTAAACATTGTCCTCTTCAAATGAGTATTTGAACACATTCACAAATCATTTGTCATGGAAAGGAAGCTTTCCTCGTGGCTATCGCATCATCTAAAAGGATACATGAGCTCAGGCTCACTGAAGATCCTTGTACATCTTTTCCACTGTAACAAATGTATCCTACAAAAAACACTCCTTTGTATGTCCTTCCTTAGCCTATATCAGATGTTCATATCAACTTCCAACTCCAAATATACAGAAAAAACACCATATGGGGCACTCTCGCCTACTGTCTTCCAGTACCACGTCCAACCTTCTGCAACTTCATCGCCCCCCTCGCCATAGACTCCAACAACTACATTTTCCTCAGTGACCTCAACTTCCATCTTGACGATCACAATTACATCAACACTACCAATCCCTTCAACAGCATGAACAACATCAGACTCACCCAACTCGTCCACGACCTCACACACACTGTAGGCCACACAGACCCCATCTTCACCTCCAGCAACCGCATCCGGTATATCCACACCATGGAACTCACCTGGATCGACCACTCCAACATAACCGGCTCACGGACCTCTGCTCCCAGTCTGCCCTACGCCCTCCACTGCAACTGGAGCAAAGTCTCAAAGGACACATGGATCAACACCACCCACCCCATCTCCTACAACCTAGACCAGAATGTCAGAAACTTCAACAATTGGATCACCAACTGTGTCACTCCCATCTGCAATAACACCCGCAGAAGGTCCACCAAGCAGACTAGCTGATACATTGAATTCCTCAGAACCTCTAAACGACACTGTAAACAACTGAAAAGATGATGGTGTACGAGCAAGGACATAACCGACCAGACCGCCTTCAACCTCTACCACAGACAGTTGAGAGCATCGAAGAAAAAGGCTATAGCCTCACCCATCGAATCAAGCTCCAATATCAGCAAAGAACTCTTCAACATAATCAAAGAAGTCTCCAACCCCTCAGCTGCAACAAACAACATTACGCCCTCATAAGAACTCTGCGATAACCTTGCAAACTTCTTCCACAACAAGATCGCCAACATCTACAGAAACTTCAACCCACGGGCACAGACTTCTTCAAGCAACACAACAACCCCGCTACCACTACAGACATCAGACTAAATGAATGGAGCCAGCTCGCCCCACAGGACACCACCTCCATCATGAACTTGGTCCACGCAGGGGCCCCAACCGACCCATGCCCTCACTACATCTTCAACCTAGGTGTAGCCAGAATCAACCACATACTCACAGCCTTGTCTTACACCTCAATTGCCACGGCCGCCTTCCTAAAGGACTGGAGGCACACACAAGTCAATGCCCAACTGAAGAAACCATTGGCAGACTGCAGTGAACTCAATAACTACCAACCGGTCTCCCTGCTCCCGTTCCCTGCCAAAGTATTAGAAAAAGCCATCAACCACCAACTCTCCTCACATCTGGAACAGAACCTTTTACTCCTCCCAATCCAGATTCCGCAGCACCAAGACAGCCTCATCACGGCTACATACGCCATCCAAGCCCTACTTGACCAAAGAGAGACTACAGCTCTGATCCTCCTAAACCTCTCGGCAGCCTTCGATACAGTTTCCCACCACACATTCATCACAAGGCTGCACAACATAGGCATCCAAAGGGCCGCTGTCAGATTGATCGCTTCTTTCCTCACTGGAAGAATGCAAAAAGGTGTCTTCCCTGCTTCACTTTCAAACCAAAGGAAATCATCTGTGGAGTACCCCAAAGACCCTCGCTCAATTCCACCGGTTTCCACACTTTTATGACACCTCTGACCAGCATTTTCAAAACCCATGGACTCAACATTATATCCTACGCGGCGACACACAACTCATCCTTTCCAAATACACCAAGACCAACTTCCACAACTAAATGAACGACAACTGCCTTAAAACTCAACACAGAAAAGACAGAGGTAATAATCTTCTGAAACAAAAGTTCCACATGGGCTGCATCCTGGTGGTCCTCAGAACACAGACCAATTCCTACCCCCACTGACCATGCTAGGAGCCTAGGCATCATTCTGGACAACAAGCTAACCAGGGCAACTCTGTTCAACTGTCTCTGCTTCTCCTACATCACCCCCTACCTCATGGAACTCCACTGCTCCTGGTACAGAAAAGATGCCAGTTCAATGCACTACACAACTGCGGATACGCCTACTTGAACCACCGCCTGGAATTCCTTCAATCAACCAGACACCTCCACTCTGTTTCCCTTTCTCTAACCCTCACCCCCCACATCCGATGTAGCAAATGCAGAGGTCACTCCTACCTATCAGTGAAGACATGGAACGAGCTACCTTTTCATCTTTGCACCTCCTCATCTCTTCCAGAGTCCTGAAAGTCACTGAAGACCTGACTATTCAACCAGACCCTGTCAGGGCCTGAATACTCTCACAGGCGCTCCACGAATCTACTGATTGATATCAAATGAACGATTTCCCTCCCAACCATAGTCTCACACCCTACCTTCTTGGCTAAGAGGGTTCTCCATAAACTAGATGTTATTGGAGTACAGAGGGATTGGAAAAGACATGAGACAGCCCAAGCAACAATTTGTCAATTTTGTGCCTGATGACAGCATGAGGAGGAACTCTACAAATCAGACAATAGCTGGGTGTATAACGTCATGTATTGTAACCAGGCCAACTTCAATTACGCAGTTCTGCATAATTATGGATTTTCTGCACTTGCCACAAAATACACAATCTGTTGCATAATTTGCAGATTTCAAGTAAACTTTTTGTTGTTAATCAAAATAGTGAACAAAAAAAGCAATACATGCATTTCTGAGCAGTGGCAGACCCTTTGCAACGGTTAAATGGCATCTTTCAGTTGCCATTTAAAGGCTTGATTTAGAATTTGGTGGACAGCAGAATACTTCCTCCGAAGGAATAGGGGCTGTCAGAGAAAGGGCTATACACCATCCACTCCATTTAGTGTAGACCTTGTAAATTATTTTTTTTGTGTCCATCACAGCCAGGAAAAACTTAGTGGTAAGGGTCAGAAAAAACGATAATGTCCCCACACTCAGAGAAAACTCCCAGTTTGTGGAGGCTTTACAAACTTCTGCTTAAGGAGTTTGTTTCTGAAAAGTTTGACAGCTGGCTGACACTGTACCATCCATACTGTACCATTTGTTAAACTTTTCCTACATTGACAGGGAGCGCCATGAGGGCGGTTCCTGTCAACATAGCGAATAGACCAAAGGGCAAGTTTTAAAAACCTGACCGGTAAGACAGAGCTTGGTAACACCTGCAGACTCTAAACAGATAATCAGTGTTAGGACCATCATATTCCAATGCATTTAGCGTGATCTAATCACAGGTACAACAGCTTAGTTTTAGTTTTCCTGTAGAAATGCAGACTGCAGAACAAATTTACTAGGTTCTATCAACTTTATATTCTTATAGGAGGAGTTCTGGTTGTCCAACCTTTTTCAGTTTTTCTACCTTGGGCAAACAGATCTAACCTATTCTAAAGGGGAAACATATGGCAGTGATTATATGTAGGCCATAATTTGTCCTCTTTCCCTGATTTTTCTCTCGCCCATTCATTTTCAGTCCTTTTATGCAGACAATGTTAGATGGTTTGCCAGCCTCAAGTAACATGACAAATTGTAAATAAAATGATGCATAGGGGCTTTGGGTCAGCCCTCTTCCCCCAATGGTCTATTCAGCTGTCATTCATGTTGTGCTTCCGATCACCACCGCATGGGCCAGTGGTTCTCTTGCACTGCAAACAATAGTATATTTCCCAGTCATATGTGCACATCTGCCTAAAATAAAGTGTACCGTAGTGACAGATCTTGTAGGCCAATACTTTTCTTTGCCCGCGCTTTTTTCTCGTTTTTTTGTCATCCATGTGTGTTTAAACTATACTTTCCAGTAGCAATAATTCAGAGCTATTACTACCTTTTCTTTGTGCAATAAGAAACATATTTCCCTATGATAGGCTTTAAACCTAAAAAGAGTTTGCATGCTAGGAAGCGCAATTAACTATATGTAATGGTTAGTTGTTTTTAATTTACACTTTTTAGCAAGCATACAGCCACCACAGACAGGCAGTGGCATTTATTTTGCTAATTCATTAAATAATGAAATAAACCTTCACACCTGCTTGCCCAAGCCCGGCCTAGTAGCTTTGTTAAAGCTTGTTTGAAAGTGGTGGTACCAACCCACTATGAGCCGGGTTCATGTGGATCTTTACACAGCATTTGAACTGTAGTATCTTGTGCAAGAAGTCCTATATTGGAAAACATTTTGTGAATAGCTGCATCCAATTGGCTGGAGTTCCCCTTTAACTTTTCCTTTTCATTATTGTTCTTCAAAGACTCCTTTTAGTTAATCGGCAAAGGCCTTTAGGTCACCAGGATGCTTCTATTAGGAATAACTCGTATGGTCTAAATATTTTGGCCAATTTACCGTTATTGTATAAGTAACTTGATCTCATCGTCAACGCAAGATTTTCTATAGATGTTCTATAGAACTGTGCTTATGTTCCCAATTACTTACATTTTCAGGAGATATTTCTAACTGGTTGTGATTAATGATACCGTGCATCACTTCTTGAAGACAGTCACATCTCCAAATGTTACCAATAGATGTGATTCGAAGTTCCGGAATAACTACATTCTCATTTCTGTGTAGCAAAACATAAAAACAATTTTGATGACCCAAAATGCATGTTCCTGTGAGTTTCTACTCTTGTAAATGTTTTCCTCTTAAAGAACCTAAACTGTTCCTTTTTCTTTTCCAAGCCGATTGTTCTGAAAATGTCCACCAAAAAACCGAGAGGAGAATCTAACTGAAGTTACAACAAAGAATGGAGAATCTTGTAAACTTCATCAGCGGTAGTACAATGCCCAAAATATTGCTGCCAGAAGGAAAACAGTGGCTGAAGCACTGAGTGCTAGTCGCAAAGTGCAGAGATTATCAGATACGTCAAATTCCTTGGATATGTTGTATTTTAACATTGATGTAGAGTTAGTTGTCTTGTAGGTTTCTTCCTGGAAAAAAAAAAAGTATATTTGCTTTTACTTTAAAATTAAATAACTGCAATCAGACTTTGTTACTAGGAAACATTTCTAAGTTTTACTTCCAATTTGTTAAAAGTAGTTTTACACAAAAAAGGGCCTAGCTTTTACAGGCCGCACAACTGATGCTACACTCGTACTGGGTTCGTCTTAATTTTCTTCTGTATGCTTTGTTTAGACAATGGAAAAAAAAACTTCAGAATCAAAATTAAAAACATCCACAATATGCAAATGTCCATTTCCTCTTAGCATACGTAGTTGTATGGAGCAAGCAAGCCCCAGTAGTCACCCAACGTTTTATTTTATAGATCTTTATCTAGGAGTATTCCAGACTTTAACTTTCGCAGGGTGTGACGTCATCATAAAATGTACTGTAGCGTGTACCTCATACATTTCTTGACACTGCCGCTCTAAAAAGTGTATGTGTTTTTAATTTAACTTTGTTCAATTAATGAACAGAAAGGTTCACAATGTTTATTATCTACTGTCATTTAAGCTACTATGAGGACCCACCGAGTTTGATTGGTAAGGAACAGGCTTTATTCTTTAGTGATGCTACACATGCCACGGATAAGAAATGTGTGGCTGAATGAAGTCTCAGGTACAATCTTCACATGATATTATGTTGCCAGTTGAATATGTATATTGAAATATCCAAATGAAAATAATAAAAATGGTTTCAAAAAGCTTTGCTTATGAATGAGGACACTTATTTAGCTCATCAATTGCAAACTGAATTATTTGTTAATCTTTTTGTTTTATTTTTATATTCAGCTACAGCGTGTTCTGTATACATCTATAATAGTATGAGTGATATTCAACAAAAACCTGTAAGGTCAGTCAGTATTTAACAATAATTCAGCTATGCATTTGGCAGTGTGCATATACTTCTGTTCCCATTGTTATTAAAAGTGCACATCAAGGCACGAACATGCACCTTTAAAATTAATAGACTTATAAGTGACAGTCTTCATCAACATATTGTCTTAGGGCGACAAACTGTCTCCTCCAAGAAATTGTAGCAGCAATGAGTACCTGCGCATAGCCAACCCTGTATCTTTCGAACTTTTGGCGTTTATTCTCATGGTCTATTTCTGCCCCTACCCAGATCGCCACCCCTTGATTTTAGGGGAGGCCAAGCTGCTTTCAGTAAAGCGAGATCAATAAATGCACATTCAGACTTCATCGCTCTAAGACATGGTATGAGACCCAAATAAACATGCCTCATGGCTACCGAGTCGTCCCCGCCCATTAAGTATTGGTTACTGCACCGCTGCAGGTCTTCACTTTACAACAGAACCAAATCCTGTGTAAGAAACCGCTGGCCTACATCCTGCATCTGGGGCAAGTACACTCCAAACTGAATTCCTTAAGGAACCTCTTGACTAAAGGACATCGAGGACATGTAAGTGGATAATAAATCTTTAAGTCTTAGAATTGAAACCCTAATATATATGTTAAGGATTCCTCAAGTGTTTTCTGATAACCTATGACAATTCAAAGGGGTTAATCACACGATTAGGGGTGAAAAATGGTATCCCAATGAAACATAATTTAAAAATATATTCCCACCACTATTAGGAGAGATCCGTCAGCAGCTTTTGGCCCATGGTTTCACAGCATTGCAGGTGTTGCCTTTAGTTATAGGAAGTAAGAAAAATGGTACTCTGAGGGTGTGCACGGAGCTCAGATCAGTCAATCAAGCCTACATATAGAAGATTTACTAAATAAGTTGCTGAATGCAAAGGTCTTTTCTAATCTTTTTATGCATTATGCGAGACTGAATTGCCTTGAGTTTCGACATCTTAGAGTATAGTACTGCATATAGTTTGCATCAATACTGCTACAGGTCATTCGTTTTAACTTGAGCGGCTTCCGTCTTTCAAAGACGGGTGTCCAAATTATTTAACTATCGGGGTGGGGGGGGTTGCCTAATTTAAAAAGCACCTATTGATATTTGGTTAATACAAGACTTCTCATGAAGCTGTTTTGGAAGAAGTTATATATCCATTTTAGCTGAGGCTACTCTTAATAAAGATAAATGTGAATTCTGGAAGGAAGAAATTGAATACCTTGTGCACTGCATCGAAGGATTCTCTACTTTACCTAACTTGATCTCTGCCATTCCTCCACAAAAATGTTTTAAAGCACACATCTAATTTAATGCTGCATTTTCTACTGTCGAGTAACGTTTTTGGTTTTGGTCTATGCCCTTGAAGCAATGCCAACAGTATTTTCAATGCAACTCTTACTAGTGGATTTCTGAGACAAGACAGCTTTAAGATCAACTCTGCTGGCATCAGCAGTGAATGGAGTACTCTGTCTTTTCACTGAATGGACATAGAGCGGGTGGTTTGACAATCTTTCCCTTCATATTACAAAAATATTGCATTTTTTTTATTTAGTTGAGAGGTGTTCTATTGGTGGTACTTGGACATTTCAACGCTACCATACATGGTTTTGTACGCAGAGCTAGAGCTACAAGACTGCCGGACATGCCTATGCATCAAAAAAATTACACCTCAGTGAAACAAGCAGGCCTTTTTCAGAAAATATGCAAGAGTGAGTGGAATGTTTCAAAATGCCCATGGAATTGGTGGAATTTGACGACACTGCATTATTATTGTAAAGTGGAGTTCTGCCTAATCCCGTGTGGTGGAATTTTTTCCCCTCAAGGCTCCAGACATGCGAGCGGGATTTGGCGCTAGCACAATTTTCTAACGGGGGTGGTCCAGGTCAGAGGGCTGCTTCTAGAGTAGATTAGATGCCGCTCGAGTAGATTTTCTACTGTAGTGCAGCAAAATCAACTTCAATGGCGGCACGCTCTTGCACATCGCATGGTGATGTTCGAGCTGATTTTTAAGTGGTGCTCACTTTACTGGTGCTAAATTGCAGCGCGACATGCATATTTTCCGCCCACTGGCGGAGCGCTGCGGAATCTCGAGGAGTTTTTATATAACTCAGCAAGTTTCGCCCACCCCTAAAAATAAGGTTCTGCTGTGCTGTCTTTCCCTAGTGCAACACAGCATCTTTGATTGCCTCACTATATTGCACAAGTTTTTTGTTTTTTTGGGGGGTGGGGGGCTAACTCTGCCCCTTTGAGATTTATACCACCTTGCGAAATTGTGTGCCCTTCGTGTTCCAATTCATTGCATAAAACTTAAAATTTTCTATCTACAAAATCATGTCTTTATCACTGAGAACTACCAAGACTTTTGCTAAGAATCAAATAGGATCTTCCACAAGAATGTCATCTTGGAATGCAACAACCACCTCTACGTTCCTGAACAAATAGTCCAGAAGCGTATGGAATACGGAGGAGCTTATGTCATACCAATAAACATGAAAAAATGCAGTCAAGTGCTTAGAATTGCCAGCAAGTTGCATTTTATGATATGCCACACGAAGGTTTATGTTAAAATAATTTTTAGGTTTACCCATTACAGTAAACAGATCTTTATTTGTTATGAAATGATCTTAAGTCAGCATATAATCTCTGATCTCCAAATGGTTTTCTCACGAGGACGATAGGGAGAGACCCAGTCAAATGACTCAAAGGTTCAATCACACCTTCCCCGCATGTCTTATAGCACTGAAGACAGTTCCTTTGTTACACTTAAGGGAATATTCCTTGATTTGTGCTTCACCGGGATAGCATAATCCTTGATCTTAAGCTTTTGGACAGAACCTTCAAGCATACTCAAACTTTTTCTAAACATCCCTATACTGATCATAAATCTAAGTTACATTACCACCTTCCTCTAAAATGCAAGTAATTGGCATTGAGGTACCTGGTTTAAATGTCCTAGCAAGATGTTCCTGTTTTCTCCAACAAGTGCCGCCCCTTTGAGCCACCTATACATTACCTAACACTGAACTTAACCTAGGACATTAAAAGCCCTAATATACTGAGAAAATTCTTACTACAGAAATAATGTCTTGACATCAGGTTCATACATAAAGGAGTCAGAAATTACAGTATATGGAGATTCAGAGTCTGCAAGCACTTCTTTTGGAACCTGGTCAATAGATGTGTAATATTCCAAAGTTCAGAATAAGTTCGAATGTTTGCACCTCTTTCTGCTTTCAACAAGTTAAATATCTGCCTTGTAATTTACATCATCCTCTGAGTCTGTCATGATGGAATGAGAATACTCAGACATGCTGCGATTCATAAATCATTTTGTCGCCAGGAACTTCCTCAACAGACTCGTGAATCAAATTGACATTTCTAAACGAACTGTAACATGTGTTAAAAATGTGACCAGTTTCCTTGCATTTATTACATTTCTTCCCTCTTGAAAGGCAATTATAATACATGTGATTCTGTAATCCCTTTATAAACGCCAGTCTCTAACTTCTTTATAATCAGCGACTTGTGATGCACCCAGTCGCTGATTATAAAGAAAAGACATCAGAATTCGACTATTATAAGTTATTACAGTCTAGTTCTGATGCCACAATGCCTGCTGCCAGGTCATGGAGCATAATTGAAGCAGCTGTTTAAAGCAACGAAAAGGAATGTTGCTTTTCTTTCTTCTGCTCTATTTTTTTCAGCTTACAATGACAAGCAGAGAGAGCGTGTTTATTTTTTGCACTTCATAGCTAGTTATAGAAAAGCTAGAATGTTTCTGAATGTTTGTACACATTCGAGCTAGTGCAGCTTTTTTATTGATTTAAACACTGACTTGTATTGAACTGTTTCTAATATGTTTTCAACAAATAACAGGCTTTTGACATTTTTGAGTTTGCACTAGAGATTTTTTTTATTCTTCATGTTTGCAAACATGCTAGCTACGCACCAAGGTTAAGTGTTTTGTGGGAAAGGTGATAGTGTGACCATGTATTTATTATATGGGATAAAGTACCCCCTTGCGTACATGATAAGGATTTTGCAAGTCACCTCGGAGTTCCATAATCTTATAAAGGAACTCAGCCTTGTTTCTCTATATGGTTGTGGAACTCCTCGGTGACTTGCAATATCCTTATAATGTACGAAAGGGGTACTTTATCCCTTGTATTGTGACTTGCTGTATTATAGTACAGGATCCACAGTGAAAACATTTGCATTGATGGTAGACGATACCAGATCAATTTTTGCCTTTAGGTTAGTCATCCACTTTCTCTGTGCTTTATAACACAAATCTCCTCAAATGGTTACTTGCCATCTGTTATTTGTTTGACGGAACGTGGCAAAACTTCCACACTTTCAACTAGATCAATAGATTTCCTCCAAAGATGGATTTGTGTTCCCAAAACCTTTTTTTTTTTTTTTTTTTTTTACAGTGCTCATCTATTTGCTCTTGAATATATAAATCCAGTGTGTCATTTAATTCGCACTGGCAAAAGACACACAATTGCTCTCCATGCCACTGTTGTCAAGCTATTCTGGCTGATGACCGGTCCTAGGATGCTTGTTTCCAGTCCAGGGAGGACCTGGCTTGGCAGTGCGGGCTGGACTGTTCCCATTGGGCGCAGGGTCAAGACTGATTTGCATATGGCTGGGTTCAAACTGGAATGGCATGGGGAGCAAAAAAACGATGGATTTAGGCCCAAATCTTTGTACTGGATTGAATGTATGACATTGTTCTGCATTCTGTCCATCAATTGTTCATTTTGCATTTAATTCGCACTGAGCAGCTAAAATCCTTGGTGCTGACACATAAGCATCAATTTATTCATTGGGTAACTGATACCTTGTATAAAACATGTGACAATCCTGATATGGAGATCTTCAGCAAAGCATGCATTCAACCTCTCTAGCACTACGAGACACATTATAATCTCAGCTGCTGTGCCCCTAGGTGGGAAACAAGTGTTCACAATTATTTTGTGCATCTTTACCTAATAGAGTTAGTAAAAGCTCCTTTTTCCTCTCATTGTCAAAATTATTTCCAATCAGTGGTGATCATAAAGATATTAAAGAGCTTAAACCAAGGGTGCTTCCTCATATAAGGTTCCCCAGGAGCATCAAAGAACAGTGGTGGTTGGCTACAGCACTGCATGAAGCAAAGTTGTGGGAAGGGGGTAATATGTATGTGGACAGCACTGGATGCAAGGAGAATGTATATCAGGACACAGTAAGAAAGTAAGAAGAGGGACACTTCCAAAAACAAATTGGCAATATAGCTGTGGGAACTGCACAGAAGCATTAGTGTACAACAAGGTTCATCACCATGCTGGCATATAAACAATTAAAGAAAATAATTGCATCAATAAGCAATGTAGCTGTGCAAAACCATGGAAGCAGCTTAGAATGAATTGTGGAGCGATCCTGGCATATAAACAGTTAAAGAAAAATGTTGCCAGTAAACAGCAATGGACACAAGGCAGGGGCAGACACTGCCCAGAGCCCAATTTCAATTGCACTGCGGAAAAACAGCCAGCAGGTAAAGATAGCGGAATTCAGGGTGGTTGTATTTGCAACCCTTGCATGTCAGGCTAGGGCTAATAATATGTTGGTGGTGCTCAGCTGACAGGAGATCAGGCACCGCAAAGCCTGCGCTCATCACTCTGCTGCAACAGCTGTACGGCTTGTTGTTGGGGCTTTGAAGGAAACTTGTCGCCAAAATGTGAGACCATGCAGGTAAAAGTATAATACTTCATTAGAGCCGCATAGCGCTGTAAGGCTTCTAATGACTCTACTTCAAACCAAATGGTCTTTGAACCAATGCTGCCAACGAGTCTGAACCTGGAACACCACAAAGAGGAGTGGTCGCGTGCTGTAGGAGAATGTGACCACTGGTACATGTGAGAGAGACACATGGAGACAAATGAGGGAAATCCAACAAGCACTACCATACTGGCATTCACTATGTGGATGACCTACATCTATGATTCCTCTATTAAGGATCCTAAGGACATGCTTAATAAGATGCAAGGGGCTTGATTCACCTGTACAGGCAGATTTGCAAGTGTAGATTTACTACGTTGTACAATTCACAAACATTACCAGAATAGGAGAGGTTCACCAAGTTCAGGTTTCAAGCATTTTATTGGGGAGTTGATATGACATTCCAAGCAGGATTCCATTCCTGCTGTGCAGAGGTTTCCAAGATGCACTTCTTTTTCCCCATGGGGAAAGTATATGTTCTTGTGGCGAACCGCCCCTCACCTATACCCCATCAAGTCTAAGGTTGTTCCCACTTAGCAAAAGTCTTGGTAGTTCTCAGTGATAAAGACATGATTTTGTAGATAGAAAATTTTAAGTTTTATGCAGCCCTTAGCTGGAGTAAACATCTGACCCTTTCCAGGGTGGTGATTAGTTTGTGAGTGCTGACAAACGTCAAGAGTCTGTGGGCATTCACAAACTTCCAAAGCTAGCTATGCCTGGGAACGCCCACATTTCCATCCCTTGAGTGGGATTTACTGATGTGGAGAATTTCTCACTTCTGACTGAAATCTCCACACAAGTAAATGGATTGCGTCTGCTAGTAATCTTTGTAAATTCCTGACGGAAGTAAACAAGGTAATTTCCGTTGTAAGGTTATATTTAAAAACAAATGTACCTTAGTGAATAAGCCCCTGTGTTTAACATGTTCAGCACGTTTTTTTGGTTTCAGAATCGGACCCCATAAGTCAGTGATGTTTCCACTTAATGGTTGAATGCCATATGCCCAACGCTATCTTTTCCTTCAAATATTGATACGGTTACTTGGGCCTAGTAGTTACACAACATAACAATGATTTTTTACAACAGTAACCTGTGCAAACTATTGATTCACTTTTGGGAGGACACAACACACTGGAGGAAAATGCTACTCTTCTTATAGGGAAGAACAGCAGTGTTCTTTATCACATTATCTAGATTTCACTATATAATTAAGAACACATGGTTTTGGATACTGGATGACTTCTTCAAGAAGTCCAACTCGGTACTCACTCAAATGGCTGCTCTTGGATGGGGGCATACCCGGAATAGCCTTAAACATGTGTTAAAATAGAAAATCTGTATAAAAATTAATTAACTACAATGATAACTTCATTAGGTATGAACACAAAAAAGTATTTTAAAATGACACGTAGTCAGAATGTGCAAAATGTACCAGGCATTAAATTTCACTGGTAGGCCTCAACTAGAATTCTCTTTTAATAAATAGAAGATTTTAGGAAATGTTGAACCATGTTATTTGATAGCTTGACCTTAATGTGACTTACTCAGATTTTGTCATATTTGAAGAATGTGCAGAGTTTATAAAATGTATTCCTTTCTTAAGCTACATATTCTTGATGAACCAAGCTTAAACTTTCTATCTAGCTCATGTTAATATAATACTGGATAGAGAATCACACATTTAACAATAAATGTATACTTTTAAGAAATACGAATGCCATTACTTAACTAGAGATCTGCTAGCAAATGTTTCTGTCTTTAGCGTAGCTGATTGTTCCTCAGTGAAACATTGAATAAATGATAGAATAGACGCTGCAATAGACTTCCCTGGGAACCAAGGTTAAATGTTCCCAGTTATACAAATGTTTAGTGCTGTCTGTTACATATTTGATAGTGGACTGTGAACTACATGTTTTTGCTGTGGGAAAGGAAGGACGAAGCTGCTCTCCATCGGAAAATGTCTTCCCATTGGACCGGAGTGACCAGATCCTAAACGTTATTAGTATGTTCTCATATCTTTTATATTAGTGTGTGTTTCTAGTTAGTTAGTGCTCACTCACCATTTTGCATTCCCACTTCTTCACGGAGACCCTCACTTTCACATGCGCCCAGAGCTATTTGCTGTAAGCTACTGCTGACTGCGATTGTTGTTGCCTGACATTTTGTAGGTGACATTGCTTTATCCTTTTACCCTGATGGGTGTAGCTACTTCTTTTTCCTAGTTGAGACTTATTCTTGTACAGTTTGCTACTGCAACTGTAAGCTAATGCTTTTGGGGAATTGAGACTCAACTGAGTTTCATGAAGTATCCTTTGAGGAGTTCAACTATTTAATTCTGGTTTTGATTTTGATGCTCCTTTGATCTCACTCTTTTCCAGAACTCTTTATGGGTTTTATTAGGTTAGGTTCTTTTTAAATAGAATAGGGACTAATTCCTTCATGGAACATGCTTGATAATTTGCATTATCGATGACTAACTATATTTTAACTTGATAATTTCAGTAATTGAATTTATTTGATTTACTAATTGAATAAAAAGAGAAATAATTTACTAATCTCTTTGAGAATATTTTTTTGAAAATCTACTTAAAACTCATCATTAAATGAACTTAAACTGTAAATTATTATGATTGACTTAGCTTCCACGCAAAAACTGTGGCAAAAATCTGTCGCCTTGAAGAAGGGTTTAGTGGGGAGTTGGAGCCCATTTTTTTAATTTACATGTTGAACTTGTACTGGAGAGTAACATTTTGAATTTTCCGCCCTATCATGTTAGGGTGAAGTGTTTATTTGGTGGAATTTCACTTCCCACCATTCACAAATTCTATTGGGCCTCCATATTGGTCAGGACTGGTCACCCCCCCCTTTCAAGATGACCCATCACTTAGAACTGACAACTATTTTTGGATGACAAGGTCTATCCCGCCACACTTTATGGTGGACCAACCTAACTTGTCAATCCTACTCTGGGTAGAATTAAATGATGGTAGATAGCCACCTTCGTGGTGGGATGGAAGGGTAAGCGACAAGGAAGTTTCCTCTGTGGATGGGTGCTGGTCTGTTGGATTTAAAATACTTGGAGGGAAAAGATTTAGGCATGATATTTAATTAGGCTATCTAAACTAATTTCCAAACGTTTGAACGTGTAAGTGGGGGGGACACTATTTAGGATACATAATTCTTTTGCTCTTTACAAGTTCCTCATGCTTTCAGAAAATGTATAGCTATTTCTGAGGAAAGAAACTTTCACAGTATTCATCAATAGAGGGCTACTTCTAAGTCACTGATGGAAAAAACTTGTCACACTGACATATCGAACACTAATTACCAACTCCCCCAAAACGTTGGATTACTAGAGCCAAGATGGGAGAGATACCTGGGAATGTTAATGACTGATTGGGAAGAGGCCTCAATGTATCATAGGGAATTAGTAATTACAGCTGTTTCATAGTAGTACAATTCAATATTTTGCTCATCGTGTATTACACAAGGGTCCAGGTGCATACGTTGGCAATAGCCACTATGAATGTCAGCCTCGGGGTTGTTTACCCAATATGGTATATCTCTGGAATTAAACTGATGATGTTCTGGGAAAGATGCAGTGAATTCCCACTACTAGGGACATGGTGCAGGCAAGATTTGCCAAATTATGAGAAGGTTATAGTGAATTTGGGGCCTGATGGTAGCATGAAAAAGGATGCGACAGACATTGGTTAGTGCTCTTGCCCCAGAGTGAAATTATGGTGTTGAAATGTGGACTGGTGCATAGTAGCCAAAAAGACAACATGCTCTAGTAAAGGCTGTCCCCTGAGCTATAGGAGCTTTGGCCCATGGAAAAAGTTACTTGTATATATCACCCTTGTTCAAACTGCTGTTGGGGGAAAGATATGGAAATTATTGTCCGATTTACCTTTTGGAATAATTTTTTTAATTGTTTTGGAAGGTCTTGTTGAACAGAATTGATACCTCAACTGAACAAATGCCGTAATTCCCCCGTGTTCTCAAGGAATTAGAAGGGAGATCGGGATGAATGAACAATCTTAAATAAATCTGTGGACTTTAAAAGAGGGTGCAATAAGAGTAGACATTTAATTATTTCTCGTTTCAGGAGTTGCTTTACTAAACCATTTGCATTGCTTTACAAAACCATTTGCATTAAACATAATTAACACCATCCAATGGCTAAAAATGTAATGCAAATATGTGGGCGTGCTTTCAGGTATAATGTTTGCTATCACATATTAATCTAACTGCTTTATTTTGTCAGACATTATGTAAACACAACATTCATAAACTACTAAATTAAGTATTTCTGGACCCCAATAAATGGCCCAAGTTGGAATTATTTTGGATATTCTATGTTGCACGCTTTAAGATTTTTCATGCCTTTTTAGGTCTTCCAAAAATAATTCCAACAGCAATTATAAGCCACTTCCAGTTAAACACTTTCCAAGCAATTTTGGGACAGAGGAGCCCCTTGCAATTTCAAGAGTCAAAGTCCAAGCCAGACTAAGCGGAAGCCTAGAGTGGCCTGTCATAAATATTTCCATGCAGCGCAAATCAGTGATTGCATAAAGAGCAGTGATGGAAAGGGCAAAACTCTGAACGCAATCTGAGAAGTGGTTACTCCAACCCCATTCTGGAACTACAATGGTTTCTGATACACTATAGCGATTGACAGCCACTGCTGTCTTCCACCCCCAACTTGTGATGTAGCTCAGATCACCCAAAAAAGTCAAGGAGTCGGTGTCAGGCAATATAGGTTCTCATACATCCTCACCCCCTTCTCTTTCTAATGTTTATGTAGCTTGCCTTTCCATCATGGTAGTGCTTAGCTATATTTGTTGTCTAGATGACAAGAGGCTTAGCTGCCTTTTATAAAAATGTAAAGGTGTTTTATTGTGAACTTATATCAATATTTACTGATGTTATGCCTGTGTGGGATAAGGGCTGGCCCTCACAACGCCACATTAGCTGCCTACTCGTCATCCGAGATTACCGCCCTGAATCATATATTTTGCCGTATATGCTTTGTGGGAGCCCCTCATATCTTGACATTGCTTAGCTGCTCATTACGGCCACAGTCCATACATGTCGTTATTCATTTGCGATAACTGGTGCATTCATGTTTAATACTATGCCCCAATATGTTTATTTCATTTATCTTGTGTTTTGATAGTATGCTTCTGGTTCATATATTCATGTATTGATTGGAAAAGCTGGTGCGTAGAGAACAGTATGATGGCTTTGGACTTAAATGCGAGCCTGCAAGCGAATTGCCACGTTATTTTTCTCATCTGACTAGAGTATGAGGTTTATTTTTCTCAAAATAAACCATTTAGAGAGTATGAAATGAGTGTTCACAGCCATCGCTATGCTGGACTTCAAAGACATTCCAGACGGCAGAGAAGCGTGGCTATTATCAGAGCCACACCAAGATCGTCATTTCCGATAGTCTCTAACATGTCTACTGTAGAGACAATTTGGCCACGTCGCGCAAACCGGCCCTACAGACTTCAAAAATACACAAAATTCAGGTACTGAAGTTTGTTGACTTAATTAAAATAACAAACCCTCCTAATGGAAAATCCTTTGATGCTTTAAAATTTGACATGCAGGGATTCTTTAAAAAAAAGAACCAGATTATGTTTGCTTTCCTAATATTTACATTCTGTGCTTTCGTGTTCACTACAAGGTTATATATTTTTGTAATTATCCACTTTCATTTATTCTGCACTAAAATTGGCTTGAAATAAAGCCTTTAAAAATAACAACGTGGATTTCTTGTGTGCGCACTTGTGGTGAAAAACTGCCAGAACCCTCAACGAGAATAAATCGTATATCCCTGACAGTTCGTTACGTGCCCAACACCCATTATCTCCAGTCTTCATGTGTGGTAAGGGAGATACGTCGGTCACAACTGGTCTGTTCCTTCTGCTTAAGTTGGCCCAAACCTGGACGGCCAAAGGACCAAAAGGGATCTACAAGGTTGTGTTCACGTAATATTTCTAAAAACATAACAGCTGCCTATTTAAGTCTACCTGCCTGACGCAGAAACTAAGCACAAGTACGTCTTTGACAGGGGCCAGTAATGCGGCTGCAGACATCCCAGATTTAGCTGTATTTGACCAGTTTTTATCCCAGCATGTTAAGATGGGTGAGGCCTCTTCCAGCAATAGAGCCTTTTATTATTGAGCCAGAGTGTATAAAGAAACTGTCTTTCCCTATTCTACTTATTAATTTACAATCTCAATTGATACCCCAAACACGCCTTTTAATAAGAAACCCCATCACTATTATTCTTAGTGTTTCCATTCTCCTATGCTACTAACTTTCAACCTATCAGTACCTTTACCACACTTGTTCAGTTGAGTCCTGTAGCTTTGAGTCCAAAGTTCCAACAATTTCTATGGTAATGAACTGTGATACTGTTCCACTCCCTAACTGTAGATTAAATTCACAGTCCTGTAGATATGGACTATGATACCTGTGTAGTGCTGAGGACACCAGGGGGTTATCCTGGGCACTGAAAATAAGGCTTCCTTTAAAAAAAAAAAAAAAAAAAATCAGAAGCATTTTCTTTTTCAAAATCTAAGTCGGGACGCAAGGGTACCGCTTCCCTCACGTTTTGAGTTGGATTTTTTTTTTTGTTGCTATAGTGCCAGTGTGTACAGCATGATGCACAGCAAAACAGAAGTGAAAGTAGACCGCGCTAATGGTGCGGTCTGCTTTCACTTTTGATGTGTGCTGGGGTGCATAACTCTGCCCCTCATCCACTGAGACCCGATCGTCATGGGAGAAGCAGCACTGGAAAGGAGACAATGTCCCCCTTTCCAGAGCTGCCTTCCCCTAGTGGAACCCTGCTTGGGGATGGGGCTGACTGTGTGATCCCCAAGCAGGGATCTGCTCCACTAGGGACGAGGCTTAGGGAAGGGAGCGGCCCCCCTATGCATGGGCTTGTGAATCATCCTGACCCCGTGCTCAGTCTTTCTGCCTCCCCTGGGTCGCAGATGTGGGTGTTCTGCCCCCCGCCCCCCCCCCCCCAATCTGCCCCCCAGGGTTGAGTGGGCGGTCAGATAGCCCACTAGACACCAAGGAAGTTACGTCATTATTTTCTTTTGGTAGAGTGGCAGTCTAAACTAATTGGGCTTGTGCTCCCCCACCGTGGGCTCTGTTTTTTGTGCTTTCTCACCCCAATTGGCCCTCAGGGGGAGGGGCGGACCGTGAAAAGCCCACTAGACACCAGGGATGTTATTATGCCAGTATTTGTTTTGGTGGGAGTAGCGGCCCCAATGACATAGGCCTGCGCTCCACCCTCACCTTGGGCTCAGTTATTCTTTCTAACACCCCCCTTATGGGCCTGATGGGTGTGTTCACCCACAATCGAAAGCCCACTAGACAGTTTTTTTGTGGGAGGAACGGTTCCAATGGCACGGGCCTGTGCGGCCCCACCCCAGGTTCAATTAGTCTATCTGCACCAATAGGGGGTGGATGGGGGTGTTCACCTCAATCTAAAGCCAACTAGACACCAAAAATGTTTGCATGGCAGTATTTTTTTTTTTGAAGGGGAGGGGCTGCCCCAATGACATGGGTATGTGCTCCCCCGTTCCAAGCCCAGTTGGTCTTTCTGCCCCTTCTTGGTGGGTCAGGGGGGCAGAAAGTCCACTAGACAGCAGCATTTTGTCCCATGGCATTTTATTGCATGGGGAGGTGGCCCCAATGGCATGGGATTTGGCTCTTCCACTGCCCCAGGACCAATTAGTCTTTCTGCAGTCCCCAACGCGGGACAGATGGGTGTGCTCACCCTGGGGGCGCAGAAGAAACACAAGGGATGTTAATGAGGCAATTCTTTTTAGGGGGGCGGTCCCAGCAACATGGGCCTGTGCCCACCCCCGCACACGGCCCAGTTACGCTTACTGCCCCCCCTTGGGAAAGATGGGGGTGTTTTGCGCCAAAAGCCCACTAAACACTAGGAATGTTTATATGCCAGTTTTTTTTGGAGGGAGGGAGCAGCCCACACCACTTGGGAATGATGGGGGGTGTTCTGCGCCAAAAGCTTACTAAACACTAGTGATGTTTATATGCCAGTTTTTTGGGGAGGGGGAGCAGCCCCAACAGCATGGGCCTGTGCTCTCGTCCTGCCCCAGGCCCTGTTAGTCTTTCTGCCCCACCCCTGGGATGGATGGGCGTGCTAACCCCAAATCTGATCTCCCAGGGGGGTGGAGGGACAGAAAGTCCACAAGACACCAGGGTTTCGTAAAAAACTTGTGGGGAGAGCGGCCCCAGGGCATGGGCCTGTACTCCCTTCACCCCTATTAGTCTTTCTACCCCCACCAGGAGGGTGGATGGGTGTGTTCACCTCCAATCTGCCCCCCTCAGGGACAGGAAGGCTACTTAACACCAGGGATTTGCAAAGAACAATATTTCTTTCTGTCCACGTGGGGGGATTGATAGTGGATGTTTAACCCTTATCTGTCCTCTGGGGGGCTGAAAGCCCACCAGAGAATGGTACCTGTACTGTTTTTTTGCGGATGGGAAGTGGCAACCCCAAGGGCATAGGTCTGATTTCCCCTCCCTCTGGGCCTGACAGCCTTTCTTCCCCAACGGGGGAAGGCTGGGGAGGGGGGGGGAATATCTCAAATCTGTCCCCCGTGGGGCATGAAGCCCACTAGAAACCAGGGATATCAATGTTGCTGTTGAAAAGTAGAAAAATCTAATTTGGAATGTGGGTGGACCACCCTGGTGTTGGACAAATCTTCCTGCCCTAAAACCCCAACAGTCTTTCTGTCCAGGTGGGGCATGGAGAATCCTTTTTTCCATAGCAAGAATGAGGACGTTTTGATTCTTTTGGCCGCAGTATTGACATATCAATCAATCAGGAATTATAAAATGCGGCTAATCACCCGATAGGTATCCAAGCGCTTGCAGGCTCCGGAGGCTTATTCGAACAGCCAGGTCTTGAGGGTCCTTCAGAATTTCGGAAGTGAGGTGATGATCCGGAGGTGTGTGGGGAGGCTGTTCCAGGTTTTTTCTGCAATGTGGGAGAAGGAGCGTCCTTCATTTCTGCTTCTGTAGATGCGGGGAGTATGGGCAAGTGAAAGGGAGGCGGAGTGCAGTCTTCTCGGTGGTTGGTGAAGTTTAGGAGGTGGTTAATGTAGGCGGGTCCTCGGTTGTGTAGAGGCTTGTGTGCATGGGTCAGCAGCTTAAATTGGCATCTATTCTGTTTGGGGAGCCAGTGGAGTTTCCTGAGGTGGGGTGTGATGTGGGTTTGTCGGTGAAGGCCAAGGATGAGTCTGGCTGCGGCGTTCTGTGTGGTCTGCTCTGTTGAAGGTGTGCAGTGTTTCCTACATAGAGGGTATTGCCGTGCTCCAGTCGGCTGATGATGAGGGCTTGTGTCACTGTGTGTCTCGTTTTAGGGGTAGCCACTTGAAGAGCTTTTGTAGCATGTGCAGGGTAAGGAAGCAGGTAGAGGAGACAGCATTGATCTGTGATTTCATGGTGAGCTTCTGGTCAATTATAATTCCGAGGTTTCTGGCGTGGTTGGAGGGAGTGGGAGCGGGTCCACCAGGAGTCGTTTCCTGTGTTGCTGCTGTTGCCAAAGATCAGTACTTCCGTCTTGTCTGTGTTCAGCTGCAGGCAGTTGCTCTTCATCCATTTGGCGATGTTTGTTGTTGGGGGGTGGGGGGGGGGGGGAGAGATTGTTTCGTGTCAGTTACAGTGGTTGCGTCTCTGTCAAATAAGTCCATAGGTGTGGGTTGAGGTTTGAAGTTTCTGTATATGGTTGCGATTTTGTCGTGGGAGAGTTTGTTGCACAGCTCCTGTGAGGGTGTGATGTTGTTTTCGCTGGCAGCCCGGTTGGAGAATTCCTTAACAATGTTGGCTAGTTCCTTGGTGTTGTTGGTGCCGGTTTCGATGCATGCAGCAAACTCTGTCTTCTTACTTGCCCTCAGCAGGTGGTGGTTGAGGTAGGTCTTGAAGGCTGCCCTGCCGGAGGTGTCTTTGCTGGTGCGCTATCTCCTCTCCAACTGTTTGCTGTCTCGTTTCGCTGTTCTGAGTTCTTGGGTGTACCAGCTGGCCTTTTTGGAGGATTTTCTCTGGATGTTGCTCTTGATGGGGACGATGCTGTCTGCGCAATTGGTGATCCAGGCATTGAAGTTTTTCACTCCCTGTTCGAGGTTGGTGGCAGTAGCAGTGTTGGAGGTGTTAAGGGCTTTAGCCCAGGTGGTTTGAGATTTTGTTCCACCTCCGGTGGGGGACAGTGGTCATCTTGGGGGTGGTAGTGCAGGGGCTGGAGATGCTGAAGTTGACGATGGAGTGATCGGTCCATGTGAGTTATGTGACATGTGGCATATGGACCTGCAGAGTAGAAATAAATCTAAAGTTCCTCCGGCTCGCCATGGTGAATGGTTGGTTGTACTATTCAGGATTATGCTCTGCCCTCTCAAGGAAACCAAATAAACCCAGCCATATTGAAAAGTAGACCCCAGTGGCCTCCAGGGTGGTGTGCCTTGTGTGGATCCCAATATGTTTTCCTACACGCGATGCCATGCAAACCTCACACTTTGCCTAAAATTACACATTTCCTCACATTTCAGTAAAGGAATGTTCCAGAAACTGTGGAAAATCAAAATGTTCCTTCCACCCAGCATTCCTCCATTTGTTTTGAAACAGTACACCACTTGTGTGGCTGGGCCTAGCACCCTCAACACAAAAGGCCCCAAAACAGAACATGGAGAAATCAGCAATAAGGGTAGTTGGTGGCAGTATTTGGGCCCAGGCTGTGTGGCCATCAAAGGAAACCTACCAAGCCCAGACATTTCTGAAAACTAGACACCCAGGGGAGTCCATGGTGGTGCCTTGTGTGGTTCCCATGAAGTATTCTTACTCACAATGCCCTGCAAACCTCAAACATTGCCTAAAATTGTGCATTTTCCTTGCATTTCTGTGACAAACTTACTGAATCTGAAGGGACCCACAAAATTCCTACCACTCAATGTTCCCCCACTTGTCCTAATAAAAACAATATCCCACTTGAGCGTCTGGTCCTAGTGTCTGCGACATGAATGGATAAAACCAGGGTAAATGGGATTCCTCACAGTAGTTTTTAGAAATGTGCAGGTTTGTAGGTTTCACTAGTTGTCGACAGAGAAGGCCCAAAATCCACAGCTAAACAAATTGCAAAAAAAGTGTTGGTTTTCAGTGAAAAAAGTTGATGTGTCCATGTAGCGTTTTGAGTCCTTTTCCTGTTGCGGGAGCTAGACCCACACGCACGTGAGGTACCATTTTAATTGGGAGACATGGGGGAATGCTAGTTGGTAGGAAAGTTGTGGCTCCCCACACATTTCAGAACTGTGAATGTGCATTTTAAGCCAAAGTTTGAGATTTACAAGAGCTTCTGGGCAAAATAAAACCTGGTAAAGGCCACACAAGTCACACCACCCTGGACGCCTAGTTTCAGTAATGTGCAGGTATGGTAGGTTTCCCTAGATGCAGGCTCAGCTAGGGCCAAAATCCACAGCTACACACATTGCAAAAAACTGCTCAGTTTTCAGTGGAAAAATGTGTTGAGTCTATGTTGTGTTTTGGGCCCTTTCCTGTTGGGGGCGTGGGGGGGTAGGCCAGGCCCACCCACGCAAGTGAGATACCATTTTTATTAGGACACGTGATAAGACAGAATCGTAGAACATTTGTTCCAAATGCAAACCACTGTGTAATAAAGAAGCCATTTTGCAAAATGCCCTCTGAATCACATTAGTGTGGATACGCACAAATTCAGAGATGTACAAATAACTGCTGCTCATAAGCTTACCATCTGGTGTACATTTAAAAAATATGTAGGTTTTCTTCATACCTATTTTTCACTATTTATATTTGAATTGGTCTGTACTTGGTACACAGTGAAAACCATTGTAAGATGCAACTCAGTTGCTGGCTCTGTGTATCTCAGTTTCTTGGAGAACCTACAAACACTATATAGCCCGCAACCAGAAGCATCTAGCAGACGTACTGGTCTGTTACTTTTGTAAATCGCCCACTCTGGCAAGAAGTTACAGATGCAAAAGTCACAAATCGCTGTCTTTTTCTACTTATTATTTCTACTGTTAGGGCCCGATTTAGATCTTGGCGGACGGGTTACTCCGTCACAACGGTGACAGATATCCCGTCCGCCAAAATATAAATCCCATAGGATATAATGGGATTTATATTTCAGTAGACAGGATATCCATCACTGTTGTGACGCAGTACCCTGTTCGCCAAGATCTAAATCAGGCCCTTAGTTTCTTTATGAAAAGCTCGAAGGATCCACACAAATGGCCGCTTGGTGAATTCAGAATGTTGTTTACTTTTCAGAAATGTATAGCTTTCTGGTATCACCCATTGATTTTAAACCTGTTTCCAACACAAACTGTAACTAGGTTGAAAGCACAGAAATTAGGAAAAATGGGCTACCTCATAGAAAAATGCCAAGACTGTGGTATACAGCTCAGCATATTCTTGAAAGCTGGGACCATAGTGATTTTAAGACAGCAACCCTTTAATTGATACCATTTTTAGGAAAGAGACCAGGCAATTTTTCCCCCAGAAAACCTAAATTTAAGCTATATTTTGGATTTTTTCTCCGTACCCTCCATGGGAATCCACAAACCCTGTGTACCTCTAGAATCCCCATGGTGTTGGGGAAAAATTGTGCAAATTCGGCGTGGATACCTTGTGTGGGGGAAAAAGACATGGAGGTGTAAGTGCAAAGTACCCCAAATAGCTAAAAAGGGTTCAGCACAGGGGATGGAAAAAGCCTCAGAAGTTAAAAGGTTAAGCATTTTACTTACTATTGTGTTTCGGGAACCTAGAATGGTTTCTAATTGAAGGAAGACCGCTGGCTGTGTAGATTTGTATAAATACTGGCTGTGTTTTTAGTCTCGGAAGGAGAAACACGTTTCTCCATTAGTCAACACGCTACCTCGATACATCCATCAAGATGCGTATTGTGTATGTCCTGACACAAGTTTTTTTCCACAACGGTATGTATTGGTCAAAGAATGACAGCTTCCCAAGCACATTGATATTTACCAGAAGGATTTGACTGCGACACCCTTCAGATCTAGCGTAATGGAAATTACAATGGACATGAAAAACAGGCGAACAGCAAAGTCTAACCTTGGGGCACAGGGTTCCTTAGCTCCTAGCTATAACCAAGAGAGACACCTCCTGCCTCTTTTTCTGCACTACTGTAACTTGGAATGAAGTTTCTACATGTAAAATGACCACATAATGTTAATTGTATGTAAGAAGTGATTTCTATTGTTTCCTGCAATGTACCTTTAAGCACGAAAAACACAAAAAGGCACCAGAAACAAATAAGGGAATAATGATCAATAGATAGTTTATATGGGAACCAAGTACTACTTTGATCAAGTAAAGTCAACTCTTCATGATAGAATAAGTGGTAAATGTCCCATAACATTTACATCAGGTGGCGGTCAGTTGGGAAATGTCAGCTTTTTCGGATTTCACTCAATCTTGAGACTCCATGAAAAACATGCCTGGCTTTACTACACATAGAAGAAAAATGCCTGAGAATGCAAGCAGCTTATAATTCACCTCGGAACCCTTGCCACTTTGAAGTTTGGTAACAGTGCAGTGGACAGGGACATCCCCTGTGCTGCATCAGTGTCATTGAAAAAATGTTGAAATATTCACCTTTTAGAAAATATGCAATAGAGATGCAGACCAGATTTCTGCCAAGTTAAAAAGTTTTCAAATTCTCAAGCCATTAATTCATACAGTCAAAAACTTGAGACATTCACAGACAGAGCTACTGTGGGAATAGCAAGATAGCATTTTGTTAGCCGATGGTCATCATCCCTTGATTGACCATCATGGATTATTCTGCAAAGAGAATACTGCTAGTGCACTGAAATGTTGAAATAAAATTGATAAATCTAGTTCTGCAATCCAAGATGAAAAATCTGAATTCTTCAAAATTTTCAAGACCCACCAAATTGTCACTTTGTTTCTACAAGTTTGCATTTGCACTAGGGTCACATGGATCCATACTCTCTCCTCTTAATTAAACTGCAACCTCCTTCGCTCCACTGTTGTACTCCCAGCTCTTCTTTTCTTCCTTTCTGCTTATTTATTGCTAAAGTAAAGGTTCCTAAAACCTCATCTCCTTTTCATTCCCCAATCGCTCTCCCTTGTGCTATCCTCCTGGGAAGAGCACCACTATGGCCACCCCCACAATTTTCCTCTCTGGAATTATACCTCCAACCCATTTACTCATACATCATTCTCCTACACTCGACATTTACCCCAGCCAGCACCCAATCTGGCCTTTTCCCTTTACTTTTTTTTTTGTTGCAGTTGTCCTGTCCGAACTCGATGCAGCTCTCTGCACATGTTCTTGCAACATTAGTTAAAAAAAAAAAGAAAAAAAGAAAAGACTACTGCAACCCTAAACTTTTTATTTACCTGTTTCACCATTTAAATTATTTTTGTACATACTATACATTCCTTTTATTTTATTTACATTCTAGGAAATGTTCAGTGCAGGTTAAATCAAATATTTTCATCGGGCCCTAATCAATTTTAGGTATTAAAAATAAAGCACAAATACAAACTACAATCAAGTGCTTGAACCTGTTTCTTACGTACCTGAAGTATGACAGCTTAAATCTGCCAACACGCGCAAGGCCCAAGGTACGCAACCATAACTACTACTTACATAGTTAAGGGTCATTCATATTTTTCGCAGTTGGTAAATGAGCGTTAGTTAGTATGTGGCTATCTCTGAAAAAAAATGTTTAAGGTATTCCTTCATTAGATTATGGTACATTCTGGCTAAATTTAGCATTATACAATTCTTAACTTTTTCAAAAATTGCAGGAGAGCTTTCCACAGAAGACTATGGTTTTAACTGACGGAATTAACACCAGGAGTAGTTCTAATGACTTCATCGGAAAGAGTCTGTTCTGTTGCATTCTTTGGTTTCCTTAGCGTGAAGTAAAAATTTGGAACAAACTGCAAGCTTATTTCTGGGCAGAGTTGCAGTGCTTCCAGATTCCTTCTCAGAAACTTAAGACACATTTTTAATGTTTTAGCTTTGTCAGATAACATTTACATGTATCTTAGGTTTACCTTAGTCTAACTGTTCAGATCATGGTCTTGTGAGTTGATCATTGGACCACTTCTATTCTCCTGGCCACGAGGTTAGCCAAGGAAACATGTCCTGCAGATGAAGTGTCTGGTTAGTGCCTATTACTAATGTCAGTCATTTATGACCTTCCTTAAAAATCTTGAACAACAATACATTCCTAAACCGCTCATATTAAAATTGTTCAATAATGCTGGCATCTAGGTCATAACATATATTTAAGCTTTGATCAAGTTTGTCATTGGTGGAGACATGACCTAAATAAGTAGTTCCATTATAGAGGCGTGTATTAGACATTTGACCATAATTTTCTTTAGGCTAATGCACGGATCCATTCTTCATCTTGCAGTGTCTTCCCCAGGTCAAGAACTGTAGGAATTTGGCTGGATATGTCGCCAACTTGCAGTCGGTACAGAAAGCGCTCACTAGTCAGTCACAGAAAATTAATTACAGAAGGAAAAGACTATAGCAGTCAGAAAAGCTTTGATGCCTGAAATTTGTAGCGAGCAGGGTCAGGACAATGCAAAAAGCTATGGATTGACAAAGGACTCCAAAGGTGGAAGGTTACATTCTGGAATTTAAGGTCACAGTAACAGTCTGAAGACGACAACTTCGGTAACACTGCCTAGACAAATTTCAGTATCTTCCTAATATGTTGTTACAATGAGCTGTCAGGTGGCACAGCATTCTGCTACAAAACATTTGTGAAATCTGAGGGAAGACGTAGACACATTTTAAATTGGAGACAACACGTGTGCACTAGGATAACAAAGGAATCCTGCAGCAGAAGAAGTACGGAGGTAGCAAAGAACACCACAATGACAGGAGTGTGTTTAACAGCTCCCAAGGGCCAAATTAATAGACCTTCCCGTAAAAGCATTTATAGGACCACAGAAGAACAATGCCAAAACCCGAAGCCTAGTGAGATCCAAGTAGGACAAAGTTCACGGAATGAGATTTCAAAGAAAGATCTGTGGGCAAATTCCAGAAAGGGAAAAATTCAAGAGCAAAAGACAACAAAGGTGACAAGTGAAGCAGAGTTTACAATCGTCCTATGACATGGGGAAAGCCGTGCATGTCACAGTAATATCAGGCAAATGTATGAATGGTGATCCACCATGTTGAAAAGAGTGTAAGGAATGTGAACCGTTTCTGTGGCCAGCAGCAAAATAGCACTGCCCCTTCACCAAAGTGGCTGCAGGGGTTGGGGTTGAGAAAGAGAGCTCAACATACAGCAATAAAGTGACATTGAAAGCTGTCAAATGTTGCAGATTCAGCATCAAGATCTGGGTTAACAGTGAAGATAGAAATCAGAGACAGGAAGAGTGGGAGTATACGTAAATACGCTACACTAGAACAGATGGAAATACTGTTCTACAAACCATCCACGGGTGGCAAGACCCAAGATGAGTTCTGGCACTGTTTCAAAGACCTGTAACATGGTTAAAGGTGTCACATCAGTACTAGTTGACATTTTTTATTCCATCATTGTTTGGCTCACAAGGAATACTAATTATGATCAGATGTAAAGTGTTACAGGGATACTACCTACACCATCTAAAGAGGACCCGCTTGCAAAGTTCTTAGCGTTAAAATAATTGTCATGCTGAGGAGAGGCAGAGCTTTTGACTAGGTGAGCATCTTTTGCTGGGTGCAGTGTTGCCATACTCAGTGGCTTTTAAACAGTTAAATATATGTGGGATAACTGTGAGAAAAACATTTATGTCTTGTGCTCTTACCACTGAACTTCACCTACAAAAACAAACCTTCATAACTGCAAAAGGAACTCAGAAATTAAGACAGAAAAACATAAGACTTTCCCATCCATAAATAATATAGTGATGTACCACACTCCATCTAATTAACTTCAATGAACTACAGTAGCCAACTACCAAAGCTTCAAGTTGGGCATAATTTGTGAAACATCCTTCCCAATGCACTAAGGTTTGATTTAATAAATTCCCTATGGCAGAACATGGAACTTGCAATTCAACCTCAATCTCAAGAGGAACAGAACCCTCCTATTTCATTATGCTCTGCAGTCAAGCAGTTCAGTCCAGGTGTTTATGACAATAAGTGTTTTTTAAAGTCCAAAAGCATGCTCACCTCTTCAGTGTTGTGGTCCCACCTTTCATGACCAGGGAGAGACCACTTTGAAAACGCTACTGGCTGCAGGGGTTTGTTGACAGCATGCAGTACTCCATTACATTTTGGATGCTCACCAATTACATACACCGTTGATGAACAGTTAATAGGCCTCCCAACTGTACATGTTGACTAAAAAGAAAGAAAAGGGTGTCAAGCAGAAAGAAATTAAATAGTTAATGCAGTGAATGTAAAGTAATAGCAAATAGGAAAGGCAAACAACATTTTACCTACACATCTTTTATATGTCTAGTAGATACACCTAATAGGAACAATAGGGAAGAACAAGCACATGTGACCCCGCCTCATGCCCAGGAACTACTGCACCCACGGCCCTTATGTTCTTCCTTTTCTTGGGCTTCTGTTATCAATATCCAGCAAGATGCAAGGCATAATTTGCCTCAAGTAAAGGGAATGCCAATGAATCCCATGAAACGATGAACTAAGGATGTAGAAGTTACTCGGGTAATACCTCATTCTTGCTATCAGATCTTCATTTGCATGAGAAGATTGTCACGCATCAAAATACATTGTGGGAGACGAGCCCATGGTATTCAGCCAAATATGTTCTACAGAGTTGTGGTGGCCAAATAGCATTGATGTATAGCACCACTGACATAGTTTTGGCTCTTACAGAATGGGCATATATAAGAAGCGGAGAGGGAAGTTCAAATACAGAGTACTATTCCTGTATGCAGAATACCATCTAAAGGAAAGTGGAGTCCTTAATCCTGGTCTTTTCTGAAATAGGGTCACATTAAGTTACAAAAGACTTAATAATTGAACAAGGAAGCCCTGGCCGCCCAAACGGAGAGGCTCAGGTGCTTCAATTTTAGGCAATATATGGACAGGACGCACGATGAGAGGGACAAGTAGGGGTCCCTGTCGGCCTGGCTGGCCAATTCGACTAAACGGGGAACTCCTATAATGGCACTGGAGATGGAGGGAGAGAACGCAATCTACTTTCGGGAGGGGATTAACACGCACCTTGCCAAATTCCTACTCTGCCATATATAAAAGCGTCACGCTGCATGACTCAGCGGAGCTCCCGGTCTACCTCAGTGGTATAAATTTGCCATGGTTTGGAGGAGATAGAAGCGGAGAAACTTGGAGGGGAAATAACGCTTAAGGAGATAAAAAGAGCCAGCAGATTCATGGCCAGGAACAAAACTCCTGGAACACACCCCCAAACTGGTAGCTGCAGCTAAGGAAATGGCGAGCTTGCCAACAACCACTTGCGAAGCGCTCATAATACCAATTCTGAAACCCGGGAAACCGGCAACAGACCGAACAGCATATAGACCGCTGTCCATGTTCAACATAGATTATAAAATACTTAGTCGGATACTGGCGACTAGGCTCCTACTGTACATGACCAAGTTGACGCACGCAGACCAGACAGGGTTTATTCCGGGGCGCAACACAGCCATCAACATCAGGAGACTTTTGTCCATACTAGAATCTGGGGCGCAACACCCACCGAATGATGCGGTATTCGCTGTCGACATAGAAAAGGCGTTCAACAGCCTGGCATGGGACTACTTTTATGAGGTGATGCTCCATATTAGCCTGGGTCATGGCTTCCTCGCAATGGTGAGACTACTTATACTAACCCGACTGCAAGAGTCCGAACGGGTAGTATTGTCTCTGAGAGACCCAGTAGAATGTGGCATGAGGCAGGGATGACCCTTGTTACCGTTACTCTTTGCGCTGGCCATGGAGTCACTGGCTGGTCGAGCACTGCAGGGACAGGAATATCAAGGGCTTTCCGTTCAGGGACATTTCCATCGCATAGCACTATATGCAGATGACCTCTTGCTCTTCCTTCGAGACACAGAGGGGGATCTGCAGAGGGCTTGTTCTATGCTTGACCGCTTCGGGCTCCTATCTGGGCTAAAATTGAATTGGCGAAAGTCCAAGCTTTTCGAGATAGAGAAGCATGGGGTCCCACCGGAGGGACTAGGGAGACTGCACTGGGAACCTCAATGCCTGACGTACCTGGGGGTCAATATCTATCATGATTGCCAAGATCTCCCGGAGGGTACGATAGGGCTGGCCATCCGGTCGCTAAGATCTCACATGGACTTCTGGAAGACCCTCCTGCTGTCTGTGGCGGGCCGGATAGCTCTCTAAAAATGATAGTCCTGCCTCACCTTTTATATTTTTTCAACACACTCCCGGTATGGATACCGCGAGCGACATACAAGTGCCTTGACTCCCTGATGGTCGCTTTCATATGAGGACCTGCCCGCAGACTGGTAGCTCTGGCAACAATGCAACGTTCCAAGACAGCTGGGGGGCTGGCAGTACCCGACTTTGAGACGTATTACATGGCAGCGCAACTACAGTGGCTACTGCAGTGGGTGGCAAGCAGAAGAGACCCGACCAGGCCTAAAAGCACATGGGCACCTCCCCTTGCAGATCTCGTTAAGGTGTTTCTTAGAGTGTGGCGCACGACAACTGGGGATACCCAAGAATTCCGAGTGCTTACCAGATGCTGGAATCGTTGCTTACAAAAGCTGCATAGCAAGGTACCATAGTCCCCGGATATACTCCTCACTATACTTGGAGAACTGCCTCACGGCGGAGACTGGACCAGTGGGTGGAAGCTTTGGCGACCAAGATAGAGGATCTATTCAGAGATGCTCCAATTCAAGGAGTTTCGGGCAGAGTTTGATGTGCCACAGGGACATTTTCTCCTCTGCAGGGTGAGCACAATTGCGCTCCGGAAGCACTGGAACATTGGCTCTACTGAGCCGAATGTGCACCGGAGCTGCCAGTATATGGCCCTTTCCGCGGACACTGTAAAGGCGGTGTCATGTTTGTACAGAACGGTGCGAGGGGACCTTCAGTGCCCACTGGAGCGCCTGCGATGGGAGGCAGACTTGAGAGACACTATAGAGGTTCAGCAATGGGATAGGATCCTTGAAAGAGCTCTGAAAGTTTCCAGGAACGCGAGATTGCAACTCATCAACTTTTACGTTCTACATAGATCGTATTTGACTCCAGAGCATATCCAGCGATACTTTTAGATGGCCGACGCAGCTTGTCCCAGGTGCGGGGAACAGGGAGCACACTTTCTACATATGTTCTGGACGTGCCCCATTCTTGGTGTCTTTTGGGGGGAGGTCACAACTGCAATGGCAACAGCTATAGGCAGAGAGGTCCCTGCCTCTCCGGGCCATTGTCTCCTGGGATGGTTCCCGCGCACTGTTAAAATTTGTTTGTGATCCTCTTTCTAAGACCTGGCCTTTATTGTGGCCAAAAGGGAAATTGCGAGGCACTGGAAGGTGCCTAGGGGACCCCATATTGTAGCATGAAGGATGGAGAAGTGGGCGGGCTGCGAGGGGAGACTACTCTTGAGGGCAGCCAGACGAGGAGTTGGCACTATTGGCGCAGCCCGAGCATAGGACACACTAGTGGATAGCTTTACCAAGCCTGACTCTGATACTCTCACCACATCACCAGAAGGGTAGGGAACAACAACCCCCCAGAGAGACCCCTTGTATAACTAAGGCTGCTCCAAGACGTTACCAAAACCTAGAAGGACTCAGTCCCTGTAGGGGAGCTCTATGGCCCCCCCCCCCCATCTCGTCTCACCAGACAGTAGCACACCCAAATAGGGCGTGATGCGCAATGCACACAAGGCTAAGTACAGGCTCAAGGAAGAAGGGGGGCTGGGATTGTTTTATTAACAGGGGATGACTGCAAATAAATCTAATTAATTGTCAAGTTTGAAAGCTTGCTGAAGCTGTAGAGCACAAGTATCATAATAGTCTGAACTGTGTAAAACCCTAATAAAGTTTGTTTACAAAAAAAAAGACTTAATAATTGAATAAGTTGACGATGTTCTCCAGTTAAATTCACACTGCTATCCGTCCATCTAAATAATGTAAGTTCCATTCACCTTTCATAAAAAGGTTAGAAAAAAAATTAAGAAAAAAAATCTTCCGAGCCAGATAAAATTTACAGAAAGAAATGAGAGGGTTTTAACAGTCTTTTTCTCCTAACGATAAATTATGTGGCTCCCTTGACACCTCGTGCCAAAGTCACTGTGATGAAAGACAAACTTTTCAATCTCGGAAGTTTAAATTCATTAGATGTTATGTGCTGAATATGTTTCTAAGCTAAAAAAACATTTTAATTACAAACTGGATGGGGTATCAAACTTGGAGATATAAGTGAAAAAGCCCATAGTTTGGAAAAAACATTATAGAACGATAAACATTCTCCACCAGTATCCCTACAAGGGAAAACCCACACAAAATATTATCTGCACTGTTGAATCAGAGTGCTATAATAAACCAAATTAGACATAAAAGAACAAGATCAGGGACAGAGAGGGAACAAAAAAAAGAAAAAGAACAAAATGACGCCTTAATGACACTAGACTAGCTTTGTTTCAATCAAGTGGCCAAATTTCGTCTACCTGTACATAATCTAGCACCACATAAATCTTTCTGACCCCCTTGCATATTTTCCTGCGACTGCCCTCTGTAAACCAGAGTTCATGCAGCAATCAGCTACGAACAGGTCAAAGCACACACAAACTTCCAAGAGGACCAAAGGGAAATTTCCCATAACAATGTTGGCTACTGTTAGAAATGGAGGTCTGTAGTTGGCAGAAGTAGGTACCTTTGTCCAACTAGGGACCCTTGCTTCTAGTCAAGGTAAGGTGGATACACACTTTAGATAACCCCTGCTCACCCCCTTGGTAGCTTGGCACGAGCAGACAGGCTTATCCCAAAGGCAATGTGTAAAGTATTTGTACCAACACTCACAGTAACACAGTGATAACACCACAAATGTACACCACACCAGTTTAGAAAATAAAGTATCTTTATCTAAACTTAACAAGACCAAAACGACAAAAATCCAACATACAAGTATTAAGAAAAATAACTTTCAAAAGGTTTTAGCAACTGAATCCATAGAAAACTATGGATGCGTGATTTCTTGCAAAGTACCTGTTGTTGCAACAAAGTTCACCAACCCAAACAGACGCAGCGATGAGAAGCGTCGAAAAACAAAGATGCGTCGTTCCTGATACCTTCGTGGATGCGATGCGACAGTTCCGCTGTACACAGGGGAGTGATGCGTCGGGTCTGGTCTGTAGGGGGAAGCGATACGTCGGTTCTGAGATGACTCCGATCCGCGGGTGATGCGTCGGGGAAAACTTGCGGCACAGGGACGATGCGTGGAAATCCGGGATGCGTTGGTGAACGATGCGGCGGCGCGCGGCGTCAACCTTTTCAGACGCGATCCCTCGATGCGTCGATTCTTGCAGCGGCGACAGGCGCTCTGTCGGTTTCAGCAGCGGCATGGCGAGATTATTCTCGCACCATGGCGTTGCGTCGGAAAATTGTCGCCAGAAGAGCGATGCGTCGACTTCCTTGTTTGTTGCAATGCTTTCCAGCTCCCAGCAGCAGAAACAACTTCCAGAGGCCCCACACAGTCACAGGCACTTCTTGGCAGGTCAGAACTCCCAGCAAGGAAGTTCAGGGGAGCTGGGGATGACGTCTTTGTGTTCCTGAGACTTCAAAACAGGAGGCAAGCTCTACTCAAGCCCTTGGAGACTTTCCTCAAGCAGGGGATACAGCACACAGCAAAGTCCTTCTCCTTTCCTTGGCAGAAACAGCAACTGCAGGCCAACCCCAGACACACAGCAAGTGCAGTACTTCTCCTCAGTTTCTCCAGCTCTTCTCCTTGGGAAAGGTTCTTCTCGATTCCAGTAGTAGTCTAAAGTTCAGGTGTTTTAGGTCTAATACTTATACCCCAAAATGTCTTTGTTCTCTTTGTGCAAGGGGCTCTGAGCCCAGTTCAAACCAGTTCTGGGGGGCACTCTGCAAGTGTACAACAACATCCATTGTCAGTGTGAGCCTTAGCTCCAGACACACCACAGGGGGGCGGAGCCAGCATTGTGGAAGGCAGGCACAGTCCTATTCAGGTACAGGTGCTACTCCTCCCACCACTCCAAATGCAGGTCAGGCCTATTCAGCCTAGTGCTGACTCATCCAGACCCCTGGAGCCACTGCACCTCCCCAGCCACTCCAAAGCCAGACAGTCAATCCACAAACAGGCAGAGGCACACAGGATGGTTGAACAAGAAAATGCCTACTTTCTAAAAGTCTTAAGAAAAAGGGAGTTAGGCCCAAGGGACGAGACACAGGTAGGGCCGTTTTATAATAATCAAAAGGACGGAATGGGCCTATGTCTCACGTTCTTTATAAGCGTTGATAGTTTCGCTTTGTGGCCAAACACATTACTTTTTGTTTGAGCCGGTATTTTATTTATACCTTTTAAATTTACAAATTATTTTTGTTTTTCTATGATTATTTCAACATGAAAAAGATAAATGTCAAGTCATATCTATGTTCTATACATAATCATTTACAAAACATCATAAATACACATAAATCATAAAACATTACTATACGACAAACATATTATACAAAATACATCACAATCAACATTTAACGGAAAAAACATCCAATACATAGATACTCTCACACCAAGGTTAGTGGTGGACTAAAGTAATGATCCTAGACTATAACAAATGTATATCTTTTATAGGACGTTGTTTACGTAACTTGCTGCACACATCAGTGAGAGAAAGAAGGAGAATAAAAAGCAGAGTTAAAGGTAGGAAATAGAAAGTAAGGGTAACCTTAGAACACACTAGGTCTAACTGGCACCCCTGACAGTTTGTTCTGTTTTTAACAGAAAGCTCCACAAAAGAGAGGTAGCCCTTCCAGCGGTTGTTAAAAACCTGATGAGAAGATAACCATCACTTCTCAGGTAAAAACGGTTTCACAATGAGACAATGAAAAATAGTGAAATAAATGAGAGAAGGAAAGGAGTTCCTAAAACAATTGTTTTGTGTTATACATCCATTACAGAAAATACCAACGCTGCTAAAATTCAAAAGCCCTGACGAGAGTCCCGGTACTCAACGCCCAGGATTCGAAATGCGTCGGCACATGATAAAAACACAGAGGAATGTCGAATTCAATTCCAGCCTGTGAACTGAGGAAATAATCTCCCTTTCAGAGAAATTAAAACTTTCCCTGTGTTATTACTGATACCTGATACAGACATTACAAGAAAGTCTAGGATCATTACTTTAGTCCACCACTAACCTTGGTGTGAGAGTATCTATGTATTGGATGTTTTTTCCGTTAAATGTTGATTGTGATGTATTTTGTATAATATGTTTGTCGTATAGTAATGTTTTATGATTTATGTGTATTTATGATGTTTTGTAAATGATTATGTATAGAATATAGATATGACTTGACATTTGTCTTTTTCATGTTGAAATAATCGTAGAAAAACAAAAATAATTTGTAAAATAAAAAGGTATAAATAAAATACCGGCTCAAACAAAAAGTAATGTGTTTGGCCACAAAGCGAAACTATCAACGCTTATAAAGAACGTGAGACATAGGCCCATTCCTTCCTTTTGATTACTTTTTAAAAGTGGCATTTTCAAACACACAATTTAAAAACCATATTTAGTCAAATATGTGTTATTAAATTCTGAGTTTAGAGAGCCTAAACTTTATTTTTCTATCTTGTTCCCAGGGCCAGTTATGTTTATAAGATGTTATAAACAAACTCCCCATTCTGTCCTATGAGAACAGGTAGCCTTGCAATAGTGAAAAACGAAATTGGCAGTAATTCACTATCAGGACATGCCACACACATCAGGGCATGTCCTACCTTTCACATACACTGCACCCTGCCCACAGGGGTACCTTGGGCCTACCTTAGGTGTGACTAACATGTAAGAAAAGGGAAGGTTAGGGCCTGGCAAGTGAGTGCACTTGCCAAGTCCACATGGCAGTTAACAACTGCGCACAGACACTGCAGTGGCAGGTCTGAGTTTCCTTTTCAGAGCTACTCATGTGGGTGGCACAATCAGTGCTGCAGGCCCACTAGTAGCATTTGATTTACTAGCCCTGGCACACTTAGTGCACTTTGCTAGTGTCTGACCAGTAAGTCAAATCTGCCCATTATGGATAACTAATCATGTTCACAATTTACACAGAGAGCATATGCACTTTAGCACTGATTAGCAGTGGTAAAGTGCCCAGAGCCTTAAAACCAACAACAACAGGTCAGGAAAATATAGGAGGAAGAAGCAAAAAGTTTGGGGATAACCCTGCAAAAAGGGCCAAGTCCAACACAACCCCCTTCCAGCCTAAAGCCAGGGTAGACCAATCCATACCTCGATGGACTTCCCTGCTTGGGGCGATAGAACATGGAACCTGGCCCGCAACAGCAGGTGTCTATTCCCGTTCTACGCCTTCCTGAACCTAGTTGGATCCCTCCATCCATACTCTCAGGGTCCACTAAGCTAACCCATGGGGAACCCTTCTCCTCACCTGTGGACCCCATCTGTGCAGCGCCTAAACTTACTTTGCTCACAGATGTGTCCCAACAGGCAGACAGTACCCACATAGCCAACACAGTGGTGTGGCCCAGTCCAGCCCTGGGTTGCGACTCCTGTCCCCCTCCCAGGGGCAACTGTCCACCAGGACAGCAAGCCACAGTGGCCACTGACAACTGTCAGTGATGAGAGCCAGGCCTCATGCCTTTCAGGCCTCTCTAACCTCTGTGGCGTCAGAAAGTGGGGGGCGGTAGCCCCAGGTGCCTGGCACCCTTTCTCCACTCTCCCTCCTGCCAAGTCAGGTATGGCATCCTGACACTGGCCCACCAGCCCAGGGTCTGTACCCTGCGGCTGGACAAGAGACTGGGGTGGGCTCTCCCACACCCTGTCTTCCTCCCTGGGGCTCTGCACCCTCCCACCTGGAGCAACACCCACAGAAGACAACTTGATAGGGGCACTGTTAGCAGTCACCCCTTCCTCCACGTTAGGGGGGACACCCTGAACTTGGCCCTCCAACCCAGGGTCTTTACCCTTAGGCTGGACCTGTGCCTGGCAACCCAGGACTTCCGGGGGAGTACACCAACCCCCCTCCTCCCCCCCTGTCGTGTGGTTTGTGGCCTTTGCTTCTGCCTTGCTACGTTGACTTAGGCCTGGCTGCAATAAGGCCTTTTTGCACACGTTACTTTGTGCCGTTGTTTTTCCAGCCTTTGCTTCTGCCTGGCTATTTTAGCACTGTCTGCATTTCTATCTTTCACCTTTTCTCCTGTTCCCTTTTGGGCTACGTCTGAACACCATGTACAAGGTCGAAAAACAACGTCCCTTGTTCCTGCTGATTTGGCCAGTCCCTCGCACTTAGACATAACACTATGTACAGCTGCCCTGGAGAAATTTGTGTGCTTTTAATATTGTGATTTTCACGGTTAGAGACACTTGGACACAAACCTTTCCAGAGAGAAGAGCTGTGCTTGTATGATGATGTAAACTTTACATCTAGATATTGAGGTATGGGGGTTCGCTCGACAAAGCCCAGAGGTCTTCTGTTTTTATAATAAACTAGCACGGGGAGGGTGGTATTGTCACTTAACCATATATCCACTGTTTTATGAAATGCTTTCCCCGTTTGTATTCTATGGAGTAGTAACTATGCTGCTTATATTATCCTTATGCATTATGCTGATAGTACTGGCACGTGTACTGTATCTTAGAGCACGGTAGTTGAAATAAACATTTTAAACTATACAGTGTCTCTTCTTACGCACGTTGTGGACAGGTATGAGTGAGTTATGAAAGGGTGTTCTTGCGCCTGCGAGTCCTGAGAGAGAGAGATACCGTGTTCTGGGTTGTCTAATCATTGGTAATATTATTGCTAATGAGACGCTAAAGCTAGTCGGATTGGGGTGTTAGGTGCTAAGGGGTATGGTTGGCTCACCACTAAATTCCGAGGTCCTATTATCCTGTGCATAGCTCTGTGTATGTGCAGAATCCCTACAACATGGCGCAACCAACGAGTGGGCTGCTTATCTGCGAGACGCTTGAGTAGTATTTGTGCTTGTCCACAACTCTCTTCACAGACCCTTCCGGAAGCGTGTGACGGGGATACCTCCTATATTGACGTTTTTATAGGTTCTTTCAAGCTTGAAGTTGTTAAAAGGTTTCTTAAATAATACCCACTATTGTGCTCTCTCATATTAGATTGTCGACACTTGCTAGCCTGAAATGGCTACGCAAATAGCGGCACATAGCCGCGCAGCGCTCCGAGCTCACTTGACTGTGTTTGGAGTGCCTGTCGCGGGTGTCGATTTGATCTTTGTGGTACAGGCAGATCCAGCTTACCACTTTGAGGTGTTTTACTCATGGATCACTTTTCCTGCGGTGGATGGGGCTGATAATTTGTTCCATGAATATATGGCCACCGCAGTTCCTAATCACTATAGACCGTATAGGAATCTTGAAGTACCGCTCACGGCTTGGCAACACCGTGTTTGGTTTGATGGCGCCCTCCCCCAACCGGTTACAGCGGTTCGTTTAGGCCCCTTATCGATTGAAGGGGCCACTTGGCCTGTTTTGGCCGGGTATACCCCACATCCGCGGTATATGACACTGCCGCTCGCTGACCTGCGTAATTTGCATTAGTCTTTAATACGAGTGCATCGAGCTTTAGTACAGTATGTTACAGGCAACATCCAGGGAGTCCCGCCTGGAGTTGCAGCCCATCCAGCTGGAGCAGGCGGTATAACCATAAGTCCTGTCATGGTTAATTCGGTGAAGGGCAAGCGCCCACAAAATAAGGATGATTTTCCTTATTGGCTTGCAGAAAAATTTGACCAGCTGGAGGCAGTTTTTCCAAATACATCTCCCGTGGAAAAACATAGGATTTTGACAATTAGTTTGCCAAAAGACTTAGTACCTGAGTTGGCAGAATGCAACAACTGGGGTAGGGTATTCGCCACAGTATATGTGAAGTGTTTCGCACTCCTTCCATGACGGTTCTCCCCTCTGTGATTAAACGAGTGCAGGATGAACATGGCCCTGAAGCGGCTGTGGAATTAGGGATGAGACTGGTGGGAGTGTTCGACGTAGTAGCGGATTTGATCCTTGCGAATGTCAAGGGCGATGCAGTGAACTTTCAAGTAGCTAATGCTTTGGCTTTAGTCCCAGATTTGGACAAGCCGCGCGAATTACCGAAAATTATTGCCCAGGCTTACAAAACAATTGGCCGCAATAGCCTGGGAGTTAAGCCTTTTTCTAAATCGCAAACACAATCGCAACAACAACCACAAACTCAGTCTGAGAAAGATGAGAAACCGTTCTTTACTAAAAAGAGCTGGAGGTTGAAAAAACAGGATAAGCAACAGAAGAAGCCGGGGTCGCGAGGTGCATTCTCGGTTTCCGTCTCTTCTGAACGCACTTATGATTTGCGTGATAGGGCGAGAATTAAATCTCCAGAGAGATTTCAAGTCCCTGATTCGCGTTCTCCTCGTTCTTCACAGGCACCAACAACTTCGCAAGCTGGTGGAGGAGATCGCCAGGATAGAGGAAGGGGTCAAGAGGATCCACAGGGACGAGACCAACCTCGACAACAGGTCAGAGGGAAAATAGACTACTTTCAACGTTCTCGCCCACAATTTCAGAAGAAAAAGGTTGCCGCAGTAACAGCGAGATATGCCACAGACGGTGAGAACGAGACTCCTGAATTGGACGTGGGCAGTGACCCTCCTAGACAGCGCCGCGGAAGTTACCATAGTGCGGGAGGCGCTACGTCCTCATGTGGAGGCGACAGCAACTGAAACATTCATTACTGTCGAGACAGCAGATACCAGAGTGGCACCCCCTGACAGACTATATAATATTGTCATTCAAATTGAAGGTGACATACAGCGTGTTATTAAAGGGATTTTTTGGGAAAATCTGACCTCTTCGTATGACATTTTGTTAGCGGAGGCGGATTGGCCGCCCCCTTTCGTACTTGCTGCGCGTAAAGGGGAGGAGGTAATCCTTCCGAGCTTTTCTCGCCATGTCCCCAAGGACAAAGCGGAGGCTCTTGCAGCTGAATGGGCTGTGTCCCTGGCTCCAGCGTTATACCGCAACCACGTGGGCTGGGATGAAGATTCACCACCCCATGAAATTCCTTTGCGGTCGCTGCCACAGCCACAACCCCAATATCCCATAAAACGTGAAGCAAAAGGCCCCGTTTCCGAAATTCTGACTCAGTTGGAATATCAGGGAGTAATTGAAACATGCGCATCACCAATGAATAATCCCCTTTTCGCGGTTTCTAAACCCGATGGATCGTACCGCTTAGTTTTGGATTACCGACATTTGAACTCACATTGTCGGACCTTTGCGGTGCAAAACACACATAGTTCTGCGCTAGTAGACAGTCTTGTTCGTAAAAAATATAAAACTACCCTTGACCTATCCAATGGATTCTACACGCACAACTTGGCCACGGAGAGTAGCCAATGGAGCGCTTTTACCTCTGGTGGTAAATTATTCAAATTCCGGCGTTTACCTATGGGCTACAAGAACAGTCCGGGCAAATTCGCTGCTCGTGTTGTCTCTTTGTTAGACGGCATAGACCCAGATGCATGTTCGTACGTCGATGATATCTATCTGACAGACGACGAATTGTTCCCGCATCTTTCTCGAGTGGACCGCATTATTCTCGAATTTGCGGTTGTAGGTTACAAGTTTAACTTTGCCAAATCACACATTGCTGAATTTACCGTGTTGTTTTTGGGCTATGAGCTCAACAATGAAGGTAAGGGCTTAGCCCCCCATTTTCTGGAGAAATGTGCACTTTTATGCCCTCCGACCACTCTGAAGAAACTTCAGTCTTTACTGGGTTTTCTAAACTGTGGGCGTACTTACATTCCCGAATATGCCCAGCGTATCAAGCCACTGTATGCCTTGATACAACCTAACTTTTCGAAGTCATGCTGGCTTCCGGAGCATACCTCCATTCTGCAGTCTTTGCAGACAGACCTACTTGAATCCAAATTCTTGTTGACTCGTGACAACCACACAAACCTGGTGATTAGAATCATTCGAGGGGCAGTGGGTTTCACGTACTTGACCTTTAACGAAGGTGACACGGTACCGATTGCATACAAGTCACATCTTTACACTTCTGCAGAAATGCGCTTTTCCTCTGTGGAGAAAGTTTTAACTGCGGTGCAAATGGCGATTCTAAAGGAACGCGCACTGGCCCAGGGAAAACGCATTTTGGTGGTAACACCCTATCCTGCCCTAGAGGCAGTGACAAAAGCAAGTGTTCCAAACTCTAAAGCTTTGCACCCCCGTTGGATACAATGGGCAACATCTTTGACGTCTGCGGATGTCACTTTTATCTTTGATTCTTCTCTTCAGACTCAGGAGTTTTTGCAGTATGAATTTGTTCATCCTCCTCCTCTGTCTTTGCTACCGCTTGAGGAATACGAATGTATTATCTATACCGATGGTTCGGCACAGCCGGCCACGGGTTCCAAGCATGCTTATTCAGCAGCATGTGCTATTGTTGCAGGTTCCTTTGTGAACGGAAAATTGAAATCAACTGTAGTGCATACTCAAGCACTGGGAGACAGTACTGCACAATTGGCCGAGCTGCGCGCATTGGTGCTAGCACTTGAGTTCGCTAATCCGGATGTGACCACTCTTATTGTATGCGATTCTTACTACTGTGTTCAGTCTTACAATGACAATCTCTTCTTTTGGTCACAAAATGACTATAGAGATGCAAAAGGCAGCACAATCAAGCATAAAATGCTTTGGGTTCGAGTGGCAGATTTACAACAACGTCTGCCTCTCACACAGGTGGTACACACTCTTGGCCACCAGCGTGTGGGCGCACACGCTGTCGGTAACGGTTTGGCAGACGAAGCTGCCAAATCAGCAGTAGCCACGTGCTCAGTCGCAGCAGTTACCAGATCCATGTCTAAAATAGATACTGATATACTAGCAGCTATTGCTGCGACAAAGGAAGGTGCTAATTACCCTAGGGGTTTCCCTTCCAAATACTCTTATCAATTAGGTCCCGAACAGGCTCCTTATGTAAGAATTCCAAACGTTGGTGATCGGCTGATTCCCAACGCGGACCGCAGACTTTCCTTGATAACAGCGGCACACGAAGGCATAGCGTCAGCTCATGCTGGAGTGTCTGCGACTGTTTCCATCTTGCAGCAGCGTTACTGGTGGCGTGGTTTATACAAACAAACCCGTACTTATGTGCTTTCTTGTGACGTTTGTCAGCAGATTAAGCCTTCCACGGTTACTCGGCCACCACAGACCCCGCTCTGCATTTCTAACAGACCTTTTGGGTGTGTTTACCTGGATCACTGCGGTCCATTCTCATCAGACACTGCATATAAATATATCTTAGTTGCAGTGGATTCGTGCACACGTTTCATCTGGGTTTGGCCACAACGAAGTGCTGACGCTCGAAATGTCATAAGGGATTTGCGTGTCTTTGTGGGAATTTTCGCCTGTGGCACCTTCCATTCTGACCAAGGTCCAGCGTTTGCCTCTAAGGCTTACAAGGACGCAATGGGTTCACTGGGGGTGCGGGTGAAATTTTCGTCTCCGTATCGGCCTGAGGGCAATTCGATTGTTGAACGAATGAACCGTGACTTAAAGCAATCCTTGACAGCTAGAGTCTTAGGTACTGGCAGGAACTGGTTGGCCCACTTGTATACGGTACAACGTGCACTTAATAATCTCACTAGAAGACCTTTGGGTGGGCGGACCCCTTACGAAATGCTCTTTGGCATAAGAATGTTTGTGCCTGACCTTGATGGTCTAGACATGGCGGCGCAATCCGCCATCTTTGATGTAGATAATCATTCTGCTATGTTACAGGACTTACAAGAAGCCCGAGACAAACTTGCAATCGCACATTTACCTTCAGCCACAGACGCTGCACTGCAGATTCCGGTTGCCGGCTGGCTTCCGAAAATTTGAGATCTGGTCCGAGAGAAGGTGGAGAACAAGAAAGAATTTGGCCCCTCTTATCGTGCACCGGTTCCAGTCCTCGGCTTGAAGGGAACTCGTACAGTCATATTACCACCGCTTCCTGGTCGCAAAGAGAACAGATACATCTCAGTGGAAAATGTCAAGTTACAACATCTGGTCGATCCTGAATAGTGGTACACCAGCGGTCTCTTGTCCTGTCATTTACCAGACGAATGTTCGTGGCCCTCCTGCCCGAACGGTCACTGATGTTGCTATTGAGATGGTAGATTTGCCTGATAACCTGCACGACTACCCGGATTCCCCCTGCAACGACGAGCCCGAGTATACCTACCCTGCAACCGAGTCCGTGGCTCATCTACCAACAACGCCACTGAGCCCAACACGTTATTCCTTTGACTCAGATTCCACTTCATCACTTGTCCCATCCAAATTCAGTATTTTTGTATCCTGGTTCAGAGACAATTTTTTGATCCCCCCATGGACATACGTCTGGTTGGTACTTTTCCTGATATTTTTGTTCATGTCCATTGGCTTTGTCACCGTGTTTTTTCTGCTCATCAATGGACACTATTTGCCAGAACGCTCTGCAGTGAACTCTGTACCTGGAACTTTGGCTCCACATTCTTCATCTCACATCATGAAGCGAGATCACACATTTGTGAACATTTCAGCAGTTCCAGTCGCTGATGGCATCGTTTGGGATGCGGTAAACTTCCAAATTCATGGTCCGACCTAAATTATTAATGTACCAAATGTCCTTCGTGTTTCAATGGGTGATGTCGTAAAAAGTAATATTCATTCTGACGATTGGGATGTGCATGCAGTTGAAGCATTATTTACTGATTTGAAATATTATGCTGCTTTTCATGCATCATGCTTTTCATGATCTGTACATGAATTCTGCAAATTATGCTGATTTGTATTGTTACCAGCATTGGGGCAACCACTTTCTCCATAAACCCAGTACCCTTCGGGGACTTGTCCGACCCCTGTCCGACATTGTCCGACCCCTTTGCCAGGTAGCTCCCAAACTTTTAAAAATAAGTTTACTTATTTTACAGATTTTAATAGATCGAACCCTGGGTCCTATTTTTTTTAAAATTAAACACTTCATTTACTGAGAAAATCATGTTAACACATACCAAATTGTTATATTCCGGCTCCTTTTTAAAAGCCTTAGCTGTGGGTGGGTATGAACATTGGCGTGACACCATTGATTTGAAGTCAATTTGGGGCTCCAAAGCATGGCAGGTGCAGGGCACAGAAGCCTTACACCGTGCTTGCCTCATCCAGGCCCAAATTCTATTTTTAAATCAGACCATCTATCAAACGACATGTTGGGGTTTGGCTACGTCCAAACAATTGAATGCCCCATCCTTTCCTGTCTTGTCTTCCACTCCCAACGAAAGCTTGTATTTTAATATGTCCCTTACCGAATTGCAGGTTTTGTTTCAAAACAATTCGTTTAATGTCTCTGCGTTTGTTCAGTCACCCTGGTTGGCTTGGCCCATTGCATCTAATGCCTGCCAACTGCATTTTCATAACACGGATTCTGGCTACAAACAGGATAGGTCAGATCCAAGGTTTTCTGACTCTCGTACTGTTACAACGTATTCTGTTGGTAAATTGTGTAAACAGTGGTTGCAGCACTCTTCCTTAGATTCTGTTAAACAACATTTATCCCTCCTATCAGGCAACATTGATCTGTCCGACTTTGTTCTAGGGCCTCGTGGTCCTCGACCGAAGAGATTCATATATGAGACTTACAATGAACTCTGGAAGCTTTCGCAAATTGAAGCTGCTTCCCGTCTTCGGGAAATCGATCAAGCAAATTTAGAAAAAGTGCTTGCTGTTGTTGACAATAGTATTAATACCCTGTCTTCCCGCATTTACACATTAGAGAATATTATTTCCTCTGTTGTTGATATTGTACAAGATGATGTTTCTGTGTTATATCATGGTCAAAATCAATTGCGTTCAGTAATGCAGTTTGCATGGACTTTGCAAACACTTAAGATGGGGAAGGTTCCTTGGCAATTTTTAAACACCACTGCCTTATTCTTACCTTTTAATTTGACTGAGAAACAGCGGTTTATGTCCATGAAAGATGCAGCATACACTCTGTTACATATCGAAAAAATAGAGCCCTTACCATTCTCTGTTGCAGAATTGGATTCTGCTGTGTGGCTAGTACACGGGGTTATCGCTTTGCCTTTTTCATTGTTTGAATTTAGTTCATGTATGAAGCATTATCCTGTAGGCCGTTTCCAGCCTTTGGGCAGTGCCTTCCTGCATGAACTTTGGTCCCTGCCTTTCATGTTTAAATGCCTTGGAGACGGAAGGGAGGTTTTTTTCACGGGGGAGTCATGCGATTCGACTGTGGGTCATTCCCTTGTTTGCAAACACATTCAATTGCACGGAGCTTGTAACGTTTCGGCTCCGAATCTTGCTTGTGTGTTGAAGGGCATTCCTGCTATTTCTCCTATTTTCACTGTGCTTGCAAATGGTAGCTATCTACTTTTGAATAACCAAGACTGCTGTGGCATGCTGGCCGGCATACCCTATATTGTTACAGTTTCACACAGGGTTGTCTGCTGCAAAAATGTGCTTTTCCCTCCCCCGCACGACATCATAGATAGTTCCGTTTGGCCTTCCATTCCTACTCGGAGGGCGGATTTCAATAAATTGAGCAGAATAAAGGCACTATTATTGAACCAGGAGGTTATGCTCACGTCCGCCCGGGAGACATTCATTCTCCAGGTGGCGAGTACCCACAGTGAAATACAGGCCCTTTTGAACACTAACCTCCCACAACATTTCGGTGAACTGATTCACCGTGTTTTTAATGCATCACGCACTGAAGGTCTGGTGCACTTTTTTAAAGTTGTGGGCTCTGGCCTTGTGACCTTTTCAGACTCTTTTTGGTGTAATCCCTGCTTTTATTCATTCCATTTTTTCCAGCGTCTTTAGTGGCTTTCCATTAATCCTCGCCTTGGCGGCTGGTGTACTGCTATTGATCTGTTTGCTACGCAATGGCTGCACCTCCTTGGGCCCTTCTCAACCCAGGTCGTATGCTCTGTGAGCGCATTCCCGTTGGCAACGCTCAGTGTGTCTTATAGACTGTCTTTTCGCTTTGCGTATTTCACTTGCGTGCAACCTGTGATGTCTTGCATCAGATGTCCTTTCTCGTGGTCCTTGGATTATTGCCTCTCCAATACGTCACAGTCTCGACCGGATTTTGTCCTGCTGGTGGGTCCCTTAGAGGCCCATGAACGGGACTGTTCCGGTGCAGGCTACATGGCGCGTGCGGCTGCACTGGGGATTTTGGCACAATGGGATATCTGGGCGGCTGCTCAGAATCTCCTACAACACAGTTTTATTGAGTACCACGCAAGTTGTCCCGCAATGCTGTTCGCTGCTCCCTCTTGCGAGGACCATGACTGCAGCTTTGATTTACTGGACTGGATGGCGTAGCTTTTTTACGACGATTCCAATGATGTCCTCTTGGAAGGTATGGCGTATTTCTTCACTTACACTCTGTTGGATTGACGGGGCCGTCACATTCTTCGACCTACCTCGCTGTATTATTTTTTTGAGTTTTTTCCTCTACAAATTTTTTTTTCTTCTCATCTCACGATCCTTGTCCTTCATGGAGACCGCTCCACCGCGGATTTTTTCTGTTCTGCTCCATTTTTGAACTCTGTCCTCTTCCTATGACTTGGCCGATGGGCTGCCCAGGGGAGGGTGTCGTGTGGTTTGTGGCCTTTGCTTCTGCCTTGCTACGTTGACTTCGGCCTGGCTGCCATAAGGCCTTTTTGCACACGTTACTTTGTGCCGTTGTTTTTCCAGCCTTTGCTTCTGCCTGGCTATTTTAGCACTGTCTGCATTTCTATCTTTCACCTTTTCTCCTGTTCCCTTTTGGGCTACGTCTGAACACCATGTACAAGGTCGAAAAACAACGTCCCTTGTTCCTGCTGATTTGGCCAGTCACTCGCACTTTGACATAGCACTATGTACAGCTGCCCTGGAGAAATTCGTGTGCTTTTAATATTGTGATTTTCACGGTTAGAGACACTTGGACACAAACCTTTCCAGAGAGAAGAGCTGTGCTTGTATGATGATGTAAACTTTACATCTAGATATTGAGGTATGGGGGTTCGCTCGACAAAGCCCAGAGGTCTTCTGTTTTTATAATAAACTAACAACTAGCACGGGGATTAACCATATATCCACTGTTTTATGAAATGCTTTCCCCGTTTGTATTCTATGGAGTTGTAACTATGCTGCTTATATTATCCTTATGCATTATGCTGATAGTACTGGCACGTGTACTGTATCTTAGAGCACGGTAGTTGAAATAAACATTTTAAACTATACAGTGTCTCTTCTTACGCACGTTGTGGACAGGTATGAGTGAGTTATGAAAGGGTGTTCTTGCGCCTGCGAGTCCTGAGAGAGAGAGATACCGTGTTCTGGGTTGTCTAATCATTGGTAATATTATTGCTAATGAGACGCTAAAGGTAGTCGGATTGGGGTGTTAGGTGCTAAGGGGTATGGTTGGCTCACCACTATATTCCGAGGTCCTATTATCCTGTGTATAGCTCTGTGTATGTGCAGAATCCCTACAACACCCCAAGGGAAACGCACTCCTCTTGAGTTGTACGAGAGTCTGCCTGGTGCAGGTATCCAGCCTCCTGTCCACTTGACAGAGCATGAAGACCCCCCCAGGCCAGAAGTGGCCTCACCAGGGTCAGTCCTGGGGTACTCTGACCTCAGAGCTGGCAACCCCTGACCCACTGGTCCTTCCACTTGGGACAGCGTCCCCCCCTCACCCTTTTCTCTGGACTCATGCACCCTCCCCACTGGAGCAGTGCAGCCAGACACCAGAACTGGTGGGATGCTTGCTACAGCAGTCCTCCCCAGTCCACCTGACACTTGGGGATCCCCCTCAGGGGATGGCCTCTCGGTACAGACTAGGCCCACCTCCTGGTGTATACTCATGGAACCAACCAGGGACTGGGTTTCAGGCACCAAGGGACACAGCCCACTCCCACTCCCTTCTCCTCTGAGACAGGACGTGGGACCCTACACCCCTCCCACTACTCCAGGACCTATCTGGGCTACCACAAACCTCCCCTACCTCACTTGGTTGGGGTAAACCTGAGCCACCCCCTTCAGGATCACTTACAAAAGCTTCTTCAGACCCTCTGGAATCCACCAAAACGTCTACCTCCAGTGCAAGCTCCCTGGGGTCAGAGAACTCACACTCCACCGGCTGTTGGCATAGCTCTGGAAAACAGGGACTTAAAATATGCTCTCCAACAATCGAATCACACAGCCCCACACATGTTAACTAAGCTACCCTTTGCCTCACCATCCAGTGCCTCACACAAGTACACCACACCACTCTCCTGAGATTGGCAAGACAGTGTCTGACTGTCTCGGTCACACAACCCACACTCTTCTGGGCGGTCTCCACACTCGCACACCAAGGCTGCTACCATGGAGGAACCCATCTCCCTGCACCTCTCATCTAGATTCAGTAGAGTGTCCCTCCCACCACTAGGAATATGAACCCCTGTGCCAGTTCCCCAATCCACCTCAGGGATACTGCACACAACTGGAGCTACCTCATAACCCTGAACCCCTTGGTGTATGTCAACCCCCTCCATCAAGTCAGGCGCCACATCTCTGGGTGTGTGTACTTCTCCCTCAGCACTAGACACTACATTTTTGCTGCCACCATCTGAGCTGGACTCCACCTCCAACCCAGCCAAGCTCACTTCATGAGCTACACACGTCCTTTTTCTTAGCTAAGACACTCATGGCCTCAAGCCTTCCGAGCTCCTCATCAAGCTCTCTCATTCTCAGTTCATGTGCCAAGATAAATTTCTTCTCTTCCAAGGCATAAGCGTTCCTGCTCTCCTCTGCCTTTATTCTCATGACTTCTAACTCATGATCTCTGGCCCTTTGCCTTTCCTCCAAATCCTCTGGAGAAAAATTCCTGGAAGACTGATTGCTGCAAGCCCTAGAGGCTGCTCTCCCAACAGGCAAATCCTGGGATCTGAAACGACCTTCTGGCACACCCCCATCCACATCATCTGTCTCCCCAGCTTCTCTGGCCTCCCACCAGGCCCCTAAGGCCTTCTGTAGCTCCTCTTTTCTAAAGTGGCTCATAATGGGACAACCAAAGCTTTTGCAGAATTTCCAGAGTTGCTCTACCTTGTAACTGCTTAACAATTCAAAGTCAAACTCCAAATCTGCAACCTCACTCGCTGCTTTACCATTCCGAGACATGATGCGTGGATAACGCATGGGTCAGATAAAAAATAGAACAAAAATAAAACAGTATGTAGTTGCGTAGTGGTCTGCGCTAAACTAGTGATGTACACCAATCACTGTGGGTCAAGTACAAATACAAGTTCAAATCCTCACCGCCGACCACCAATGTTAGAAAAGGGGGTCTCTAGTTGGCAGAGGTAGGTACCTTTGTCCAAATAGGGACTCTTGCTTCTAGTCAAGGTAAGGGGGATACACACTTTAGATAACCCCTGCTCACCCCATTGGTAGCTTGGCACGAGCAGACAGGCTTATCCCAAAGGCAATGTGTAAAGTATTTGTACCAACACTCACAGTAATACAGTGATCGCACCACAAATGGACACCACACCGGTTTAGAAAGTAAAGTATCTGTATCTAAACCTAACAAGACCAAAACAACAAAAATCCAACATACAAGTATTAAGAAAAATAACTTTCAAAAGGTTTTAGCAACTGAGTCCATAGAAAACTATGGATGCGTGTTTTCTTGCAAAGTACCTGTTGTTGCGACAAAGTTCATCAAGCCAAACAGCCGCAGCGAAGAGAAGCGTCGAAAAACAAAGAGATGCGTCGTTCCCGAGACCTTCGTGGATGCGACAGTTCCACTGTACACAGGGGAGCGATGCGTCGGGTCCGGTCTGTAGGGGGAAGCGATGCGTCGGTTCTGAGACGACTCCGATCCGCGGGTGATGCGTCGGGTAAAACTTGCGGCACAGGGACGATGCGTGGAAATCCGGGATGCGTTGGCGAACGATGCGGCGGCGGCGAGCGGCGCTGCGTCAACCTTTTCAGCCGCGATCCCTCAATGCGTCGATTCTTGCAGCGGCGACAGGCGCTGCGTCTGTTTCAGCAGCGGTGCGGGGAGAATCTTCTCGCACCATGGCGATGCGTTGGAAAACTGTCGCCAGAAGAGCGATGCATTGACTTCCTTGTTTGTTGCAATGCTTTCCAGCTCCCAGGAGCAGAAACAACCTCCAGAGGCCCCACACAGTCACAGGCACTTCTTGGCAGGTCAGAACTCCCAGCAAGGAAGTTCAGGGGAGCTGGGGGTCAAGTCTTTGTGTTCCTGAGACTTCAAAACAGGAGGCAAGCTCTACTCAAGCCCTTGGAGACTTTCCTCAAGCAGGGGACACACCACACAGCAAAGTCCTTCTCCTTTCCTTGGCAGAAACAGCAACTGCAGGCCAACCCCAGACACACAGCAAGGGCAGTACTTCTCCTCAGTTTCTCCAGCTCTTCTCCTTGGGAAAGGTTCCTCTTGATTCCAGAAGTAGTCTAAAGTTCAGGGGTTTTGGGTCTAATACTTACACCCCAAAATGTCTTTGTTCTCTTTGTGCAAGGGACTCTGAGCCCAGTTCAAAGCAGTCCTGGGGGGCACTCTGCAAGTGCACAACAACATCCATTGTCAGTGTGAGCCTTGGCTCCAGACACACCACAGGGGGGCGGAGCCAGCATTGTGGAAGGCAGGCACAGTCCTATTCAGGTACAGGTGCTACTCCTCCCACCACTCCAAATGCAGATTAGGCCTATTCAGCCTAGTGCCGACTCATCCAGACCCCTGGAGCCACTGCACCTCCCCAGCCCGTGTCACTCCAAAGCCAGACAGTCAATCCACAAACAGGCAGAGGCACACAGGATGGTTGAACAAGAAAATGCCTACTTTCTAAAAGTGGCATTTTCAAACACACAATTTAAAAACCATCTTTAGTAAAAGATGTGTTATTAAATTCTGAGTCCTGAGAACCTAAACTTTATTTTTCTATCTTGTTCCCAGGGGCAGTTATGTTTATAATATGTTATAAACAAACTCCCCATTCTGTCCTATGAGAACGGGTAGCCTTGCAATAGTGAAAAACGAAATTGGCAGTAATTCACTATCAGGACATGCCACACACATCAGGGCATGTCCTACCTTTCACATACACTGCACCCTGCCCACAGGGGTACCTTGGGCCTACCTTAGGGGTGACTAACATGTAAGAAAAGGGAAGGTTAGGGCCTGGCAAGTGGGTGCACTTGCCAAGTCGACATGGCAGTTAACAACTGCGCACAGACACTGCAGTGGCAGGTCTGAGTTTCCTTTTCAGAGCTACTCATGTGGGTGGCACAATCAGTGCTGCAGGCCCACTAGTAGCATTTGATTTACCAGCCCTGGCACACTTAGTGCCTTTACTAGGGGCTGACCAGTAAGTCAAATATGCCAATTATGGATAACTAATCATGTTCACTATTTACACAGAGAGCATATGCACTTTAGCACTGATTAGCAGTGGTAACGTGCTCAGGGTCCTAAAACCACCAACAACAACAGGTCAGGAAAAAATAGGAGGAAGAAGCAAAACGTTTGGGGATAACCCTGCAAAAGGGCCATGTCCAACAGGTACTTTCTCATTCAGGATGCTTAAATGGTGCAACCTGGAATTATGTGTCACAGTATGAAGGACAGAAATATTTATCAGCACAAATCTGGACTGCAGAATATTGACTGCCACTGTATCATTAAGGTAAATATATACAGGGAAGTACAGACTTATTATGTTAACTCGTCATTGACTAACCTTGATTATGTAGGTCAAGTTGATATTGTGGAGTCAATATTTTTAAAGTTGATTATATATCCTGGATATTGTGTTTCCCAGCCTCACCCTGCATAGTATCTGGAAACTAGTCTCAATTCTCTGTTGCCCACAGTTCCACTAGGAAAGGGCACAGAACAGCCTGTCTAGTCCGTCTGCTTTAGTAATCCCATCACATGCAGAGCGTCCAGCAGGAGCAATATGTTGTTCAGGGTCCACTTCCCACTATCCTATACATGGGAGCAGAGTAAATCCCTCATAACTGGCACTTTCAATCCCCCTTCCTACAAGATTAGGGAATATTAAAATCTGGAGTTGAGCACGACCAGCATCTTATCCACAAAAAGCCCAGTGAAGAAAAGCACTACAACAACCACTCGCTAAAATGTCTAAAACCTTGAGGATGGTACTAGGTGTTGTAAAGATCCCAAAAGGATCAGAGTAGGTTCCCAGGTTCTTTATTAGGAGCACCTCATCCACACAGCTATGCATTTTCAGACTAGGTTCAACTTGGCAATAAAATGCCAAGTCAGATCATTACCAACCTGGAATGTCCAACCAACATTCTACAGATAACCATAATGGTTCCCACAGGTGTCTCCAGAACTGTGAGAACATAGGAAAGCAGAAAAGAGGTACCAGTGAAGAGGAGAGTATGAAAGATAAAACACCTTTACATGTGACCAACTGGACAGAGTAAATGAGAATCTGGGAGATGGTAGTGGCGGGGTGTGGCGGGGAAGCACATAGAGTTAGGCCATGCTTCTTTTATAAAATAATTTGAAGATGGCAAAATATACCACTGTCATATCTTGGACATCCCAGAATCCTGGATTATGTGGAGTTTCAGTGTACGAGGTGCAATTTCTTTTAAGTCTGGCATAAAGTAGTGTCTGTCCTGACTTATTTTAAACAAGAGTATTTTTATATAGCTCTTTAAAGTGGACTTAGACATAAAAGAGTCTATGTTCAGATCTAGCCCAAAAATGTCTTTAGCTCGCTCATATGACCTTTTGAAGGCGCACTTTTCTTTTTGGAGAAAAATAATTTCAAACTTCAAGGCTCTCCACGCAGTGTTCCCTCCCCACCGCACAAAAGCGAGTTTCCCAACCACAAGACAGCGGCCAAAGGGAAAGTATGAGAAGACAATAAACTAAACTCCTGGCGGAGAACATGAAGGGCTGCCTGTGTATTCAGATTATAAGTCTGGTGAAAAATGTGTTCCTCAATTCCATCAAAGAGTGCCAGAGACTCATATCCAACACTACACATGTGTAGCATAAAGAATGGGGAATTTTAACCCTGTAAACTGACAGAACATGCCTAAAATGTTGTCTCCCACACGTTTTATATAATCTATTGAGGGCGTTTGCCTGGGAGAGGGCCCTGCTGAAACATAAGTTTCTATGATCATTATCCCGCGCACTACTAGGATAGACCTTACCAAGATAAAGATATGAGTCCACATTTTCTAGTTTATCTACGCCTAGATACCAACTGAACTTCCCCTTTGTTCTTATGCCATTCTTATAGAAGATCAAGATTTTACTTTTGGAGATATATATATTTTTTTTAAATGGACTTCTGCATACTTCATTAGAGAAGTGAGGCGACGTTGTAAGCCAATAGTGGTTAAATCTATTATGGCTACGTCGTCAGCATACAATAAGGTGCTAATGGACATCGTACCGATTTTTGGGGGGTTGCCCTTCACCTGTTTTAGGATACCAGGAAGATTATGACATTCAAGGTAAAACAACAGGAAAGCCAGCAAACAGCCCTGCTTTAGACCGTTTTGATCTTTCGCAATAAACCCTACGTCCCTCCCATGGGTATCTGACACAAGGTATCAGAGTGTAGTTCAGTAATAAGCATTAGAAGATGGTGTAGGACACCCAGAGAAGAAAGCTTTCTCCACAGCGTTTGGCGATAAACTCTGTCAAACGCTGTGGAGAAGTCGATAAATGCCATATACACAGACATACCATGGGAAAATAAGTATTTTTCAATTATTGTTTGGAGGACAGCTATATTATCTAGAGTACTATGATTCCTCCTAAAGTCAGCTTGTTCCGAAGGAATGATGTTAAATTCGTTAGCCCATTATTGTAAATGGCAAAGTACACTCCTGGCAAAAAGTTTGCTGGTCGCATACAACAATGCTATCTGACTAAAGCTTGCTGGGAAAGATTTAGGAACCATTTTTTACAATGGTACAATGACAGTGTCCGTTCATGATAAGGGGAATTTTTCTAAAACAATAACAATATTCAAACAGCAGACTAAGAAAATATCCCCATGCTACATCCTCCTTTTTAATAACGGCAATCGGAACCTCATCAGGCCCCACTGCTCCAGAAGTTCTAGCATTCTTTATGAAGCCCCAATCTCACCTACTGAGGGAGGACCATATAGTACGAGCATCTCTTCGTGTACACAAAGCGCACCAGGATCCACTACCTCGGTATTACTAGAATACAGCTGAGTGATACAACTCACCTAGACATTTTCTGGGATCGGAATGGCATGCACAATCACCCTAGAATCACAATTTTCAGCAACCAAGGGCCAATATTTCCTTGAATCCCTAGAGTTCACAGCCTCTCTTAAATGGATCCATTTGAGATCACATTCCTTCCTGCGCTCTGAATCTACATCTTGCACGCTTGAGACAGTCAATTTCATGCTTTCTTAACAGGGAAAACCACAAGTGCTATTTCCTTATCAAGGAATGTATTTCCTGGTTTAATGCCTTCCACTTATGGTTGCACTTTTTCAGCTGCCAGGGACCTTCCTCCCTAGAGCTTAATTTACAATATGGGATTTATAAAACGATATGGGGTCATCCAATAAAGACTCCTTAAGATTATCGTGGAACTTAAAGACAATAACGTTAGCTGTCCAAAAGGTGCGACCATTTGACTTAATAAAGCCGATCCTGCCCAGGGATGGATTCCCAGGAACGAATTCCTGGAGATTAAAGGCCACAGTTGTACCAGCTAAGCTGTGATCACTCATATCAGTTGAAGATACAGTAAATTTCTCACAAGCCCCAAACATTTGAAAGGATACTATCACAGAATCAAGTGAACTCTGCATGGAGGTTGACTGAAAGGTATAGGAGGCGGATTTGCCCGTTGGACATCTTCCATTTAAGATGATCAAATCGTATTTTCCTAGAGTTTCAAGTAATTGAAAGCCACGCTTGTCTGTTCTAATTTTTCCTGGGAGCAAAATCTCAGGTATAGACCACACTTCCTCTTTCTCAACTTTAAGCAAAGGTTGAGGCGGCAGAACTAGAAACCTTTACAATTAGGTCACCCATGAGTATTACCAGAGGGCAATCTTCTGTAAGACTAATGTCATAGGCAAATGCATATTTGTTAATAGGATGAAAAAATGACAGTTTCTCACATCTTGGAAAGCCAGTTTCAAACAAAGACATAAATTTAAGGGCCGAACAAAATCTTCATGGTTCCAATTAACCATGTTCTTAAATAAAATTGCCACCACCCCCACCCCTCCCGGTGTGACCCCTTTCAGAACGCCTCGCATTACAGGAAAAAACGAAGTAGCCAGCAAATATAAACGCTTTCCATTTTTTTTTTTTCAAATATTTTTATTAACATTTTCGTATTTGTAACAAAGCGTATGGTAGTACATGTAGATTGAATTCGTTTTGTACATTGCAAACATTTATTATCACAGTTTGTCTGGGATGACATCTACGTTGTACACAGTATAATTGTTTCAATATACATTATCACCTTATTGTGCATGAATTTACATATGGAAATGCATCTCCTTCCTTTTGACTACCGGTTTTCTAACTACCGGTTTAGGTTCTCAACTGTTAACTGGGGTGTTAAACTGAGGTGGCGTTCATGAGATCTGAGATTTGTGGGTCTGGCGGGGCACCGGGGCCGTGTTGCATCATGCCCGTGGTTGTGTTTAATTTCTTATGGTTGGAACCCGTCCAGCCGTCACTGCCTTTTTGGCTGACCTGTTTAGTGTGTGGTTATGTTGTCACTCGCTATTACGTATTTGTGGTCGTTTGGGAAATGGTGTTTGTGTCTATGATCTGGGTCTGCGAACCTACGGGGGCTTGTGACGATATACTTGGGTCACCTCGCACTGTCTGTTTGAATTGGTCTAAGAGTAGAGTCCACTCCATGGATATGTGGCGTTTGCGTATTCCTTTTATTTCCTCATCCCCGATTGCCGCCTCTTCTGCTGTTGCTCACTGCTCCCACCCAGGCTGCCATCGGGGTCCCGTTGGGGCCCGCCAGTGCATAGCTATTCCTCTTTTAGCTATTAGTATTGCTAGTGACGCAAAACGAATTTGCACTTTGTGTTGTTTCCGCCTTCTGAATATTCCAAGTGCACAGGCCTCCCATGTGTTCATGTCCGAAAGACCTGTGAGTTCTCCCAGTGTTTCATGGATGGTGTTCCAATATGATCGTATTGTGGGGCATGTCCAGAACATGTGGAAGTCTGCATCCGATGATTGACATCTGGGACATAGGAACTGTGTGGTTGGATAATATCGCTGAAGACGCGCTGGCGTTTGATACGCTCTGTGTAATATGTAAAATTGTATGTTTTTAAATTGCGCTTTGCGGGATACCTTTTTAGGGTATTAGAGTGCCGTTTCCCATTCTTTGTCATGTAGCGGGCGCCCGATTTCTTCCTCCCATTTTGCACGCAGCGCAATTAGTGGTTTGTTTATAAGTTCTCGTATGGCTTTATAGAGCCAGGTGACTAAGTGCCGGCCTGTTCCCATGTGCATGATTGTGTGCATGACCGGATGAGTTGTGGGTTCTCCTCCTGTCAAATCGTGATATGGGAGGTAACTTGCTATGATCGGTCTATGGTGTAAGAATTGTCCGGGGGGGTGGGTGGGGGGGGGGGGAGGTCAAATTCTTCGATTATCTGATGGAACGGTCTTAGTTGTCCGTCCTCAAACAGGGATTCCATCTCCGATAGTGAGTGTTCCGTCCATACTCGTAGCATACAGGTTGTATAGTACATCTCCCGTCTAGGCCATCCTATCAAAGGTAGCAGAGGAGAGTAGAAGGGCGTCCCTGTGGACATGCGATGTATCCTCTGCATGCATTTACGAGCCATCGACACTTGTATTGGGTATGTGCGTCGCGGTTTTGTGCCTGGCAGTAGCAATCGGCGGATCTCTGGTATAGGTATAGGGCCCGTCACTGTGTGGGTCTCCCCTATGTGTCTACCCACCGTCCAGTAGGAAAGCCACTGGAGTTGCGCTGCCAAGAAGTACAATTCAAAGGAAGGTGCTCCCAGCCCTCCCTGATCGGTGGGCAGTTGTAACTTAGCTAATGCGATTCTATGTCTGCCTGCTCCCCATATCAGCGAGCTCAGTAACGAGTCCAAGTCCCGAAAAAAGGTTTGGGTGGGACTACAGGCAAATTGGTAAAATGGTATAATAGTCGTGGTACTATTATCATTTTGGCTAGGGCCACACACCCTATCGGGGCTAAAGGAAGGTTCTTCCAGAAGCCCACCGCTGATCTAATCCCTGCCAATGCTTTGCGGTGATTGCCTTCAAATAATATCGGATGGAGAATGATACAAGCGGACTCCTAGGTATCAGAGGGCACTCTCACTCCATGCTATGCCCTGTTCTCCTATCCTAACATTCTGGGGAGTAAGGCTAGGATGTAGCGGGTATATCGTAGATTTATCCCAGTTCACTCTGAGTCCTGATGCCTCTGCGAACTCTTCGAGTGTTGCCCATATTGAAGTCAGGTCTGCTGTGATGTCCCGTACATATATTAAAAAGTCGTCTGCATACATGGATACGCTATGAGTAGTGCCCGCTATGGGGATGCCCCAATTTTCTCCCTCCTGACGTAGTCGTATTGCCAGGGGCTCTACTGCCAGGGCAAACAGCAGGGGCGAGAGTGGACATCCTTGTCTCGTGCCCCTCTCCACCCTGAAGGAGGATGATATGCATCTCCCCATGCGTATTCGCGCTGTAAGTTTAGTGTACAAGAGTCGTGTGTATGCTATTAGAGTAGGACCTATCCCTATCCATTGTAGGACCGTAAACGGGTATGGCCATGTGAGAGTATCGAATGCCTTCTCTAGGTCTAAGATGAGACAGGCCGCTCTGGGGGAATGTGACACTCGCTTGGTCTTGTACGTGGAATAGCCGGCATAAATTTTGCGATGTGTTCCTCCCTGGAACAAATCCGCATTGATCTGGGTGGATTAGTGGTCACAGGATTTGCGTATATCGATCTGCCAATATCTTCCCCAATATCTTACAATCCGCCGATAGCAGCGTGATGGGTCGGTATGAGGCCAACTGTTTTGGGTCTCGGTTTGGTTTTGGGCAGGCTACTAAGACGGATTCCCTAAGGGATCCCGGGAGCGCTCCCTTTTCTAGTGCCTCTGTGAACATCTCCGTGAGGCGGGGAACTACAAATGAGGAGAAGGTAGCATAGTATTCTAGGGGGAAACCGTCCATTCCTGGCGCTTTGTTGCATGCTAGGGCTTGGATTGCTTGGGTAATGTCTGTTGGCTGTATCTCCGTGTCTAGTGAGGTTTTATCTACTGCTGAGATTTGTGGTATAGTCAGCGGGTTTAGGAATTGTTCTATTGCTCCCTGCCCAATCTGTGTTGGATTTCTGTATACCTTAGTATAGTATTGTTGGAACAGCTGCAGTATTTCTGTTTGGGATGGCACTAAATTACCAGTTGGATCTAGCACTTCGGTGATCGGTTTAATCTCTGCGTCCTGTCTTGTCAGCCAGGCTAAAAGTGTCCCGGTTTTATCCCTTTCCCTGTGTGCCCTAGCTGCGTGTGCCTTAAAGTTGTATCTACGCAAATCTAAGGTAGTGGCTGCGTATGCTGTTTTTGCGTCTGCCACCTGAGCTATGGTCGCCTTGTTCTCATCTTCTTGTTTTGTTAGGGATGCTAGCTTCGTTTCAGCCAGTGTTAGTGCTCATTCCAGTGTCCTCTTGACCCCCACTATTTGCTTTATGCTCTCTCCCTGGGCTACTACTTTGAACGCGTCCCACTCCAATAATTTGGACGTCGCTGTACCTGCGTTATTAGAGAAATATTCCTGTATGTTTTGCCCCTGTTCGTGTTTGAACACCTGGTCCGCCAGGCATTCCCGTGGTAGTCTCCAGGTGGGTACTGGTGGATGGGGTGGTTTCCATTTAAGACTTAGTATATGGGTTTCATGGTCAGAAAGGACCCGGCCTAGATAATCGGAATGCTGAATTTTGGGGACTAGCGTCGCTGTACAGAGAAATCTATCTAGTCTTACCCGTAGGTTGTGTGGGATGGAGTGGAACGAGTACAGTCTGGTTTGTGGATGGCGAGCTCTCCATGCATCTGTAAGTGTCCAGTGTGCGACCCATGCTTGATATCGTTCCGTTTGCTTGTGGGCGGAAGAATGTGCGGGTGGGGGATGGGATCTGCCTAGGTCGAGATTCAATACGCAGTTATAATCACCTCCCAGTACCCGTGGTGTAGATGTGTATTGGGCTAGGACTCCTGTAAGGTGGTCCCAAAACCTTTCTTGTTCGGTGTTTGGGGCTTGGATACTGCCCCAAAGTATCGGTTGTCCCTCTAGAAGTCCCTCCAAGAGTGCGTACCTCCCCTCTCTGTCCACCGTCCTCCTGAGTTCTTGAAAAGGGGTTCCCGGTCTAACCCAGATCAGTGCCCCCCGTGCGTATGCAGAATATGATGTGGCACATATAGTCCCGCGCCATCTGCTACGTAGTTTGTCTGTTTCCCGTGTGGTTAAGTGTGTCTCTTGTAACAGAGCAATCTGTGCGTTTTGGCGTTTGGTATAGGAGTATACAGCGTATCTTTTGCTCGGTGTATGTAGGCCTCTAACATTCAGTGTTAGGAGGCTGATATCTGTTGTCATAGTTCTGTTAGCCATTTCATAGTGTCTATGAGGTCTGGTGTGTCATGCCCCGGCTGGACAAGGGTGCCCAGAGGTTCCCCATTGTGATGGTGGTCGCCTATATACCTTATTGCTACCCGTCTGTATGGTGCTGTTAGCCAGTGTTGTGAGATTCTTTGGAGGGAAGGGGTTAAACCTAACAAGGGGACATCGTCCCAACTTTGAGGGCCTACTGCACGTGGTACGTCCAAACTAGACATACTGTGATTACGTTAATTCGTTTTAACCAAAAAGGTGGGGGGGGGGGGTCGTGGTTCCTAGTACTGGTAGTGTATTTTCTATGTAGCCCAAGTTGATCAATGAAAGGAGCATGGTGCCGGTGATTCCCTCCGCTAGTTCGTAATGGAGTCCCGCTAGTGTGTTTTTATTCTCTAATCATGGTTAATCCTTGGTGGTGGGCGGGTGGGAATGTATTACTTTAATTCCTTACTAAATGAGGGTGGTGTGTGTGTGGTGTGTTACAGATCTTATTGCATCAAACCAGGTCTGTCAGATGAAAGTGTCCGCAGTCTGTGGGGTCACCTCCAGCGGGGTAACCGAGCCTTCCCGGGAGGTATTGTTGTCGTCTACTTCATCTTCTGAGGAAAAGATATGAGGACCCCCTCTCTCCGTCCGAGCTTCCCATGGTAGGACCTAATTCTACTGCCGCCTGCAGGGCTCTCCGACGCTCCGCTATGATTTGTTCGAGATTTGGGGGGCCTCTTACTGGTGTCTCTTTGCAGGGTTCGGACTGCGTTTGGGTCGGTCTTTTCGGTTGTTGATGTTTACCTTTGGAGTCTCGTTTTTCGTGCAGGACGTCTCGGTGTCTCACATTTTGTAGGTGCTGTTCCGCCCAGTCGTATGCATCTTTTGGGGTTGTAAAATAGGCAGAGCGGCCCTCATGTATTATTTTAAGCAGCGCCGGGAAGAGCAGGGAGTATTGGATTGCTTTTTTCCAGAGCATGCGTTAGACTTCCAGGAACGATGCGCGCTGTCGTTGCACCGCCCGGGAGTAGTCTGGAAACAGCATAACTGTCTTGTCCTCTACTCGTATGGGTCCTTGTTGTCTAGCAGCTCTGAGTACTGCATCTCTGTCTCTGAAATGCAGGAATTTTAGTAGTAGAGGTCTGGGTGGATTTCCTGGTGATGGCTTCCGCGCCGGCACTCTGTGTGCTCTTTCTACCGAAAAGTATGGGGTCTGTTCCGGGTCAGGGGTGAACGATTTGAGCCACGATTCCACATATTCGACGGGATTAGGGTCCTCCACTCCTTCCGGTAAATTTATCACTCGAATGTTGCATCGCCGTGAGCGGCCTTCCAAACCGTCCGTTTTTTCTTCCAGGACCTTGACTCTGTGTTGAAGGTCTTTCAGTGTTTCCTGCTGAGTTTTGATTTGGGGCTCTATATTCTTGAGGGTTTTGTCTCCTTGTGAAGAAGACACAGGGAGTGACCCTACTATCCAAGAGACAGGGTACCACTGGTAAACAAAAAAAACAGAACTCTCTTGGACATCTGCCAAATTTTACCTACTTTCAAATGTACAATCAACCTCAATTGTCCATTATATCATACATACATATATGTTCAACTCAATGAAACCACAAATCTGAACTCAAAAAGCAACCATATAATGCACGACAACACAACCTTATGCATATACCATAATCAAAATTTATTAAAAATCAATAATAAAGAACACAAAAAAAGAAAATTATTTTACACAAATTCATATATTAAAAACATTAAGAGCATTAAAAAACATCATGAGAGACAAAAAAACATATGTGAAATATTTAAATTCATCAGACAAAAGGTTATTTCCAAATGGAATCCCTCTATATAACACCATCCGTCTATTCACTCATTGATTACATTAGACATGAGGTTGTTCAAAAATATAACCCATTATAAAAACAGAAGCGTCGACGCGTTTCAGTGGTAGAGGATTATTGAAGAACCACCTTCATCAGGACATGTATAGAGCTTGTCTCTCGCTCAACAGATTTAAAAATGTACCACTAATTCCATGTACACGAAAGGAAATAATTATGTATTTAATCCTTCCAAACAAATTTAAAATGTACGCATGGTCCAATTAGATCCACCGCTCCTTCACCCACTTGGTGAATGTTTCCTAAATTGGTTCGTGTGTGTACACAATTTCCGACAAAATTCAAAACCGGACTTGATTTATGAAGTCCGTTATTATATTTCAGGCCGGACACTCGTACTTCATCCCTTTCATTGAATTGAAGCAGATAGCCGCGTAAAGACAGTCGTCTCCTGACGTTTCGTTTCAGGGAATCGAACCAACCCAGATTTGTGGTTTCATTGAGTTGAACATATATGTATGTATGATATAATGGACAATTGAGGTTGATTGTACATTTGAAAGTAGGTAAAATTGGCGGATGTCCAAGAGTTCTGTTTTTTTTTGTTTTGTCTCCTTGTGCCACCTTATCTGCTAATTTCCGATGATCGTCTCTGAGCAGATTAAAGTCTGTGGCTAACGCTCCAAATCTGTCTTCCATCGTTACTCGTGAGTGTTCAATAGCCGCCAGTACTTTGTCCAGTTTGTCTGACATTGATGCTGTTGTCGCGGTGTCCTCTTCCGTTCTGGAACTTTTGGTTGAGGGGGAAGATTGTCTTGTGTGGACTGGCGTTTGTGGATTCCCGGTTATGAGTGGTCGTCCCATTTTTGGGGTCGATAAGGGCGCTGTTATAGGCAGCACGATGGTTATCTGTGCACCCTCCTGTGTTGGTGTGTTTGTTATGATGATGTGCTCCCTTGTCAGCGTCCCCCCGGTCTTTGGGGCTTGTTATTCTCCTTCCTTTCTTTGTCTGTCTCTCCGCTTCCCTGCGGTGTCCTTTATCTGTTGCTCACCACCTTTCCCTTATACTTCCGCGCCTCGAGCCCTGGCGCCGATCTCTAGGCCTACCTTGTTTGGTGCGACGTTGGGCCTGGAAGAGTGGGAGGAAGGGCGAGGGATCCCCAATGATCTTCAGGTGATCGCTCCTTTTTATGGATGTTCCTTTGTGTATGAGGAGGGGGGCCGAGGGGGAGAGGGGCCGATTGATACTCCCCTTTCTGCTATCAGCCGTTTGAGGTAATGGCGGTTACGTGCCCCATCGTGCTTTGTAATGGTACTTGGTGATGGCAAGTTCTGTTCGCTGTGGGTCACTCTTGCCCTTTCACCGTCTTGTGGGCTCAGGTTGTTTTATAACATAACATAACAGGTGTATTTGTAAAGCGCACGATTACCCGTAGGTGTCCTGGCGCTAAATAACAGATGTTTATTATTACCCAACTCAATGGTACTCATTTTATCGACCTCAGATGGATGAAAGGCTGAGTGGACCCGCAGGGTCTCCTGGTACCCCGTTATGATTCGACACTGTCCTGGCATCTTATAGTGTCTCCCTGGTGCCCCTGTTGTGGCCCAAGTCCGCAATGAAGACCCCCTCGTCTCCGGGCTTCCCTTCTACGTCCCCCTCTGGAGTTCGCCGACTGCGCTATTGGTGCGAACTAGGAAGGCGCAGGACATTGGTGCTGGGCTCCGCCACCGTATTATGACCCTTGTCCCTCTTCAGGTCGGCAGTCTGTCCCAATCGGGAGGTGGGGGGTCTCCGGGCCTATCCGGCCTCTCCTGTGCGTCCGCCGGCAGGCTCTCTCCAGTCAGCATCTCTTCCCTGCTGGCTGACGGGTTAGGCGCCGGTGCGTACTATCCATTTACCCCCGGTGCAGGCCAAAATTTTCCCGGTGTCCCTGGAGGCAGCACCCGGGCGTCCCCACTGTTAGTCCCGTCCCTGGTGCTCACCTCAAACAGATAGGCCTTGTGGTTTCTGCCGGCATCCGTCTCGATGTCTCTGACCGGTGTGGGACTCCGCCGCACCACCGTGGCCTGGAAATGTCACGGAGCCTCCCCCTCGCCTTCGGGCGCCGCCATCTTGGGAGAAGGCCTCCGACACCAGTATGCTCCGTGCCGGACACTCTGCGCCTGTTTCCCACCGACGCCGCTGTTACAGACTGCCTCTTCTCTGGGCGCCGGGATGGGTTCTCAGACTTTCGCTGCAAGTCTTGTTGCTCACGTGGTGGATGATTAGGCGTCGGGTGCCGCCATTTTATCACTGCCCTCCGACTCACCAGTCCTTTTCCTCGGACCGTATCAGCCGCTCGGACCCGCCGACCTCGCCAGGTATCGGGTGTTGGGGTCTCCGCTGTTCATAGATTGGTCTTATCCCACCGATTGGGAACCATTGGCACCAGTAATTGCCGATATTTTGGGCTGCCTGCCGGAGCTCCATGCAGGCACGTCCGCAATCAAGGCTGTCGTAGCCACGCCCCCATATAAACTCGTTACATGACCAGGTTTCTTGTAGATATACAATTAAAGGATCCAAAGACTTCTAGAAATTCAGTCTTACCTCATTGTGTCTCAACCTGGCCATGTCCACAACAGAAATAGCCCACCCATGCTACCTCAATGGTTCAACATTCTTAAATGAGGTGCAGGCACTATTCCGGACTGCCCCTACCCAACTCCACTTAAGGATGTCATCCCTTGAATCTACAACTCCCGGATGGGCTACAGGACTCTCCAAAATTTTGATTACTCGCCCACTCTGCCCCAGTGAGACATGTATATCTTTAGGATTCCCCTGTTGACAATCTTACTAGGCCCCACTGCAGCAACCACCAATGACGGATTTGCTCTGGCACTTGATTCCCCATATTTACCTTTCCCGAAAGGGAGCTATCCTCTTTAAGCAACCCAGCGGCATTTATATGAACCACAGAGCGCTTCTTCCTCCCTACATCAGGCGAGAGTTGAAGAACCATACTTTCAATTCCCCCCACTCCAACTGGAGCACGTGAATCGTTCAGTACAGGATTCAGAGAGCCCTGAGGGTGTGGGGAAGCCACAGAAGAGTAACAGCTGAATTTGCCCCCACGCTCTCTTTCACCATGGGTTTGCAGTCATTCGAGTAAATCTGATTTGGGAGAACAGTTAAGGCACTACCTCCCAGTGTCAATGTCATTGTCGCCACCTCATTAGACCTCTTCATATTTAGACTATTGGGGAAGTGTAATTTTTTCATTTTATGTTTAGAAATTCTTCTTATCTTTTTATTTTTACTTTTCTTTGTAGCACTCATCTGCCTTACCGAAGGAGGCTCTACCTTAAGCTCCCTCTTTCAACTACTTGGTACTGGGTCAAGGATTCGCGTTTCAATGGAGGAACTAACAACTTTAGGCCCCGCTTTTGTCTCTACTCCTGGCTGTGATAGTAATTCAATCTCTTTTCCAAATTTTTCTGCACTTTTTTTTAATACCTTTTTGAACATCAACAAAATCTCTACCTTAACCATGTCAGGGGCAGGGTTCGGACTGTACTCCTCAAACAACATACTTAAGCGGAGCTCCTCATTATCAAGTAAACAATCATTTTTTGAGAGCACCACATAGCGCATTGGCTTGCCAACTTGAACAAAGGCTTTTTACCCCTTCAGGGGGCACAGCGGTTACTGGCTTCCGTAAAAAATGTACATCATCTTTAACAATACTCGCAACAAGTTTGGAGTTAGAACAGCCTAACTTATTTACATTCTGCACCTCCAATAAAATTGCTGAAAACATTTCTAGTACATGTTCGAAGCCTGACAGTTTTTTCTAGTAAAGACAATATGGAGAATAACATTTTTCAATGCGAAACAAAAAATCTGAAAAACACCACCTCCTCCTCCATTATCTGTATTCAATTCTGTACTTGGCAATAGAAAGTGATCAAGTTCTAATTCAGAGAGGACATAGCGAGGCTGCTTCTGTCGCATCGATCTCCTCCCCTAGCACAGATGCCCTAATGGCGTCTTAAGCCGCTTAGGAGCTGCACACTCACTCAGCTGAGTCCCCCAGCTGACCACTTTCCACTTCACTTTGATATTTTAATTACTAGCTCTCCACCAGCTTCTACTAGTTTCTGCTACTAGTTTATGCTGATTCTCAAAAGAGGGGCACAGTGGGCTGAAAGAGCAGACAGGGCAAAGGCTGGAAGCAGAAGGCCGGGGACTGAGAGCCAAAAGCGGAGCAGACAAAGGGGCCGCGTGTCCACATAAGCCAGAACAATAATATACCCCGCTCTCCCTCCTTGCCACTCACCATCATTTCCTTCTTGCCGCTCACTGTTCTCTTCGGCCGCCGTCGACTGGTAATCGATATCGCGCCCGCACCCGCCTGCTTCCAACTGCCAACAGTCTTGCGTTAGTCTCGCATCCCATTCCACCTTATTTCAGCTGCCTTGTTGCAATGACTTTGGTAAAACTATTGGGGGCAGAGCTTGTATAGCACGGGGGACAACACTGTGTGGATATTGCACTCACTCGACAAACTCAAAGGAATTTCAGATGACGCTGCCAAACTGATGTTAAAAATAGGCATGGCATCCTCAGGCTCTATGGTGAAGAGCCAGTACCAGCTACCCCATTTATAGAAAAGATGGGATCTAGTTAAACATCAGCTAATTTTTTTTTAATAACTACAGTAAGAGGACAGGCAACAATCCATTTTTGTATGTTGTTTACCCATCCTCTTATCCTTTTCACGCTCCACTAATGTGGAGAAGCACAAGTTACTAACTTGTGTAACGATATATCTGTAAGAGACAGTAGTTAGTGACAGATTCCTTACCTTAGAATATCCCCAGGCGTCAGGCTGGATCCGGAAAGTTTTTGCGTAGCAGTACCCTTGCGCGTCGGTAGGCGGCATCGTGCGGCTCCGCGTCCGTCGTCGGCGTCATGATCGCCGGGATGACGTTGCGGGCAGTACTTAGACGCCGCCCCTGCGCGCTGACGCCAGTTCTGTACACGACTTTCCGCGCCAGGAACGCAGAGCCATGCAAGAAGCTGACATAGGTGTCTGAAAAATACTAGGGCCCTGAAAGGGATGTCCTTAACCCTAGAAATCAGTTCGCAGAATGGGGAGGATGGGTGGGCGGTAGGAATCTGTCACTAACTACTGTCTCTTACAGATATATCGTTACACAAGTTAGTAACTTGTGCATCTGAAAGAGACACGTTAGTGACAGATTCCTTACCTTAGAATAGATACCCCAGCAATACCAACCCCGGTGGTGGGTCTGCGAACAAAGATCAGACAAGGAAGTCACGGAGGACAGAGCGGCCAAAGAAGCCGTCCATCCGGACCTGACTGTCAAGGCAGTAATGCTTTGTAAATGTGTGCAGCGAGGCCCACGTAGCTGCCTGACAGATATCCTGCAGCGGAACACCGCGGCCTAAAGCCGTGGTAGCAGCCGTTGCCCTGGTGGAATGGGCACGCAGCCCAACAGGAGGCTCTTTCTTAGCCAAAGAATAGCAGGCTTTGATACACAAGGTTACCCAGCGGGAGATGGTTCTCTTGTGCACCGCCCGACCTTTTTGGCGCCCACGTAGCCAACAAAGAGCTGGTCATCCACCCGGAAGTGTTGTGTGCGGTTGATATAAAAGAAAGCGCACGTTTTGGGTCCAGACGGTGGAGCCTCTCTTCCTCTCTGGAAGGATGCGGAGGCGGAAAGAAGGTGGGCAAAGTGATGGTCTGCCCAATGTGGAAGGCAGTAACCACCTTTGGCAAGAAGGACGGACGCGTCCGAAGAACAACCTTGTCTGGATGGACAGACAGAAAGGGAGGTTTGCATGATAGAGCCTGAAGCTCACTCACCCGCCGAGCGGAGGTGATGGCCACCAGAAAGGCAGTCTTCAGAGTCAGAAGACGAAGAAGACAGTTATGTAGAGGCTCAAAGGGATCGCACATGAGAAAAGTAAGAACCAAGTTCAAGTCCCACTGAGGCATCACAAACGGAACAGGAGGGAAGAGGTGTGTAATGCCTTTTAGAAACCTGTTAACAACAGGGGACTTGAAAAAGGAGGGCTGATCAGGAAGCCTGAGGAAGGCCGAAATGGCACAAAGATAGCCCTTGATGGTACCCAGGGCAGAACCCTGTTGGGCCAGGGAAAGAAGGAACAGAAGAACCTCAGAAAGAGGGGCAGAGAGGGGATTCACAGCCTTTGCTGTGCACCATGCCACAAACTTGTTCCACCTGCAGGCGTATACCACCTTAGTGGAGGGACGCCTGGCTGTCAGAATCACATCACAAACTTCGGGAGGCAAGTCGAAAGGAATCAACTGCCGCCGCTCAATCTCCACGCAAGCAGGTGGAGGCTGGACAGGTTCGGGTGGAGGACCGTCCCCTGCTGCTGCGACAGAAGATCCTCCCGAAGAGGCAGACGGATCGGGGGATCGGCGCTCATACTGAGTAGCTCGGGATACCAAACTCTTCGAGCCCAGTCCGGAGGCACAAGGATGACTTGGGCCCGGTCGCGCCGAATCTTCTTCAACACTCTGGATAGAAGTGGTATAGGCGGAAAGGCGTACAACAGACCGCAACTCCACTCGCGACGAAAAGCGTCGCCGAGCGAGTGCCGCCTTGGAAATTCCAACGCGCAGAACTGATGACATTGCGCGTTCTCTTCGGTGACGAACAGATCTAACCAAGGCTCTCCCCACTGCAGAAAGAGTCTTTGCGCCACTTCCGAGTGAAGACGCCATTCGTGATCCATCATGCACCTGCGGCTGAGTTCGTCCGCCCTGGCGTTCAGGGAACCTGCCAGGTGTTGAACCATCAGGAACATGCCCTGATGTTCCAGCCATGTCCAGAGGCGCAGAGCCTCCTGGCAGAGGGTCCACGACCCCACCCCGCCTTGTTTGTTGCAGTACCACATGGCGGTGGTGTTGTCTGTGAACACCTGCACTACCTTCCCTTTGACAGAGGGAAGGAATGCCTTGAGTGCAAGTCGGATCGCCCGGAGCTCCAGAAGGTTGATATGGAGCCGGGACTCCGCCGGAGACCAGAGGCCTCTGATTTCCGCCTCTCCCATGTGACCGCCCCATCCCAGAAGGGACGCGTCCGTCACAACTGTGTGCTCCGGCTGGGGAAGGGAGAGGGATCTGCCCATGAACCATTGCCGGTTCGAGAGCCACCACTGCAACTGTTTTGCAGCCCCCTCCGAGATCTGGACGTGATCGGACAGGTTGCCCTGGTGCTGCACCCACTGGAACTTCAGGTCCCACTGCAGAGCCCGCATATGCCATCTGGCATGATCGACCAGCAGGATGCAGGAGGCCATGAGGCCCAGCAGCCTCAGGGTCATCCGTACCGAAACCCAGGATAAAGGCTGAAAGATGGGAATCATAGCCTGAATATCCCGGAATCGCCGTTCGGGAGGATAGGCCCGAAACTGCGTCGTGTCCAGAACTGCTCCGATGAAAAGGAGCTGTGGAGAAGGAATCAGATGCGACTTCGGCACATTGATGGAGAACCCCAGCGAGTGCAGGAGTTCGGCCGTAGTCTGGAGGTGGGAGACGACTGCCTGGGACGAGCCCGCCTTCAGCAGCCAGTCGTCGAGGTAGGGGAAGACTGGAACCCCTGCCCGGCGCAGATGAGCTGCGACCACCGCCATCACTTTCGTGAACACCCGAGGGGCACTTGTAAGGCCAAAGGGGAGCACGGTGAACTGAAAATGCTCGAGGCCTACCGTGAACCGTAGGTAACGCCGGTGGGCCGGCAGGACGGGGATGTGTAAATAAGCGTCCTGTAAGTCCAACGCTACCAACCAGTCTCCAGGGTCGAGGGCAGTCAAGACCTGAGCTAGGGTGAGCATCTTGAACTTCTCCTCCCGGAGGAAGCGATTGACGTTCCGGAGGTTCAAGATAGGACGCATGTCCTCCTTGTCCTTTTTGGGCACCAGAAAGTAGTGGGAGTAGCAACCACGTCCTACTTCTGGGGTCGGAACATGCTCGACGGCCCTCTTGGCCAAGAGGGCCGTGACTTCCTTCTGTAGAAGCACCAAGTGATCCCCTGACATGCGGTGGAATTGAGGTGGCATGGCTAGGGGGGTGGTCTCGAAGGGGAGGGAGTAGCCCCTTCGGACAATGTCCAAGACCCACCTGTCCGAGGTGATGGCACGCCAGTGGTGAAGGTGATGGCGGACCCTGCCCCCAACTGGCGTGCTGTGCACCTGAAAGGAAGGACTAGGAGGGCTTGGAGGCCGCGGACGAGGCGGGGTTGGTGGCCTGACCCGCACGCTGGTTGCCCGAACCGCCACGGCGGTAGCCACGTCCTCGGCCACGCGAAGACGCTTGCTGCGCGGGCCGGTGGCTGGGCAGCTGACGTGACTGGGCGCCCCTTCCGTGGCCACGAAAGGGGCGAAAAGCAGAGGACAGCGGAGGGCGCACAACAGAAAGGCCCAGGGACTTGGCAGTAGCCCGTGAGTCCTTAAAACGCTCCAACGCATGGTCTGCTTTGGAACCAAAAAGACCGACTCCATCAAAGGGCATGTCCATGAGTGTATTCTGGACATCACCCGAGAAACCAGTTGTTCTCAGCCAGGCGTGGCGACGCAGCGCCACCGTCGTTGCAAGCGATCTGCCCAGCGAGTCGGCGGTATCAAGGCCACAACGTATGGAGAACTTTGCCGCATCCCTACCTTCCGCAATGGTGCGGGTAAGCAGTGTCTGGACCTCCTCAGAACACTGGAGCAAAACAGCCGCCACCGAATCCCACAGGGAGTGGATATATCGGCCCAAAAGGCAAGCGGTGTTCACCGACCGCAAGCCAGCACTGGAGGAAGAAAAGGCCTTCTTCCCAAACTGGTCCAGGCGTTTGGATTCCCTATCCGGAGGGGCGGTAGGGAAGGCGGAATGGGAGGCAGAGGCTTGGACAACCAAGCTCTCGGGGGTGGGATGTTGGGAGAGAAACAAGGGGTCGCCCGGAGCAGGGCGATGGCGTCTGGCCACGTTCCTATCCACAGGAGCCCCTGTGGTGGGCTTGGACCAGGTGCCCAAAAGAACGTCAGACAGTGCTTCATTGAACGGCAGCACAGTCTCCGCGGAGGAGGCTGCCGGCTGAAGCACTTCCGTCAGGAGGTTAGTCCTGACAGCCACAGTAGGCAATTGGAGGTGCAAGGCTCCAGCTGCTCTACGCAACACCGTTGCGAAATTGGCTCCCTCCTCCGTAGCCACGGGAGGAGACAGCATGCCAGTGTCAGGGGAAGTGTCTAGACCACTGGCATCCCCAAGTTCCTCTGCCCAGTCCTGATCATACTCACACTGCTGTGTGAGAGGGTCTTCCGACCCCTCCCAGCTCTCCTGGTCCTCCTCTGGATCAAAATATGGAGGAGGAGGGACATTTGGGACCCAAGGTCTCATCGGCGACGGAGCCGGCGTCGAGCGACGCCGGTCCGGCTCCATGTCAGGAACCGGGGAACAATGCCGCCCGGAGCCCCGGACGGCGTCAGGAACGGCACCGGGGACATCGACGCCAGCGGAGGCATGGTTAGGTCAACCGGCGTCGATGGGGGTTGCGGTACCACCGGAGCCGGGATCGAGGCCGGGATCAAGGCTGGCGGGACAGGCGACGCCGGGACCGGAGCCGTCGGCGACGCCGGAGCAACCCCATCAGGGCCCGCGGGGCCCGAAGGAGCACCGGAGGGACCTTGAGGCCCGAAGAGGCGGGCCATGGCCGACAGGAATTCCTGTATTTGGGCCGGAGTCGCCCCCGAACCCGGGAAGGACGGGTAATGCGGGGGCGGCTCCACAGGCATGTCCGGGGCCGCGGGGACGGTGCCGACAGGGGCCTCAGCCGAGTCGCGAGACCGGCGAGGCGAAGTCTTAGAGCGATGATGCTTCTTAGACTTTTTGTGCTTCGACTTACCCGAGGAGCGCGAAGACTTGGACTCCGACGACCGGCGGGGGCTCCGCGACCGGCCCCTCGACCTCTCACGGGACCGGGACTTGGTGCGGCGCGGAGCCGACTGCCGGACCTCGAGCAGCTTTCGAGACCGCTCTTGCAAAGCCTTCGGGTGAAGTTTCCGGCAGTCAGGGCACGACTTCGTGTCGTGGTCTCGGCCGAGACAGTAGAGACACACTAAGTGCGGGTCTGTGATCGACATCATTCGACCACAGACGTCGCATGGCTTGAAGCCGGGCATCCCTACCGACACCTAGGAGTCGAGAAGACTCGAAAAGAAACAGTGAAAAAATCACCAAAAATGTAGTCAAAAATTGACTAGGGCACTGCTCTTCCCGGATCTGCGCTTACTGGCGCAGAAAAAGAACTGCTGACGTCAGCGTGCAGGGGCGGCATCTAAGTACTGCCCGCGACGTCATCCCGGCGATCACGACGCCGACGACGGACGCGGAGCCGCACGACGCCGCCTACCGATGCGCAAGGGTACTGCTACGCAAAAACTTTCCGGATCCAGCCTGACGCCTGGGGATATTCTAAGGTAAGGAATCTGTCACTAACGTGTCTCTTTCAGATTCTGTCGTACTTCCTCTTCACCAATGTGGTCCAAGGCTACAGTCTCATCTTCCTCTATTTTTTCAGATTAATTGAAACTCTCCATATCAACTGAGTAGAGAGGGATTTTTAGAGGATCAGAAGCAAATAAGAATAGTTACTTTTGCTTCTTGTCATCTTGGGTCAGAGGACTTAATATGTTTCTTTTTGAGGATGCCAATCAATCAGAATTATTATAGTACAATAATGGTATTTATTGGTTAAGTACTATTTACAGAGTTGTTTGAGCTGTGACAACTCCAGCGTTTTACATAGATAATGACACCATTATAAAGAATAGGTCTATGAACAGCTTCCCTCCTGCTGCAATGACATGCTCTCAAGTCCTGAAGGACTTTCCAGAAGTTTTAATAAGGGGCCTACTGCATAAAAGCCATTTTGTAGATGCTAGTCTCAGTTAAAAGCGTCTATTGTGAAAGGGAAGACAGTAGACCCTGGTATTTCTACTGCATCACAAGGGACCTTATACCTTTTTGTGTACAACTACCATCTAGCACAGAGCATGTGATCCTTCAAAGCCCAACTTTCAGCACAAAAAACGACATTGGAAGAACAGCTTTGTCTTTTTCATGGATGTCAACTTACGTGTGTCCGCTCTATGCTTACTTCTCACAGTCAATGCTGACTCATTGTGTGCTGTCCCGGGTTACATATCAGCAGCTTGTTTTTGCATGTTCCTCTGCTCTCACAGCCATCATTTCCCCTAGACTGGGTGTCTCTTGCAAAATGTGCCTTCTGAATGAACTGGAAAGGCAGCCATCGATGACTCTGAGGCACATGGCTTCTTCATTGGTGAAATCACAAAATTTGCAATGCTTGATGAGCAAGTCAAGTCTCTCTACAAACTCATCCATTGTTTCACCAGTTTGTTGCCGTGCTTTGTTGAAAATGTATCGTTCGTAATCAACATTCGGCTGAATTTGGCTTCTAACACTTCTTTCACTTTTTGGTACGATGTTGCATCAGTACATGAAACTTTCTTTAGCACTTCTTTTATGCCATCTCCTGCCAGATTTGTAAGATACTTGATGATCTTGTTATCTTCCTCCTCAAGAGCATCTACAGTCATCAAATGTTTCACTCCATGCAGCCCATCTGGCACCATTGTTTTGTTTCTTTTAGTGTCAAATGCTGGAGGCAGTTTTAAGAACGCTGCTGGGTTGCATTTCGTACTACCTTCATGCGCCATGGCATCATCATGTGACTTATATACAAAACAGAGTGAGAGGAGGGTCTGAGGGAAGGATTTTATAGACCTGCGCGAACTAAATCCCCATTCCATACTACATAAACACAAGAGTCCGCGGGTCTAGTGAAAAGTGCAAACAGTACAGAGAGCAAAAATAACAACAATAATAACAGGGAAGTCCTATTTAAGAGGACGGAAGCCCATCACCCACCGGAGTGGCATGCTTCATCATCTGGGATCTCCTCTTGGCTGCAAACCTAGTGCAGCCAAGGAGCTACAACTCCTTCACTATGATGGAGGAGCTTGCGGATGTTTTATTGCGATCAAATAGCTAGATCTCCTAAGATCAATGGAGCATAAAGTGTAAGTGAATATATATAATGCAGTGTATGATGTGATTTAAAATTGGCTACCAGGAGAAAAAGGTTTTATTAAGTATCTCTTGGTGTCAAGAGTTAAAATTAGTGCAAGGATCTAATAAAATTTGCGAGCGCGCTGGTCAGGATAGAGGGTCCACATGTTTCAGCCAATCTTGATCACAATGAGATCGTGGCCTTCCACAGGACCTAGATGATACTACTACTGCAAAAAGTCAGGTGTGAATAAACAAGTGTAAAAAAACAAAACCAGTAAATTTAAAACTGGATAAAGGAAGCGATACAACCTACAATCACCTGTGTAATACATTTTAGTAGAGACTACAGGGATGTTGTTGATACCTGTGGAAAAGAAAACAAGGGTGATCATGTAACATGATCCAAACAAAGTAGTATGCTTAATGTACTGTCTGTACTTTAAAGAGCATCCTCAGTCAATGAGTTGTTCTCTACAATATTAATTTATATTCTGAAGAAAAAAATAAACGTTCTCCTTACCCGTAAGAATACGGGTGGACTTCTCACCACTCCTGGTAACAACTCAGGGCGTGAGGCAACGCTCTGCAGACAAGGGGAGAAAAGAAACAAGAACTGTAGTCAGTGGTCCAGATTCTGGACCCACCACTAGTGCTCAAATCACTCTCAGATTTACCAGAAACTTTAATAAAATCAATGGAGTCTAAAACCAACATGCACTAAAGGCTTTCTAAAAATGTAACTGCCCCTAAAAGCCTTTAGTGCATGTTGGTTTTAGACTCCATTGATTTTATTAGAGTTTCTGGTAAATCTGGCAAAGATAGACAGCGAGTGTATCACGCTGCCTCCTAGGCATTAGTTGTCGAGATATGAAGCCCCAACATTGCGGCCCTAGAGCACTGTATTCATAAAACTTTCAGTTTATTTTTGCCATCTTCATTACCAGCATCTATCACTAACTATGCCACTTTGTTAAGTCCATAGCAAACTGAGAGGGTTGAATGAGAGGGTTGAATGAGAAGTGATTTGAGCACTAGTGGTGGGTCCAGAATCTGGACCACTGACTACAGTTCTTGTTTCTTTTCTCCCCTTGTCTACAGAGCGTTGCCTCACGCCCTGAGTTGTTACCAGGAGTGGTGAGAAGTCCACCCGTATTCTTACGGGTAAGGAGAACGTTTATTTTTATTTTTTTCTCCAGAATATAAATTAATATTGTAGAGAACAACTCATTGACTGAGGATGCTCTTTAAAGTACAGACAGTACATTCGCATACTACTTTGTTTGGATCATGTTACATGATCACCCTTGTTTTTCTTTTTCCACAGGTATCAACAACATCCCTGTAGTCTCTACTAAAAAGTATTACACAGGTGATTGTAGGTTGTATCGCTTCCTTTATCCAGTTTTAAATTTACTGGCTTTGGTTTTTTACACTTGTTTATGCACACCTGATTTTTTGCAGTAGTAGTATCATCTAGGTCCTGAGGAAGGCCACGATCTGATTGTGATCATGATTGGCTGAAACATGTAGACCCTCTATTCTGACCAGCGCGCTCGCAAATTTTATTAGATCGCGCTTGCACTGTTTTTAACTCTTGACACCAAGAGATACTTAATAAAACCTTTTTCTCCTGGTAGCCAATTTTAAATCACATCGTACACTGCATTATATATATTCACTTACACTTTGTTATGCTCCATTGATCTTAAGAGATCTAGCTATTTGATCGCAATAAAACATCCGCGAGCTCCTCCATCATAGTGAAGGAGTTGTAGCTCCTTGGCTGCACTAGGTTTGCAGCCAAGAGGAGATCCCAGATGATGAAGCATGCCACTCCGGTGGGTGATGGGATTCCGTCCTCTTAAATAGGACTTCCCTGTTATTATTGTTGTTATTTTTGCTCTCTGTACTGTTTGCACTTTTCACTAGACCCGCGGACTCTTGTGTTTGTTATCATCATGTGACTCTCAACTTGTTACACTACATAGTGTGACTCATCAAGTTCTGGAATGGTCAGCCAAGTGTGGGTGCATGTGGGGCAGTTAATCCCAGTCTTTTGAACAGGAGTATGCTCCTTTCACTTTCTTTCTCTTATATGTTATTATCACCATTATTACTTTACTTACGGTGTCTGGATAGTGGCTCCCTTGGCCTGCACGGATACTTCAGTGAAGGATGGGTTGGTGCGCCTCTCATGAGTGTGTTGCACATTCTTCGATTGATTCTATCTCTTAGGACACACATGCACGTGTTCAGGCTGCTTCTGTAGTTACTGCACGTCCGGAGCAATGCGCTGCCTCAGGCCGCTCCCTAGTCGCTGCATGTTGAGGGCAATGTGCCACGTTTTGCCAAAAACCTCACTGGTGTTAGCAGGTGTTTCTGAACAGGGCCTCCGACTACCTCCACGGCCGTGTATGGGCTGGGGCAGGGCTTTCACTCCACGTGTGCCGGTCGCAGACTGCGCTGCATCGATTCTGGCACACGCGGCACGCACAAGCAGCTTGCGGTACTGTTGCAAACTGTCAGAGAGAGCAGTCTTGTTCTTCATGGGAGTGTATCCCCTACTCGTCGCCAGATGGAGCGGCTTCCCCAGCCTGAGCGCATGCAATACAGATTACGCTACACATGAGAGCTTGCTTCGTTTGAGCATAACTTTATTCTCCAACATTCATTCACCAAGGGACCATTACATCACACTTCCTAAACCACACCCGACGACCTCCTCCATATCTTACCTAGTTCCTGTCTCAGAGTCCGCCTCGCACCACCAGGGTACTAGTGCACATCATATTGATACGCTACACCGCGACATTATGTGGCACCTTTCAATGCATGGCCCCTTCTGAAAATCTGTCTCAAATGCGGTTCTCTCTTTCAAAATGGCCTGCTGGGTGAGAGGAATGGGATGAGCTCAGATGGGGCAGTCGACTATCAGACCCTTCATGTCACAGAGAAAAACTACCAGTCTTACGGGAACAATTTGTAACTTGTTGAAATTATCAAAACATCAAGATACCTTTGACGTGGAACCTTCATTAGGTCGTGGCTTTTTCTCCAGCACATCTCGAACCTTGACATAACTGCTGTTAACGGTCGCTGTTCCTTCTCTCGCGCTGGTCTTCTTTCGAACCCGCTCTTTGGCTGGTTTTGGAGACCTCGTTGGTAAATCTACCTTTGAAAGTATGTGAGGGCAAAATGATTAAACGGTGACATGACTTAAAAAATTATTCTTTAACCAGCCCATAAAATAGCAACCCATTTTCAACGCGTCCCCTTTTGGAACAGGGACAGGAGGAATAATATTAATACTGCGTCATTTAGATTTATTGGCGACGCACAGTAGTTCGCTTCTTTCAGTCAGCAATTACTTTACTGGAGAGGGCGTTTTTATGGAAAAGTGTTTCCGTATTGTTTTAAAATGGCATATGAATTATTATTAACCTTTCCTGGGAATAAATCCAGAAAGCGCTCATAGTTTAAATTGTTATTAATAAACTACAGCTTATTCACAGTAAGTTTCTCATCTTCTCAATATGCCTAATTAATGTGAAAATAGAAGTCTAAAATGCGATTCTAATAACTACATTCACTTTCCAATGCAGGTGATCTGACCTCTCGAGCAAGATAGCAGTAACACAGTCTTACAAAGTCTATTCAGATTCTTCTATGTACTCAACTGAAATCAAGATTCCAGCAATTTAACATTTATTGTCAGCGTTTCCGTCCTCCTCCATTCATTTTACATTTATCAACTCGCATAATCGGAAAGCCTTCCCAGAAAAGACACATTATTATAGTCTGTCCCTCTCCAAAGAGGCTCTTTATCTGCGACTCTGATGCTCTGCCTTCCTGCCCTATTCTCTCAATTAATTATGCTGCGATTTTGTGTAATTTGGAAGAAGCATTATTCCCCTTTTGTTAAATTTTGCAACGAGAATTTGTCTCTATTTGATATGCCTAAAAATGGCACATAATTTAAATGCAAAAATCATTTTGCACCTACCAGCCTGTTTGGAATGTCAGCTGTAACGTGTTTGTGGATAAATGCAACAATACACTATTACTGTCGTATTTCACCAACAAGTGTCAGCAATTGTCTCTCTTCAAACTTACAGGCAGGGACGTAGCTTCAGGAGCTTGTTTGGGGTGTTACACCCCCTAAAAAAAGTTTTTTTCTGGTAAATAGTTGGGTACAGCTGCTTTCAGCCGGGTATGGTGAGGTGTCTGTCGGAATTCACCAGGCATTTTACATACACACAGACAAAAAACGCACACAGACTCCCTCTCTGTTTTGAAAGTCTTCAAAGATGTTGGTTATTTTACAAAATATCGTGTTTTCACTCACTTAGTACCCCGCCCAATTCGAGTTCCTCTCCATTTCCACTGCTCTTTTAGCCTCCCTCATGCACCCTGCTTTTTGTGTAATGTATTTTATTATGATATGCCAACGTGATTGTTGGAAAATCTGACAATCACACCCCCCAATCTTACTGATCAAGGTACGCCCCTGCTCAGGGCTTTAAGTGGAATGAAAAAACTGGGTGGGGGTGGGGGGTGGGGTCTCTCAAAGGGGCGCAGCAATGTAATTTTTTTTTTGGGGCAGTTTTATATAGCGCGAACTGGACCCGAAAGGTATTGGAGCGCTTTACATGAGCACCAGTTACGTAACACAAGGACTCATTCATTTTTGGTAGGCACGGGGAGATTAAGTGATTTGCCCAGAATCACAGGATGTTGAGCCAACGCCAAGACTTGAACCTGGTTCCCCAGCTCCAAAGTCAGCAGCTCTGGCCGTAACGCCATATCCTCTCCCCTTTTAAGAGCATGGCTTAAAAACACAAGCTAAAAATCTGTGCTTAGCATAGTGTGCTACCCGACTGGTATTCTGCGGTTTCTCATTGCATCCAGATATATAATACAAGTACATTTATACCTACAAGCCAGGACTGTTGGCTTTGTCAATGGTTGTTAGTTGCATGAGATAAATAAGCAACAACTATGGCTTCGTATTGAAAATGATTCAGTTCTGAAATGATGAGACTGTGAAAGAACTATAACGAGGCTCTTCGAAGTTACATCAAAGGCAGTGAAAAGCGGCACTGCTGCAGAGTCGAGATTATTTTTTTCACCCTGAGGGTGAGGGCAAAAATGGAGAGCCCGATAGGGACCCGTCTCAGCACCTGCTTTTTAGAACTGCCGGTGCTGAGCACTGGCGAGACACGGCCCACATAAAGCCCTGCCCCTTCTCACAGGACTGACAGTGTGAAAAAAGTACTCGAAATAACGCCAACCTCCTCGTCGGACTACCGCATTACAGTTCAAATGAATTGAGGTATAGCCTCAAATCAGACAGGAAGTTGTTTTCTTGAAAGACACACAGCATCCGGAAGACATCTCGAAGTCTTCAACGGAAACATTTTGAATTTGAAATCTAGTGATGCAATCACTCAGTGCGCGAAAAAAATAAGTGCAAGTGCCCAAAATTATTCTTAGGAAGCTGCCGCCCACTTTCTCTACTTGCCCCGCCAACTGCGTTGCAGGCACCACCAACTCACCTGTTGGCTCCGTACTCTTACAACACTAGCCACACCTACTGTCTGCAATTACACTGCCCAAAGGAAAGCTGAAGTGCAGTGGGACAGCGAAGCAAAAAGCCTGCTTTTAATAAAGGAGGGCTCGCGAGGGGATGTTGAGGGGGAGGTCCTCCACTGAGAAAACTTTGAAAAAATCGGGCATTTTACACCAGAATTGTCACCTGTTCGCTAAACAGCCATAAGCCCTGAAAGGATACCCTGAAGGGGCATTCATAAAATATTCCAGTAATTCCTTGGTTCGGTTTAGGGGTAGGGCAATGTTTGGTGCATGTGAAGGCTGTGGTGCTGTCCACCTCTTCCCGAGTGACAAGCCTGCAGTGCAGCTCAGGGCACACCCTTGCATATCCACAGTGTTGCAACTCTTGCATATCCACAGTGTTGCAACTATTAGCAGGCCTGACTATTAGAAGGCAGTCCCTGGGCCTTGGACACAAGTTCATCGCACAGCAGGACATGAGGAAATCCTTGCAGGTTGAGGGTGCCACTGTGGAGACCGCACCAATCCCAGGGCAAGGAAAAGCTGCCTGGCATGCAGTTAGGTTCAAAGGTGCGCAGTTAGGAGCTGGGCCACACACATGGCTTTAACAACATTACCCATTGGCTGTCAGCAGTGGCAGCAGGATGGGCTGATCCCTCTGCTGCCCGGCATATCTCAGCAACAGAAAGGAAAACAAATTCCCTACTTTTTATTCCCTTCTTGAGATGTCATTAGCATCACATTTCGAAAAGTTCCTTGTATCAGCCCTTGTTTCATTAAAATATGCTGCCGACTTCTTTCGTCAGTGTACCCTAACAGTGAAACCGACTCAGTTCATAATCTGCGCTATACAAGTCACATGTTGCATGGAAGAAAAAAAAACTATTGAAACAACATTCAGAAAACAAGCCATAACACACCATAAACGGTTACTGGGCAGTTGCCACTAGCATGGTTATTTCCCCTCAAGGTGTTAAGGAACATCAAAGACAACTCAAGGGCTGTTCTTGCTTTCTATTTTATGTCACTGGAAACCCCTCGACATAAAACAAACCAATTACCTACAGCTAACCATCCACAATTGTATAAGTTTCTTAGGTTTCTTTCTTTATGTGCCTTCTGTCCCATTTGGTGGCTCTCTCTCACAGGGTTGCTTTTACCAACCATGGTTATGGGCTGATTTAGGTCAGGTGTACCACTGTTTGGGACTGTAGCTTGGTTAGGAATGCACTCTCTTCAACCCTTATATGCGAGGCTGCTCTGCTGTAGATGGCACATGCACAAACAGAATCCTTCTCTCAGGAGACACGGTCTGTGTAGTAGATACCTAACCAAATTTGGTGGGAACTCTAGCTGCGTGACAGAAACATCTATATTTCCAGGCATTTGCTGCTCTAAAGAAGAATCTGCTATAGCACAAAGTTGAGTTGCTTTCCTTCTCCCAGCATGGAGAGGACAAAGGGCAACTTCGAGCCCCAGCATGTAGTGTCGGATGAGTCGGACACAGAAGACGTGTTGCTCATACTATGACTGGCCAAGTTGGCAATGACAGCAGCTTGGAACTGTGAAATACTTCTTGAGACAACTTCAAGAGGTTACGAGGAGAGATGTACAAAAATTGCATATGTTGTGTGATTTGTTATAAAAATTCACAAAATAAACAGAATGTAGTTTGCGGGTATCTTGCATACACTTTTTACCACACTAGTGCATGTGTCAGGTAAAAAAGTCTCACACTTGACCGTCAGGATACTTGTTGGTGCAGAAAAAGTCTCTTGGCTAGACGTTTTATGCAGAAAGAGTCTTCAGCATGCAAAACATTACATGCATTTTGTGAATTTCGTGCAATGCGAAATTTAGAAGTCGCATGAATTTTGTTGGCATACTTAAACTTCCACCTAGACCTGTTCATGAGCCAGACCGAATGTATGCTTAGGATCAAGAGTGGGAAACCCTAAGGATGAGTAAAGAGATTTCCTCAGCCAACATACTCTTAAAAAAGTCTGACGTTTTACTTTTCCACAAGTTAATCCAGACAATTTTCTTAAAGGACTGGAAGGGTGTCAATAAGAGTGCTTTCCAACTTTTTTAGTTTATAGATATCACATAGAAGTCTTTTGAGATAGAATCCTTGGCATTTTCTAAAATTAACAAAAAACATTGAGCAGAGAATGGGAAGGCTCTCGTCTATGGTTTTGCATGACGTGACATTAAACATGCTTTAATGGGGTCTTTTCAGCAGTGGGCATTTCTCGCAGAGCTTGGTGCTTTGCGGCCTTATTCCAACTCAAGGGCTTTCAGGCCCAGTTTCTCACCATTGAGGCAAGGAGAAGAATGTTGGAATCTCTTGGTGTCAATGTAACTGCTGATGCACTTTTCATCTGACACTACTATTGAGAACCTCTGGTCTTCGCCAACTGCCTCAGGATGTGAATTTGGAATACAATGTGCAACCAGAAGCGGCTCCCTCATTGTTGCAAGCGCAGATATCCCTATTGTTGTTCTGATGCTGTGCCTCCTGAATGCTCTTTTAGGCGGTATATATGATGAAACATACGATTATATCCTTTTTGTTGTGATTTATTTTTTATAATGTGCTGTTAGAAATGGAGGTCTCTAGTTGGCTGCGGTAGGTACCTTTTTCCAAATCGGGACGCTTGCTTCTAGTCAGGGTAAGGGGGATACACACTTTAGATAACCCCTGCTCACCCCCTGGGTAGCTCGGCACGAGCAGACAAGTTATCCCAAAGGCAATGTGTAAAGTATTTGTACTCAAAACACACCGTAATGCAGTGATAACACCACAAATGGACACCACACCAGTTTAGGAAAAATAAAGTATCTTTATCTAAACTCAACAAGACCAAAAGGACTAAAATCCAACATACATGGAATAAGAATATGACATTTCAAAGGTTTCAAACAAATTGGTCCGGAGAAAACTATGGATGCGTGATTTCTCACGAAGTCAAAATTCACAGGGCCAAACAGCTGCTGAGATGGGAAGCGTCGAGAAACAAAAATGTGTCAGTTCCTGAGACCATGGGGTGGAGATGAGACAGTTCTGCTGCACGCAGGAGAAGTGATACGTTGAATCTGGTCTGTAGGGGGAAGTGATGCGTCGACTCCAAGACGATTCTGGTTCGCGGGTGATGCACGGGGAAAAGTTGTCGCACAGTTACGATGCGTGGAAATCCGGGATGCGGCGGCGATCGATGCGGCGGCGAGCGGCCCTGCATCGGTTTCTTCAGCCACGATCCCTCGATGAGTCAGTTCTTGCAGTGGCAACAGGCGCTGCATCGGTTCGGCAGCAGCGCGGCGATGCGTGGAGATTCTTCTCGCATAGCAGTGCTGCGTCAGAAAAACTGCAGCAAGAAGAGCGATGTGTCGATTTCTTCAGTTCTTTATGTTTCTTCCAGCTACCAACAGCAGGAACAACCTCCAGAGGCCCAGAACTGGTACAGGCACCTCCTGGCAAGTCAGAACTCTCAGCAGCAGAGTTTGATGGGGAGCTGAAGGTGACGTCTTCTTGTCCCTGAGACTTCAGAACAGGAGGCCAGCACACACAGGCCCTTGGAGATCTCCTTTAAGCAGGTTCACAGCAAAGTTCCAGTCTTTGTCCTCTCCTTGGCAGAAACAGCAACTGCAGGCCAACCCCACACAGCAAAGGGGCAGTACTCCTCCTCACAGCTCTTCAGCTCTTCTCCTTGGCAAAGGTTCCTCTTGAGTCCAGATATAATCTAAAGTTCTGGGGATATAGGTGTAATACTTATACCTCAAAATGTCTTTGTTCTCTTTGCGCAAGGGTCTCTGAGCCCAGTCCAAACCAGTTCTGTCCTCACTGGTGCAGTATGACCACAGGGGGGTGGAGACAGCATTGTGCAAGGGAGACAGGCCCTATTCAGGTGCAAGGAAATCTCCTCCCAATGCTTGTCTACAGTCAATGCACATCCCCAGCCCCTGTCACTCCAAAACCAGACAGTCAATATACAAACAGGCAGAGGCACACCGAATGGTTGAACAAGAAAATGCCTACTTTCTAAAAGTGGCCGTTTCAAACACACAATTTAAAAAACATCTTTACTAAAAGATGTGTTATTAAATTCTGAGTTCAGAGAGCCTAAACTGTATTTCTCTATCTTGTCCCAATGGGAAGTTATACTTGTAAGATGTTACAAAGCATTTCCCATTCTATCCTATGGGCAAGATAGCCTTTCAATAGTGAAAAACGAAATTAGCAGTATTTCACTATCAGGACATGTCACACACACCAGTACGTGTCCTACCTTTCACGTACTCTGCACCCTGCCCGGGGGGGTACCTTGGACCTACCATAGGGGTGCCTTACATGTAAGAAAAGGGAAGGTTAGGGCCTGGCAAGTGGGTGCACTTGCCAGGTCGACATGGCAGTTAACCTGCGCACAGACACTGCAGTGGGAGGTTTGAGATACCTTTTCAGGGCTACTCATGTGGGTGGCACAATCAGTGCTGCAGCCCACTAGTAGTATTTGATTTACATGCCCTGGCACATTCAGTGCACTTTACTAGGGACTTACCAGTAAATCAAGTATGCCAATCATAGAAACACAATCCATAAATGCAGTTTACACAGGGAGCATACGCACTTTAGCACTGATTAGCAGTGGTAAAGTGCCCAGAGTCCTAAAGCCAACAACAGGTCAAGAAAAAAATAGGAGGAAGAAGCAAAAAGTTTGGGGATAACCCTGCAAGAAGGGGCAAATCCAAAAAGTGCCATATCTGACTTACAAACCACTAAGTCCCTCAGAGAGCAACAGTCAGTGAATTGTACAGTCCCAAGGCCTTAACTGAGAATGCCAGTTTATCTGCTTCTCCGAAATCTTAGTAGTAACACCAAAACCCGTGAGGTAGCAAGTGTCTGAAGCGATGTTCCTGACATCATACAAATAGTCTAGTATAACCCATTCAATTTGTTCATTTTGTTAACAGGTGTCATGAGAAGCACAATGTTGAAACAGAGGTACTCTAGGTTTGGGCAGAACAGGATGGCAACAGGTACTGATGCCCAGTATCAGTCAATATTGTGGTCTATGCTACGGGCAGTGGACAGTATATGTAAGACTCACTAGGTGTTATTTCCTCACAGCGATCCAGAAACCTGTCCCAACTGCTGAAGCGGGTAAAGTTAGAGACAAGTAGATTATATTAGTCTCCTTATTACGGACAACACAAATTTCTGTTTCTTATCTGTCTCCCGGAGCTCCTCACATTACAGGCAAGATGAGATGTGAATATCCCACAGGAGTCTACGATACCCCTGCAGTGAACAGCAGTTAGGTGGCACCCCCAAAGGCCAACATCTCATTAGTTAGCTTTTAAGGAACTTCAAAAGGCTACTCTTTTTAAGCACAATGGGTTTGTCCGTCCCTCATAAAGGGTGCAGATACACCACTTCCTCTACAGCATTGTAAAGCAAAATACGAATGGCACTGCCCAATCTTTAAGCTATACAACTTAAGCTAGCCCCCACCTTGCAGAAGTTAAAAAAACGATGACTTTCCCGAGTCCTAGCAGCTGCTCAGAACAATGATTTACTGGTAATTGGGTCGAATTAGTTTCTGGTATCCATGCTTCAGCAATCACAGGAATAAGTTCTGCTTCACAGCGGCAAAAGGTATTTGGCCTTAACATAGCATAGTCTTCTTAAAGATCCTGGCTGTGGTGGAGGGCCATTGCTATCCTTGCCCGGACAACTACCTGGAGGAGCTTTGTCAAAGAAAGAAGCAAGTTGAATTGAGCCTGGCCCTAGTTTTAATGACACTCTTCAATGCTGGAATCTGTGTGATCTACCCCAAATCCCTCCTTGTTCCTTCAAGGATACTCTGGACTTGGAACTCTCCAAGTCGTTCCCCCTATTCTAGAGACATTTTGCCATTTAGCAAGATCATAATTTAGTCTGGAAGCACTGTACAAAGGAAACCTATGGTTAGAGGCTTGTGAGACCAAAGGTCTCATGCATTCTGTTGATTTTTCATGGCTATACAGAACGTCCTTTCAAATTCCAATTGGCAGAGATTCTGGATGGTCACTTCTAGTGCATCCATGTCTATCCTTCTCTCTCTGCAACTTGGTTAACAGACCTTGCCCACTGTAGACTGTGATAGAGCACCCATTGTGGGGAACTCTCCAAAAGTGCTTTGTTCTGCATCAAGCTGAGAGACTTCAGTTGTAGCTGCATCTGATTTTATACAACATGAAAGGAAAGAGTTATAAGGACACATGAACTAGTTATTGTTTTTTTTATATTTTGCAAAAAGGAGTTTGTATCACAAAGGGGTAGGACCATAGCTATGAGGTCCTAGATCAAGATATATAAAGATGATTGGCAAAAAATAAACAAACTGAGGTTAAAGCCATTTACTACTTATTGATAACCTAGATGTGTACTGACTTTCATTACACAAAAAAACCAGACAAAAGCCATTAGCACCAATACCACAAGTTCAGGAATACAAAATAATTGTTCAATTCCTTTTGCAGTAAATGTACAGACGCTCATTAAACTTAAAAGCAAGTTCCTGTGATGGTGGGTTTATCTCGTTCTTCACATGGTATCACAATATGCATGAATTGTTGTGTTGACCATTCACGTGAAACTACCTTTTACTTCAGATTCAATTTTAACAACTACTCTGGCCTGCATCTTCAACAAACAGGTTCACCATGAGGAACGAGTTCCTTCCCATCCCTTTCCAACTAAATTGCTGGACCTTATTTCAACTTCTTAACTTCACGGACATTTGCAACAGCCACAACACAGTGCCTGCAGCTGCGAAGGGTTGTATCAACCATCACTTTTAAATGGCTCTCCATGCTTACTTGCAACATAACACTAATGTGAATGTTCTCCTCTTGAGCCAAGAAAGCAATCAATCTCTGTGTCAAAAGAACCATATGGATCTGGAGATTATCACTTTATTAGGGATAATCTTAATTGATTGGGCTGCAAAACAACACAAAAAAGTATTGGTGTGTGTGCATTAAAGTTTCCTCTATACAATGGGCTAACAAATAACGTATTACTGAAACATTTAAGAAATACAAGTAAGGATAAGTATAATTTCTTTGCCTTTTTGTATTTTTTAAAAATTATACTTCTGGATTACCACTGGTGTTTTGCTTTGTCCTCCACACTCTGGAAAATATTGTGTCAAAATGCGTGATGGTTCCCTACAAAAGTAAAACATAAATCACCCATACAACTAAAGCTCATGACCAAACTGAAGATTGAGAGTCCAGCTTTTTCTTGAAAATGTCGTTGTTAAAAATATACTTTAGTTTCCGCCCTGCATAATACCTAACTAGTGCTGACAAATGGTGTCAGCCATTTTCAACAATAAAACATAATTGTATCACGAGAGAAAGGTGACAATCAAGAGATCATGAATAAATTACATATCTTCGCTGACAGTTAATTAGCCTTGCAAAAGAACCCTAAAACACATTCTCTTCCATTAAGAATGATTACTGTGCAGGCCTGCAGATGTCAATACCACAATCATTTAAAATCTTCTTTCCCTTCTAATTGAAGGTTGCAAAGCTCAGATGCCAGAATTTTGCTTCTAAAAATCTCATTTATTGCTAGAAGGATTTTTTATGTCATCAGTCGCGGCAGTTACAAAAACTGCAAATCACACCCATCTGTGCCCTTATACTCAAATCACCATTCATCTGGTAGGAGATCAGTCACGTTAGTTTGCATACTGAATGCCTGGCTGTGCTATCCTTGCGATGGTCCAAAGTTCACAAGAATTAATAATGAGCACCAACAAGGCCAAGAGGTTAGATGTTTGTACGAAAAATGCACACACTGATCGCATAGGTCATACATTCATGCACATTTGCAGATATTTATGCTCGCAGTGAGTAACCCCCTTACAGACACTCACACATACAGGCACTCATGCACACCAAAACACTACAGACATACAGACACTCATGCACACAAAACAACAGACATGGACTCGATAAACGCAAGGTGTTGTTTGTTGGTTGCTTATTTAGCACATTCTGCCTCTAATATCACCTTGAAACACTAGAGGTGAAATAGATCGAAAAGGAGGGAACAAGAGGGACTGAGAAGAAACCTTGTGAATGGAATGATATCTCCAAGCTTAGCGGATCTTAGGCATCTGGTAAGCATGAGGAAAGCAGAAAACGAGGATCTAGGTCGAGGAGGGAGCAAGGAGAAATCAAAGGGAGGAAGCAATTGTGTGCGAAAGTAGGGAAACATAGTAAACAGCTGCAGAGATGCCAGGGAGATACAGGAACCAGGGTACACAGGTCAGCTCACAGAGGCCGACACACACAGACAACATACACACAGAGACAAAAACAAATATAAACACAGATATAGGCAGAAAACATACAACAGGGACATGGGGGACAAACATACATACAGATGGACGGACAAATTGATGGTGGACAAATTGATGGTGGACAAATTGATGGAGGTTTTATGTTCACTTAATTTGTAATCCTTTTGCTGACAAAATCAATAAACATTTGATGTTAAGGAAAGAGCGGTGTACTCGACTTCCTCCTTGGCGGATTCACTGTTACTGGGTTATGGAACAGTTCAGTCTCCATGCCCATCCAATGTTTGCTATCTTTGGAATGAGCGCCTGAAGGTAACAATGCAATGCTCTCTGGTACTCATTCAATCCTGGTCTTTTTTTTTGCGCAATCATATAAGCAACAGTGCAAATCAGCGCCTTAATTTCTTTTCTACTGACATATTAAACATTTTGGTCTTCCATATCAGCCAGGTATATCAAAAACCAGATAGGCAGGCCTAGACACTTTCTCTTTAAAAGTCGTTGTTGTTTGGTTCCCTGGGACAACTCGAGCAAACGAAAGCTGCATATCCCCGAATGCACCGGTGTGTTCAATGAAGGCACAGCATCATGGTGCATAGGGCAAATAGAATAAGCTAGCAGAAACCTGACATTTTCATATTTCTGCTTCCAAACAAATGCATCGCATAGAGTGGCAAGCAAAACTTGGGGGGGGAGGGGGGAGAAAAAAACTGGGACACAGAAGAAAGTACTAAATTTTTGCTAACTACGGAGGGCACAGAATGACTTAATTTACAGTGCTCACTAACAGAAGACACGAGGCGCTAAGGGGAACGGGAACACATGAAAACATGCCTCACTCCGTGTTCAGTCGGCCCCCTCTGAAAACCGGGACAAGTGCTACATTTACCTGAGCAGATGGAGAAACCCCAGGACTGTCCAGGCACATCCTGGACACCTTGTGACCCAAGCGTTCTGGCATTTGGCAAAAGGCTCAAACAATAAACATGTTCTTTTAAATTATTTGACTATGCTAAACATGCAGTTCGTCTTTATAACTTATTTCTATTTTTCTGCTCTCCAACACATTAAAAGGGTTTGTTTTACTGACCTGGGCTATGAAAGGTTGCGTATTTTTCCTTGCAATCAATTGCTGCTCTCTAGTATAATACTGTAAAGGAGCAATTGATGTAATATATACAAGGCAGCCTTGCTTGAAAAGGTGATGTAAACAACATGCATTCTTACTTATCAAACAGCTATCATAACAAATCTCTGCCTTCAAGTTCACCTGGATTCTACCAGCGCCAGTAAGACACCAATGAAAAAACACACACAGTGAATTAGAATGTGAGAAAGCATACAGCAGAACATGATCTGTCTCAGCAGCACCACAGAAAAACAGAATCAAAAGCATCTCAAATAACTTTATGACTAAAAACATATTGGTGAATTAAGATGTGAGAAAGCATACAGCAGAACATGATCTGTCTCACCAGCACCACACCACCATAGAAAAACCGAATCAAAAGCATCTCAAATAACTTTATGAATTAAAAAAATATTTGAGCAATGCAATAAAAAAATCATATGGCAATAAGCAAGAAGTGAGAAGTACTGCTGCCGGAAGCTTTTGTTACAGGGTGCCGATATTGCAGCACTGCCGCAAAACCGCCCCCCTGCGCTCGAAAACCGGCCACTACCCATCCAGCCCACTGGGAAAATGCCTGGCGCCCGCTACGGCCAGTCCGGCCCTGGTCCTCGAAGCGCCCAGGCCCACACCAGGAGAAAAGGGGCATTGTTCATTGGCATCGAGCTGAGAGGAGGTGACAGAGCCCTGTGATGAGAGGCATGCACCCACATTTTACCCCCACGTCCCTCCACCTCCCGCGTGGACCAGAGCCCAGGGGACTCACGGGGCAGGGGTGGCCCAAATGATTGCAGCCCCAACCCTGAATAAATCCCTGCGGTAAGCAGTCTAAAGTCAGGGGAAGAATTGGGGGCACGGACGTGGTGCAGGACCGCACATGGGTCTAACAGGATGTTGAGAGGACCCCTTCCCTTGCTTGAGACTTGAGGGGGGAACATGCCAGGAAATACCCCCTCTCCCCCCAGAGAGGAGCTGGTGAACCAGTGGGGGCCTCGAGGGCAGGACTTGGCACCGTGACTTGTGTGGCCCGCTGACTGCCCATGATGGTGTGCAAGAGTATTGGCAACATAGGGAGACTTCTAGATAGTGCAGGGTCTGGGCACGACTTCATACATCACTGGGGATGCTGACCCGGGCTGCATCTCCCCGTGACCTCGCAGTCGGCCGCTTTCGCTTTCACCCAGAATGGGAAGAAGAGTGGTATGCACAGGAGAGCAAAACAACTCGGCTGGGCCCTGCAGAGGGGCAGCATGAAGGGCTAGTGAGCAATTAAAAACATTTGAGATATCAATTTCCTATCTGAAATAAATGCCTCCAACTTCCCTGCATGCCAGCAGAACGCAGTGCAGGTAAAGTCACGCCATACAGCCACAGAAAGACACCTGAAACACAAAGGCTCCCGGCTTGTGGGCCTGCGGGCCTGCACACAGAGGCTTGACTGCCTTCTGCTCTCAGAACTGGGGATGCAATAACTCCTGACACCCCATATAAGTTGGACACCATACTGGCCGCTATCACTTCCACAGAGGATTCTTTAGAGCAGAAAATTGACACAGTAGCGCTGGATCAGAATCTACTGAAGAAAGACCAGAGAAAAATGGCAGACAGTGTCTTGAGAACTAAAGCCACGTTCAGGAGAATTAAGGGTCACCCTGCTCACAAGGAACCAGGGTATATATTATACATAAAAAAACAATGGTACCTGTGGAGAAAATGAGACAGTAACAATAGTGCTTATAATAATGGTATTTGTTTTGCACAATGGCGATAGTTAGGGGAAAAGATGCACAAGCTCAGAAAAACTCTCAAAGCCCAACGAGTTTAGCTGTCAAGCCCGGGCTCCACAAGCTTGCATGTCACTCAGCAGCACTTACCCCACCCTTTGATATCTCGTCACAGGGTGAGGTGGGGCCGGCAAGCTTGACTGCCCAAACCTCACCCTGTGACGAGATGTGAAAGGGTGGGTTTAGCAGGTTTCCAAAAGACGCTGCAGACAAACTTATTTTCTTCAGTCTGTGTCAGTCAGGTCGCGCTAGATTTGGTGTGTTTACGAGCACATTCCTGCTCAACACAGCATGCATTAGAAGCCTGAACTGCGAGCTGCCCAGAACAGGTCGAGTTCGCGCTATATTAAACTGTCAAAAAAAAATCCTGATAGGTGACTGTGACCCAACTTAACCTTTACACGCAAGATGAACAGATCAGCAGCTGCCTCAAAAAAAAAACTGCACAAGTAAGTTTGGAGAAAATAGTTAAAATCTTTTACTTTTCTGGTCTCTCTTTATTTTCCTTTCTAACTGATGTCTCCTCTGCAGTACTAATCGGGTCAGTGCAAAACTTTTTACTGACACAACTAACTGCATGTGGCTGTTCTTTTTCCATTGCAGATTATATGTGCTTATTGTGACAGTAGGCATCTAGATGTAATCTGCATGGAGAATAAAACAAGCGGTAACAAGGTCTAACTTTTTAATGAAATTGCTGGTTACTCCAAGAGTGATGTTTGGCGCGTTTGTGTGAATGGGTGAGGCATTCAATGTGGGGGTTGACAGTGTAAATAGGTAAATGTGATGGTTATATGAATTGGGTGAATGACAGTGGGACGCTTGATGTGAATGGGTGAATATCAGTGGGTAGGTGAATAATGTAAAGTGGGAGTAAGTGAAATAATTGTTGAATGGAGTAGGTAGGGGAATGCTCTTGAGTGAGTAGTTGAGTGAGTAGCTGGGTGTATGACTGTGGGAATGATAAGGTGGGTAAACGAAAGCTTGTTAAAACACGATGAATTGAATTAATGCAACCTGCTGCCTCCAATAACATATTTCAATAACTGGAAATACAACAGTGAGCAGGTAAGGCAATGTGAATTAGGTGAATGAGTGGGAGGATATAGTTTGATGAGAATGTATGATTGAGTGCGTGAATGAGTATGAGTTAGTGAGTGAACAGCAAATGGACAAGGGTGTGGATGGGAGTATATAGTTCAGTGGGAAAAGGAGTGTGTATGGATGGATGGAAGGATATATGTGAGTTGATGAGAAAATGTGCTGAACATACGCTGGAAATATTGGTGACGGTTTGAAGAGAATCTGGTCAGTCTCAGGCTTCTTGACTCTTAGCTGGATCCGATGGCTCATTGGACTAATGCATCCACTAAGCCTTCTGACAAGGCTGATGATCAGTATTTGAGCCCACGGTTTGAACTCTGGCCCTCCACTCAGCCTTTCATCCTCTCAAGGTCGATTAAAAAGTAAAGTATTGAGTTGTGTAAAAATGAACATCTGTGTTCACCCTCTCTTCCCAGCCAGACTCTCCAAGAAAATCAGGCATCAGGTTTGCTCGCTATGCTCAATTGCGTGGTGCAATGCTGTGTATGGAGTCCCGCCCACCACGTTTTGCAATCACCAGCCGCCACTGCACTAATGAGAAATGACTTGGGTACATCTGAGAAAGTTTCTACCTTGAACTCCAACTCTGAATAGTCGCAATTGTCGGACAAGGAAAACAGTACCCCAAAGTGACACCAGGGAAAGTAGATCACATCTGAAGACTAAACTCTGATCGAAACGGAGCGGACTCCTCAGTGCAATGACTGGGTCACAGGACTGCTGTTTAGCTGTGTATTTGTGTGCATGGTTGGGGCCTGGGCAATCGGGGGGGGCACTAAACCCCCTTCTCATAGACACCGACTGCCTAGCTGGATTGGTGGGGTCGGAGTAGAAGATCGAGTATGTTTAGTTCCAGGGGCGGCTCCTTCGCCATGGGGGAACAGTGTTGCACACTGCCTTTCAGCACTGCAAAAAAGGAAAAATAAAATGATAATAACCGGCTATCATTTTATTTTTCCATGCTGAGGCAGTTTTGTGGGGCGAGGCTGGACTGGGCAGCGCGAGGAGTGGGGGGCACCCTCCTAAGTGCGCATGAATGTTTGGCCAGCCGTCTTGGACCAGCCAAACAGTCATGCGCACTGTGCATGTTCTCCCCCAGGCTGCATTACAGCCTGGGGGAGAACATGCCCAGGCTCCCATTTCCCATCTGAGCGCCGTACCATGGCACTCTGACCAATCACAACGTTGCATTGCAGCGTTGTGATTGGCTTAGGGGAGCCTGGGTGCTTCCTGTTCGTACAGAAGCCAGGGAGAGGACGGAAGAGGCGGCGGCCGGCCAGCCGGCAGGTAAGTGATTTTTTTTTTTAGCAATTTTTTTTTAACTGCCCCAGTCCTCCCCGCCCCACTACTGCTTCCCGGAAGCAGCCGCCACTGTTTAGTTCTACACGTTTGGACAGATGGCCATTGCTCTACAGTCAGGGAAGGACGAGTTGGGGAACTGTTTGTTGTTTACAAAGGCAACTGTTCCCAGGGGGGTAGATACAGATACTACACTAAGTCATCCTGAGCACAAAGAGGAAGGGGCAATTACATCACTATGGGGAGAAATTAGGCAGGGACGGGGCAGGAGCTCTGCAGTTTCAGACACACACACACAGGAAGATATAGATGGCAGAATCCACCAGAAAGCTGAAGATACTCATGTGGAATGTAAGGGAGATCAACAGTATGACCAAATGATACAAGGTGCAGGCTTACATAAGACGCGGAGGGGCTCAGGTTGCAATGCTACAGGAGGCACACCATAGAGAGGCTTGCATTACAGAAAAACTGGAGAGAGCAAGTATTTTTTACACATTACTCTGCATTTGCCAGAGGGGTGCAGATTTGGATCAGGCCAAAGATGTCCTTTCAGTTGACCACCAACGTAAAAGATAGGGAGGGAAGGTACCTAATAAATACTGGGTGGGAGGCGGGGGGAACGAGATATGCCACTAGTTAACATCCAAATGAAGACCAATCCTTCTCTCTTGAGGTCTCGAAGCACATGGCACACTACCCTCAAATAGTGGGGCGACTTTAATTGTATAGCTGACATACACTTGGATAGATTGTATGCCACACTTCCTACATCACCAGTGCTTAGGGCAGCCAAAGCCTTGAACAATTGGGTAGAGCATTGGTACCTGATGGACTCCTAGAAAGTGCACCGTCCTGGGGACCAGTACTATTTGTTCTACTTAGGAATGCATGATTTCCATGGGTGCTTAGACAGGATTTTTTACACCTCCCAAGTACACGCTGATGTCACGCACACAGAGTACTTGGTCACAACCTATTCAGATCATACCCTGTTGACTATAACGCTGCAGTGGAGTCGAACCAGGACCACAATCCCAGCCTGGATATTGACGATAAAAGTCCTAGAAGACTATGTAGTTAGCAACACCATCAGGGAGTGAATCCAGGACTAATTTATAGAGAATCAGAATACTGCCTCTCCTAATTTAGTGGAATGGGAGTCCTTTAAGGTGGTCATGAGAAGCCACTGTATTAACACCTCAGCAAGCATCAGACCTGTACTGCTCTGGGAAGTTAACAAGCAGGAACAAACTCTGAGAGAATTCGAGAAAAAAAGCTTGAACATCCAGAATTTAAAGAAGCCTTAATAGCAGAATAGGGAAAATTAGCTCAGCTTACTGAGCGTCTCAGGAGTATTGATTATACAGAGCACATAACGAGTGCCCAGAATGAACAGGATAAGGCTGGTTGGCTCTTAGCATGGGTGGTCAATCTGCATTAGAGGTGGGTCTCCTATATTAGAACTTCGGAAGGTGCAAGGCAAAGCAATATACACAAACAGATTAACAACTCCTTTGTGCAATATTTTAAGACCTATATAAGGACCCTGAGGGAGCAGGCTACAGATGATACAGAATTATATTGAAGGGGCAGGGTTATAGATCTTACTGTATGATGAAAGAGAAACACTGGCCAAGGACATCACTGAAAGGGAAGTAAGGAAGGCAGTGAAAGATACGGCAAGGGAAAAAGTAGAAGAATCTTAACTTAAGGGTTGCCCATTGAGTTTTATACCACACATCTAGAACTATAAACGCCTGTGTTGAGGGAAATGTATAACACCGTGAGGCAAGAACACATGCAGCCGCTCTCTACTTTGGAGGCCATCCTGGTGCACTCCCAAGCAGCGGAGAAACGCTTCAGAGCCATCTTTATATTGGCCTTTATCAATGTACAACACAGACTATATTCTACTTTGGAGGCCATCCTGGTGCACTCCCAAGCAGCGGAGAAACGCTTCAGAGCCATCTTTATATTGGCCTTTATCAATGTTCAACACAGACTATAAGGTGTTTAACAAAATAGTGCCGGATAGACTCCCACATATATTCAAATTAATACATGCTGACCAAAATGGTTTAATCCCAGGGCAGAATACCGCACTGAATATAAAACGGCTAATACAAGACCATTTTCGACAGGCACCCCATAGCGGTAATATTATCTGTAGATACAGAAAAAGTCTTTGATTCTCAGAGATGAGATTTCCTATACACAGTTTTGGAAAGGACTGGGCTTTGGATAGAATATAGGTCCTGGACACAAGTACTTTACACAGAGCCAACAGCTACGGTTAGAAGAGGGAAAGTCATATCTAGAGCAATACAAAGTTCGGGCAAAGATATCTGTGGCACTGCGCTGAGCTTCCACCTACTAGACCGGTGCACAGCCAGGTTGATAATAGAAACTTTGTACAATATTTTTCGTAGGGAGCTATTACAATATCATAAGTATTTCGAATAATCACACTGTTTCAGCCGGTGTCTGTATGCATAAGCAGCAACGTGGAGGAGCACAGAAAATGTTTTGTTGAGGACTCCTCTGGTGTGTGGCAACTGGAACGTGAATGAGTAAGATTGCGCATATTGATAGTATTTTGAACGGTGGGGATTCTCCAATTGAGCGATGCTTACAGCATAGCAGTGTAACCAGTGGAATATGTATCTGTCCATAACTGGACACTGCGGCTTTCTAAGGAGATATAAGTTCCAACTACAGGATGATAATGAAGACTTACAAGTACAAGGCGAAAGTGACTGCGAAGTAATCTTAGGCATCCATATCCTCACCATAAACGGATGACAAGGCTAGCAATTATACAACTCACACTGTCAATCAAGAGAAGCCCTGAACAAGCGGCCCGTATCGCCGTGAAACACGTGTTGGCTGAAAGTTTAATAATTATGATGGGTGTTATTCAGATAGAATTGTAGAAAAACCATACAGTGTTGTTGACTATCTGTATTATGAGTGTTGAGATAACTTTGAGAAAATAAATCACAATAAAGGGTAACCTATGAGAATTGGATGATTATTCGAAATACTTATGATATTGTAATAGCTTCCTACGAAAAGTATTGTACATCATATATAGAACATATCGGGTGGAACGGGTTTCAAATCTACATATCTGAGAGTGATTTGATAGATGGAAATATTAAGACAGCAGTACCTTCCATCATGATTTAAAGTATTGCATTCTGTCGCTACCACTGTCTTTGGCCACTAAATTGCCCAGGCAAAAATGGAGTCCCTGCTGCACTTGCTGTATTTTGTTCTCTACTTTGCCACTATGGATCATCAAATGCCTCTTCCTGGAAAGAGACGCTTTACTGGTGGACCTGCTGGGAGGGCAGGAAGATGTAGAAAAGCGTTAACAGGACAGCCACTGATCTTTAATGTGTTCTATTATATTTATATCTTCTTTCTCTGGGAAAATAAAAATATGAGGGAGGATTGAATTAAATCAATTTGTCTTCACTTTAATCCAAATAATAATTTAACAAAAGAAACAGAAGACAACCTTATAATCAAATGTCAGACATCCTCATTCTTTTGGAATACAGCCTACTTAGCAGATATCACGCCTTGGAAGTTTGTCAAAACCAGGGCTCGAGTCGGGGTACCACGCGGGTGGACGGAGTCCCCCCACTTATTTTACCCCATCCCCCCTGCCCAAAAGCTGGCCACATTGAGGGGGTGGATTTTTCCATTTGATTAAGTCTGATAACGCACGCACGGGAGGGAGCATCTGCTTTGGGTTAGCGGCTCGGACTGCAGCTAATTGTAAAATCACGCCATTCGATGTACCCTTGTCGACAAAGAGCTGTGAGCGCGCAGATTGACCGGGACCGTTTTTGGAGTAGTCCCAAGCAGGGCTTTTCCCAACCGCACAGCGCTCGGTGGTGCTAATGCGAACCAGGCAGGGCGAACACAGAAGCTGACAGGATGTTAACAAGTGTCGAAAAGGACGTTGACCAGCCCCTGGCAGCCGCCCCATTACATGTCTCATGCTGTTCAGTAGCGGGACACGTAGGGCTCGAGGGGGCTGGCAGCCTGCCCCCATCACCTTTCGTGACGTCACTTCCTGTCGTGACGTCACTTCCGGTGACACCACCTAACTTGGGGCGTCCCCCCACTTCTTTTTTTAGGACTTGTGCCCTGGTCAAAACAGTGTTTCTGCAGATACACAGAGCCTGTACAGTAGCACTGCCGCTGAATAGACATCCTTTCCATATAGCAGCCAAACAGCTAATAAACCTCACACAAACCCAAGTGCATGAATTGTTGGTACTTACTTCAATATCTTCATAAGAATTGCAACCAGCAGCAGATAACTTCAAAGGCTCCTTAACGACTGTTCCACAGGGCTTCATTCCACTCTTCAGGATTTTTTTTAAAGCTTCATATTCCGGTTTGCCATCATAGGTTAACTTATAAACACAAGTCAAGTACTGAGCAATTTCCCCTGTGGAGAAAACAGAGTTGCATTGAAAGACACCAAGAAATGTCCTACTGTCTGCCATAATACAAAGCAACCGCAAAGCAGCGAGTGTGTTAATCAGTTTTAAAAGAGCAGGAATTATATGGTTAGAGAAGTTATTGTACCACTGAAAAAGGCACTAGCTGCATCACATGTGCAAACAAATATTTACTTATGTCCAACCAAGCTGGAAAACAAAAGGATAGCCCATGCAGTGGTAGATGGATGCCTTGTATTAGACATTGCTGCTTACTAGGTATTATCCCTTACAGAAAAGGAGACAGAGGGAATACCAGTGCCCCTTTGAGAACACTAAAGATAGCGCAATGAGCTATTCTAGTGAAGGTTACCTTGAGGCTTCCAGGAGGTCTACATCTTTCTTTACAAAGCTACAAAGTTTTGCGACACAATTTTGTTGCTCTCTTTCGAAGTCATGATAGCGAATGGGTGTGGTGTTGAAAGTGGGAAAAAAGCTTCAGCAGAAGAAAAAAAAATCCAAGATTTGGTAACTTAAATTCTTAGAGGAAGCAAGTGAGTGTAAAAATGTGTGTAAATCAGAAATTGCACAGAAATGGGCTTGCAAATCATTAACTGGGGTACAACCGCATTTGGGAAAGTAAACACAAAGATCAAAATTCAAAAAACAAATATCTGGAATTGGGAGTCCATGTTTTTACTTAAAGTAACACTTGTTGTTGAACAGCACGGAGATCGGAGTCTCCGAACTGCAGTACTTTTAAAACACACTCCCACTTTAGTTTTGGTCATGGGCGCTGCAACTCTTTAAACAACTCCTGTTTTTTTTAATAAAAATTCACACAATTTGAAACTATATTTAGGAATACTGAGTCAGAATGCACTACTGAGCCACACTTTCACAAAAAAATCTCTTGGACTACCATCTCATCATCTCCCGTGCTTCCACAGACACACACTCCCCATTTAAACGGTTTTGCTTATTTGCCGGACTCGATCTTTCGGTATCACCAGGATTTCTTAGAAGTCCTGTAATATTAGAGTGCTGATGCCCCAGGTTAGCAACCCCAGTTCCAGAACTACTGGTTTTGGTTTCACAGGATCTGACAGAAGCCACCTTGCAGATATGGTTAGGTAAATGTTGCAAGCTTTAGCCTTAGCCCCTTCAATAGTATAATCGGATACGAACTGAAGTTGCAGCTGCTTGTGGTGGTGCACTGAATATGGTGGTGTAGTGTGTGCAAAACAAAAGCTATGCTATTTGAGAGATCTCGTTTGGCAAACACATCTTTGTGTTACCCAGGGTTGCTGACTGTGTTTATCAGACCGATCCACAAGCAACAAGTGTTTGTGGTCTGTATTTGACAATATACACTGACAACAAATGATATGATCATCTACAGTTTAAGATGAATATTTCTATGCCTAAGCTTGAGGAATAGCTCGTCAGCAGCAGACTCTACTATGGGAACGCCCTCTACGCGGGAGCCCCGGCCAAGCTCATCAAGCGACTGCAACGCATACAAAACGCCTCCGCACGCCTGATCCTTGATGTTCCACACCACAGCCACATCACCCCCCACCTGAGGAACCTGCACTGGCTCCCCGTCGACAGGAGAATCTCCTTCAAACTCCTCATCCACGCACACAAGGCACTCCACAAGACTGGCCCAGCCTACCTCAACAGACGACTCCTCTTCTACATCCCCAACCGCCAACTCCGCTCCGCCGACCTCTCCCTCGCCACCGTCCCTCGCATTCGAAGAACCACCACCGGCGGCAGATCCTTCTCCCACCTCGCCGCCAAGACCTGGAACACCCTTCCACTAAGCCTACGACAGACCCAAGACCTGCTGACCTTCAGGAGGCTACTCAAGACCTGGTTGTTCGACCAGTAGCAGTACCCCCCCCCCCTTTTTCTCTCCCCCAGCGCCTTTTGACCCTCGCGGGTAAGTAGTGCGCTTTACAAATTCTGTGATTGATTGATTGATTGATCAAAGGTTCTTGGTACATTCAAAAGTGATGCTTCCAGATATTCCCAAAGACTGGCTTTATTTGTATGTTAGAGAATAATGGTATTTCAACAAAACATGTTTGTCATAACAAAAACTAATATTTTTCGGGCAACATAGGGCATGCCATTATTCCCAAGTAATGGAATCAGACGTTGCAGGGATGCTAGAGGTTTGAGCGGAAGTGGCGTACTAAATTGTTGGATTCATGGAGCAAGGAGGGATAGAGTCTGTGACAGACAGTAAGCCTACCGTCTGTCAGTTTGTTTGCGTTCTTTTTAATTGGCTTCAAGAATCAATGGGGGGCGGGGCTACAGTTGTTGGCAGCACTGTGTCCTGGTGTTGTGACACAGCAGAGGGAGCCGTCATGCCAAGAAAAAAAATAACGAAACCATAATCTGGCATATCCCAGAACCAGTTATCCCTGAAGGAAACTGAGATCTTATTCCTGAATTTATGTATTTCATTATTAACTCAAACAACTACAAACGGCGTCTAGCTAAACCAACTCGCACCTCCCACACTGTCCCCTCGTCATGAATTTGGTGCACACACTAAGGAGTACCAGCCGCTTTTTGATACTTCTGCATAGCTGTGCAAAACTAAAAAGTCCAATCAAAGTATCTTAAGTTCTTGCGTCTTGTTTATTTAACTTCCTAAACACTTTTTTCTCTATGATTTCATTCAAAGCAACACTTTTGTTCTCTATGATTTCATTCAAAGCAATGCGGCCTCAGCCAACGCATTTCGTTCAAAAATGAATTTCTTCAGTCGCTCGGAAAACGAGCGGCTTCCCTGACCTATAAGACCCTCAGTAACAACATGCCAGACACCCTTCGTAAGCTACGGGATAAATGGGAAAAAGAGGTAGGAGAAATGGAGGATATAGACTGGGAGGTAGCTCTGATGCACCCAAGAGAGGTGGCCATCAAAGCCCGCCGGCGCCGAGTACAATTTACAAAAAACTACACAGTATACTACGACAGACGTCATTTACAAGCAATGGGAAGGGAGCAGACACCGCAGTATTTGAGATGTCAGGCGGTGGAGGGTTCCTTTTTTCACATGATCTGGATCTGTCCTCTGATCCAGGAGTATTGGGTGGATATCACAGGAGAACTTGGCTGAGTGCTCTGGGTCCAACTTTCATTAGATCCCAAATTCTTTATCCTGAGAATCCCCAATGAGGTAGATCTTCCACCAGCTCAGCTACTTCTATGTGGCCTCAGCCTTATTGTAGCCAAAAGAGATATTGCACAACACTGGGAGTCACAGGATTGCCCTACCAGGAAGGAGGGGAAATGGACATGTAAATGATGGCCGAAAAAACCACCTATGCCAGTAGGGGTTGTCCCAGAATATTTCGCAAGGTATGGGGTAAATGGCTGCAGTACTACTCGCTGGAGTTATTAGACAGAAGCAGGAGGAGAAGACAAGACTTTCCTTAAGGAAGAGAGGAAATGCAGATAAGTGCTGTTTGGAGGACTATATAGTGGTCCTGAGCCTACTAAACAATGGGTGCTGTGTTATGTGGTGTTTGGGGAGAGGGTGGGGATGGGGGGAAACGAGATTACACAATGTGATCTGTGAAGTTCGCCTCCAGATGATTGCATCATATCATTATTGTCTTTTATTGCATTGTTCTCAAAATAAAAATACATTAAAAAAAAAAAGAACTTCTTCAGGGCGTATTAATTCAAAAGACAGAACAGTTCACAAGTATGTCCATAAGAAAACTATCATTTTGGTGATGTTGCATTTCACAATTTCGTCTCCATTTTGCCCAAATTGGCTCATCAAGTCAACATTTTTGACAATTAAGATCTCCCCCCTCCCCAGGATTGGGTATACCACATGTTTACACCAGGAGCTGTGCCCCACACAAATAAGGCACTTTTGGTGAGGTATGACTCACAAAAAACCTTTACAATCTTGAGAACAGGAAGCCAGTGTAGCAGTATTAGATGTTTCCATATGTACTCCATGCATGACAACAGTATTAGAATGTGCCTTGCTGCATTTCAAACTAGTTGCTGAAGCTGCATAAGATACTTTAGCTGCCACAAAAATAAAACATTTACATAATAAGGGCATAAGAATACCAGATCACTGCTTTCCTGGTTTGGAAGCAGGGAATGAGCCTTCCTCGTTAATCACAAGTATGTCCAAGACAGAAACGCCTAAGAGCAGCTCTGAAGAACTAGGGACATATTAAAGTCTAAGGGAAAACCATGGTTGGGTACCTTTGTGACAGATGATGGCGGGCCCATGCTGATCAGCCACAAACTGAAATTCAATAGATCAAAGTATGAACTTTCAATCAGGACTTCAGTCTTCTCTGAATTAAGCTAAATGATACATTTGAAGGAGCAGAGGAGTGCCTTACCAGTGGTTGAGTTCATTTTCACTTGCATTGTGAGTGACATAAGCACCAGTACTAGGGAAAAGAGAATTACTATGTTTGTACTTAATCCCCGATATCTTGAATTCGACTTAGAAAAAAAAAGATTAGGTCACTCATTACAAATATTTTGATCACAAGGACCAATATGTTTACAATTTATATCAGCCCATTCTTGCATGATTTGCAAGACTCCTAATAAACAAATACAACTATTAGAAGTCCGAAATACTTTCTGAAATCTTGAGGAATAATTGTAAGTTCTCAATAAGTGTAGTCTGTGTAATAACTGGGAATACTAATACTAATGACCGCCAAATCTTGCAGCTAAGGCAAACTCACTGAACTGCATTTAACCAAACTCAGGGGCTGATAAACTCGATGTCACCTACGTTCAAAAATAATTAGTCAGGTCACTTACAAATATAGTCAAGACCACAATTAATGTCACTATGCTCTGCAAATGCACAGGTCACACACAGTCCACAAATAAACTTGTGGAGAAAGCAATTACAAAAAACTTCCCCAAAGTGGCAAATGCAGAAAAGCTACTGTGCTGGAGTTACTAGCCAGGCAGAGATGAGCGAGAGTGAGTAGAGCCTTAATGCGATTTGTCTGTGTTCCCACTGCACCTGGTTCCAGTTTTCACAGTTCGAAAGAAGCAAAGCTTCCTTATGTTCCCGTGGCTCACCATTTGGTGAAATGGCTAAGATCAAGGCTTAATTCTGCACAAGATGATGGGGATGCAAGAAACAGTAATTCAGTCAAAGAGTGCCAGAGAGGATAAGCCATAATGTCTAGGCAAAACTGGTCAGATAATGAATTAAGTCATCGCAGCTGGAATCTGACATGGAGCTGTAAGTCACAAGTTGAAATCCCGTCATGGCCAACACCTCTTTTCATCCATCCAGGGTCAACAAACCGAGATCCAGTGGATTGGTGATCGTAAGACCTGGTAGTAATAGCACCATCCAATGATAAAACTTTGAAAGTAAGTGGACTTCGCCGTGGCAATCGAGGCACGAGGATGGGATAGGAGGAGCAGGATATCATGTGCGTAAAATAGGGCTTTAATCTCCCTAGCCACAGTGGGGATACGAGATACCTCAGGGTTTTGAGGGAGCACCGCTGCAAGGTGCTCAAGGGTGAGGAGGAACAGAAGTGGGGACAGAGGGCACCCTTGCTAGGTGGCACACTCAACCACCAATGGGCCTGACAGGAACCCAACGCAGGAAACCTCAGCCACCGGGGAGTTGTACAAAAGGCCCACGTTGCGGATGAAATCGCACCAGGTTCATTGGGTCATAACGTGAAAGAGGTAATGCCAATCCACCTGGTCGAATGCCTTCTCGGCATCCAGAGAAAGCACAAAGAGTTCAGACTCACCATCCTTTGTTTGCCACAATAGGTGTGCCAATGCCCGAAGATGGTCTCGGGAGCTGCGGCCCGGGAAAAGGCCACTTGGAGCTCGTGGATCAGGAAGGGTATCTTCTTACCCAGACAAGTGGCCAACACCTTGGCCATGATTTTAAATCCACGTTAAGCAAGAATAGTGGGCGGTAGCTAGCACACTGCAAAGGGTCTTTACCCACCTTGGAGAGAAGAGTGAAAGTCGCCTTTTTGGAGATGGCACCCAGGAGGGCTGTTGTGCTTGCCTCCTGAAACGCCTGTGTCAGGTGGGGTACCAGTATGTCCTTCCCCACCTTGTAATATTCACCCGGAAACCCCTTGGTGGATGCCCCTGATAAGCATGCCTACACACTGATAATACAGGCAGATGCAAAGTAGTAAAAAAAAAAAAAAAAAGTGCTCACCTGGACGGGTGTAACCCCTGCTCATGGTATAAAAGAAAGCATAGTAGGAGGGGAAGCGGGACGCTATATCACAAGGGTGCACGAGCAGGGCCCCCGCCAAGTTTCGTATTGCTGGTATAGCAAGTTGGGATTGCCTTGGATTCAGTTGAGCAGCTAATAGTCTGCCAGCATTTTTCCCCATGATCGTACCGCTGCCATTGTAACCTAACCAAGGCTGCCTAAGCAGTCCTGGTGAAATAGGGGTTCAGGTGGATTTTAGCAAGCTCTAGCTGCTTGAGAAGGGGAGGTTGCATATTGTGCTGTGTGGGTGCGCACCTCAGCTTCCAGTAGGCTGAGATCAGAACGGTCTTTTTGTGTCACAGAGTCTGCCATAATCGCGCCCAGGAGGGTCACCTTACTAGCTGCCCACAGTACTCTATGAGAAGACACCAAGCCTTCGTTGCTGGAGAAGTAGAACTGAATATGGGAACGCAACTGCATTTTACCCTCAGGTTGCCGGTAAGCAAATACCTTCATTCGTCAATTCGCCCAACATAGAGTCCCAGCAATACTGGGCGATGGTCAGAAAACCTGCCTCCAAGATGTCACAACGGGTACTGTGGAGTAATAACTGCCTGTGGATCATGTAGTAATCAATATGGGATTGGGGCCCATGCGGACAGGAGAGGAAAGTATATTCTTGGTTGCGTGGGTGCAGCAGTCGCCACACATCCACTAGTGCATGGTTCTCACTTAAGTTAGCAAGGAGCTCCTGGTCATGCCACTTATGCATATCGCCCTGACTTGATCTATCCAAGATCGGGCCTGGTGCCAGCTTCCAATCCCAACCCAGCAGCACAGGTGTCCTGCTTAGGCAATACAGAAGCCTGGAAAGTCACACCAGGAAGTGAGTTTTGCTACTGGGGGGGGGGTGTAAACCAAGCCTACTATGATGGTCCTATCCAGGATCTGTAACTTAGCCAGCACCGAGCAGCCCTACTCATGCATCCACGTTTTGAGCACTTTGCAGGAAGGGTCTTTCTCATGAGAGTAGCCACTCTGAATTTCTTTAAGCAACTACGCAAGGGGGAAGCAGTGACATACTCATTAACCACTGTACTGCTACTGATAACCGTGTTCACCTATTCCCGTTTGAGCTTAGCTGATTCGACCTGGTAAAGATGGGTCTCCTGCAACAAGGCTATGTCTATCCGTTTGGTGCACAAATAATGAAGGATCTTCTTTTGTTTGGTGTAGGACAAATGCAGCCCCAAAAGTAGCCGTGCCAGACGACCAGGAGAGTTCCCAGGCCATCCCTAATTTTCAACATGCATGTACCCCCTGCCCATAGATCTGCGTGAGATGGCAGCCCCCAGGGCATACTAACCAGTACGAGGGGACAAAGAAGTCCTGTAGATCCTGTAGTGGGGGGGAAGCAGGGAGGTGCTGTGCGGGGGGGAAAAGCCAGCGGGACGGCAGAGAGGACCACAGGAACCAGGAGAAAGGTAAGAGAAAGGTAAGGAGGGAAACCTATAGAGTCCAGAAAAAGCTTGAGATCTCCCAGGTCTATGTGGACCAATCAACAGTCACCACCATCCGTGCGAATTCCATGATGCAATACTTAACGTCTGTACACCTCAGATGGGATTTTAGGGCCAAAATGGTAGATGCTGAGAAATCAGCAGATAAATAAATGTTATTACCATCAATGTAAAGGGGTTCGGTGAGGCGCTTGACTGCCTAGAGGATGGCCCTCGTATGTTGGTTTGCGCAGGTAATGATGGGGCGTGGAGTATTAGACTAGGAGGCTTGATAAGACTGGACCCAATGAGCCCACTGGAATTTCAGGGGTTGCGCAATTGAAGGTGCAGACGTTCCGACAGGAGGGATGCAAGATAATCCACCCTGTCATCTTTCTCTGCACCCCTGGGGGCTCCATACATCCTAAAGTTGTCTCTCCACATCTTATAGCCCTAATCCGTCACCTTGCAATGTAAAAATTCAGTGTCCCACCCCCAGTCTGGCATGCGATCAGAACGGCCCTCCAATTCATCCAGCTGTCTACTTTGTCCAAGCAGGTATGAAGAGATGACACTTTCTGTCAAATGGATTTCACCTCGGTCCTCAGTCCGTCATCTTGGCATCCATAGTTCTGAGAGTAGAGCCAATGGCCAAGATTTCTTTAGGAATGGCCTAGATACTGGCCTCAACTGAGTCCGGGGGGAGGAATACTTCATTGGCAGCTGTGAGCGACGCACATCCTCAGGGAATAGGAGCCGACTGGCCAGTTGACATGTGGCGCAGGCAAGTTCCATTGCAGTCTGGCTGCTCCCCCCCACGACTGGCAGCAAACCCCCAGAGACTAAAACAGGAGATGAAAATCAGCAGGGAGACAGCAGGTCACTGTGGGCAGGAAAGAGGAAAGAAGAGGTGAGCGGACTGAATCCTACGAGGCAATGTGGGTGCCCATGCCTAAAGCCACCTGTAGTAGCCATAGACCTTTCCCCACATTGGCTCCCGGAGAGAGGCTTGACGTATATATCCAGGCGTTGGGGTCGCAAGGTACAACACCCCTAGTTGTGTGCTCCTGTAGAAGGATGAAGCCACCGAGAAAGAACTAGGGGTTCCCAAGGGCAATAAGGGGCCCAAAGTGGTAATGGCAAGCCATGCATTCTAGGTAGATCCTGATGGGTGTAGGCCTTTGTCATCCAGTCACAGATGTGGACCAAGCACAAGTAAAGGCTAAAAGAGGAAGACGTGTGCAGTTCTGCAACACTTGTCAAAGGTCTCAATGCTCTTTGACTCTAGGTCTGATGGAGTAGTAGGAAAAGGCATTCGGGTTAATCCTACAAGCAGACGTCTGTACCACTAAACCTTTAGGGGATGATGTTTCGTCAGAAAAGGAGGGTTGCATGGAGCAGGGCAATTGCCCTGAGCTATTTGTCTGTTTACCGGAGGCCCATAGCATGGCTTTGCCCATGCCCCTAGTAGGCGGTCAATTAGGGCCTCATTAAATGGGAGAAGTGGCTCTGTGTCGTTGTCAGGCTGAAGGACCTCCGTCAGTACATTAGACTTTACCTCCATAGTTTTTAATTAGAGGTTAAGTACCTCAGCCGCCCTCTGCATTACCACAGCAAATGAGGCACAGTACTATGTAGCAGCACCAGCGGGAGGGACCAATCCGGAGTAGTGTCAAGACCTCTGGCAACTTGTAATTCATCATACGAATTTCCCGCAGTGTACTGAAGAACCAATTCATCCCCCTCTTTATATTGGTCATTATCTGAATCTGTCCTAAAAAGGTTGTGGACAACTTGAGCCCTTCCAAGAGGTAAAAGCAAGGTGTCAGAATTCGATGGGTTGCTAAAGGCTCATTGAGTTCTTCTATCTGCTGCAACGTCACTGATGTACCCGGAAATTTGGGTTGCCTTAGAACAAGAGCTCGAATCGGCTCCGAAGGTGATCGATTTCGGAAGCGAGACCATGGGACACGTTGACACCCTCACACCTTCTATGGAGTTCAAGAATGATGGGAAGGCGCTAAATGCGATTCGGCCTAGAAATGGGGGGTCTCCCATGACAGAAAATATGGGGACGATGGATAGACTACTATGGACTTGCTGATAAAGAAGAGGCCCCCGCGGACTGGTCTCATTGATATCAGGATATGTTGCCTTTTCCTATACCCTGTTAAATACCTGGAAAAATAGGGTTCATTGTCATATACCCTACCGGGATACTCCGTAATATTTGTACTCCTACTGTCTGGTTGTCTGATAGTCATGCTTATATGTTTCAGTATTAAAAACAAAACTGCAATAAAAATATTGGAAGACAAAAAAAAGAGTGACGGGAAGGGGAAGAGTCATGCTTGGACTTCTTGTGCTTCTTTTTTGACTTACCCCATGACAGTAACACAGATCTGCCGTGGGAAACAACTTCAGGAGCAGGACCAACCCTTTCAACCTCGACTGGCCACAGCGTGGAGACTTTCAATGTTTGGTAACGTAGAACTTCGCCTCATTGTCCCATATGGCCTTTGGGTTTACCTGGGCACAACTGCTACTGGTGTCGTGTTCCAACCCTAAGCACCAAAGGCAAACCGGACAGACATCTGTTTGCGACAGTGCCTAAAGGGTTTTAATCCTGCAGCGTTAGGGGATGACATTGCCCTTGCACATTGGTATCTTTTTTTATATTTTGAGAGAGAATGATCTCTTCAGAGACAAGAGGGTAGACTTGAATTGTGCCTGTGGCACAGAAAGAAAGGAATTAATGTCAGCGATCACAAGTGGCACTTGTATGAGGCTCAGCATGTCATTTCCGGAGCAGAACGACATTGCCTCAGAGCCACAGGATACCGCCTACCGGCAAGTAGAGATACTACTGAAGTTTCCAGATCCGGTCTGACACTTAAAGAATATTCACAAGGTGAGAAATCTGCAGTTAGAAGTATTCATCAGAAACTTTACAACAAAGTGATAACATCATCAGTGTTTATTAGTAGTATAAAATACAAAGCTTCCATACTTACGAGTGATGCTTTTAGAGGGGTCCAGTTGTAGTACAGAATCAGGGAGGTCATCCCGAAGTCTGAAACAATAATACATAGTATTACTAACTTCTTATCTAGTCATTTTATAATTTTATATACAGTTATCCTATTTTGTATTCTGAATGTCTTCATCTGAAATAAAGGGGGCAGGGTAATCCTGGTCCCACAGAAACAAAATCATGCTGTGTTTGTATAATACACATTTGAAAGCGCAACACACAAAACTATGAACAATCACTATTATACCTAAACCAGCTAGAGAAAGTAAAATACTAGGATTGTTGGAACAATTGTTTCCCCACAAAACTATGTAAAATAGCATGTAATCTAATTGCTTGAGAAGGGTAAAACTATATTTAGCACAATGGGTAAATTCATTTATAGAAACAAACATAGAAACGTAAATAATTATGCAAACTTAGGTGAGGTTCAGTTAGGCTTAAAAAGCAAGATCAAAATCCTTTTGGAATTCAACAGCTGATGTAATTACTCAAACTTAACTTCACACGCATTAATAATTATCTCACAGATGACTTGAGCAGTATCACTCTATTCTGGACACTGGCCAAACATGCACCTTTCATTCATCCTGATGTCACTCCTTGTGCATCCCTGGTGCTTACACCTCTGACAAAGCACCACCGGCCCACCATCTATTAAAAGATTATCTCAGCCACACCATCAACACCAAACAGCTTCAATTTCATTGGCTTTGTCGAGATGCTTCTAAGCATGTTGCATGCCAAAAATAGCTCCTCTTTACTGCATCTTCCTTTCCACACAGTAGATGCCCGGTCAAGCTCTCACCCATCATGTTTTAACCCACCAAGCCTCATCACTAAGTAAACCTTAGAACTTGCTGGAGTCAATCTTCCTGAGCACACTAGCTGTCTACTGAATGTCAGATCTGATCTTATCTAAACATCTTACATCATATACCAATTTCAGTCCTATAGCCCTTCATTACACAGACAGGCACTAATGACTCCACCACACTTATAACGCTCCATACTAACCTTGCTTCCTTTTGTCATACATCATTAACTAGCGGCAAGAGCAGTGGAGTTGTCATTCTAGTTATTCTCAATACCAGTCCTATACCTCATCCTTTACTACACATCAGTTCTTGCATACTTCAATGTGAATATGCTAGTGATCTACTACCCACCACATATAACTGGCTCTTTGAAAGCTCTGACCACCTTATTGGATTATGTGAACCCGCCACCTTTTTCGTTCTACTTGAGAACTTGAACCTAAATGTTAAAGTACAACTTCATGAGGTGCGTGGCCAAGATGGCGGCGAGTGCGGACGTGCTCTGTTGAACTCCGTGCCTGGCCTGCTACAATATCCTGAAATACACCGCTAGGAGACACTTATTCAGGGTTTAAGGGGCAGCGGAAGTCCCCTGCGTGTGTTGCAGAGAAGAGCAAAATCTGATGACCGAGGAGTGGCACTGTGTTTGACTGCGGCTGCGGATCTCAGCTGAGGCTATGCCACCCGGCGTCGCCAGAGAGAGGGACAGGTAGGGAGAAGCGACGGCAGCGCGGGAGGTGACGCCCCATCCCCTGGAGCTGGACATTCCCTTTAGGGGCGAGTGCTCTGAAAATCAGGAACCCCGACACAGCGGCCGGTGTCCGACCTAGCCATCGTGGACCTGGGCCTGCACTGAGTGTTCACCTCACCTCTCCACTGCCCTGTCGATCAGGCAACCGGCGGCCCGGAGTGCAGTGAATGCGCGCAGAGACTCTTCCCCACTGTGCGATATGACCTGGGACTGGACCGCCTTCCTGAAATTCAGCGGCGAACATTGTGCGATCTAATGCACCACCATAAGGGAGGTGATTTAGCGGAGGCCTTGCTGGCAGCGTAGCTGTGTTTCTCCCCCCACGTCTGAAGCGGCACCCATATCGTGGACCAAACGAACTGCGTTGAGCCCTGTGTACCATCCGCGTGATAGGAAGACTTGCAATGCGCACGGGAGAGCCACGAGGCTCTTTGAGCGGCTGCTGACGCCATAGGTGAAGAAGGGACTACCCCTGGGGCGCTCGCAGGCGACGGTAGCGACGCCATTTTCAGTGAGGAAGCAGCCCGGGAACTGCACCATTCAGAGCACTTCTCTGCGTCATCTGGTATAGATATATCCTGGGAGACTCGACATTCACCACAAAGTGGGAATAGACAGAAAATCGGGCCATAGAATGGTCCGCTGGGCAGGGTGAGACCCCCCAGTTGCCTCTGATGCGTTTCGAGCTGCCGCACATGTTTTCTCCCTTCACCCTTCGGAGACACTAGAATATCAGGGGGTTGCTGCGCGGCACGTTGTGACCTACGGTGCGAGGGAGCCACTGCATGGCTTCCCATGAGATGTGAGCGGTCGCCCACTAGACGGCTCATGCAGGCCCGCCACGTGGAGGACAAGGCCAGTGACTTCATCACTACAGGGCCCAGCCAATACCCACACACATCATGGGAAAGCCACAATCGGACAAATCGCAGCCCCCGCAAGCTGAAACAACGTTGTCTGCAGCGGATGGAGGAAGCATAACGCAGCAAAGTGCCCCCAACGTAAGTGCTCCGCCAGATCACTCACATCGATTTGATGAATTGATGGCAGCAATACTGGACATCAAGACCACGTTGGGGCCCAAAATAAACATGCTATGCGTTGATGTGGGATTTCTGAGACGACCATAAAAAACTCAAGGCCAGAGTGGAGGAGTCGGAATCTGCACTGGCGGCCCTGCGACCCACAGTGTCTACGGCCACAGATCAAATTAAAGCCCTGCAGCAGGAGGTGGAATACTTGGCAAGTCGGGTGGAGGACCAAGAAGGTCGCTCCCGCAGCAACAATGTACGTATCGTAGGGCTGCCGGAACGAATAGAGGGACCAGCCATGGACTTGTATCTGGAAACCTGGTTCTCCAACGAAATCCTACAAGGCAAGGTCTCGAAATTCTTTTCAAAAGAAAAGGCACACAGGGTTCCGGGGGCCCCCACACGTTCAGGTAACCCGTTTAATTACAGGGACAGAGACCATATCCTCCAAGTAACTAGATCAAGGGGCCCTTGGCAGGTGGATAACGCAACAGTACATATATATACCCCGAATACACTCCGGCTGTCCAACGCCACAGATCCTCCTATTAGGTCAAGAAATGTCTGAGAGAACACCAGATACAATATGCGGTGCCATACCCAGCCAAGCTGCGTATTCACCACAAAGAATCCAACATATATTGCTCTACTCCGGAAGAAGCCTGGTCTTGGATAGACCAAAATGGACTCGCACACCCTCCGCCCACTGCCAAGACAGACCCACGACCATCCAGGAAACTAGTAGGCATAAGTGGAAGGCGAGGGAGGAACAGGTTACAACGGCCTACCAAGAAGCAGGTGCCAGCTGAGCAGGCACAGGCCATAAAGACAGCGGAACACCTCAATAGAACTACAACGCCAACCCGATTGAACTCGGAAGATGGCCAGGACCGCCTGATATCCCTTAACAGACTCACAGCATGCAGAACTGCAAGGAGGAGGCCCGGAGATTACCCCAGAGACTGCAAACTAACTCGGTGATGCCCTGAAGCATGCAGAATCCTGGGGACGAGATTCCATGCCTCACTGGCGGACGGCACAGAGCTGGGGGGATGCCCTAAATATCCTTTTTTTTCGAAATATCTTGCACATGTGGTAAAATGAACAGACATCAATGTGGGGGGTAGTCTTCACTAGAAGTATATCTTCTTTTTTTTAAATACAGGGGACTGAGCTATGTGATACCATAGTGTTGCTTGATTAATAGATGGCAGCCAAAGTCAGGCTAGAACAGAACTCAGCTGCGCCCCATAGAACGTTTGATAGCTGAGATAGCAATTGTTCTACAACAAGTTAAAATGCATTTCAGTGCATGTGGCCAATTGCCCGTTGGCAAGCCGGTCTTAGGTGGGGAGTTAGGGGAATGTTATTATTGTTCAATGCGGTCTCTATTTCTTATTATGCAAGGCATATGTTACAATTGAGCTAAGTGGTATACTGTGGGGTGGCTGTGGGGTGAGGGGGCGTGAAAATAGGCTGGATAAGTGAGCGGGGGTGGCATACGGAGGGGTCCCTCTACTCTTTACCATGGGGTTGAATGGCGAATAATGATTACATACTCAACCTGGATTGTGCGAGGGTTGGCAGGATGTGTCAAAAGACATAAAATATACCAATATTTGCGTACCCACAAGGTCTCAATCGCATTACTACAAGAGACGCACCTCACCACATGAACATTAGCTTCACTGCGCAAGCGTTGGAGGGGCATGGTCATAGGCACCACATACTCCGAATACGCCAGAGGCGCCCTTATTTGGGAGGCACCAGGCACACCTTTGAAACTGGTACACACTCGAATCGACCCTCAGGGCCGTTACGTAGTACTAGAAGGCATGGGGGAATGGTCCCCACTGGCACTGATCTCCCTGTATGCCCCGAACACTGGGCAGGCACAGTTTTTACAGACACTTACGCCATCCCTGCTATCTGACCCTGCAGTGCCAACATTATGGGGAGGGGACTATAACTGTACATATGATCTTGACCTGGACAGCTCATGCCCGCCACTCATGGGAGCACAATCCATTCAGATATCAAGACACCTGAGGGATTGGGTAGACAATATGCAACTAAAGGACGCGTGGCGCAGTCAACACCCTGATACGCACATATACTCCCACTACTCCTCGTTGCATGATCTCCACACACAGATAGATGCTATATATTGCTCCATGGAAGATTTGGCTAAGGTAACACATACGGAATATTTAGCGCGGGCGCTATCTGATCACAATCCACTGCAGCTACACCTCTCGTGGGGAGCTCGCAGGGCTAGGATCCCGACATGGCACCTCTCCGTCCCTGCGCTTAAGGACACGATATTTCACTCTGTCATTTTACAAACGATCACCACCAATACTGGTACCGCTTCTGATAGTGGCATAGAATGGGATGCGTTTAAAACGGTTGCCAGGGGACAGGCCATCAAAACGACATACGGCTTGCGTATGGCGCTGCTGGCAGATTCGCGAAGACACGAGGCGGAAATTCAGAGATGTGAAAGCCTGGCGCCCACAGATCCCAAAGTGATTCCCCTGCTGACCAAGGCACGGCTAGCATACAAAGAGACTTCAGATAGGCTAAGTGCACTAGACTACAAACATTAACTAGCCTGACAACATGCAGAGGGTGATAAAGCAGGCAAAATGTTGGCTTGGCTCTTAAAAACCGATGCTTCTCAACCTCCCATTACAGCGATATACAACAATGAAGGGGTGCTAGTAAACACACAAGCGGCAATTAATGATTCATTCTACAAATACTATACAACTCTGTACGGTGCGCCTGTAACTAATAATCTCCCTCACATTCATAGCTTTTTAACAACGGAGCAACTCCCGAAGGTCATAAAATCTCAGTATGACATGTTAGAGGAACCTACCACAGCGGACTAAATTTTAGATGCCATAAAACAATTAGCAGCGGGTAAGTCCCCGGGCACCGATGGCTGGCCCTCGGAGTTTTACTCTACCTATTCTTAACAACTAGTACCCCAGTTATCGAGCGTATATAAGGACGCTTATGACAGAGGAGAACTCCCAGCATCCTTGCGAGAAACCCTGTTGGTACTACCTAAACCGGGAAGGGATCCGCTGCAAATGGCATCATATCGGCCTCTGTCGTTATTAAATGCCGATTATAAAATACTGGGGAAAGTACTGGCCAACAGGCTAATAGAAACGGAATCCCTTCTGATACACGAGGATCAAAACAGCTTTATCCCGGGGAGAAGAACTGAATTGAATTTGCGCCGCTTGTTCAGGCTGTTGGACCGGGCCCATGCGGAAACCGATACCCCCTGGCTAGCAGCCTTGGATATCGAAAAGGCGTTCGACAACTTAGGGTGGCAATACCGGATAGAAGTGCTGGGCAAATTTGGCATTGGTCCAAAATATTTGCGATGGGTGCGTATAGTATATACAAACCCGCGGGCACGAGTGAGGACAGGACGAGACATCTCTCCACAGTTCACCATTGAGCGAGGCACCAGACAGGGCTGTCCTCTATCACCTATCTTATTTGCATTTGCTATGGAGCCCCTGGCATGCAGACTGCGACAGCGGGTGCTAGACTGGGGTATTTACGTGGATAGGCAATGGCATATAATTTCGCTATATGCAGACGACGCGCTGGTGTATCTTCAGGGAGATAGCGCTGTACTGCAAGGCCTGATGGCTCTCTTGGATGCCCACGCTAAAGCCTCAGGGTTAACTGGCCTAAGTCAGTAGTTTTTCCCATGAAAGGGGTCCCACTGGATCAAAGACAGGGTATGCCTTGAACCCCGCTGGAGAGGGCATTTGACACATTTAAGTATTTGGGGGTGCAGATCTACCACTCCAGTGCAGACATCATAGAAGGGAATCTGGGCAAGGCAGTATCCAGAGCACGCGTGTTGGATTTGGCCCTTTTTGCAGGGTTATCCCCAAACTTTTTGCTTCTTCCTCCTATTTTTTCCTGATCTGTTGTTGTTGGTTTTAGGACTCTGGGCACTTTACCACTGCTAATCAGTGCTAAAGTGCATATGCTCTCTGTGTAAATTGTGAACTTGATTGGTTATCCATGATTGGCATATTTGACTTACTGGTCAGTCCCTAGTAAAGTGCACTAAGTCTGCCAGGGCTGGTAAATCAAATGCTACTAGTGGGCCTGCAGCACTGATTGTGCCACCCACACGAGTAGCTCTGAAAAGGTAACTCAGACCTGCCACTGCAGTGTCTGTGCGCAGTTGTTAACTGCCATGTCGACTTGGCAAGTGCACCCACTTGCCAGGCCCCAACCTTCCCTTTTCTTACATATAGGACACCCCTATGGTAGGCCCAAGGTACCGTACCCCCCTGGGCAGGGTGCAGTGTATGTGAAAGGTAGGACATGTACTGATGTGTGTAACATGTCCTGATAGTGAAATACTGCCAATTTCGTTTTCACTATTGAAAGGCTATCTTGCCCCAGAGGACAGAATGGGGAATACTTTGTAACATTTTACAAGCATATCTTCCCATAGGGATAAGATGAAAATAAAGTTTAGGCTTTCTGAAGAATTTAAAAACACATCTTTTACTAAAGATGGTTTATTGTGTGTTTGAAAATGCCACTTTTTCCTCCAAAAAAGATTCTAAATTGCCCGAAGAATAATTGATATCTTCCCGCCAGATAATACCACTGCACGCAGAAGCTTAGTGCAATGAATTAAGAAGCCCTGATGAGAGTCCTTGTATTTGTAGCCTAGGACTCGAAACGCGTTGGCATTTCCTTGACACTGAGGAACTGAGATTTAATCATTACGTCCTACGGAGGGTTTTTAAAAAAAAAAATTGTTCCCCCTGCTATGGACATTATGTTTTGTTCCCTTTGTGATTATGACCTATGCTGATCATTTGACTGATTAATTAATTGCACATAATATTTGTTGTATTTTTTGTTGTTTTGTGGTTAGTAATGTGGTGCTATTGTATTGTTCATGGTCATTAATGTCATTGATTCATGTATTATTGATTTCATGATTGATTTTTTATGATTTTTGTATAGAAAGTTGGGAATATGTTGGTGTGTCCTTTTTTGCAATTGCATGAATATTCGAAAAAAAAAAACGAATGTAGACAAATAAAAAGGAAAATAAAAACTTGGTCAAACAAAATAATCGGTTTTGATCATCACGGTTAATCATAAGTGTATTGAAAGTGAAACAAGGTTCAGGTCAAACCCCTTTTTTCTTCTTGACTTTTAGAAAGTATGCATTTTCTGGTTTAACCATTCTGTCTGCCTCTGCCTGTTTGTGTATTGACTGTCTGGTTTTGGAGTGACGGGCTCGGGAGGTGCATTCTCTCAGACAGCCACCGGGAGAGGGGGGGACAGGGGTTGATGTGTGTCCTGCCTTTCCTGAATGAGTCGGGGCTAGGCTGAATAGACCTGGGCTGCATTCAGAGTAGGGGGAGGAGTTCTCACTAGCACCTGAATAGGCCCAAGCTGCATTTAGAGTGGTAGAAAGAGATTTCCCTAGCACCTGAATAGGGCCTGTCTGCCTTACACAATGCGGTCTCCACCTCCTGCCGGGCAGCTGCACCAGAGAGGACAGAACTGGTTTGGACTGGGCTCAGAGACCCTTGCACAAAGAGAACAAAGACATTTTGGGATATAAGTATTAGACTTAAAACCAGTGAACTTTAGACTACTTCTGGAATCAAGAGGAACCTTTGCCAAGGAGAAGAGCTGGAGAAACTGAGGAGAAGTACTGCCCTTGCTGTGTGTCTGGGGTTGGCCTGCAGTTGCTGTTTCTGCCAAGGAAAGGTGAAGGACTTTGCTGTGTGCTGTGTCCCCTGCTTGAGAAAAGTCTCCAAGAGCTTGAGTAGAGCTTGCCTCCTGTTTTGAAGTCTCAGGAACACAAAGACTTCACCCCCTGCTCCCCTGAACTTCCTTGCTGGGAGTTCTGACCTGCCAGGAGTGCCTGTGACTGTGTGGCCTCTGGAGGTTGTTTCTGCTACTGGGAGCTGGAAAGCAACGCAACAACGAAAATCGACGCATCGCTCTTCTTGCGACAGTTTTTCCGACGCAACGCCATGGTGCAAGAAGAATCCCCCCGCACCGCTGCTGAAACTGATGCAGCGCCTGTCGCCGCTACAAGAATCGACGCATCGAGGGATCGCGGCTGAAGAAACCGCCGCAGCGCCGCTCGACACCGCCGCATCGTTTGCTGACGCATCCCAGATTTCCACGCATCGTCCCTGTGCGGCAAGTTTTCCCCGACGCATCACCCGCGAATCGGAGTCGTCTCAGAATCGACGTATCACTTCCCCCTACAGGCCGTACCCGACGCACCGCTCCCCTATGTCCAGCGGAACTGTCGCATCGCATCCACGATGGTCTCATGAATCGACGCATCTCTTTGTTTGACGCTTCCCATCGCTGCGGCTGTTTGGCTCGGTGAATTTTGTCGCAACGACAGGCACTTTGCAAGAAATCACGCATCCATAGTTTTCAATGGACTCAGTTCCTAAAACCTTTTGAAAGTCATTTTTCCTAATACTTGTATGTTGGATTTATGTCGTTTTGGTCTTGTTAAATTTAGATAAAGATACTTTCTTTTTCTAAACCGGTGTGGTGTCCATTTGAAGTGTTATCACTGTGTTACTGTGAGTGTTGGTACAAATACTTTACACATTGCCTTTGGAACAAGCCTGTCTGCTCGTGCCAAGCTACCAAGGGGGTGAGCAGGGGTTATCTAAAGTGTGTATCCCCCTTACCCTGACTAGAAGCAAGGGTCCCTATTTGGACGAAGGTACCTACCTCTGCCAACTAGAGACCCCCATTTCTAACAACGCGCAACACTGCCGTTCTGGAGCGGTCTCCCCTTGTCTCCTATGGGCAGGGTGGCCATAGCTAAAATGCTTTTACTCCCGAGGCTCATTTACTTTTTTGCTGCTCTCCCGCATAGGCTACCAAAGACCATGTTTAAAGATTTGGAAACACTCCTAGTTGCACTGATATGGGGAGGCTCAAGATCCAGAGTGGCACTTCGTAAACTGTACCTGCCACTTACAGACGGAGGATTGGGGGCACCAAATTATGAGTATTACTATGCTGCTGCACAGCTCCAGTGGCCAATGAGATGGCTAGCGGGAACCCATGTGGCAGAAATGTCCAGTTGGGCAATGCCATTAAGACGCATAGCCATAATAGATTGGCTATCGGGCTCCACTACCCCGACACAAAGGAAGCAGGGCAACCTGCTAATGATGGCAGCAAGACAGCTGGCTGCGCTATGTGATACCTAAGAGCCAAACAATGCCATATGCGCCTATGCTACCACTCGAGATTCTACCGCGCTCATTCACTTGCCACGATCGACCAGAGCTGGAGTCCTGGGCAGAGGTGGGATTTGATACCTGGGGCGACCTAGTCAAAGATGCACAGTTGCAGAGCCTAGAAGGATTGATAGAGTGCTTTGGGATCACGCAGGGTACTTTCATGCTCTACGCGCTACTAGCGCAACAATTCCTCCAAACGTGGGGGAATGTGGAGAAAGAGTGGACACATCGCAGGTGCTGCAGACCTTGCTCACACACGAGAAGGGCAGACATGCGGTGACAGCGCTTTATAGTTCTCTTAGCCCCGGTCCTACTTCCCTACTGGGATTCTGAGCTGTCAGTTACCATAAGTGATAAACAGTGGGTGCAGTGCATAGGGTCCCCCAAAATAATATCTACGAACGCTAGACTAAAAGATACACAGTTTAATTACATCATACATATTTAACACCACACAGACTAGCCCGTATGTACCCCACCTCGGTTGACATATGCCCTCGCTATTTAAGGACGGATGCTACGTTTCTCCATATGGTCTGGGCGTGCCCTCGCCTTGGCGCATACTGGAATGAGATTGCGGCAACATTGGGGGAAGCAACTGACACATCAATACCTGTGCAAGGCTTGCATTTTCTACTTGGCATCACCAAGCGCACCGCAGCGCGGAAAAACCTTAATACATTTCTAGACCTAGCATTGGCGCTAGCGAAGTAGAGAATAGCTATGTACTGGAAATCGAGCACAGCGCCTGCTGCGTGTGTCTGGATGCTAGATCTCCGCAAGGCGCTGGTGGCGGAGCATACGACGCAAACACTGACAGCACCCCGTAACCCCCCACAGACTAATCCCATGCAATGGCAGGAATATTTGTCCTTCGTAGAAGGCAGATTGAATATATCTAGTTCCTCACAGGAGTGAGATGCTTTCTCGCCCCTGGCTTTGGTAGCAGCACACTAACATACGGATGTGAGCAAGTTGGACCCCTTCCTGGGCAGGACCTAACCTATCTAGACAAAGACAAGGCCTCTGGCCCTCGCGCACACATGGTGGAGAGGGACACGTACCGCTCCCGTTTCTTCCTCCCTCATCCCACCCCCCCCTCCTGCTGCTCCCGCTGACCTCCAAAAGTACACACATATGCAATTACCCTAGCTCATGCATGACTTGCACCACTCGGTGCGTGGGGTTATTGGAGACCGTATAGTTTTGATGTTTACAGTGTTCTGGTTGGTGTGTAAATATGGAGTCAAAGAATATCTGTTGCTTTATTCGATGAGTATAAAGTGGATAACATACAAAGACACATACAAAATGTTAGTTTCTTTTCCTGATACCAGCATGCAATGTAGCCTGGTTCCCCACCAAGTGTCAAGTTGGTAAGTGTCACTGTACTGTATTGTATAATAAAGCTGGCAACTTTTATTATGCTTAAACTGTGAAAAACCAATAAAGACGATTTATTAAAAAAAAAGTACAACTTCATAATAACCTGCTTTTACAAAATTATCTGATCACTCATTAACAAACATACAGTCCTCACCTACAAATAAATATGGCAAACCTCTGCACCTCATTCTAATCTCTAACAAGCATACCTTGTCTCCTCCTACCTTTGATCCTTCCTCTTCTGACTGCCTCTATCCTTACAGAGACCACAATTAACATCGCCTCCTCCCCTCCCATCAATCAGCAACTCTATCAGCTCAAAAAAGAAAAGACTCTGGAGTACTTTTTGGGCTTCCTCAAACATATCTACAACAATTTCATACCTCGTCAACACACCACATCCTCTGAAGATATCAATATGACACTTCAGCATGCCTTTGACTGGCATTATGCTCTAAGCACATTCTCACCTGCTCATACCCACAACTCTGGATAACACCTGACATTTCTTTACTTAAAACAAGCATGAAGACACATCTATGCAAATGGTGCAAACAAAAGACTCAAATAATCTTGATCAATACAGACAAGTCTTAAATATACTACCTTTAGACAAGGAAAATCCACATATCTTCAAAACCTCATCGCTTCACTGCAGCCCTATCCACAAGGTTTGAAATGTACAATCAACAACTTAATTTCCTCCCTGCACTCCCATTTATTATGCAGTTCACTCACTGCCAATGACCTACTGTTCCAATAAAAATCAACATGAGAGAGATACTCACTACAATAATTATCATCCATTCTCATCCTTTCTTCATCTCCACTCACTCGCTACCGCATTCAATTAAAGTCTTTCACTTTTCCACCATCGCATCTTTTGAACTCATCCCATTACTTAAATCAGCAAATCATTCATATGCCCTATCTGATCACTTTGGCCCACAAATTATCAAACCTCTGGTTCTCTACTCAAAGGCTGTACACATCCTTACCCCTCTTTTTACCACTTCCTTCTAGCTGGATCATATTCAATTCAAATGTGCAGTAGTACTACCACTTTAAAAAAGAAAACAATACTACTGACCCTTCCTCTCCTTCCAGCTACCACCCAGTTCCTTTTCTTGTCCAAGATATTGGGACAACTAGTTTTTAACAGTTTTACTTTTAATAAACTAAACATTTTCAATCAAGCGTCCGCTCTCCCCAATCAACTGAGGCTCCCCACTCACCATGTAGCCAACTGAACTTACTCAGCTCACAATATTAATCTGTTATCTATCTTCATACTTCTTGATTAATCCACTGCATTAAATACCGTAGATCACCCCATGTTACTTTTCTCTCTCCAAAATGTCAGCATCACGGGCTCTGCCCTACAAAGGTTTTCATATTGTCTATCTGACCTCTCTTTCTGTGGTATTGGATTCTCATAGATTCAAGCAAACTCTCCATCAGCTAGAACTCCTCCAAAGCTGTCTTAGTACCACTCCTTTTTTCTCTCTATAGTTTACCTGCCTTACTGATATCACCTGCTCTTTTGTCTTCTACTACGGTCTGTGTGTGAATGACACACAAATGTTCTTCTCCTTCCATTCTCTCAACTCCTCCTCTAATCATGCCTATCTGGTTGTCTTACCACCATTTTACTCTCAAAACCCCTGCAGTCACTTACGCTTAACTCTATAAAAAAACGAAGCACTTAACTTCCCCGCATTACCCACAACCTGTCAATGATTTAACTTTGTTTCGGATGAGGCTGCAGATTTTCTTCTCCCTACTCTTAATACCTGTACACCCTTTAACCAAAGTACTCTTCTGCATTTTCGCTTCAAGCTGATGAGGCCAAATGACAGAGTAGAATTTATAGGCATATAAAGGCCAGTGCACTTCGAGTAGAATTCTTTCATGTTTGACCAATTTAGTTAAAATCACTGGCTAGAACGTGACTAAATTAATCTTTTGACTGCAGGTGTGTTTCCAAACCTCTGTGCTGTAACTTTTTTTTGTCTCTATGAGCACTGACATAAAATATATTTGGCACATTCAGGGCTATGCATTTGTGTAAACCCCACATCAAATTTTAATTCGGCCTGAAGAGAATGAAAAATATCGATACATTTTCATTCTTTTTTTTTTACAATTTTGCTCAGTATTTTGCTGCATTTCTCATATGGACAAATATAAATCCTGGAAAGCTAAAGAAGTAAAAGTAGCCCTGAATGTCTAGATTCGGCAATGCCAAATGTGTGTGGGCTCTTCTAGGAAATATAGTCTGCAAAATCAATTATGTGGTAATTGCACAGATAACTACATTGTGGCAGAGTCACTGTTTATGGTGTACTGTTCATTTCATGGCAGATCTCAAACTCAGGGCGATGTGGAAAGTGTAAAACTACAGACGGAATATATCAGTGCCAGCCAGGCCTTGCTATTACTGGATCCCCAGTAGAGCATGTCTTTTGTCAGATTTGTAGCATTTATTTCCAAAACATCACAATTCCACTCATGCTTCCTTTTGCTGGAACATATCCCTGCCAATGTTTGATGCCCATCTGTGTTCTCCTGGATCTCCCCAGTGTGAGGGTATAAGACAAATATGGGTTTGCAATGAGTTTGGGATACTCCGTGGTGGTAAATTGGGTGCAGTGAATTTGGGAAATTTGGAAATCAACTTATAGCAAAATGATGGTTTAAGGTATCATTCTTCTGGTCACAGATACGACTTCAGGTCTGTACGGAAACAGATCATAATCAAATACGTTAATGATCTACACATCAGAAGGTTTTTTATGGCTGGATGCCAGTTCTCCCTCTCTCTGACTGGCTTGCTGGAAGATTGCACTGAACAAGATATTGGACAGATTTTTAGCACTGTTCAAAGCAAGATAAAGCTCTCCAATTTTCCTTCGCACTGGATCATATCCCTGCCAAGCCAGGACTCTCAACGTGGTTTGTGTGCATCTCCTGAGTGTGTATGTATGTATGTGTACAGGGTACCCACAGGTGATCTACTAGGTGCAGTGCATTTAGGAATATTGGCCAAAGGTATGACGCCTGGGTGGCATGGGAACATATCACAACTATAAATTTGTAGCATTTATAGATCCTAACAGCAGAAAACCAAAAAGCCATACATACACCTCATAATGGTTTCCTGGTGACATCTTTTTTAGTACATATATATGCATCACTGGTGCAGTTAAAGTATTAATAATTCTGACTAAATCAGTCTGATTAGAGGCAACCACGTTCCTTTTCTTTTGTGGATTCAGCCTCTCTACCAGAGGTAAAGACAGGATTTCTTAGCACGGTGGGCCTTCGATTGGTTACATCATTCCATGAGTACACTCATTCCAATTCCATACAACCCCCACAAGCAAAGGGTGATGTATTTATTTTATTAAAGTGTTTTCCTAAATGTACATTTAGCCATTGGCCTCTACACATACTGCCATACTGCTAGTAATCTAATCTGGTGTCATAAAACATGCACTGGAGATCATAGAACTCCCACATGTCCCGTTAATGGATGGGACGCTTTTTCCTGGCGCTGTTAGTCTAAAGCTGTGGTACTCATAGTACGGCCCGCGGGCCGCCAGCGGCCCGGCATGCCTTCCTTGGCGGCCCGCAGACCTTGCAGGTAATGTACCCATGGCCCCCCAGAGAGAGAGAGTGGAGTGGGAGTGGGAGTGAGAGTGAGAGTGAGAGTGAGAGTGAGAGTGAGAGTGGGAGTGGGAGTGGGAGTGGGAGTGAGAGTGGAGTGGGAGTGGGAACTGACTGACACTAACTGACTGACACTGACTGACTGACACTGACTGACTGACACTGACTGACTGACACTGACTGACAGACACTGACTCTGACTGACACTGACTCTGACAGACACTGACTCTGACTGACACTGACTCTGACAGACACTGACTCTGACTGACACTGACTCTGACAGACACTGACACTGACTGACACTGACTGACACTGACTGACACTGACTGACACTGACTGACACTGACTGACACTGACTGACACTGACTGACACTGACTGACACTGACTGACACTGACTGACACTGACTGACACTGTGACACTGTGACACTGTGACACTGTGACACTGTGACACTGACTCTGACTGACACTGACTCTGACTGACACTGACTGACTGACACTGACTCTGACTGACACTGACACTGACTGACACTGACTGACACTGACTGACTGACACTGACTCTGACTGACACTGACTGACTGACACTGACTCTGACTGACACTGACTGACTGACACTGACTCTGACTGACACTGACTGACACTGACTGACACTGACTCTGACTGACACTGACTCTGACTGACACTGACTCTGACTGACACTGACACTGACTCTGACTGACTCTGACTGACACTGACTCTGACTGACACTGACTGACTGACACTGACTCTGACTGACACTGACTGAGACTCTGACACTGACTCTGACTGACACTGACTGACACTGACTCTGACTGACACTGACTGACACTGACTCTGACTGACACTGACTGACACTGACTGACTGACACTGACTGACACTGACTCTGACTGACACTGACTGACACTGACTGACACTGACTGACACTGACTCTGACTGACACGGACTCTGACTGACACGGACTCTGACTGACACTGACTCTGACTGACACTGACACTGACTGACACTGACTGACACTGTGACACTGTGACACTGACTCTGACTGACACTGACTCTGACTGACACTGACTCTGACTGACACTGACTCTGACTGACACTGACTGACTGACACTGACTCTGACTGACACTGACACTGACTGACACTGACTGACACTGACTGACTGACACTGACTCTGACTGACACTGACTGACTGACACTGACTCTGACTGACACTGACTGACTGACACTGACTCTGACTGACACTGACTGACTGACTGACACTGACTGACTGACACTGACTCTGACTGACACTGACTGACTGACTGACACTGACTGACACTGACTCTGACTGACACTGACTCTGACTGACACTGACTCTGACTGACACTGACACTGACTCTGACTGACTCTGACTGACACTGACTCTGACTGACACTGACTGACTGACACTGACTCTGACTGACACTGACTGAGACTCTGACACTGACTCTGACTGACACTGACTGACACTGACTCTGACTGACACTGACTGACACTGACTGACTGACACTGACTGACACTGACTGACTGACACTGACTGACACTGACTCTGACTGACACTGACTGACACTGACTGACACTGACTGACACTGACTCTGACTGACACTGACTCTGACTGACACTGATTCTGACTGACACTGACTCTGACTGACACTGACTCTGACTGACACTGACTGACACTGACTGACACTGACTGACACTGACTGACACTGACTGACACTGACTCTGACTGACACTGACTCTGACTGACACTGATTCTGACTGACACTGACTCTGACTGACACTGACTCTGACTGACACTGACTGACACTGACTGACACTGACTGACACTGACTGACACTGACTCTGACTGACACTGACTGACACTGACACTGACTGACACTGACTGACACTGACTGACACTGTGACACTGACTCTGACTGACACTGACTGACTGACACTGACTCTGACTGACACTGACTCTGACTGACACTGACTCTGACTGACACTGACTCTGACTGACACTGACTCTGACTGACACTGACTGACACTGACACTGACTGACACTGACACTGACTGACACTGACTCTGACTGACACTGACTCTGACTGACACTGACTGACTGACTCTGACTCTGACTGACACTGACTCACACTGACTCTGACTGACACTGACTGATTGAGACTGACTGGCTGACACTGACTGACAGACTGATTGAGACTGACTGGCTGACACTGACTGACAGACTGATTGAGACTGACTGGCTGACACTGACTGACAGACTGATTGAGACTGACAGGCTGAGAGACTGACTGACAGAGACTGACACGGACTGACTGACTGAAGCTGACTAAGACCGACTGACTGAGACTGACTGACTGAGACTGACACGGACTGACTGAGACTGACACGGACTGACTGAGACTGAGACTGACTGACACTGACTGAGACTGACTGACTGAGACTGACTGACTGAGACTGACCGAGAGACTGACCGAGAGACTGACCGAGAGACTGACCGAGAGACTGACCGAGAGACTGACCGAGAGACTGACCGAGAGACTGACCGACCGAGTGAGAGAGACTGACTGAGAGAGACTGACTGACAGAGAGACTGTGATGGAATTGGGGTCAAAGTGTGTATGAAGCTATGCAATGCCTCTTAAGATTGCTATTGTCTGCTAATAAAAACGTATTATCAAAATGTGCTCTTTGTAGTTACATCAGCTTTTGAAATACAGCATTGTCGCATTGTCTAATGTTTTGAAACAGGTTTGATTTTTTTCCGCTCTAGCCCCGCCCCCACATACCCCAACCTCCACTGACCCCACCCCTACCAGTGCGGCCCTCCGTCACAAACCGCACTGTCATTTTGGCCCCTGACAAAGTTTGTGAGTACCCATGGTCTAAAGTGTGTATAGTGTTAGAACTCTACCTCACGGAATACTGATGAGAGCGTGATGGGGGCATGCCCTGAATTTGGGTTACCAGTCGGAAACTTGCAGGTCTCTTTGAGAGCCAGATGCGGGTCAAGGAATGAGCAAAGCGAGCAATTGCCCAGGGCCCCTACCTTCGAAGGGACCCGCAGGAAAAGTTAACTTCCTCTCTATTGACATCTGTCTATTCTATTTTGGTATTTACACTTCTCTGTCTACCTTTACTTCTGACTCTTTCTCTCTACCCAGGGAGAGCTTAAGGATTTTTGGGGTCCTATGCAAGACATATTTCAATCAAGTATAACATATAATTTAGTATAACTGGAATGATGTGGGTTTGAATTAATAGAAAATTGGTAATAAAATTCAAAGATTTTCCGAACAGCCCTCCACCGTAGTAGATCTTGTTCGCTGCCCCCCAAATCTTTAGGATGACACTGTTGAGAGCACTGTGTTCACCAAGCCACACATCAATGAATACACTCTGTTGCACAAAGCACCCGCGTATCGCACAAACTGTATTTAAACGGGGCGGCGCTTTTGGCATCTCAAACTGCTTCACTGCATTAAAAGTGCATTTATTCTACTTTGTGTTTTACCTATTTGTCTTTTTTCAAAGAAAAGTTTAACAGCACTTTTACTTCCAACGTAAGCTTTAATTTAAAAAAGAAAAAAAAAAAAACATGGACACAAGAGGAGAATAAAAGTTATACATGACGAAAATTCTAGGTTGCAGAATATTGAAAATGGCGCTGCTTTGCAAAATGCTTAAGCGGGGATGTCGGGTCAAAGGTTGAGCGCGAGCAGCCCTCGCAGTCCAGTTTTAGGTTACGGTTAGTAAATAGCTTAGCAACCACCAACAGACATACTTAGTTTTAGCAGACTGGACGGCGGCAGGGTCCTTCACATGATGTTCCCAGGGCAGTTTCCCACATAACCACTGCAGCAGGCAATAGCCAAGGATTTCCAGGTCACCTTGTCTGGACGGGGCTTTGGGAGCCAGCATGGAGGAGGAAAAAAAGAGAGAAAGATGGATGATTAGAAATAGAAAACCTTTTGACTGTACTTGAAATACGTAAAAGCCAAGCGGGCAGAGTGTTTTGTTTATTCAGCTGCAGAATAGCTAAAGCCGCCCGGGGTTTTTGGCCTTGGCCTTCAGACAAGCGGTGACTTGTTGCTGCTGAGAGTGGAGGGTCAGTTTCCTCACCTCCATCCAGCCCCAGCCTGGGCTGTCAGATGAACTTGATCCCCGTGTCCTCTGACATGATCCAGACAGCCTATAACCAGGCACCAACACTTTCTCAGAGAGCCAGGCAGTAAAACAAAGAAAGCCATGTCTGCGGCAAAATTGCTAACACATGTTTCAGGAAGTCCACGGGGTCTGCCCTGGCCACGCGCAGACCTCTTCGAGCGCAGACTAAACACGGACGGACTTTCCCGCTCGGCTGCAATCGGGCGCATGACAAACCTGCCATCTAGTGGCGCTCAGCGCTCCCGCCTCGGCAGCTCGGCCGAACGGAGACTGCACGCGCCGACACGAGCTAAGGCTCTCCCCACCATAGCTTGTAAAAAGATGTTCCCAATATAAAACAAACGACAAAGAAAAAGCAAATAAAACAAACGTGCCGAGTAAATAAGATCAGAAAACAAAAGTGACCGACTCCCGTATATTTCATGGTATGCAGTATATTGCTCAAGTAAAAAAAACAACAACAAAAATATTTGGATTTTAGAAATTTAAAAAAAACCTTCCTCGCATTTTAAACTACGATACTGAAAATCACTTTCTTTATAATTTTAGTATTTTACTATTTGAACGAGTCTATTTTTTTTAAACACAAACGTTATTAAATCTAATATATTGTTGGTGTGCCTCGATCACAAAGTGCTTCGAAGCTTTAAGTAACGCATTTAGCGCTCTACTAAACCCCAAAACAAAACAATGACACTAAGTCAGTCCGCATCATTGGAACAAATAAAATGTATGCCAAAGCATGCCTGGATGTAAACAGGTGAAAAATTATATTGTAGCAATCTCTATAGGCAACGGGCCCCGTGTCATGTTACGGGAAGCGCTTGCTGTAGCAAGTGCCGGCTTTTTAACAACCAGCACTTTACATGTTAGGATTTTCAAACCGTGTGCTTTTCTAAACACGAAACTACAAGTCAAATAAGTAACGCTCTCCTGGATAAAAACGTCAGGACAGGCTGAAGGGTGTCACTTGTTTATCCCTGCCTTTAGAAAGAAAACTAAGACTTCGAAGCTTTGAAGCTACATTGTAACTTGGATTTGAGAGTATGTTTCCAAATGAAGGAACAGTTGCCGAAAAGTTTCGGTAGTGTCGAGTCAACATCTGAGTAGCCGGCGCCAAAAAGCCTTCAAGGTTTCACTTTAGCGTCTGTGCATTTTCACAAGAGCAGAACACAAGACCAGCCCTAACACGCTGCACTACGCCTCCAGCCCTCTACTGCTATTATGAATATCGAGTTTCTAAAGGCTCTTCAGTCTAGCAGTATGCTGCTGCCTCCCTTCGGGGGCCTTTTATTTTCAGCACTAGATTCTGCAAAGGCCTAATGCAAGACTTGGCCACGCCCACATGTATTAAAATGAAAACACAATCGCTGCCACGTGCTCTTCTGCAGCGATTCCAGCGGTCGTAAATCCCCCATTCACCGCGGAGGGCTTCCAATAACGCACGCGCGTTCACAACTTCTTTTCTGTCAGTTACACTACTCTTCAGTTCCAGGGCGTCTCGTTTTCACAAAATGGCGTCATGTCACAATAGCTGCCTAGGTTTCCCTTTGCTTATGTATGACATTTCATGTTTTCAATGCTCTTATGTGTGACATTTTATTGTCGTTTGTATGACACTGACACTCTAGTGCAAGTAGAACAAGTATTCAAGTGCACGTAATACCACTTTTTATTTAATCTCATGGAATGAAATGTCATTTAAACAGCTACAACATCGTGAAGGTCTTATGAAACATCAGTAAACGACTTCCTTTTTGCAATACAATAGTCATGAATTTACAAAGAGGTAAGGGGTTTGATGCAAAAGGATTGGGTGGTGTTTAGATATCAAACATTTAAGGATTTCACCTTAAATGTAAAGATTTTGGCCTCAAACAGCAGAACTATTTCACCAATTACACAAGCCCAAAGGCTTTTCAAGGCAGAACACATTTTGGCATCATATAGCTCAAGCCAGGTCACCAACATTTAAACACTTGGGCCTCATTTAGGCTGGCCATGCTTTAAGTTTATCTCTATCAGAAAAAGAGGCTACTCCTGAATTTGCATTCCTCTGAACCTACGTTCCAGAAGACACTAGTGGTAGGGTAGAAAACCAGAAATCTTAGATCATATAAAAGGACCCTCACCCACTAGTACCACCAGTGGCATGCAGGGCCGGACTGGCCGTAGTAGACACCGGGTATTTCCAGGTGGGCCGGAGGGGTCGGGCCGGTTTTGTGGCCCTGAGGACTGGTTATGCAGCAATGCGGTCATATCGGCCCCCTGTAACAAAAACGGGAGTGGTGCTTAGCCCCTCCCAGGGCCGGTCGAGCAGCAATCTGCCAGGGCCGGTTGCTGTTCCCAGTCCGGCACTGGTGGCATGCTTCATCATCAGATCTTCACCCACTACACCTAATGTGTGTGGTTGGGCTCAAGGCTCTTATTGCTAAGAGATCTGTGATTAAAATGGTCTACAGGTTTTCCCATCCATACTCAGTTAATAATCTCTTTATTCTGGATACCTAGTCAAGATTAAAAACATTTAAGAGAGGATGTTGGTAGGGTATACCAAGTACCCCAACATCTTAGGTCAACATGTTTCAGCCAAATTAGTTGCCTCAATCGGTCGTTTGGCATTCTTCAGAACCGAGTTTCCTCTAGATCCCTAGGTGTTCAGTAATTATTTAACACTGTTTCTGTGCATTAATGAGTTGTGACATTCTCACATGCTCCAACTCATACATACAAAGTACCAACCATAACTTGGTAATGTCCCAATTTTTTGTACTGCCCATACAGGTCTATTGCTCCCCAGGGTCTCGGAGGTAGGCAGACCCTGTAGTCAAACATTCTTCAAAGGTTCACAGCTGCTGGCATACCTACTCGCGCACTGCATGCAGATTCAGGCCTCTGACAGCAGAGCTATCTGTCAGATTGCACAGATATAACACTCTCTGCTTGCGCTGAACTCATATACTGCTTCACTATGATGCCAGATTTAAACACCAATTCAAACTAAAATGTCTATGATCACTCCTAGTTTGAAATTGCTCACATGAAGTCCTGTGCCTGAGCGGCAAGTCGGCTCCCAAACTACCCGTTCTCTGATGATACATTAGGGATTTCAGAGTTCATTTGGGTGTTTATTTTGATTACTTGGATACAAGTTGGGGAGAGGAGTTGGCCTAACGGCTAGGACGGTCGACCTCGAATCTGGGGAACTGGGTTCAAGTCTCAGCAATGACGCTGAACATCCTGTGATTCTGGGCAAATCACTTAATATCCCCGTGCCTAACAAAAATGAATGTGTCCTCATGTAACACAACTGGTGCTATGTAAAGCGCTCTGATACCCGATACCTTCGGGTCAAGCTCGCGCTATATAAAACTCCGTAAAAAAAAAAATGTTTGGATTATATATAGCAGGTGAATTACGAGCAGCCAAAGACAGCCACACGGGCCATGCCAAACCTACCCACGTTCACTCACTGACGCGCCCCACCCTCCCCATGACAGAAAATGGAAGCTTCTACATCTCCGTAGTTCTGCCTCTGACCTTCCAATTCTGAAACTAAAATGGAAGACAATGGCAATCAGTGGGATCAAAGATTCCCCTGTGCTCCAACTTTGCCACATACTCTGTTCCCATCTGTAAGCTGATTACACACACCACTGCCCCCAAATCTTCTATTCACCTTCATGCATCCACCTCGCAATCAGAATAAAACAACTACTTTTATTCGCCAACTTAAACCCCACCACCAGTAGAAAAGTTCACCATCCGTTACCGGGAGTCTCCCTGGAGATATTTTTGTTCTTTGAGGTTTAGGAATCACCCTCCTCCTCCATTACTCTGTAGTGAGTGCAGCTGTGAGAGACTGAGATGCTCCATGAAGCCACCAGTTAATTTGATTCAAATCATCTAGTGGTGACTAGATGTTACTATTGCAAGTGTCAGAGTAGGTGTGAGTGCAAGTAGGGGTGAATGCTAGTGCCAGAGCAGGTGTCAGTGTCTGTGTGAGAGGTTAATGACGCCAGTCCAAGTGTGAGTTAAAGTGCCAGTACAGGTTCTGGCGCAAGTGCCAGTGAAGGTACCAGAGAGGTGAGTCAGGTTACTGGTGCACGTTCCAGTGCAGGTGTGAGTGAGGTGCAAATGAGCTTACTTTGCATCTTCCATTGCAGGTGGAAGGAAGGTTACCAGTGTTTGCGGCAGTGAGGTGCGAGTGAGGTTACTGGTGTAAGTCAACATCAGTGGTATTATGAGTGCAGGTGCGACTGAGTTTACTGATGAGTGCCACAGCAAGTGGGAATGCAGGTGTGAGTGCAGGTGTGCCTGCTGGTACCAGAGCAGGATTGACCTCTGGTGTAATTGCAAGGGTCCGTGCTTTAGCACTGCTATGTGTAACTTGCACATCCTGCTTCTGAAGTTTAAGCCAGAAGGAGTAAAGAACAGCTCATTCAGTACTCCGTTTTAGACTTATGGGAGTTCAGAAACTTCATAGAAGTTTGGCACACAACGAGAATGCTCTGGGAAATATGCAACAAAGACCTACAAAAAAATAAACTGCAATTTACTGGTACCACATCTGGATAGAACACTGAATAGATCCACAAGCTACCTGGACAATAACATGGACAGGATGATGAATTTCCTTGGAAACTAGCGCTTAGGCAATGTAGCTTCCGTATCCGGCAGTCATTTGAGAGACGGACGCCACTTCTCCTCCAATTTCCATGCAGGTCCCGGGCTCACTCGCCTGTTACTTCTCCCTCCGGTTTGCCGCATTTCCCTAGCTTCACTCCAGCGTGTCCTTTTGGGCCCTGCCCTCTGGCAGTACGGGGACCTATCTCCCTGGCCACACGCTTCTGGACAGGACTTCAAGACTTCACTGTCTCTCATCTTAGACGTCCCATTCACTTGCGCCCAGGATATCACTACCCTCCCGGCCCTGAAGAGTCACGGGATTACTCCCCATTGTGACGAAACACGTGTCGGCTGGTTCTTCCTTTTGCTTTGTTTCATCATTAAATAATCTTGATTCACACAACTGATGTCGATCTTGAATTGGGCAACTTTTGAGACTTTGCTTTGATTTATTATCCCAACTACGTGTGCACAGGATAGTGTTCATATTACCAGTGTGGGTTGTTGACTCACACAAATTACGGGGGTTATTGGGTACTTCCCCCAACCTGGCAGCACCGTACACATACATTAGCTATTGTTACATAGACGCGTACGAGTCTGAGCGCCTATTCCCTGGTGTACGAAAAACCCTACACAGCTTAATAATATGGACAGGATGATGAATTTCCTTGGAAACTAGCGCTTAGGCAATGTAGCTTCGCATTTGATCATATAACGACAATTGCTTCCTTGTATTCCTAAACTTTCTCCGCGACACCCTGGTCTTAACATTCAACAGCTCTACACTAGTGATGTACCTTTTATTAAATAATCGGTGAATCATTTCCTTTTTAGTAAATGTGCTGCATTGTTATTGGCTGGGCATGAACAAGGACACTTGGAAATAGTGACTAACCAGTATTAGAAAGAGGGATGTCCTCGTTCTGTTGCTGCAACGTATGTGATTCAGCTGTAGTCTACGTACAGATACTGGCTGACTGGGGAAGGCCTTGTCACGGTGAGCTACAAAGATCCCTCCCTCAGCCACAAACCCCGTCCGGTTATGGCAGATTCACTCATCACATAGCAGGTGCTGACTACAAAAGGCTGTTGCTTGGATGGTTGAGTCAGTCTTTCTCTAACTCTCTCCGTCTGTCTGACAAGTACCTTTTAGGCTAAAACAATTCAAAGCTACTGCTGGAGTCAACATACCTTAGCCTTCAGAAGAAACACTACATTGGGATTTAACTTAACTCTTGCAACACTTTAAACGTTTAATTCATAGCTAATTTTTGATATTTTAGGCATGCAGAAAATCTGTCATTGCTAGACGTTTCTAACTGTCCGTGGAACAATTTCAGGGTTTCAACAACATTGTCAGTTCTGATACATTCGTATGATTAAACTAGCTTTACACTTTGGTTCACTGCAGTTGTGAATATCAACAGATGTTAAACTAGAAAGTTCTGAAGCAAATACGTCAGTGAATGATTATACTTTTGTCAAGGATGATACTGGTATTTACTAGGCACTTTTTTTTGTAGGTCTGGCGATAGTAAAGATCTTTTGCTTTTAACATATAGGATAAAGTATCCCCTGCTGTACATTACAAGCATATTGCAAGTCAATGAGGAATTTCATGACCAAATGGAGGAATGAGGCCGAAGGCCAAGTTGCTGTATAAGGTTATGTAACTCCGAGGTGACATGCAATATCCTTATGTACGGCAGGGGGTACATTATTTCTTGTAATACATGGTCACACAATCACCTTACCCACAAACCACTTAAATCTTTGGTGCATAGCTCTTTCATATGAAAGGGAGAGCATGAATGCTTACATGAAGAACACAACTAGAATCTCTAGTGCAAAATTAAACACATCAAAAAACTATTAGACGTTTGTTACAAAAAGATTCAAAGCAGTTTACTACAAGTTAGTTTAAAAAAAAAAAAGGCACAGTAGGCACGTGCAGAAAGACTCATTTTTCTATAGTTACCCAAGAACTGCAAAAAATAAACATGTTGCCATAAATATCTACTTTCTGCTTGTCACTGTACAGCTAGAAAAACAGAGCAGAAGGAAGGAAAGCAATGTTTCATTTTCTTTCTTTAAACAGCTGCATTAAATATTGTCCGTGACCTGACTGGCCACTGGCTTTGGCAGCAGGCACTGCCAAAGTCAAAGTGTATTTATTTCAATTAATTAAAAACCATAACATTTTCTACAGTAAAACATAAAAATCACAATGTTAAAATGATTAAAGACACAATAAAAAAGCAGATCATAAACTAATAAATACATTGTCAAGAGACATTTGTAGACCTATTATTTAACTTAGGTGCAAGGAGAAGTTAAAAGAAAGTGCACTGAGTTTCTCCATACAAAAACAGGGAAACTGATGCAAGTCAAGCATAGTCTTATTTGAAATTTCTTGCAGCAGCTATTATCTCTACCCTGCTTCCAAGTTAAAGTGCAAAGGTGTCAGTGCAAATTTCGCTAAGAAGTGCAAAAACAGTAAAATAGTAAACTAGTACAGGTAGTATTGCCACGTCCATGCGTTCTTATTTCCTTAATGACCTAAAGTAGAGATGGAAATATTGGTGCAAACCATACCCAAGGAAGAATGAAGTCAAGACAATATTACAGACCCATAACGGCAGCTCAAAGTGTTTATTGTGCTGGCTGCAAAACAGTCACCGATCCTGACGCTGCAATAAACCTGTCCGCTTTCATAATAATTTTATTAAGAGCTGCAATCACTTGGTGGGTTTCGCCCTTCACACAGAAAAGCAGCAGGCACTGTGATGCCAGAACTCAACTGTAATACGTTATTAGAGTTGAGTTCTGATGTTATTTCTTTATAATCAACAACTAGGTGCATCACAAGTCGCCGATTATAAGACATGAGACAGATTTTTGTACAAGGATTGGAGAATACCATGTATTATAAAGACATTAGAGACATTTTTATATAGGGATTGCAGAATCCCATGCATTATAATAGATAAAGTACCCACTGATGAACGTTATAACAATATTGCAAGTCACTGATGAGTTCTGTGACTATTTAGAGGAATGAGTCTGAAGGTCAAGCTCCTTTATAAGGTCATGGAGCTCTGAGGTGACTTGCAAAAACCTAAATAAGTTCGTCAGGGGGTACTCTATTCCTTATAATACATGGTCACATCATAACCCTTCCTACAAACCACTAATATCCCTGATGCAGTGCTCGTTCATATGAAAGATAGGATGTTTATAAGCATGAAGAATAAAATTAGAATCTCTAGTGCAAAAGCTGTAGGTCAGAATATGTAGAAAAATGCATGCAAAACAAAAATCACGTTCTATACATATCTTCTTTCTGCTCATCTGTATTCATGTAGAAAAACAGAGCAGAAGTAGGATAAATCACATTTTGTTTTAGTTTATTGCCTTTCCCTTCGTCTGCTGGCTCTGGCAGTAGGCACTGTGACATCAGAACTCAACTTTAATAAGTTATTACAGCTCTGGGCCATGTCTTTATCACAGGTGACTAGGGGCCTTGCAAGTCACATTTAATAGCAACATTAGAGATAGACTTTTGTTCAGGAATTGCAGAGTCCCATGTATAGCATACTTCGCAGTACTTATGACTGTTCCCACAAAGGAAATTGTTGAAATGTGCAAAACAGCAGCCCAAAAGGACCTTCAAGGAGAGGTACTGCACACACAAAGTGAGTCCAGAGGACACATCCTGCATCCAAAGATCGTTGTGGCCAAGGGGAGCAGGAAAAGGACGTACGTGGCCAATGGGCACACAGTTTGCCAATGGACTCATTCTTTGATCATTGCGTGGTGAGGGCAAGAGTACGACAAAAAATGTTCTACTCTAGGCCCATCTGGCATGGCCAATAGATATGCATGGCTAGCTCGTGGGTCAGGGAGATTGGGCAAAGAACATGGCTATGGCCTACACCTTATGCCCATCAGGCTGAGGGGGCACAGGGCTTCGATGTAAACTATGCCACAGATGAAGAGAATGCTCAGCAGGCTCTGGAAACAGAGACGGGATAGCGTAAACAGGGCATGGTTGTAGGAGATTACCTGTGATTAGGGTCTACAGGGCCCGTACAAGGCCGAGCTTCGCATACACTGGTGTCACAGGATATGCACACTTGGTGTTGCAGTCAGCTAGGCCCTATGAAATCTGTGTTACAGAGAAAGAGTATAGAAAGTGGCTGTACGCCACTCCCAACAACAGGAGCCTTGTGGGCATGGTTGAAGCTGGATTAACTGTGGATTTTTAGATTTATTTTCGGTTAAATCGCATTCGCAAGGGTGTTTCAATTGATAATATTTAAAGAAATGTGCAATGATTTCTTTTTAGTGAAATGATTGGTAATTCATATTAGTAAGTAACCATAATGTACTACAATTTAGCTTTTTCCAGTTAAAAATACATACAGAGGATGTCAAGAGAGGGCAAGAATTATGGGTGAAAGGGTTAAAAATTTTCATTCAAACTCCCAAAGAAAATTGTTCAAGCACATTGTAATTATTGTGGTTGCTTCAGCCCTGAATCGAGTGTGGTTTTAGTGTAATCCGTTTTATAAATGTTAACATAAGAAAAAAAGATACCTCTTAATAAGAAGTTTGTTCTCAGACTGGTTGGGACAAAAACAAAATAATAAACCATTCTAGTTGGGGGAGACCAAAACTCCTTCATTCATTTGTAATCACTGAGAACCACAGAAGTGGAGCACGTTCTTAAGCTTCTTCGCTCCGATTGGTCAAGAGGAGCTAATTGAACAAGTTACTTACCTTCGGTAACGATATACCTGTAAGAGACATAGATTAGTTATAGATTCCTTACCTTTAGAATTACCCCCAGGCGTCAGACTGGATCCGGGAGAATTTTTTCGCCAGCAGTACCCCTGCGCGTCGAAAGGTGGCGTCGGTCGGCTCCGCGTTCGCCGTTGGCGTCGTGGTCGCCGGGATGACGTTGTGGTAGCTACTTAGACGCCGCCCTCGCGCCCGGACGTCAGTTCTTTTCCACGACATTCCACGCCAGAAGCGCAGAGCCATGCAAGACACTAGCCACTGGTGCACAAAACTAGGGCCCTGAAAGGGATTCCCTGACCCTAGAAGTCAGTTCGCAGAACGGGGAGGATGGGGGGTAAGGAATCTATAACTAATCTATGTCTCTTACAGATATATCGTTACCGAAGGTAAGTAACTTGTTCATCTAAAAGAGTCAGTTATAGATTCCTTACCTTTAGAATAGATACCCCAGCAATACCAACCAAGGAGGTGGGTCTGCGAACCAAGTTCACACCAGAAAGTCCTGGAGAACAGAACGGCCAAAGAAGCCTTCTCTCCAGACTTGGCTGTCCAGGCAGTAGTGTTTTGTGAACGTGTGTAGATATGCCCACGTAGCTGCCTGACAGATGTCATTGAGGGGGACTCCCCGCCCCAAAGAAGTGGTAGCTGCCGTCGCCCTGGTGGAATGGGCGCGCAATCCCACTGGAGGCTCCTTCTTTGCCAAAGAGTAGCAAGCTTTAATGCACAAAACGATCCACCTAGAGATGGTCCGTTTGTGCACGGCCCGACCTTTTTTGGCGCCCACGTAGCCAACAAAGAGCTGGTCATCCACCCGGAATTGCTTGGTGCGTTCCAAATAAAACGAAAGCGCACGTTTGGGATCCAGATGGGGAGCCTCTCTTCCTCCTTAGAAAGATGCGGAAAGAAGGTGGGCAAAGTGATGGTTTGACCAATGTGGAAAGAAGTAACCACTTTAGGACGAAAAGAGGGTCGAGTTCGAAGGACAACCTTGTCCGGATGAACCACCAGAAAAGGAGGTTTTGAAGAAAGAGCCTGGAGCTCACTCAACCTGCGCGCATAGGTGATGGCAACCAGAAAGGCAGTCATTAAAGTGAGGAGTCTGAGAGGACAGTTAAGTAGCGGATCAAAGGGAGCGCACATAAGATAAGTAAGAACCAAGTTCAAGTCCCACTGAGGCATTACGAAGGGAACAGGAGGAAAAAGATGAGTAATGCCCTTAAGAAAGCGATTTACAACAGGGGACTTGACAAGAGAAGGCTGATCAGGAAGCCTAATAAAGGCTGAAATGGCTGAGAGATAGCCCTTAAGAGTGCCCAGAGCAGAGCCCTGCAGGGCCAAAGAAAGGAGGAACAGGAGAACCTCAGAAAGAGGGTCAGAAAGGGGATCCACAGCCTTTGCTGCGCACCATGCTACAAATTTGTTCCATCTGCAGGCGTTTACCGTCTCAGTGGAGGGACGCCTGTCTGCCAAGATAACATCACAGACTTCGGGAGGAAGGTCGAAGGCTGTCAACTGTCGCCGCTCAATCTCCACGCAAGGAGGTGGAGGCTGGACAGGTTCGGGTGGAGGACCGTCCCCTGCTGCTGCGACAGAAGATCCTCCCGAAGAGGCATTCTGATTGCAGGATCGATGGCCATGTGTAACAGCTCGGGATACCAGACTCTTCGTGCCAAATCCGGAGCCACAAGAATGACTTGGGCCCGGTCGCACTTGATCTTCTTCAGCACTCTGGGCAGAAGTGGTATAGGCGGAAAGGCGTAAGAAGACCGAAACTCCACTTGCAATGAAAAGCGTCGCCTAGCGAGTGCCGCCTTGGAAATTCCAACACGCAGAATTGCGGACATTGCGCGTTCTCTTCGGTGGCGAATAGATCTAACCAAGGCTCTCCCCACTGCTGAAAGAGACCTGGCACCACCTCCGAGTGAAGACGCCATTCGTGATCCATCATGCACCTGCGGCTGAGTTCGTCCGCCCTGGCGTTCAGTGAACCTGCCAGGTGTTGAACAACCAGGGATATGCCCTGATGTTCCAGCCATGTCCAGAGGCGGAGAGCCTCTTGACATAGGGTCCACGACCCCACCCCACCCTGTTTGTTGCAGTACCACATGGCGGTGGTGTTGTCCGTGAACACCTGCACTACTCTTCCCCGGACAGAGGGAAGGAATGCTTTTAGCGCAAGACGGATCGCCCGAAGTTCCAGAAGGTTGATGTGGAGCCCGGACTCCGCCGGAGACCAGAGGCCTCTGATCTCCGCCTCTCCCATGTGGCCGCCCCACCCCAGAAGTGATGCATCCGTCACCACTGTGAACTCCGGTTGGGGAAGGGAGAGAGATCTTCCGTTGACCCAATGCTGGTTCGTTAGCCACCACTGCAATTGCCCTGCAGTGCCCTCCGAGGTCTGAACGCAATCAGACAGATTCCCCTGATGTTGTGCCCACTGGAACTTCAGGTCTCACTGCAGAGCCTGCATATGGCACCTGGCATGATCTACCAGCAGGATGCAGGAGGCCATGAGGCCCAGCAGCCTCAGGGTCATTCTGACCAAAACCCGGGATAGAGACTGAAAGATCCTAGCTCGAATATCCCAGACTCGCTGCTCGGGAGGATAAGCCCAATACTGCGTCGTTTCCAGAACCGCTCCGATGAAAAGGAGCTTCTGAGAGGGAATCAGGTGTGACTTTGGCACGTTTATAGTGAGCCCCAGCGAGTGCAGGAGGTCCGCAGTAGTCTGGAGGTGGGAGACGACTGCCTGGGGCGAGCCCGCCTTCAACAGCCAATCATCGAGATAGCTGAAGACTGGAACCCCTGAGCTGCGACCACCGCCACCACCTTCGTGAACACCCGAGGGGCGCTGGTAAGGCCAAAGGGGAGCACGGTAAACTGAAAGTGCTCGTGGCCTACCGTGAACCGCAGGTAACGCCGATAGGCCGGCAGGACGGGGATGTGAAAGTAAGCGTCCTGCAAGTCCAACGCTACCATCCAGTCTCCAGGGTCGAGGGCAGACAGGACCTGAGCTAGTGTCAACATTTTGAACTTCTCCTTCCGGAGGAGGCGGTTGACGTTCCTGAGATCCAAGATAGGACGCAGGCCTTTGTCCTTCTTAGGCACCAGAAAGTAGAGGGAATAGCAACCACGACCTACTTCTGGGGCAGGAACTCGCTCAATGGCTCCCTTGGCCAAGAGAGCTGTAACTTCCTGTTGGAGAAGGGCCAAATGATCCTCCGACATGCAATGGTACTGAGGTGGCATGGATGGAGGGGTAGTCTCGAAGGGCAGGGAGTAGTACCATCGGACTATCTGCAAAACCCTCCTGTTCGACGTGAAGGTTCGCCAGTGGGGGAGGTGATGGCGAATCCTGCCGCCCACTGGCGATTGGTGGCCCTGAAAGGTCGGACTAGGAGGGTTTGGAGGCTGCTGCAGAAGGGGAGCTGGTGGACTGGCCCGCTTGCTGGCCCCCAGACAGTGGGTCCCACGTCCCCGGCCGCACAGGGGCTGGACAGCTTGCACCGGCCTGTGGCTCTGGGTGGAACGTGTCGGAGCACCCCTTCCGTAGCCACGAAAGGGGCGAAATGCAGGCTGTGCAGGGCGGGTAGAGAGGCCCAAGGACTTGGTCGTAGCCCGGGAGTCCTTGAAGCGCTCTAGCGCGTGGTCTGCTTTGTTGCCAAACAGGCGACGTCCATCAAAAGGCATGTCCAGCAATGTAGCCTGGACATCCTCGGAAAAACCAGTCGACCTCAGCCAGGCGTAGTGTCGAAGGGCTACCGACGTTGAAATTGTCCTGCCTAGCGAGTCGGCGGTGTCCAGTCCACATCTTATGGTGAACTTGGCTGCGTCTCTCCCCTCGGCGACTGCACCGGAGAGAACGGCCCGGGCCTCCTCTGGGCACTGTGGCAGCACCTGCGCTACCGTATCCCACACAGAGTGAGTGTAACAGCCCAACAGACATGCAGTGTTCACCGACCGCAGCCCCATGCTGGAGGAAGAAAACATCTTCCCAAGATGGTCCAGCTTTTCGGATTCCCTATCAGGTGGTGCGTTAGGGAATGCGCCTTTGGATGTAGAGGCTTGGACCACCAAGCTCTCAGGGGTGGGGTGTTGGGAGAGGAAAGAGGGGTCGCCCGGAGCCAGGCGGTGGCGTCGGGTAATCATCCTATCCACAGGAGCCCCTGTGTTGGGCTTGGACCAGGTGCCCAAAAGGATGTCAGTAAGGGCTTCATTGAACGGCAGCAGGAGCTCCGAAGAGGCCGCTGCCGGTTGAAGCACCTCCGTCAGGAGATTCGTCCTGACCGCCACCGTAGGTAGCTCGAGGTTGAGGGCCTCGGCCGCCCTACGCATCACCACTGCGTATGAAGCACCCTCCTCCGTAGCCAAGGTAGGAGGAGACAGCATGCCAAGGTCTGGGGAGGTATCCAGACCACTGGCTTCCCCCAACTCCTCTCTCCAGTCCAGTTCATCCAACTGGTCAGCCAAAGGGTCTACAGACCCCTCCCAATCCTCCTCACCCTCCTCTGGTTGGCAATCTGGCCTGCAGGGAACACCAGGGTAGAACAGAGGTATAAAAGTACCACCTCGACGTCGGTCCGGCTCCGTGTCCAAGTCAGGGTGGAGGCCGGGGGCAACGCCGGCTGGCGACACAACCGGCGGTGGGTGCGGTGGAATCGGCGCCGGGGGAGGTGTTACAAGGTTGACTGGCGCTGATCCGGATCCAGGCCTGGATCTGAGGGGACCCTGTGGAGCCGGGGCCGCCGGCGTGGAAGGCCCAGGGCCCCCAGCCCAGTCCGCGGGGACCGAAGGCACGCCGGCTGAGTCGGGCTGCCCAAATATGGCAGGCATTGCTTCGTAGAAACTCCGAAGCTGGGCAGGGGTCGCTCCGGCTCCCGGAAAGGGAGGGAAACTCGGAGTTGACCCTTCAGGCTCCGCACGCGGAGCCGCGGGACAGGCACCATCCGCATCCCTCATCGCATCGGCGGACGGACGGGGAGAAGTCGAAGAGCGACGATGCTTCTTCGACTTCTTCTTGTGCTTCAACTTACCTGAGGAGTGCGAAGACTTCGATGACGAGTGGTGGTGACTCCGCGTCCGGGACCTCGAACGGCGTGGAGCGGACTGCCGGGCCTCGAGAAGCTTTCGGGACCGCTCCTGCAAAGACTTCGGATTCATGGTCCGGCAGTCGGAGCACGACTTGGGATCCTGGTCGCGCTCCAGGCACCAGAGGCACACACAGTGCGGGTCCATAACAGACATCAGCTTGCGACAGGTGTCGCAAGCCTTGAAGCTGGGCCGAGGACGACTGGACATCCCTGCGTGCACCAGGAGTCAATAGACTCAAAAAACGGTGTCGACAAAAGTCGCAAAAAAGTCAGTCAAAAAGTGACTGGAGGTACCGCTCTCTCCGCATCTGGCGTGGAAAAGGAAGAGCTGACGTCAGCCCGCGAGTGAGGCGTCTAAGTAGCTACCGCGACGTCATCCCGGAGACCACGACGCCAACATGGAACGCGGAGCTAACCGACGCCACCTTTCGACGTGCAGGGGTACTGCGGATGAAAAAATTCTCCGTATCCAGTCTGACGCCTGGGGGTAATTCTAAAGGTAAGGAATCTATTGCTAATTGTCTCTTTCAGATATTATTTTGCGCCATTGGACATTGTGTTGTGGAAAAACAAGCTGCGCAGACATCTAAAACCATACTTTAAAAAAAAATCTCCAGCTCAATGGGGGAATGTTGAGCGCACCGTACTCCAGCCAATACCAGCATGCATCCCTGAACAGTGCAAAGGCCTTTTAAAGCTCAAGGCCCAAGCTCACTCGGAAGGGACATTGGCCCATACCCTGGGGTTCTGAGATAACAGGGACTAGGCTTAGAGCACATAGGCGCCGGAAGGACAGAGGACACAGACAGGCGGTTGATCCTGTGCCCAGTAGGCTCTCAATAAAGAGACCAATCATAGGCCATGGCCAAAGATCAAATGTGATCTTAGAAGAGAGGGGACACAGGGTTTGGCCTAGGACTATGCTCTCTGCTCTTTCATATCACAGGGCGAAAGTGAAGGCTGGGAGCGCAGTGTGCGACTAAAGACAAGGAAGTGTGGCTGCAGGCTTTGTGACTGGCATGAACAAAAGCCAAGTACAATAGAAATGCAAGGTAGAGAGAATGGGCCAAGGCCAAAGGTAATGAAGGTCCTTAACTTATTGGACATGGCAAGAAACCATGCCTAATCGCTACTCTGGTCAGGGGCAAACGTTTATCCAAAAAAGAATGAACTAATTCACTGAAAAGATTCTACTAAAAGCAAGTTATGGTTATTTACTAAGTTGACAAAGTAGTCTCCAAAAGAATTTCAGTTTGAAGAGATGTTAAGGTTACAATTCTAAAACTAAAATCACCTGAAATACACAATTCCTGTTGAGCTATGCTGATATAACTCTCCCTCAATACATTGCTTGTAACCTCACAATTCAGGACATAGTTGGCATAACAAATGAGATCCATAACCTCTGCACCTACTCATAACACAGCCCCAAGAGTCAGTAGTGTGACCCCGAAGAGCTCGGCGAGGATTGAGACTCTGTTCAAAAAAAGAAAACCGGAGTATCAATCAATCAATCACAGAATTTGTAGAGCGCACTACTTACCCGCGAGGGTCTCAAGGCGCTGGGGAGAAATAAAAGGGGGGGGGGGGTGCTGCTACTGGTCGAACAACCAGGTCTTGAGTAGCCTCCTGAAGGTCAGCAGGTCTTGGGTCTGTCGTAGGCTTAGTGGAAGGGTGTTCCAGGTCTTGGCGGCGAGGTGGGAGAAGGATCTGCCACCGGTGGTTGTTCTTCGAATGCGAGGGACGGTGGCGAGGGAGAGGTCGGCGGAGCGGAGCTGGCGGTTGGGGACGTAGAAGAGGAGTCGTCTGTTGAGGTAGGCTGGGCCAGTCTTGTGGAGTGCCTTGTGTGCGTGGATGAGGAGTTTGAAGGAGATTCTCCTGTCGACGGGGAGCCAGTGCAGGTTCCTCAGGTGGGGGGTGATGTGGCTGTGGCGTGGTACATCGAGGATCAGACGTGCGGAGGCGTTTTGTATGCGTTGCAGTCGCTTGATGAGCTTGGCCGTGGCTCCCGCGTAGAGGGCGTTCCCATAGTCAAGTCTGCTACTGACGAGGGCCTGGGTGACTGTTCTTCTTGTATCTGTCGGGATCCACCTGTAGATCTTGCGAAGCATGCGGAGGGTGTTGAAGCAGGAGGAGGAGACTGCGTTGACTTGCTTGGCCATGGAGAGCGTTGAGTCGAGGATGACTCCCAGATTGCGTGCGTGGTCGGTGGGTGTCGGGGCTGCTCCCAGTGTCGTTGGCCACCAGGAGTCGTCCCAGGCTGAGGGGTTGGAGCCGAGGATGAGGACCTCTGTCTTGTCCGTGTCCTGTAGCCGGCCCTTCTACAAAGAAGTCTGTCCCTCAAATGGCAAATCAGGTGTATATTATGAACTATAGTACATGGGGGCGTGGCCTACGCGGCACAGTAGGCTCTGCGCGGACTGCCCCGCTATCCTTCCTGTATTCTGCTACCAAGATGCCATCTACCTAGGCTGATTCCCCGTCACTGCAGCACACCTCCTGATGACTCCATAGAGCCGTTGCCTACCCGGATTTCCGTGGCCCTCGCCTGGAGCAGTATGCCTTGACGACGCAGCCTCCCCTGTGGCCTGGGTTCGGCAGAGCAGCTGCGAGAGGGGTGCAGGATTATGCGTGCGGCCTCTGTGTGGGCGGCTGGGACATCGCACACACGAGGTGAGCTGATGGTCTTCTCGCTCCCTCCTCGTCAGCGCCGCCAGTGGACCCTCTGGGGCTCGGAGGTGAGCCTCTGGTTGGTCGCCTAGAGTCAGCCCCGCTCCTGACACATGCCACCGCTGGCTGGCCTGTGTTGCGACCCAAATTGGATTGCGTCGCCTTACCTGGCCTGCAGTGGTCCCGGGGTGGGTGGTGGACTCGGTCCCCCCATTCCTCCATCTCCTTCTGTGCCAGAGGTTTGCCCTGCCTCGGCCTCGCGGTGGACTAGAACACGGCCAGAAGATTGACGGACTATGCAGAGGCCCGAGCGCTGCCCCAGGCAGTTATATGGTCGCCGCCAGTGGACCGACGATTACCTCTCTTGGCCTCCTGTGATGCCGGAGGACCACTGAGAGTACCTGGGCTGAGCCGTCTGGGATAGACCGGTGCCAAGAGGGTGCCCTGACACCCGCTACTGAAGTTCTATGTGGCTGGTTGGAGACTGGGGGCTTCTTTTCACACTCTGCTTGTTGGACATGCGACCTCTGAGCCTTCCGTGCACGGTGCGTCAGCTTCTAGCCTGGTGAGATTAGGTGAACTTGCTTTGCAAGGCATGGGGGGGAGGGGGTGGGCGGAGTCGGCTGGCGCATGCTATGTTTTGATCCACACCTGGGCACAACACTCCTTCGCTGGTATGGAGTGCCCTCCCTCGGGTGCTCTTCAGAATCATCCTTGCTAGGTGTGAGAACCTGGTGGCGCGGCTCGCCTGTGAGACTCAGAGGTTGCTGCTGTTACTCATTCCCTATGGGTGCCCTATATTGCTGTGCTTCTGCGCCATGGACTCCTGGGAGACACTCCATTGAGACGCTGCGGGGCTGCTCGTGCTGCACACCCTTGGTGATTGGGAGTGCAAACGGGCCCCATAAATTGACTGAGTTGTGGGTCACCCTGGTCTGGAGGGAGCTATTTTGTTCAAAAACTGCCTGCTGGGTGCACTGGTCCGGCGTTGCGCACCGGGGGCCCTGCACTCGCTCTCCCTGGGAGGGTCGTACGGCTGGAGACGCCGGAGAGGGGCGGCCCGCTTTGGGACTTTGGTGTCTTCTACGATGGTGGTCTTGCTCCTCCCGCTTTGGGCCTAGCTATATCGCCCCTGTACCAGGGCCTATATCTTTGGCTGGCTCCCCAGACACCATGGTAGAAAACCAATGGCAGATAGTGAAACTGAAGACCTCCATACTCCCGCCCCCTTCCAAAGTCAATTATGGCCCTGCTGACTGCCTCCTCTGCACCTGCAGACCCATTCGTCAATTGGAAAGCACCCTAGAAAAACATACTGGGATGTTCAATAAGGTTTTACAGGCTATCCAGGACTCTAAGGCTGCTATGGAGGCCCAACTGGGGGCCATCCAGGTGGAGACGGGTCTCCTGCAGGTAGGCCATGCTAAGTGGACAGAGAGGTTGGACGATGCATAATCCTCCCGGACTGCTATGAGACCCTCTATGGTAACCGTGCAATATCAGGTGAAACTCCTACAGTCTGAAGTACATGACCTCAAGGCCAGAGCGGAGAACGCGGAGGGGAACTCGAGGCGCAATAATATTCACTTCTTGGGTTTCCCTGAGAGGGTGGGGGGGCCCCAGTATGGAGCTATTCCTTGAGGAGTGGTTGTCACAGAAGGTGCTGGCTGGGCGTGTTGCTAAATTCTTCTCAGTGGAGAGCGTGCACCATATACCTGGCCGCCCGTTGGCCCCGTGGGCCCATCCGTGCCCAGTGATTGCACGCCTGCTCATTTATAGGGACAGGGACCTCATCCTACAGTTATTCCATGCGAAGGGCCCTTGGACTTACAATGGAAATACTATCACTACCTACCTCGACTATACAGCTGAGGTCCAGAGGCGCCGCAACACCTTCTGCTCTGTGAAGGAGCAACTGCGGAAACTGGGATTGTCTTACGCTTGCTCTTCCCTGCGCGGCTCTGTGTGGTAGATGCTTGTGTGACTCCCTTTTTCTCTACACCAGACGAGGCCTGGGCGTGGCTTCATACTAAGGGGGTGCAGGCTCCGGTGGAGTCGGGGGAGAGGACCTGCGGGGATGGTCGGATGCGAGACCCAGTCATCGCGCCCAACCAGTGAGCAAGCTGCTAAAGAACGTGTGCAGGTGGTGGCAGAGGTCTTGCTGCACAGTGAAAACCGGTTTCGGACACTGATGGCAGACACCGACCATGAATCTGTGCCGGATGCTCCCGGTTCTGTGACTTCCGATGAGGACTCCGCCACTGCCTCGGTGAGGTCGCTCCAACAGGTATCTCAGAAATAGGAACTCTTCACATGCCGGTGAGTGAACTGATCAGTGTCCTGAGTGGGAGGTGTTAAACGGTGTGCTGGTCCATTGCTAGGCACTTGGTGGATGGCTTGCGGTTTGGGACACGTATGAGGCATTCATGCTTCCCATGGAGGCCCAGGATGCTTGGGACCCCAGTAGATATTGCCTAGTTCATCTTTTGGGTCCATCCTCCATTGACTTCCGCATGGACGGTTTTCTAGTAAAGCGTGATCATGGTTTACTGCCTAGTTAGGGATGTTCTGGCGCGATGCCCGTTGGTGTCCAAGCCAAGGGAATGGGAGTTCTTGTTTTATTTTGTGTTTGGTTGTTATTTGGGGCACTGCAGGGTGGCAGGGGTTGGAGATGTGGGGCCTGGGCTGGATGCTGATGTTATGGCGCATCAGCGATGGGGCACTATATACCTCCCATGGCCGACACTTATAATGCATTAACGTGGAGTATTAGAGGAATGGCAACTCCGATACGCATTCACAGAATTTATGCTTACCTCAGAATGAGACATATCCATATAGCATGTCTACAGCAGAGAACTTTGCCGCTGCTGAATTATACACGGTCTCCAGGAGGTGGGGTGAATAGATAATAGGTACTGGCTACTCTGCGTTTGCAAGGGGAGTTCTGATAAGGATAGCCCCTAGAGTACCCTGTGTTCAGGGCAGTTCAGTGATGGACCCAGATGGCAGTTTTATCATACTGGAGGGGGCACTGGATGGGCGTCCACTATCCTTAGTCTCACTATAGGCACCTAACACCCTTCAGGGGACTTCCTCTGTACACTCTCACCAGCTTTATTCTCTGACCCACAGGCTCCTAGCCTTTGGGGAGGGGACTTCAACTGGGTGCACTGCACTGGGAGAGATCAGTCGGTGCCCCCACTGCCTGGAACACAGGGCCTACAGGCCACCAAACATTTCCGACACTCGACAGCCATGGCACAGTTGCATGATATTTGGCAGCTAGGGCACCCGAGAAAACTGAATACTCCTACTATGCCTCAGGACATCAGGTGCATACCAGGTTAGAATATGCGCTTTGCAACAGGGAGCTCTGGCCCTGCATGCAGGATTTAGAGTATCTGGGATAAACGATGTCGGATCACAGTCCCCTTAAAATGACATTTACCTGGGGGGAGGACATGGCGCCGATCCCAACCAGACGATAACGGACCAAGGCGTTACATGACATGGCCTATAGAGACAACATAGGTGAGCACCTTGCCCTTTACTTCCAAGAGAATGACGGTTACACCAAGTCTAGGGCTTAGGAATGGGATGCCATGAAGGTAGTCATGAGGGGGCACTGCATCAAGACTTCGTGGGGGGAACGGGCCTCACTCCTTCAAGCTATCAGCTTGGAGGCACGCCTCCGTGCCACCGAGATAGAGGCAGTGACAGAGGTAGAGGGTCGTGAGAGACTGCGTTTACTGAGGGGGCAATGTAGGGAGGAACCGCGTCACCTTACAGGCATTGACTTTAAGGCGGATCTGGCTTGTCAGCACGCAGACGGAGATAGGATTTGCTGCATGCTGGTGTGGCTTCTGTGCTCTGAGGTCCCTAGGAGTGTCAGTGGAGCGATTCGCACTCCCACTGGTTTTCGCACAATACTACGAGAAGTTATACTCCCCACTCCCCGATCCTTCGCCGGAGGACCTCTGAGCCTATATTGCTGGGGCCGTTCTCCCTCGCCATAATCCCCTGCAGTTCCAGGAACTCGAGCAACCCCTGCAAATAGAAGAGATCCAGGTAGCCATGAGTCCAATGGCTCGCAATAAAGTCCTGGGCACTGAGGCATTTTTTGTTGAAGACTAGGTCACATTAAGGGCCACCCTGGCACCCCGGCTGCTCGAGGTCTATCGCGAAGCACATCACCAGGGCAGGCTGCCCAATTCTTTATCTGAGGCCCTCGTTGTCATGCTCCCTAAGGCTGGTCGGGACTCCCTAGAGGTGAGCTCTTATCAGCCCGATCAATGTTGACCACTGATTACAAGGCATTTAGTAAAGTGTTAGCGAATCGACTATTGCTGCTACTCCAGACATTGGTGCACATGGACCAGTGCAAGTTCATATCCCACAGAGCCACCTTTGGTAATATCCGTAGGCTGTGTCATATTATGGGGGCAGTCGAGGGGTCAGCAGGGCTCCTAATGGCGGTCTCCCTTGACTTTGAGAAGGCTTTTGACACATTAGGGTGGTCCTAACTTTGGTTTGTCTTGGAAGCGCTGGGGATGGGTCCCAAGGCGCTGGGGATGGGTCCCAAGTTCCTGGGGTGGGTTCAGCTGCTTTACACAGCACCACGGGCTAGGGTGCGGACGGGATGTCATATCTCTCATCAGTTTCCTGTAGGCAGGGGGACACAGCAGGGGGGGGTCATTGTCGCCCATCATTTTTGTGTTGGCTATGGAACCCCTGTCTGCCTTGCTTCGAGCTAGGGGGCCCTCGCTGACACACAGTCTCCCAATTAGCGGACAATGCTCTGGTATATATGCAGGAACCTGCACGAGACCTCCCAGCTCTTTGGCTTGTTATACCGGTTTGGGGAGATGGGACTTCAGGTAAATTGCGGCAAGTCATCTGCCTTCCTCCTGTGGGCGGCGAGCCAAGAGGAGGTGGAGTAGCTGGAACCTGGTAGTCCCCCTTGTCGTCCCGAGACATTCCGGTACCAGGGGGTTAATGTGTACCACACAATCAGAGACACAGGATAGTTGAGTGGCTGGTGTCCCCTGTAGGTCTTCCAGGGGAAAGAGCAGACTGGCGCGCACTGCAAAGCAGTACTGGAATAGATTTATTCAGCCACATCGGGGCGCTCTACCTTACGCCCCTCAATTGCCAATATGGAACATACCTGGGTTGAGGGCTCTGCTGGGTGCTCATGACACCGCACTTTGGCGGGAATGACTTGTCTCTGTGACTTATTCACGGACGGAGCTGTAGAACAGTACTGGGTTGGGAGCTGGCCAATTCCCGACATATAATGCCTTGATACTTGAGATGAGAAATATTTGGGCGGTGGGACAGGAGTCCCTGCCGTGCATGATGGATTACAATGCATGCTGACACATGGAGCGGGGCATAGAGCTATTCCAGTCCTGTATACAGCGCTACAAGCTGCGGATGCGAGTCTGGCGCTGATTAGTAAGCCCAAGTGGGACGCATGTCTGGGCGCTGAGTAGACTTCTAAACAGTGGGGGGTGGCACTTGAATAGGTGAAACAGGTTTCCCATAATGCTCGTCTGAAGTTTACCAAGTTTATTTATTTGCATTGCACTTACCTCACCCTGCACCGTCTCCATAGAATGTTTCCGGGGGTGACACCAGCGTGTCCTAGATGTGGCCATCATGACACAACTTTTATTTACATGGTGTGGGAATGCCCCACGTTGCTGCAGACCTGGAGGCAGGCCCACATTTCTGAGATTGATGTGCAATTACCAGCTGATCCCCTAGTTTGCCTGTTGGGTATCACGAAATGCATGAGGTGCACAAAACATTACTTAAAATTTGCTGATCTGGCCATGGGACTTTTTAAGCACCTCATAGCAATGTCATGGAAGGCCCTGCAGCCACCTTTGATTGCCTGATGGCTCCGGGTGGTACTTATGGGGTCGTCGGCTGAGGCTGATGTTATGTCAAGGGAAATTACGTGTGTGGGGCGTGACCAGGGCTTTCACACTTTGGTACACCTTTGTACTTAAACTACAAGATAAGATGGATGCTTCTGCTTGAACATGGCTGGTTCCAGCAGCGTCTCTGATTCCCAGTTCTTCATGACCTGTTCACCGCCTGAGGACCTTTAGTGAGTCCAGATAGGGAAATTGGTCAACCCCTATGCGCCTGCTGTCTCCCCCCTCTTGGGCACCCCGCTCCACCAATTCCTATAGTTTACCATGACTGCCCCCTGCTGCCCAGGTTGTTGTTCGTTTTGGTTTACACACTTTATTGGTCCTGGTATACATGTGAGCACCACCTGCAGGTACCTTTACATGGAGCGTAATGTGATGTTTATTTCTTGTTTTTTCTTCTTCTTATCTCCCTCCCTTACACTGAAATTGGAATCAATCACCGAGGTCTCGGGCATTCTTACTTACATAGGCTCCTTGGGGATGCCGAATACGTACATTTTATCAGGCGGTATCTTTTTCTATTATGTACGCTGCTGCGGTCGCTATGCTTGTTACATTATCCCACTGCCTTGATTATTGCTGTATTGTCGATGTCAAAATGTCAATAAAGAATTGTTTTTTTTAAGAATGAACTATAGCACACTAAACATCCTAACGTGTATGTTATTTCTTGTGCAGAACATTTCTCCATCAGCTGAAGGGGTCTTCTGCCAATGCAAAGAGTTATTTAGTCTAATTGTTATAACTATACAGCTACAAAGGCATTAAATGTCTTTTTCTGATGTGTATTTTCTGGTTTTTTAATCCCTAGATCGATTACACAAGACCTGCAGGGGTTTAACTCTACATTAACATGGTCAACAGGTGCCGGTTCTGCTAAAGGACAGAACGACAGCGCTTCAGCCCAGGAATCAACACTTACAACCACTGTAATTGTACACATGCAGGGTAAAAGGACAATGGTTCAGCAAAAAGCCAGAACGACAGCACACCCTCCGGAGGAATCAACGCCTACAACCAGTGAGAAACGCCCCGGGCGTCAAAACCGTTTAAGTACAAGTACTGACTTTTTAACAGAATCCATTAGAGACACTAGATGATCGACCCCCTTGACTGCCTCACCGGTACAGCAAATGGTACTGGGCTTCTGACTAGGAATGTAGCCCCCTAGTCAGCCATGATCCTGACCCAAACACGCCGTTGGAACTTTCCTTAAAAATGAAACCCCAAAACGTTCCTCCACAATAGTGCCATTAGACCTAACCCTAAACCATAACCCCATAGACCAGGCCCCCATAAATAATACCACAAATAATTCTACAACCCTGAGAGCCCGAATGGTGCTGTAAACCATGTAGGGTCTCCAGAATCACCCCTAAATGTCTTCAACAACCTAGGGGTTGAAGCAAAAGAGGCGTCTGAACGGCTGCTGCAGTCACAGGGCTCTTCAGAGATCTTAGCGAAGTGCAACATCTTTCTGAGACGCTCCCCGCAGCATCAACTTGCCATGCAGTCTGTCTTTTAACACAGAACAGGAGGATCGTCAGACGCTAACTCGCAATCCTGGAGAGGCCCAAAGAGGATTATATCTTACCTACTGGGAGCAGAATCTCCATCTTCAGCCTGTTTTGTCCCCAGTAACACCCCCACACGCATACTCCCCGATTAGTCCTGCATCAGTTGTAAACCCGCCACTCCCACCTCTTTGATCCATGATCCTTGTACAGAATGGGCTTGGGGTCTTCATCAAAGCTTCACCCGAGAGTCTCCCTGCGTCATCCCTAGGTGCAGCGGCCGATTATCATTCGTGGTGTTCTGCAGGTAGTTGGGATTTTCTTGAGCAGACAGTGGCAGGACAACAGGAAGGTGGTAGGGTTGGTGAGAAGAGAGGGGTAGTCAGAGATTCAGGGTAATATACACCCTGACCATGCTCACAACAGTAACACCCAAAATATGGGGGTTTGGACCTGAAAAATGAGTAGGGGTCCTGTATCAAAGTGAAGCATGTGGTGGCGTGCCCAAGATGGTGGACGGATGAGACGTGTTTCTTTGTCTCCCCGTCCTCGCCACTTAATTAGCTCCGTAAAGCGCACTTCCTGCCAGCCCTCAACATCCCCTTGGCCTTGTCCAGATGGCGGCTATTGGGGGACACCAAGAGTGAAGCTGCTGAATCCGCCGGACGTGGTTGTCCGATTTCCTGGGTGACGACTGAGGAAGGAGAGGGCCGCACTCGGCAGCAAGATGGCGGCAGCCGGCCCGAGTTAAAGTTCTGAGGCCCACTCAGCGGCACTTTCACACCCGGCTTCCAGGTGAGGTACGACCCTACAGCCCACTGCGCCCAGCAGAGAACATGCTCTGCGAGCTGCCCCACAGAAGACTGCGAGGCGAGCCTGCTGCGAGTGACTCGCCCACCCCAGCGAATACCATAGGGGTGGCCGGTCTCCAGGCCTGAGTGGCTGCATGGAACTAGGGCGACAGAGCACACCCGGCTCCCGCATTGACTTATCTTCGGGGTGGGGGGAGCGATCGCAAGTGGCCCCCCAAGCAGCTTACCGAGGGGGCGCGGACGCTGGCTGCCCCCTCACCGGGATCCCTGTGGGAGTGACGGAGGCCGCCTGGGAAGCCTGCAGCACCACTGCCTGGTCTCGGAGGGCCTAAACCAGGTGGATTCCCCGGGTGGCCGACTACTGGCTCAGCGGGCCTTCCGGCTGTGGCCCTTCGCCCGTCCACACAGCGGTCAGCCCTTCCGACATTGTCGCCTGTGGCCCGGGGACTGCGCCAGGCCCTGACCAGCACACCTGCGAGCCGCCCTCGGGGCTTCTGCAGTAACCCGCACCCAGCTGCAGCGCTTTGGCTGGTATAAAACTACATAAGAAGTACCCGTACGGCGTTGTACATTGAAAGGATTGCATTCCAGCCTGCGGTTGCTATAGCCCCCTAGGGCCACGTGACTAAGGTGATGTCACACCTCATGTGACAGGCCACCTGAATAAGGTGATGTCACACCCCACATGACACCCCACAGGTCATTTGACCCGGATGTGATGTTACATCCGGAGCGGGCCCTCAGGGGCCTGGAAGTTCCATCATGGAAGAAAGTAACAAAACTACACACCAGTAGACAGTAATGAGTATCACTGTGACAGCAGTAGGAGGAAATGGTATCTTCCATCAAACTAAAAGTGACAGTTGTCCCGCCCTGTATGTAACATCACATCCAATCACATTGCTGTTAACGTGGTTTAAAAAAAGCAAACAAATTAGTGTGAATAGCAAAATAAAAAAAAAAAACACAAAGTCGAGTTACTGAAATCACGTTAACTCCAAATGACAAACTTCATTTAACGACTAGTAGCCAATGTATAATAGTCAACAGCAATATGGCATTCATCCCAAAAAGTAAATATGTACATTGTTAAGAACACTATGTGCCTTATTATGAGTACGGCGATTCTGGAACCGCCGCACTCGCGGTGGAGGTCCGACTACCACCACCACTGCGGGTCCGCCCGCCATATTAAGATGGTGGCAGTGGAACTGCCACAGGACTGCCGCCTCTGCCGGGATCCAGGATCCCACGGTGTTGGCGGCACGAAAAGGGGCCTGATAATGCTGACTGTGCAGATGCCGGCACCGCCAAGCATTTTACGACCTGCATGTCCGCCACCCTTTTCATGGCAGGCTCCCTGCCATGAAAAGGGTGGAAGACATGCAGGTTAGGGGGCCCTAATAGGGATCAAGGCCGAATCTAGGATTGGGGTATGCCCCCTTGGAATTGCACCCTAGTTCCTGCACGACATGGTTCATGCCACACCATGCAGGAACGTGCTGCAGGCGCTCTCACAGCGGCGGTATGCTGTTAAGGCTCTCCTATGAGCCTAACACAGCCGTGAGACCACCGTCGCCGCATCGCCTGCCCGCCCTGGATTAAACTCAATCTGGCGGGCTCACCACAGCCTTGGCGGTCTTCCTGGGCCAGCCATGATAGTGGTCCCATTGAAAAACCGCCAAAGTCGTAATAAGGCCCCATGTAAAAAAAAAAATTAAATGGCAAGAATAATTCAAGCACAGCAACTTGTAAAAGTGATTAGGTGGAACTGAAAAAATGATTGGCAATGCACAATAGTGAATTTTAAGCACTTTCCATAAAGGGATATTGCTTTGAACCATAGAAGGCTATTTCCTAAATTGTTGTGGAACAAGAAGTGATTCCTGCCACATATATCCAATAACATTCATGTTTCGCTTGAAATAAGGGAACCAGATTAATACTTAAAGGGCATTTAGTCCGATACTTAAAATCTGTAAAAGCAGCAATAGAAAAAGACATTTTACAATAAGAACAATTATAAAGACCTTGACACACATTTGTCCCATTCCACCTCTGACTCCTAAATGCCCAGCCAATCTCCATAGCCACCTGAGCCTTTCTCGAGGTCCCCTAAAAGAACACCCTGCGAGGCAAACGAGCATTATTCTGCAACTTAAAAATACAGAACCATTGGGGGGCGTGGCCTAGCGATCCATCATGGTGGACGCGCGTTAGGCGAGCTCCGCTCAGCCCAACCAAATATCCTTCAATCATCCTACCTCATCGGTCATCCAGTACCGGGAACGACTCATGCGCCGATAGTGGAGACGGAAAGCGATGACGTTGGTGACCAGTAGCGCTGAAAACAGGATCCGGAGGCTGCGGCCGTGGAGCACAGGCCGGGCGGCCTAGTGTGCGTCATCGGAGAGGAGCTCTCGGGGCGGCTGCCGACAGGCGATAGCGGTGGACGTGACTCCGCCGAGACAACCGCGGACGTGAGGATTGGTCGGGCCACGTCAGCCCCTGGGGGCCCGCCTAGACCATCGGCACCATCGGAGACGTGGGGCCGGACAGATCCTTCCAGCGGCCCGGTTAGTGTTATTCTGCCTCTCTTCGCCGCCCCCCCCCACCCCTCCTACATTGCATTATCTCGGCGGTCGGATCGGGCCGCAGGAAAGGGGGGCCAGGCGGAGACGCATGGAGAGGCTTGACCACACGCTGGGCCACCGGGGACTGGGCAGACAGCGGTGGGGCACAGAGAACGAGAAGAGCCCTGATCCTGGGGGGGAAATCTACGAGGGCGACCAAGTCCGGCGGCCTGTCCTAACTATCGGCCCACGAAGCGGGTGCGAACATACTGGGGGTTGGGCCCCATAGAGAGCGGTGTCTGCACGAAGGAGGGCCACTTTGGGAAGCCATACACAGAAGCAGAAGACAGGTGTAGGCCCCGTGACGCACCATCCTCACAGGCTGGGAATAGAGTATTCCAGTGGCAGCCCGGTGGGGATCTTCCCCCCTTCCCCCTCCCCCCCTGTTTTTTCTCCTTTATTGTCTCATCCTGGCGGTCGGATTGGGCTGCGCCGGGGGGGGGGGGCAGAGAGAGACGTGCTGAGGGGTCAGGGCCGCCGCTGAGCCATCAGGGACCGCGCAGATTGCCGAGGGGCCCAGAGATAGAGTGGTGTCCCAGAAGGTGGGACTTTGAATGGGTGCCCATGCCTCCCGGCCTGCCTTGAATATAGGCTCACTGAGCAGAAGTGAGCAGGATAGCGATTGGGCCCCATAGGAGGCTGTAATCTGCTCGGCGGAGGCCCGGTGGGGGAGTGCGCCTGCAGAGTTGAAGTCGGTCGCTGGCCTTACGAGGCACTATCCTTGACGGCCGAGAGGAGCGAGCAGACAGGGAGTGGAACACCCATTAGGGGGGGGGGGCGGAGTACGATTGCCTGCGGAGGCAGCCGGGCTAGGTCTCGGTGCGGCTTGTGGGCGGGAGGCCTCAACCCGAGTCCCACTGCCCTAGGAACCCACATGCAGGGTCGGGCACGAGGAGGAAAAGAAGAAGCAAATCCTCACACCGCGAGATATACTAGCGCGGTTTTGCCCTGAGGACCCGACTCGGGTGGTCTGGTGGTGTTGCATCGAGGGACCAGTGTCCGGCATATACCATGACGAAGGACAAGACATTGGCGGGGTCCTCCAAACAGAGTACACTGGAGCGTTACACCGGAGCTGGAGCCTCGGCACCAGAGCAAGGGGGCGCAGTGGGAGGCATGCCAGTCAATGCACTTATGGCGGCCATCACGCAGTCCAGAGACGTTTTGGATGCGAAGATTGGGGCGGTGGGCTCCGACGTTATGCTTATTCGACAAGACTTGCAGAATGCGGAGGAGCGTATTACAGAAACTGAGAACAGGATATCGGAAGTGGAAGGCTCTGTCACTACCCTGAAGAAAAAGGTGGAGTCATTGGAGACCAAGACTAGGGGTCTGGCGACCCGTGTAGAGGATGCGGAGGGCAGGGCCAGAAGAAACAACATGCGCTTCGTGGGGTTCCCTGAAGGATGTGAAGGGGGGGGGGACATGGAACGATTCCTAACTCAGTGGCTCACAGACTGGCTTCCCCCAGATTCGTTGTCCTGCTGCTTCATCATTGAGAGGGCGCATAGGGCCTTGGTGCAGAAGCCGCCCCCGGGTGCCAGGCCACGGCCTGTCATCGCAAAGATCTTGAATTACCATGACAGGGACATGATTTTGAAGCAGGCCCGAGCGAAAGAGCCCTTGACTTACGCCTCCACTCGTATCCTTATATTCCCGGATTATACGTGCCTAGTCCGGCAGAAGCGACAGTCTTTCATGGCAGCCAAAGCCCGCCTTCGAGAGCTGAAACTTCTGTATGCTTTACTTTATCCAGCCAGACTGCGGGTAGTTTATCAGTTACGTATGCTATTCTTTGAGACGCCAGAAGAGGTCTTTACCTGGACAGATGAGACGGTGAGGACTCGGCCCCACATGCCGCCCAGGATGGAATCGGACTCGTCGTCCAGTGATGTCACACTAAAGCCACCGAAGTCCAAGCTTAAAGGAAATAGAAGGTCGAGATCCAGACGCCGATCTAAGTCCCGAAATGACTCCAACAGATCCACATCGGTGCCCCAGCAAGGGATCTCGTCATCCTAGTCACCACATACGAAGGGGGCGATTTGAGATTCATACCTAGGCCGATGAGGCGAGAGGGGGGGCTAGTACCTTTGTTAGGTTTTCTTTAGTCAAGGGGAACGCCCGTGGAATATGGGCTGGTTATTGGGGATTCATTGGGGGGGGGGCGGGCGGGGGGCTCCCGTTTGGGTCCGCAAGCCATCTCCGCTGCGACAGATACGGCAGCAGTTTTGAGGTATGGGGTGGGGGGAGGGAGAAGTTGGGGAACACATGCTGTTTAATTGCGCTGCGTCGCTGCCCTACATTGTCATTGCTTACACTTTCGATGATAGCCGTCCCACATACCAGAGATCCTGAGTCCACAGATGGCGGTCCCAATAGATAGGGTATGGGCGACCTTCGAAGAGTGAGTTGGAACATCAGAGGGGCGTTAGACAAAGTAAAAAGAGGGGCCATACTCCAGCAAGCCAAACGATATCATGCGGACATCCTGATGCTCCAGGAGACGCATCTGATGGGAACTAAAGCGTTATGTTTTCTCCGATATGGCTATATTCAAGTGTTCCACTCTGGTTTTACTAAAGGGTCTCGGGGGGGGGGTTGCAATTCCGATTCATCGTAGGGTCCCCTACAAACATGTTAAATCCTGGACGGACACCCAAGGGAGATACATATTCATTATGGGCTCCATATACGAGGAGCAGCTGATATTGGGCTGTGTGTATGCCCCCCCGCCGCTGTCATGGACCTTTGTCGAGCATTTTTCAACCTTACGGTTCAACATGCCGGAAGGTTTAGCGCTAGTGGGGGGTGACTGGAACGACGTGATGGCCCTGGCCAGAGATAGGTGGAGAGCTGGGGGCTACGCCAATGCCCACCAAGTTACAAAACTGAACACCCTAGTGACGGGACTGGGCTGGACAGATCCGTGGAGGTGGTTACATGGGGAGGAGCAGGGGTACACGTATCTCTCGGTGGCACACGATGCCTACTCCCGCCTCGATTATATATTCATACCCTCGGGCGCTGCTCGTAGAGTAGGGGCGGTTGAGATCCTCCCAAGGGGCCTGTCAGATCACTCTCCGGTGATCCTTGTGTTTCAGATAGGCCCCGAGAAACAGGCCTTTCGTTGGCGTCTCTCCCCATGGCATTTGCAAGATGGGAAGTATCGGGCACATATGGAGCAGGCAATCGAGCAATACTTAGACCTTAGCGTAGGAACGGTGGATGAGGCGGAAATCCTGTGGGAGGCCATGAACCCGACCCTGCGGGGCGTTGACATTTCCTACTGTACGGCAGCGCGTAAACTTCATCGGGAGTCGCTCCTGAGGTCAGAGGCCCAAATCGTAGAGACTTGAACAGCGTGGTGGGGGGGCGGGGGAGGGGTCTGGTGCGCCGTCTATTGTTGCTGGCACAGCAGACACATGCTAATATGTTAATGGATGAGGCCCGGCTGGCATGGCTGGCATCTCGTAGCAGATTTTATCAATGGGGTGACAAGTCTAGCAAACTCCTTCATAGGTTGTGTCAAGGGGCCTTACACCCCCAGGTTCTTCCCAGTATACTGGGCCCAAATGGGAGAGCTCTCGGCGACCCCTCCTCAATAGCGGCGAGCTTCGCAAGCTATTTCGCAGAGCTGCATACCCCAAAGGAAGTCCAGCAGGAAGACCTGGTAAAACGCTTCTTAGACGATCTGCCGCCCCGTGCCCTTTCGGATGAGGCGAGGGCGGATCTTGATGCCCCACTTACCGTGGAGGAGCTCGGTGGGGCGCTGGGCGATTTGAGTTCTGGTAAAGCACCGGGCCCTAATGGATTTCCGTGTGAATTTTCTAAGAAATACTTTTCGAAATTGGGGCCCCATTATCTCAGAGTGGTGGACGAAGCAAGGGACCCGGGCCGTCTCCCACGGGAATGGAGACATGCCGAGGTGGTGGTCTTTCACAAGCCCGGCCGACCTCCGGAACAACACGCATCATATCGTCCCATCTCCCTCTTGAATATCGAGGCCAAAATCTTGGCCAAAGCGTTGGCCAACCGCCTCCAATCCCATGTAACCGACCCGATTCATCCTGATCAGGCAGGCTTTATGCCCCAGAGAGCAACGCAGCATAATATCCGACGTGCCCACATTGCCATAGCCTCCATCCAGGAAACGAGGGAGCAAGCCGCCCTGTTGCTTGCGGATATGGATAGGGCGTTCAATTCCCTCAGTTGGGTGTATCTGTTCGCGCTACTAGATCGCGTCAACTTTGGACCACGGTTCTTGTCGTACTTGAAATTGCTAAATACAGATCTTACAGCATCAGTGCGAGTGGCAGGGTCCACCTCCTACCCATTCTCAATTGGAAGAAGCACCCGTCAGGGTTGCCCCCTGTGGCCGTATCTATTTGCTTTAACAATGGAGCCCTTGGCGGCATGGGTGCGGATGAACGCACAGGTACGGGGCTTCGAATGGGATCGCGGAATCTCAGACCGTATCGCATTATATGCGGACGACATCTTATTCTTCTTAACAGACATAAATAGGACGGGGCCGCGACTGCTCCGTATCATGCATATATTTGGGGAGTCCTTGGGCCTGTTTATGAATCCCTGTAAATCTACTCTGTGGGTGTTGGGAGGGATGGCTGGTCTAGGGTCCTGGGCATCGCAGATTCAAACAACGACGAAGGGAGTGAAGTACCTGGGAGTCTTCTTGTCAGATTCACCCGGTGTGGCATGGGGCAGAAACATTGCCCCGATATGGGCGCGGGTATGGGAGGAGATGAAAGCCTGGGCGCACATGCCCCTATCCATTTTGGTAGATCGGCCATATTTAAAATGGTGTCGTTGCCTCGCCTGCTCTATCAACTACAGAATTACCCATACCCGATCCTTCCTTCCTGGTTTCGCCAGGTCAATGCGGCATTGGGCCAGTTTTTGTGGGCGGGGGGGGGGCTTCTAGAGTCGCGCTGCGGACCTGCTTTCAGTCCATGTATTGTGGGGGATTAGCTACGTCGGACATCCATTCGTACTATATGGCATCCCACCTGTTAGTTCTAAATGAATGGTGGTATGGGGATAGGCGAGACCCTGCATATGTGGTGGAGCGTTGGCGCATGGGAGAATCCACTCTCCATACCATATTGCACTCTGCACCCCTGCGCAATTCCCTGCTGTCGGCCACGCGGGTGGTATTCCGACTTTGGAGGCAGTCCTTACGTAAGATGGGGTGGTGGGGCAGGCTAACGGGGGAAACCCCACTGTGGCATAATGGCCGATTGCCGCAACTAGCAGCACTCTCTGGCTTTCGCGGGTGGGATAACATAGGGATCTCTACACTAGGGGATGTAATGCGAGGGGCTACCTTGAAATCCTTCCAGGATCTACAGCGAGACTTCCAGATGCCTAAAACCCAATTCTATAAGTACCTCCAATTTCGGCATGCCATCTCTCCTAGCATATCGGGAATAGAGGCTCTCCCTGAATTTAACCCCATTGAGGCTAAAGTGTTTATGGGGGATCTGCACGACCATAAGATTGCGAAAATCTATCAGACACTGGTGACAAATAGTTCTACCACACTAGACAAGCTTAGAGAGGCGTGGCTGCGTGATCTTGGCCAAATGGATGGGGATGATTGGGCGGATGCGCTTGCCTTCCCCCCCCCCCCCCGAGGGGCGTCGATAGCAACTCGGCTCCGCCTTATCCAATTCAAATACCTACACCGGGCTTACTATACCCGACTGAGATGGTGGAGGGCAGGCCTGGTGTCATCCCCGATGTGCCTGCGATGTGGTCGGGACGAGGGATCCCTCATTCACACAGTCTGGCAATGCACAGCGCTCACAAGGTTCTGGCGGGGGGTTCTGAATTGCCTTACAGAGGTCCTGGAGTGGGAGATTCCCTCCACGCCAAGATTGGTAATCCTGAATATCATGGAGGGTATTGGAGGCAATGTCTATAAAAGACACTTGCTGCTGTTGGGGCTGACTCTAGCTAAAAGAGATATTGCAAAATTGTGGAAGGCGTCGGCTCCACCCTCTATAGCGGCATGGAAGAATGGTCTAGACTTTTGTATGGGGTTGGAGATACCAATATTTAAGGCTAGGGGATGCCCGCAAAAGCACCCAAAGATTTGGAAACGATGGGCGAACTACCGGGGTCTGTATTTAGAGACGGTGCCTCCTGCGGAAGCGTCTATGCCCTCTCTGACGTAGGGGGTCATTGGACGAGGGATCCAATATATAGCTATGGGACGCATAGATTGGAGTGGACGATGTGGTGGCATAGAGACGCAGCAATGGGGGGGGTTCAATATGTTTATGTTGCTTTGTTTTGTATATTATTGATTCTGAGACTATGTAAATTAAAGGTCAATGACAATGCCTTAAGATGTATATTATGGCAGCTGCCTTCTGGAACCAGGGGCTCTGCCTCATGTATGATCGTTGACACAATAAAATTGGTTTAAAAAAAAAAAAAAAATACAGAACCATGGTGCTTTTCATTGCTTGGATATATGATCAATTCAGTAATACTATTTTTGAGACCTCTTCTGATTCCATCTTTATTCACCAGATGAAAATATGGTTTTCCCAAAATCAATATCCACTGAAAATCATCAAGGAAAAAGAGTATCAGTCAAGAGGGATTCAAACGACCCAGGCACATATTATTGGAAAACTGAGAGAGTAAGCGTTCGGGATACCGTTTATCGAGCCAGCGTGTCATTTTTGATATGTAGTTACAGCTTTCATTGAATGGGAATACTTTGCATTGCCTGTGGTCTTTAAATCAAAATAACCAAAACTGCCCATGGCTGAGCTCCTGAAATCCGTCCATTCAACCATAACGTGTTCTGTTGTCATCAAGTTGAGAGCCAAGTGCAATTGAAAGTAGCAAGCAAAATATGGCTTCCTACAGCTGGTCCAATAAGTTTCATAAAATGGCGACAAACTTTTGAAATTAAACCTGTAATGGCGACTTTAGCCACCTCGAAATGAAAGAGAGGTGAGATACATTATATATATTGGCCTGTAACTCTTATCCACTAAAAGATAAATGTTGCGTAGAACACACCAGGCTCTACATATTTGCACATATGGTTTGAAACCGATTGGTAAAAAATGTACAGCAAACCTCCTTCTGCCACAGAAACAATGCACACAAAATCGCGAGCATTTCTACACAAAATGGGAGGCGTGTAAACGCTAGGAATGTCTTTTTAGTAATGCAAACCGGTGCTCTGAAAATTTAATAGCCCATATTAAATTGTGGGCAAAGGTAAGTGAATGCTGAATTCTCACAATTTTACAGAAAATTAAAAAAATCTCCACCATTATACTTTTTATTTCACACAGCTGGCTGCGCTGAAAAACATATGGTGATGGGAAATTACATATTCTTTGTGCAATGTAATATTAAGAACTAGCCCATTTTTTATTTCACGATTAGTGATAATATATGGGATAAAGTACACCCTGCCATACATTATAAAGATATTGCAAGTCATTGAGGAGCTCTGTGACCACATAGAACGAGTTTGAAAGCAGAGTTACCTTATAAGGTTACGGAATTCCAAGGTGACTTGAAATATCCTTATAATGTACATCAGGGGGCACTTTATTCCTTATAATAAATGGTCACACCATCACCCTTCCTACAAACAAATTAAATGATTGGTGTATTGCTATTTTATATAAAAGAGATAGAATGTTTGCAGACATAAAGTAGGGGTCACAAAGGAACTGCCATGAGTAGCAGGGAGCAAGCTAGAGGGCACAGGTGCGACCCCCGACTATCTCTAAATGATGTCCATGGCGACTAGAGGCGTCACAAGTTGCCAGTAATAAGAAAATTGAAGACAGGCTTTTATAGGGGCTTTGCAGGCTCCAATTTGTTACATTTAGACAAGCAATAACAAATAAACTCAGTAACAAGTTTTTTGTTTTGTTATTTTCAAGACTATTGTACATATTTTAGTGTCCCACTGTAAAAAATGAGAAAATCTTAAATTGAAAATTGTTTGTAAAGAATATAGGTCGTTGATGGTTAGTTTCTCCAGTGAGTACGTTTTTGCCAAACTTGTCATTAATTCAAGGGTTCCGGTGTAGTGTTTCTCAATGAAGGAAATCCAATCTCACGCCTGCAATAGGCTGCCACATCTGGTGTGCATCACAATGACTCTTATTGCCTCTCTTATCTCTTTTCCTTAAAGTTTCTACATTCTCCCCTACTACAAAGTCCTGGCCCCTTGATATACTGCCGTAAAAAATTGTTGTCCAGAGAATTTCATGTTTGTGTTTTTGTATCATTAGAGAAGTAATTTAGCTTGGGTAGGCATTGCTAATCCAGGCCGAATTTTTCTGGATTACATTTTTAAAGATGGTGGATGTGTTGCAGTGATGCAATATTTCAGGAACCATGAGACCTATATACTTCATTTTGATGCCAAAACATAGGTTTTGAGGGTCAAGTAGTCTTCTAGAGACAGAAAATAACTCCTTAGAGTAACCCTTCTGCCATTTTCCAAAATGGCAGCTGTTATAGAGGAAGAAGAGACATATATAGAAATGAAACAAATAATCCTTTTATGTATACACCAAACAATGTTTATGATCTGAATGTGAAAAAATATCGTTTATCACTCCTGTTTTGGACATATTTTCATAGTTCACTTTATTTGTTTCAGCAATCACTCTTGATACATTTGCAGAATGTTAAACATTTGAGAAAAAACATATCGACCGGGACTCTTTTTATAGCACAGGTTTTGCAAGTACATGTACGTGTAAGTTCTGAGGGCTGAGGCACAAAAACACAAATCAAAGATGAAAATCTCTGGACAACAATTTTTTTACGGAGGAATATCAGGAGGCTGGGATTACCTGCAGATCTGATCTAGTCTTTGAATTCTAAATGGTTTCCAAAGACAATCCCATTGAACTTGCCCTATTAAAGCACAGAATCTTACTTCTAAGACAGTAGAATCATAAATGTCATGACTTACTATCAGTGCTTTATTATGAACGTGTCATTACATAATTATGCCTGATCATCACGGATATGTTATATGGCCTAGTTTCAATGTTTCTACAGTGCTCCACTGAAGAGTTCCTGAAGAGCAAAACATGTGTCTGGGGCTAAGAAAATGAAAGATTTGAAAAATGTACAGTTGTCAAGCTAAGAAAGTGAAAAACTGGAAGAAATGAATAATTATTAAGCTGTGCTTCACAGGATGAACTGCAAATTTGCAAAAGACGGACCACATTGACCAGAATGCACTGGGAAGTCCAGAGAGTCAGGTTTCACTTGAAACCCACGGCTGAACGATATTGGCGAGTGCCTGTTCTGAGTGCTGCCAAATGGAGGTTTAAAGAATATAAATGCATTCTAATCTGGGTAGTCAGCTTTCGAAGCTTTTCAATTAAAATTCTTTTCAGTGTTTTTGATAGTCATGTACTCTGAAAGCCAGATAAACTGAAGGTCTGGTGGCGACCGATGACAAAGCACAATTCTAAGACATATCTACATTTCATAGCATTGATCCAATGTACCTCTGTTTGCCAGCTCCAAAGTATATCAACAGAATGGTACAAACTCGCACACAGTTTCAGGCTGTAGCATTCTGTCAGCCCAAAGCCATCTATGGGCGAACAGGCTTAAAAGCCATGGCAAACATGCAGAAGCAAAGTGAATTTAGTTTTTCTCTTACTTTGAGGGCAAATTTGTTGTGTGTGATGTTTCTATAGCGCTATGTGTAACTTTGAGGAGGTACCCTAATCTTTGCAAAAAGGGACGGGTATGTAAAACATCAAATGAACAAATTCCCTTTTCAGCTCAATGAAAAGACAGAACAATGATTCTGAATTAATATAATCTAAAGAGATCTTACGCAATAACACATTTGCAATACATATATAAAAATAAACAAAAACAATATATATTGTAAAACAATGAGACAATGATTCCGAGGAAACATTTTCCTCAGAATCATTGTCTCATTGTTTTATGAATGAAATTTGTTTTAATTTGCTTGTTTCTGTAACTGATGTATTAACATTTCGGTCTCCTAGGAGATCATGTACATGTTTTTAAATTTATGTCTATGATGTCTTTTTAACATACAGATATCGGAATAAAATGTTTTTATGATTACATAGTCGGTTATACTTTTTCACAATACATATATATATTTTTTTTTATATATATGTATTGTAAATGTGTTATTGTGTAAGATCTCTTTAGATAATATTAATTCAGAATCATTGTTTCTGTCTTTTCACTGAGCTGAAAAGGGAATTTGTTCATTTGATGTTTCAATAGCGCTGCCATATTCCTAACTTCCCATTTTAAAACAAACATAGCAGCAACAATTAAATCAAACCTTATTTCTCTTTATGCAGGTTTCTGGTGTTAGAATGCAATTTTTTACACAAAGGAATTCAGAAAGCGACTCAAGACATGGCTTTTCGACTGAAACCAGCAAGAACCCAGCGCCTGGATACCCTCTCGGGCGATTAGTCGCGCTCTATAAATCCAAGTTGATGACTGATTGATTATAATAGTTGTTGCCAGTCAATGTTCGATGCGACAAAGGAAAATCTACAGAAGTTTATCAAACTGGAGCTCGCGCAGATACATAACGCCATCAAATATAGTTTGTTATATGACGCAGTATTACCACACAAATAAGCTGCAAGAAAATAAGTAACGGAGAGAGACGACTTTCGTGTTTAGAAAGAAAGTAACGGAGAGAGACGACTTTCGTGTTTAGAAAGAACCGTTGAGACTACCCGTTAGACGCAGGCGCGAGAGGCTCCTTGGCATTTATAAATGAAGAAAGAAATAAGACTGCCTCTGGATTAATTGCACAGAAAACCGTGTGTTCCAAGGGGTACAATTTAAAAGCTCATACCCTCCTAATGCTCATCAATGGCGGCAAATTAAACAGGCCTCCCACACTCCATGCACAAGGCCGGAGTATTTAAAAAAGCTCAATAAGTTAAACGCAGTATATCTCCTGAGAAATTAGGTATCGACTGCATGCCTCGGTGAGTAGAAATCTACAAAAATCAATGGAATGCATTGATCCGAATATTACTTTTTAACACTACTAACAATGTAACACATTTAAAAAGGTACCGTGGTCAGAGAGATAATTCTCTTTAATTATCAAGCAACGGGCCAAAAATGTAACACTGCTAATAAACCACAGCCTTTTAACACTTGAAAGTATTCATAAATAAGCTAAAAAGCTTTAGAGAAATTCTGCTCTTAAACTACACTGACATTTGGACTGTACTCTTGTGCCAGAATTAAGAAAAGAATAATTTGAGAGAAATCCTTCAATAAAAGCAAAACATATACATTTACAGAAGACACTGTGAGCGTCTCTCACCATGTATTTTTTCACGCTTACCTGCATTTCTCAAAACAGCCCGGAAATTTCAATCATATGGTATTTGGTACCCATGCGCAAGTCTGGGGTGAACGGACGCACCCCTTTAAATCTCAGGCTTTGATTAGAGTTATGCGGAGATGCTTCCTCGGTAATATTGCACCTCGATTTACCGTTACCGAAAGGTAATTCCGTAATGCACTATTATAACAGTAAAGCAGGGAATTGGTCAAACATGTTTTCCTCATCGGAGGCACATTTTCCCACATACATTTCACCAAGATTTTTTTTTCCGTAAAACAATTCAGCGGTAAGGTGTTCCCGCACAGCTTGCAACCCCCGCTTAAGTGTTTACGGCTGTATCGTGATTGACGTAAATCTCGGAACGCGGGCCTACTTGTTTGTGAGGTGTCCCAAAGAAAGGCCAGGGCTGTGAATAATGTGGGAACAACGGTGGACCAGAGGATCAGAAATCGGGGCATCCTTTTAAATAACTTATTGTGCTAAAATACTCGTTTTAGAGGGCTTTTATGAGTCTTAAGTGAGTCATATGTAACACCCAACTTCCACAGTCTATCCTTGGACATGCTCTAGCACCACGTGCTGAGAACACACATGCACCACCAGCTTTATTCCCATTTGACACTTCTAAAGCTCTGCCACTTTCTAGTCGTCAATGTATGTAGCTATTCAATGCATGTATGCATGTAGCTATTCAAGTTTAAATGTCCGATTCTCATAGATAGGCTCAACAACGCTTGCTCTTAATTAGTGTTTGGCCAAATTGTGAAAAAATGCGCACGTGCAGATTCTAAAAAAGATTTGCGCAGATGCAAAATTTGCTGCATGATGGCAAATTAAATTGCACACACGTTTATCGCCCCAAGTGCAATATTTCAGATCTTAGGCGATGGTAGGGGAGTGTCAGAGATGGACCCTTGCACAACCGTCTTTGACAGAGGTATACACATTATTATGCACTAATCAGCAGCTACTGTCCTCCACGATGTGCTGACATTTTGTAGGTCTCGGGAAGCAGAAGGTGCACTAAAGGTAGGGAATGGTTAGTGACGTACCAAGGGGTAACGAGGACAGTTTTCTCTTCACTGGATAGGTTGACGAGTCGGGTGCAAAGTGATGTGAAAAGAGCCCATGTCCCTCCCTCAAGAGAGCCCATGGGCACTGAAGTAGTAGCCCGGACCCACTGCCTTAGTATTTATGGAGGGCCAGGCTGTAGATGGCTGGGTTGCATTTGCAATGCCAGCCTAGCCCTCCATCTGCACACAAAACGTGTTTATGAATGTTCTGGACCAGTGTGTAGGAAAAACACACTTGTGAATGGTTACTCACAAATAGGCATATGCACTTTAGCAAACCTGGCACTACGTGCACAGATAACTTGCGGACAAAAACATGCCACTTAATAAAGGAATTATCTACATATTCGAGGCAAAAGGCAATCCACTAAAAATACAGACAGCAGGCACCCCAACACTGGCCAACCTGATCTTCATAGGTGGTTCTACATGAGACAAGTTATCCACCTATCCCACACCAGCCTGCACCCTTTTCCATAACATGGGAATATCTATGCTACAGGGCACGTAAAACAAGGCACTGAAGCGGAGATCAGCCATTTGGGATTCAAGAGTGACCTAGAGGTCGGTCTGCTTAGAGCAATTTGGGCATATGCAAAAAAAAAAAACCTAATGTGTCTTGATTCATCCAAATATTACTCTTCCATGGCACAAAACAAATTGCCCTGCACTGGCTACAACCACACTGCCTTCCATTCCTGTGCTAGTTCTACAATGTACTAGCAAACTCGCATCCGTACCTCAAAATGGCCGACATCCAATCCATGATGAACCACAAGGAAAGGAGGGGCAAACTGAGTGGAGTTTCTTGCTTCTTGCTCTTATACAAATAAATGAACAACCACAAATTATATCATAACTCTACCACAACTTCCCTGGGCCATGACTTCTTTCCCTGGTGCAGAGATGATAGCAGGGTAGCAACAGATAAAGTCGTGCATGGTCAATAAGGGCTTACCAGAATGGCTGAAAAACCACAGGGGCCTCCCAGTGCCAGGCAGAACCTACCAAAGTCAAACGTCACCAAATAAATTCACAATGCTATCCTGCCATCCCCCCCATGCTCCAACACTTTCCTGAATAGAAGATCTGTGCCTGAAATAAAAAAAGATTTAAATTAAATGTTTTAAAAATGGCGGAATCACAGTGACTATGGACACCCACAAAGCTACAGGCAATTAGCAGGAAAGTGAGCTGTATACCCGTAGACGTGAAAGAATTCCATCCCACCGACCACTATGAATCACAATGAAAGTACGACACCAAAGCACGTTTTAAATATCATTAAGCCAGCGTCAGGCTGGTTGGCACCCAGGACACAAAGAGCTACAAGGACCATCACATCAGGACACAGGACCTGGATTTCGCTACTGTTAATTCTATGGCACGCTTCATCGAAGCGTCACCAGTTGAGTGAACCGTTTACTTCCTGCTGACAAAATCCATATTTCAATCCCACACTATCGACTGCGACTTGGTCACAGATATAAATTCATTTAATTCGAAACTAAATCTGCACACCACCCCTTAATGGAAGAACAGTAGATTTCAATAGTGACTTGCTGGAAAACGGGATGCATGTTTTTTTTTTTGCTTTAACGATTGCAGTATGACTAAGTAGGCAGTACTTCTAGACCTAATTGGTACAGTTCATCCCCTTAGTGCTGGGTTCCCAAAAATTGATTTCTATCAAAGCTCCCACCCTTCCAATCGATTCTAGTTTCTCACCCATCGCTAAAACCAGTGGTACAAAGGCATTTCCTGCTGTTGCTTATTGACCCTTTTTCCAGAGACTTCACTTGCAGTATATTTGCAATCAGATGTTCATCAGTTGACACTTCACTATCATATCTGTGCAATTTCAGACCAAAGTTGACAGTTTCGTTTCAAACCACTTTTAAAAAAAAAGGTAGATTAAAGAGATAACTTCACCAAGTTGTGTCTTGTATGATAACAGCCTGAATGCTAACTATTCCACTGATGGTCACCAGGTGGGTGTGCATTGAGACGCATGAGCGCACGTCCTGACCCACAAGCAAGTGGATTCTATTTTTACTTTACTCTTTAATCATGGTCAGGTTATAACAGTAAGCGAAAAATAAAAAATAAAGTGCATGCAGCACTTAAAAATTTAGTCAGTCAAAAAATCTTTATTTCGACCATACAGGCCATAAAAGCACATAAAACAGTACGATACATTTTAGCAAAATACACCGACTTAGGGCATCTAAATCTCACTGTACAACTGCCAGGATATTTGGGAAAAAAAGAGGAAGACACAAAAATAAATAACGTAAGGGGTTAGTGGGAGGGGACAACCCCTAGAGAAATGGACAGGTGGGCGGGACATAGGGAGGGGTGGGGTAGTGAGGGCCCTTCCAATTAAAAATAAATAAAAAGCAAGGCATTAATGCCAACGTGTATCGGACTACTTTTTAAAGTGCTTCACATCTCCAAAGTGATATGGGCAGACACCAGCACTGATAGACAACTGTCAGCCAATTCCTAAAGCCAGCTCAACTACCGTACTGAATGGGTGAAAGAAGGTGTCCAACAGCCCCTTTCTCCATCTGTATGTATGTGTTTGAGGAAATGAGCTCTTTCTTGCCAGTCTGTAGAGGAGACCTTAAATGTATTAAAATGTATTCCAGAACAAATGACTTACCTTCGGTAGCAGTCTTTCTGGTGGATAATCTATCTAACCACAGATTCTACACCGTTAGCAGGGAGCTGCAGAGGTGCACTCACGTGCGCCTTCATGTATGATTTATTCTGCAAACTCAGAAATGACTTTGCAGCAATGCATGCACAAATATGTTTCAAAGGATCTGAAGGAGATGAAACAGGAAGTGGGAGAGTTGGCCCAACGAGGTTACACTCCCAGGTCTCTCGGGGATGCCAGAGAAGAGGAACTGGAGTCCTTTTAACATGAGGTGCTAGACCTGCAATGCCAACTTGAAGACCTCGAAAACAGATCAAGGAGATCCAACATCAGAATTATGGGAGTTCCCCGCATTGCAGAAAAGGGCAACAATGAAAGCTCTGTCGAAAGGTTATTCATGCACATCTGGCCAGAGTTAACAAATAATGTCATCCACCTAAACAGAACAGAAAAGACTGTGGGTCAAGCCTTCAGGTCCTCGGACCAACCCAAAGACATCTTGACATGTGTCCACCACTTAAAGCAGAAGGAGGACATTAAGACGGTGTCTCATTCTACTAGCCCATTCTCATTTAGGGTGCAAAGCTGTGGCTATATTGACATTTGTCCCCCATTACACTTCAAAAACAGTGACTGCTCAGACAAACACTCAACTTCCTGAGGGAAAAAAAGAGTAAAATACAGGGGAGGTCGCCCCTTCTACCTAACTTTCTTATGGAACTGTGAATCACACTCTATTCATACCCCAACTGAAGCTCATCATGTTGTTGCCCACACTAAGGGTCCCAGAGGCGCCGATACCCACTCACTCAATGAATGAATGAAATTCGTACTTGTAAAGCGCACTGCTGCCCCCAACAGAGGCGTCCTGGCGCTATACGCATACCGCTGTGGAACCCTTCCTGGCTATTCCCTGTGAGATGTCCACTCCTGGGCATCCCCAAGGTGAAGCCAGGCATCCCAGCGCTGGTGGGGCCGTTGTGGAGATTAAGCAAGCTATTGCCCAGAGTTGCAGAGTGGGACCCATGATTAGAATAGGCACCGAGGCGAGAATTATCAGGTCCGAGGAAATTGAGCCCAAGACCCGCCGAGGCGGGAATTGAACCCTGGTCCCGGGCCAGATCTCTGCATCAGGGTCTGCCGCTCTAACCATTGAGCCACACTTCTCCATCAAGATAACATATTTCAGTAGCAGTCAACTAGGAAGATGGACTAAGATATCCAGCAAAAAAAACTTCTCTCAAACCCTTTATAGACTAAACTGGTCATGAAAGGAGAGCTGTAATTCGCAAACTTGAAGGGTGGTGATAGAGAAGGTGGGTGCTGGAAATTAGCCCTTTCTGCAGCGTCACTCAATTTTTCTTTATTTTTTACTATTTTCTGATCCATGTTTTTGCTGGCTATATAAACGTCTGTGAACTTTATCTCTGCTAAAACCAGTGGTAAAGTGCTGGTGCTACTCCTTTCAACATGGTAAAATAGGTATTCTCCTGATTGGCGTATTTACCTAAACTTTATTTTCCTAGTGGGGGGGGAGGAGCTTGTCTGGCTCCAAGATGGCAGCAAGAGCCTAGAGCTCCGGAGAACCGACCGCACAATCCTCCAGGAATCCTGTGCCGAAAACCCGCAACTGCCATGGATCGAGCATGGCGTGAATGCGGAATGACCCATGACTAAGGAAACGCGGCCCTGATTCGAAATATTACCCGCAGGAGCACAAACGACATTTAGCCTGGAGCGGACGCTGCGCCCAAAATGGCAGCCGCTAAATAACTGCCTGAGCCACCGCAGACATCGGCCAGCTTGCGTGCGGTGAGCGGAGGGGGAACATCGGTCGACAGAGTGACGTGAGCAGAGTTGCAAAGGAACGAAAGGGGCATAAAATAACCTGGCGGCCCTCCCTCGGTCGCAGGGGGACGCGCACGGTAAGAGGGCACCGGGGTCACCCCTGACGACCGTGTGGGAAGATTAGCAGTGCTATCGCACCGCAACGGAGGCATCGCAAACGGGGCAGCGTGACGAAGCAGGAGCGCCATAGAACCGGCCGAAAAGACTGCGCAAGCAACACTCCGCGGCATCAGTAAAGACTGGTGGGCGGAGTACTGCACTAACAGTGTGCAATAGCCCATTCCGGGCTCCTCATTGCTGCGCAATAGCAACACCATTACCCTAACTCAGAGCAGAAGGCTGGGCCTGCTGCGAGGGGCGAGCAGGCAGGCTGGGGCTGAGACTACTGCACACGACGGAGGTGTAGGGGGCAGGCGTCTCCTCCACGAGTATACCCAGGTAGTAATCACAAACGGGGACTGCCGCCAATAACAGATATAAGTGCGGGCTAGCTCTGCCCCTACAAAATGGGAAAACCGGACAAAGCACAATCTAAGCTTCCATTTGAGGCTCGTAGAACTCCTAGGACAAAAGAGGCTGATATGCAGGGAGCAGAGCCCGAACTGGATCCCGCAGATCAGACAGACCCGGACCTCAAGCAGATACTCTCAGCAATGCAACGCAGCCTCACACAAATCGGTGGGAAAATCGATGCGCTGACATTTCGAATGGACCGAATGTCGGAGAGACGCGACAAACACACGGAAAGATTAGATGCGGTCGAGAAACGAGTGTCTGACGCTGAAGATATCCTGTCGGCAGATTCCACGGCACAAAAAAAGATGGACAAGACCCTACAAATACGGAGAGCCAAAGCCGAGGATTTGGAGGCTCGTTCCGGACGGAACAACCTGCGGAAAATAGGAGTGGCAGAGACAACGTGCATAGAGAACATGGAACTCTTTGTAGAGAAACTTTTGATCACCATTCTAGGTAGAGACACGTTCTCTGATATCTTCATTGTGGAGCGGGCGCACCATTCGCTGGCCCCGAAACCTGCTCCGGGAGCTGTCCCTCACCCAACTATATCTCGCCTTCTCAATTATCGAGATCGGGACGCAGCGCTATGTAAGGCACAGGAACTTAAGACCCTGCCATTTGAGGGCATGGAGCTATCAATATTACCGGACTTCACCCAACAGGTGCAGGAAGCGAGACAGCAGTTTGCTCCGGTGAAAAACAGATTATGAGACCTACAGTTGGACTATAACATGCTGTACCCCGCAAAGCTCTGTGTCATGGCGGAGGGCAGAGCACACTACGTAGCGGAGCCGAAGCAAGTTTTACATTTTCTGAAGCTACGTGGAGGAACGAGTAGCAGACAAGGCTCCCCACGTGGAGACTCCAGCAGGTCAGGGGATGCGACGGAAGAAAGGAATGATTAAGCAAATGTTCCATTTTGAACAACCAGGAGCTCTTTTTCCCTCTGAAGCTGGAGGGACAATGGCGTCGGGGTTTAGGCTGGACTGCGAATCTCCAATCATAAAGGTTGCTATGAAGTGTGACTGAGGCGGAAGAACCACAGACTTAGCAGCAAATGTGAGCTGTACAGGTAAGGCCGTCTTGGCAGCAGGGTAACTCGGGCTCCTAAGACTCACACCAAGAGCCTCTCCCCTGAGGAACACTGATCATTGTTCGACACGCCCCATGACTCCACAATGGGACATATTGCATTAACAAGAGACCGAATTTGAGTACTGTGATGGAGGACATGAACATTGGGCAAGGGGAGGAGATTACAGTAGGTGGGTTTATTGTTGATCCATTCACTTGGTATTGGGAGTTGCGGGCAGGGCCACACTGCAAGACTGTTGGGCCCCGAGGCTACAGAGACCCGCATAAATGGCAACATCCGCCCCTATGTGTGCACCACAACAAGGGATCACAAAATGGGGGCTGTTAAGGGACTGTTTAAGGGGGGTTCACTTTGGCGGGAGGGAATATTATCTGTATTGCCAAGTTGGGGGGCAATTAACGTGGGAGGGGGCGCACTGGGGAATGTTTGTTGTTGGTTTGAAAAAAGCAAACACAGGACAGGTTACATAAAGCAGCAAGGCAGCATCACCACATGAAGGGACCCACAACACACATGAGTGAGCAGGGCAAACAGGATAGCACAGAGACGCTACACCTTAGACTGCTCACCTGGAACGTGCGAGGGCTTAACGACCACAGGAAGCTTAGCAAAGTCATAGCTTATCTTAAATGCCACAAGGTAGACGTCACTATACTACAAGAAACTCACCTTCTGCAGGGGTCTGAGATGCTAACCAGCAGAGGATGCAAGGGCATTACTACTCAGCAGGATTTCCATCACATGCTAGGGGGGTCCTCATCTGGGCAAACAATCAAGCGGGGGTACACTTGACTGGCATACAAGCAGATACAGGCGGCAGATATGTGATAGCTAAGTGCCAGAAAGAAGACCTGGTAGCAGATCTGGTGGGAGTGTACGGGCCCAACAATGACGACCCACAGTTTGACCATAACCTCAAAGCCAGACTAATGCAGAGGGGGAACATCCCTCAGATATGGGGAGGGGACTTCAATGTCACGCTGAATCCAGACTTGGACCGGTCTGGGCGGCCACCTAGACGTAGATCAGCCGCCGCTAAAGCGATACTAGACATCGCAGCCACCTCAAGCCTGGTAGACATATGGCGGAACCATCACCCACACAAAGGGGGATTTACCCATTATTCATCTGCACAGGATATACACACTCACACAGATTACTGGCTCATATCCAACAGCTTAGTTTCCCGTGTGGGAAGGTGTAGACCACTCCCCCGCACCCTATCTGACCACTCCCCAGTCCTCATGGAGATAAGACTTCTGCCTCGCCGGATGACCCCGTTCACCTGGCGCTTTCCCCTATTCGTTGATTGATCAAGCATTTAGAGCAGAGATAGGTCAGGCGATAGAAGAATTCTTCAAGCGAAATATAGGCTCTGTCCCCACATTTGCCATGGTGTGGGAAACATTCAAGGTGTACATAAGGGGAGAGGCGATTTCCAAACACGCGGGAGTCCTGAGGTCCATAAGGGGTAGGCTCTCGCACTTAGAAAAGGAATTGGCCAACTTGGAGACGCGACACAAGTGTAAAGGGGATCCAAAGGCGTGGGAGGAAATAAAGACCAAATTGGCCGAATATTATGACACAGCTAGCGATGAGATTAAACACCTCAGTAAATACTCTACGCCAGAACGTACAGGGAGGGGGAACGCCCTGGCTCCACATTGGCAGCACTACTCAGACCTAGCAAAGAGCAAACAGCACTCACAAGAATAGCAGATGAAGGAGGGAGCTTGGTCACAGATACTGAACAAATTGCAGCCAGATTCCGGCGCTATTACGCAGAATTATATCACGCACGTATTGCTCATGATGAGGCCGCCACAACTGATTATTTGCAGCACATCGAGATGACCTGGCTTGCTGTTGAGCACAGAGAGCATCTTATGGCACCTCTAGATCCCTCCGAGGTTAGGGCGGCGTTTGCTAGTATGCAGCTGGGGAAGGCACCAGGAACAGACTGCCTAACCGTCGCCTTCTATAATGCATACCAAGACCTCCTTATCCCACACCTGATCACTCTTTATGAAGAAATGGCGGAGAATGGCATCATGCCACCCACGATGCGCGATGCTCTATTGATTGCATTACCCAAGCCAGGCAAGGACCCAGATAGTTGCGCTTAATATAGACCCTGGTCCCTCCTAAACGTGGGCACCAAGATATATGCCAAGGTCCTGGCTAACAGGTTGGCTCTATTGCTGCCAGGAATGGTGGGCGCGGATCAGGCGGGATTTGTCCCAGGCAGAATGCTGACACACAATTTGAGAACACTCTTCAACACCATTCAATACATAGATCCGAAGGGGAAAGCTGCAGCAGTGTTCTTGGATGCTGAGAAAGCATTTGATTCGGTGGAGTGGGCTTTTTTGATGGCTGTCCTTCGTAGAGTGGGTGTGGGGGAGGTATTCCTCAAGTTAATAGTGGTCCTTTACAACGAGCCTACAGCCAGGGTACGGGTGGGGAACACGGTGACTGCCCTAATCAAGGTCTCCAGGGGCACCAGGCAGGGGTGCCCACTGTCGCCACTTTAATACGCCATAGTTGCTGAGCTGCTGGCCTGTGCCTTAAGGGAATACCATGGACACAGGGGCATACGTTTCCTGAACTACAACTTAATTATATCAACATAAGTGGATGACACCTTACTATACGTACGAGATCCCGACGTAAACTTATCGCCGGTATTGAGGGAGGAAGTCCGGTTCGGAGGGTTATCACTGATGTTCCCACTCACCCCTGCTACGACACAAGTAAACGCGGAGTATCCGCTCCGGTGGACGACCGACCCGATTAGATATCTGGGTATACAGGTACACACTGTTCCCACACAAATATTCAGGGAGAACTATGGCAGAGCAATCTAGATGTTAGAAGATGTTGACAGATGGGTCAAATTACCTCTGTCCATGACAGGGAGTGTGGCCATAATGAAGATGGTGGTCCTCCCTAGATTCCTATTCCTAAATATTCCAATGTCACTGCCCCACACTTTTTTCAACACTCTGCGATCCAATATGCTCCGGCTGGCCTGGTAAACAACCTTGGTTTCGGTGGGACACCTTAGTATTACCATAGGACATGGGAGGCTTAACGCGCCAGATTTGGAGCTCTACTATAGGTCAGCACAGGGCTCATCAGCGCTTCATTGGCTTCTAGATTCACTGGACTTACCACACTTACACATTGAAAGAGGCGTGGTTGCCCCTACCACCCTTCCCAGACTGTTGTTTAGCGCCCCGGCGAGACAGCATGGGAAGTTGGACTCACTCAACTCTACAATACATGTCTGAAAGCAGATACAGGATTGTTATGCCGGCCCCCTGCTATACTCGCCACGCATGAAGTTCGCCTGGTGCCATTGGCTTCGGCTTAGATTCCTTTCTGGGGGACACCACTACTTCTGCGCCTTTAACCAGATACCAGTACACTAGAGTGAAGCACTCCTTACGTGAACTACTGGGGAGTGAGATGCTTGAACCTCCAGACATATCGGCATTAACCGCCCTGATACAGGCGGACTCCACAGCCAAGCTAGTCACGAAAATATATACCCATATGCAGGAAACATGCAGACCGAAAATGATAAAAGCGAGACTGGAATGGCAGAGGGACTTAGACAAGACACTAGACAATGGGTGTTGGAAACACTGTTGTGCAGCAGCACGTAGGGTGTCACTGAATGGTAGGCACAGGTTAATCCATTTCAAGTACATTAATAGAGTGTATTATACCCCGGAGAGAATACACAGGTATGGTTTACGTGACACAAAAGAGTGCGAAAGATCCCACACAGACACTGCAGATTTTTTTCATGCATCAAGGCTTTGCCCGGAGGTCGCTGGGTTTTGGGGAGGGGTGTTCCAGGAACTGGGTAACATTACAGGTACCACATTAGAACCGGACCCCAGGTTCGCACTGCTGTGGTATGATAAAGGGATAGTCGCCAAAGACAGGAAATTGGTGACGATTTGTCTGATCTTGGCAAAGCGTAGAGTGGCAATGCGTTATTCAAAGGGCCCGCCCCTACAATAAAGGAATGGTATGCAGACATGGTATATTGTAACACCCAGACAGATGTCTATGGTGAACTTCTATCGCCTCAAAGTCGCCCCAAAAAACTACTGGAACCCTCTCCAAAAGTACTTAGCTAGTAAAGAGACGGACGAGACCGAAGGTGAGAAAATAGTATCAGGATAGTGTCCCAGGGAACATATGAGCTGTGAGCCCACACAGAGCTAGCAGAATGTATATAGAAGGTGGGGGGAGCTCCTCCAAAGATATATGGGATACAACCCGGAACCAAGGGGAAGGGGGAATTCCACGCCTGTGGGTGTGAGGGTGAGCACTGCGCCTGAGTGGCAATCACTAGAAGGTCGAGTCCTGCAAGCTACTGATAAATGTCATAAATATAGCCCTGTAAATGTTTTTACATGTTTACTGTATACTAATGACGTGCCATGCTGTAAAATGTTTGTACTTGGTATACTTGTCCCACTTAATGAATAAAATAAAAATCAAAAACTATATTTTCCTAGTCTATGGCAACCACAGTGTACCCAGAACCTGTTACTAAAATATCACCAGCGGGCTTCAGCACTCATTGTGCCAACCACTACAGTAACAGAAAAAAACATGACAGCCGGCCTGCCACTAGTAGCCTGGCTGTGCAGGATTTAACAGCAAATTTGACCTGTCCAAATAACCCCTCAATAGGCCAATGCCTTCCTTTTAAATATGTATAAGTCACCCATAAGTAGGCCTTATTGCCCATAAAGTCGGGGAGTATGGTATTTAAAAGTAAGACATGTAAAAGTGGAGTGTTAAACATCTCCCTACAGTGAAAAAGCCATCAAAGCCATTTTTACTGTAGCCGGTTTAGCTGCTCCATAGGAAAACACTGGGATGCACTATTAAATACTAGTCCTGTATTTTGATAATGGGACTAGTGATAAAAATAATTACACAACTATTTTCAAAAGTTGTTAAAATTTCAATTCAATGGTGAAGTCTGATCTGTCCTAAATATTACTGAAAAGTAACTTTATAAAAGTTATATTTGCCCTGCCTCACGTGACTGGATACGAAATCTGCATTTCGTTCTTCCACTTCGGCAAATTAGTAATTAGCATTTAACTAGGCATGAATGAGATGGGGACTTCTTCCCAGGAACAAAATAATAGGACGGGCAGAGAGGATTCTTCTAAACCTTACAGAATTTGCAAAGGGGGACTCGGAGGATATTTTTTAAAATTAAAATGTCATGTCCTGCCTCAATGACATTCTGCTCGACAGGTCTGCTGGGACTTTTTATATGACATTTGGTACACACTTCAAGAAGCCTCCCCGTCACGGGTAAATGTTAGCTGACACTTGGACAGAGTCCTTCTGTTGCCTTCCCAATCTGTAGGACCCAAATCATAACAGGACTCTTCTCATATAACAGTGGCACAGTCGGTTTGACATGTCTGCTAGGTTTACATATAACTTTTGGGACACACTTCAAAGGAGAAAAACAGAATGCCAAAACAATTTGTGTATATCCACTCACTGTCTGGTTGCTGTAAGCTCAGCTTTGTTATACCAGACTCCTGTCTCTGAGGTGGTTGTGGATATAGGGGCTGCATCAAACTGGAGTTTGGTGTTAGATGTGGGAGGGCACTGGGATCACCATCGTACACTACCTACACACAGCCCCTGTCCTCAGAGCCCAAGTTTTGTATTGCCAAAGACTTAAGCCATCTTGAAAAAGCCCAAAGTAGGTCAGGTTAGACCCAGGTACTTTACCATGTTGGTTAGGGCATCCTCAGGGCTAATTCCCACCAACTAGCTGGTGCCAGGCACAAATGTGGCAGCTCCAGGCACCCAATTCAGAATACTCCTGGACCTGAGGAAGAGCAGAAGAGGACTGAACCTGCTTTCTTCAACTTGGGAAGAGCCCAAGAGGACTGGATCTGGTCTCTCTCCCTTGTACCCAAGATAAAGAAGTGGACTCCAAGTGTCATAAGGCTGGCCTCCTGTTAAAGCTACAAAGACACAAAGCTACAAAAGGACTTTTCCCGCAACTTCCCAGCTGACCAGTGGCAATTGGACCTGGAACGGACCGTCCTGTTGGCCTCTGCCTGCCACCTTGAGAGTCGCTAAGTGCCTACCCTGAGGTCCTGAAGGGCTTTAGATGCGTACTCCTCTAGTGGATTGAGACTTAAAAGACTAAAGTCAAAAGGTAAAATCGTTGACCAGGAAGAAACCTGATTAGTGTATCCGACCCACACTCCAAAGCAGTCAGCTTCAAGTTGCTCCTAGGTCTTTTCTACCACAACCATTGACTATCATTGGCACTTTATGCTTCTTGGAGCTATTTCTACTTAAAACCTAAAAAATGTATATCTTAGGTTCCTCTAATTGGATTGTTGTCACTTTGGTCAGTCTGTTTTTCTAATTTGTATTGGGATTTTTATTGTCTTGCATGTTGACTTTTATTGCTTTAGTACGGCGTAAATACTTTACACATTGCCTCCAAGTTAAACCTGTCCTAAGAGACTGAGCTCAGATTTATTTTGTGACTTTAGTGGTTGAGCCCGACAAGGATTGTGAATATTACTTGAGCAGGATACTTGACCACCTCAAATAATAATCCAATTTCCTACAGTGGGATATGAGATATCCAACAGGAGCAGATGGAGATCTGCACTAAAAACAGAACCCTCCGGGGGCGTGGCCTGAGGCGTCAAGATGGCGGTCGCACTCTAAGAGTGCTCCTGACCCCCCTCCGTCATCCGCCTCCATCCGTCCGTTACCTGATTTCCTTCAGCTCTCTCCAAGTTAGTGGCGACTCTGCGACCCCCTGGCGGAGTTCCGACCCCGCTCTTGGGCTGCTCGGGGCCCCCGGTGACGCGCTGAGGCCTCTTTACCTCCAGGCCCGGCTCAGCCAAGATGGTGGCGCCCTGCTGAGGCTCCAGACGGCCGGAGACCCGAAGATCCTCCTGGGCTCCCGGGGCTTCCTCCCGGCGGTGAGTGCCTCTCCCGGTGCGGCCTGTGCTGCGGTCGCGCGCCCCGCGGGGGGGCGGTGCTGCGGAGGTGCTCGGATGAGGACGCGGGCTCTGCGTCCCGAAACTGAGTGTGCCCTGCTCCCTGCGGGCTCGGTCCCCGCTGGTCGCGAGGCGGGAGCCCCGCGGCGCCTGAGGAGACCGCCATAATCGGCTGCCATTGTCGGGCAGCGGTCCATCGCTGATGCACATCGGCCCCCCCCCTCTGCACAGACCCACCGGCGCGGCCCTGGGTGGCCTGCTCCCTGACTCCTGCAGCGGTGCGGACCGAGGCGACCTCTGCACCACCTGGGGCGGGAGTGCCTGAGAGGAGATGCCTGCCTGGGCCTAGGCCTAGCTTCTCCCTACCTAACGCCTGCACCTGACGGGGCGTGCTGATCCCGGCTGCGAGATCGGGTGGCGGAGTGTGGGGCCTGCCTGCGGCGAGAGGAGAAGGACCGCTGCTGAGGACAAGAGTGTGGGGTATCCTCCCCTGACCGTTCGGGTGCCTGTGAGTGGGGCTCGGGGGTGGGTACCGGCCACCACATCGGGTGGCGAGGTGGAGGAGTGCCCTGGTCCCCCCGCTCCCCCTTCCCTCGGCGTTCCCCCTGAGCCCTTCCGCCCCCCCTGGGGTGGCTGGGCCCGCTTCTCCTGGTCCTCACTGGCCTCTGGCCCGACTCCGGGGCGGCCGGGGACTTGTGTGGGGCCTCCTCTGGCCCGGACGCCCGGGCCCTCCCGGACCGGACTCCTCACCCTGATACAGCCCGTGTGGGAGTGGTGGCTCGCCTGCTGCTACCGGGACGCTTGGGCTCGAGGCCGTACTAACTCCCGTGTCGACTCCGGTGGCGGCTCTGGTGTGCGGGGCCCGGGGCGGGGACCGGCCATCATACCGGGTGGCGGCGCGAAAGTCTCCCTCGGCACCTCCGCCCCCCCCTTTCTTTTCCTTCTTCTGGCTGCGACTGGTCTGCTCCCTTCCACACTCTGCCCCCGGTTGGAGGGGGCCTCCTGGGGTCGGTGGAGAGGTGGTGGACGACTTGGTGACTCGAAGTGGCCCGGGACTGAGGCGGGACTCATCACAACCCCTGTCTCCTCCTTAACCCCCCACTTGCATTGGACTGCTCCCCCAGGAACGAACCCATCGTGGCCGGACCGGGGGGCGCGTTGGGGGCCGGACGTGGAGGCGGGTGGTTGGCCTAGACGGATCGCCCTCCACTGAAGCGCTCCGCCCGGCTCCGGGGGTGGCCCGCGGCGCCGACTGAACCTGGCCTCTCATGCGGGCCTCTGGGGCGGAACGGGACACCCGGACCTGAGTATCGACGGCCTGGGTGTCTGAATCTGCTCCCCCTCCCTCTGCAGGCCTTCACCCACCCCCCGGGTGGCTTGGAACGGAACTCGAATCCCGGCGGCGATGGGCAGAAACCGTATCCTGCAGACTCCTGCCCCCCCCCCAACCCAAACCAAAATGGATCGGTTCACCACGTCGGAGCGGGACCCAGGAGGTGGGACACCTGGTGCAGCTGGTGCCAATGGTGGTGATCTCTCCACTATCCTTCAGGCGATCACCGCATCTCAGACCTCCGTCGAAAACAAAATTGGCGAGGTGAGGGTAGATGTGGCTCTCATCCGCCAAGATGCCACGGCGCGCATCACAGAGGCGGAATCCCGCATCTCCACAACAGAGGATGCCATTGACCAGCTTAAGACCCAGGTGGCCCACCTTCAAACCCGGACCTCGGAGCTTCATCGAAGGGCTGAGGACGCCGAAAACAGGTCGCAGAGAAATAACTTACGCCTCGTAGGATTTCCCGAGGGGGTGGAGCAAGGCCACGCCGACACGTTCGTGGAGACTTGGGTGCGCTCCTGGATGTCCAAGGAGGCCCTATCCCCTTGGTTCGCTGTCGAACGAGCCCACCGCTCCCTGGCCCCCAAGCCTCCGCCTGGCGCCCCAGCCCGATCCATAATCCTGAGGGTCCTTAACCTCCGGGACAGAGATGCCATTCTCGGGGCGGCCAGGGCACATTACAGTTCCAAAACAGCCGGATCATGGTCTTCCCCGATTACACCAGGGAGGTGCAGGCCCAACGCCGCAAATACGACGAGGTAAAACAGAAACTTCGTAGCATGGGCCTCCGATACGGTCTCCTCTTCCCGGCCCGGCTCAAGGTTATCTTTCAGGACAGGTCTCTCTTCTTCGATAACCCACAGGCGGCATGGACCTGGCTCACAGAGGAACGGCCGCTCTTGCGCCAACCGGCCCCTTCCCCCACCAGGCGGGCCCCCACAGTCGCGTCATGCCCTCCCCAAGCCCCAGAGGCGCCGGACTAGGTCCCACAAGAAAAACGACCACCGGGGGGACATCCCGATCGCCGGATGGGACATCCCAGCGCCCGCCCTCCCACGCTTCAAGTCGAAGGTCCGCTTCTCCCAGCCCGACTACCTCCTTGAGCGTCTTGAGCGGTATTCCAGAGCCTTCTGCCGCTCTACGACACGCCAAATCCGACTCTGACCTGTCCAGGAGCCCTGCGCTCCACCGATCCAACGAAGTCGAAGTCACCTGAACGGAGCCGCATGACAAGATCTCTCTAGCATATTCCCCGGCGGCCCCTGAAAACAGCCTGCTCTTGAGCCTCCCACGAAAGAGGGTGTTCCAACCCTACTGCAGCCACTGGACATGTGAACTATTCCACACTTCACTCCCTCGTTTATCGGTTATCCCATATACAACTGTGTTCTAACCGAAATTGCAGCGATTGACGAACCTTATCCGACTCTATGGAGGGGGGTCCATCTCCGCCATCCTCAGGTCCTTCTAACCGTTTTAGATTAGCGTTCAGCCCACTGTGGGGCTGTTGTTTTGAACTGAACTGAATTGTTTGTTTGCTTTTGTGCTTTCTTTTTCAGGGCGACAGATGCTTCCTTTTCAGAAGTGTAGGGTGGGGGGAGTTGGGAGGAGAGGTAGGGGGGGAAGACCGTTGTCTTCCGGAAATTTGTTGTTGTTCTTCGCCGCCCACGGGCCGCAAATTTTTGTTTTGGTTGGTAGCTTTCCACGCAGATCTGCCTTAGACGATGACATGAGGCCCAACAGAGTGCACACCTTCTGCCCAATGGCCTCGGCCACGGAGCATTACGTCCCTTGGGACCCAGGCCTCCTCGCGCTTGCGTTCCTCCTCACACATGATACCCACCTCGATGATGTCCACCTTCCATAGGGCCCTCCACATCCTCTCCTGGAACGTTAATGGCCTATTAGATCGTATAAAACGCACCGCCGTGCTGCGCAGCGCCCAACGACACGCACCAGACATCCTGTTCCTGCAGGAAACACACCTTCTGGGCTCACAATGTAGTTTCCTCACCCGGTACGGGTTTGATAAGGTCTGGCATTCTGGTTTTACACGGGGATCCCGGGGGGTGGCCATACTACTTCGACGAGGGCTCCCCTTCACCTTGACACGGGCTGAAACGGACACACATGGCTGCTATGTGGCCCTGACGGGTATGATTGAGGGATACCCCCTCAACCTCCTGTCTACATACATTCCTCCCGCCAACATGGCTCCTGACCTCCGTCGCCTCACGCTTGCACTCTCCTCCTTTCCGCAGGGCCTGACGATTGTCGGGGGGGATTTTAACGCTGTCCTGCAGCCCTCACGTGACGCGTCAGGCACCCCATCGGCCTCCCGCCTTGCCTCCGCAAAACGCCTCGCTGACTGGTCCTCCGCCCTGGGTCTCTGTGATGCCTGGAGGGTGTGGAACCCCCGCAAAGAACAATACACCCACACTTCGGCAGGCCACCGCACCCACTCTCGTATAGACTTGTTCTTGTTGCCTGCCATAGACTGTCAATTGATGGCCGAGGCCACCATCTTGCCCAGGGGCATTTCAGATCACTCCCCCGTGTCCCTCCGTCTCAGGCATTCTCCTGGCGGCGTCCGTACGATGTGGCGGATGAATGCCTGGTTCCTACAGGATGCAGGTTTTGTGGAATCCCTTGGGCAGAAACTGAAGAGCTACTTCTCAACTAATACGGGTTCGGTCTCCTCCCCAGGGACCCTGTGGGAGGCCGGCAAAGCTGTGGTGCGAGGGGTGGCTAGAGGCCTGGTCCAAGCGAAACGCAAGAAATAATCCGCCCGACTTGTACAGCTGGAGGCCCAGGCGGCGCAGCTGGAAGGTGCCCAGGACACCACTGACAACGACGACTCCGCTCGCCAACTCACGTTGATCCGAGAGGAGATCTGCCGGCTCTCGCTGGAGTCCGCTAAAATGCTTTGGCGCTCCTCTGTGGCACGCGTATATGGCTGGGGTGATAAAAATGGTAAACTTCTCCACAACCTGATATTCTTATCCCAGAGCCAATCGCATAATCCCCGAGATTCGGGACGGGAATGGGGTCTGTCAAGCCACTTCCCCAGCCATCGCACACACGTTTGCAGACTACTATGCGGGCCTCTACACGGCCCGGCCCCTTCGGACCTCTCTGGCGAAGTTGTTGGCTGAGACCGGAACTCGATTGCCCTGCCTTTCCCAAGCAGACTCCGCGGCCCTGGATACTCCCTTTACCCCGGAGGAGATACATGGGGCGATTTCATTGTTGCACGCCGGCAAAACACCCGGGCCCGACGGCTACCCCCAGGAGTACCTTGCGGCCTACCGGGACTCACTGGTCCCGCACCTGACGGAACTGTTTAAACACGTAGTGGACAAGGGGTCCTTCCCGCCTGAGACTGATATGGCCACTATCGTAGTCATCCCAAAGACACAGCCACCCTCCCTTGCATGTGCGGATTACCGCCCCATCTCCCTTATCAACACGGAGGTCAAGATCTTCGCCACAGTGATGGCCCAACGACTCCGACCCCATTTACATGAGCTGGTCCACCCGGATCAAAACGGCTTCATGCCTGCCCGCGGTATATCATTGCATACGCCGTCTCCATCTCGCCCTCGCCCACCGCCACCGCCTCACCCCATATCTGGCATTGCTATTCATAGACTTCGAAAAGGCTTTCGATACGGTGGACTGGAGCTACCTTGAGGAGGTGTTGGAGAGGATGGGTTTCGGGCCCCCCTTTCGGCGCTTTCTCCGGGTCCTCTATTCGGCTCCCAAGGAAAGGGTCCTCATTAATGGCGTGCTGTCCGAAGCGTTCCCTATCCAGAGGGGCACCCGCCAGGGATGCCCGCTCTCACCGCTTCTATTTGCATTAGCAATGGAACCCCTGGCCTCCCTCATCCGTCAAGATCCCCTCATCCAGGGTTGGGCCTGGGATCCGAATCAGGTCGATAAGATCGCCCTGTATGCCGATGATGTCCTCCTTCATTTGGCGGATCCAGAGAGCTCCGGCCCGCGATGCTTGGACGTCCTCTCGGCCTTTGAGCGGGTTTCCGGCCTCAGACTCAACCCGGCGAAATCCACACTGGTTCCCCTGCACCCGACACGGGCTTGCTTCGACTGGCAGACGACCATTCCCCTGCGCAGGCAGTCAGTTAAGTACTTGGGGATATGGGTAGCCCTTCTCCCCGACCTCGAATGGACCCTGAACATCACACCCCTGGTCACCAGGGCCAAGGCGGACCTCAGGAAATGGCAATCTCTCCCCCTTAATCCCCTTGGCAGAAGTGCCCTTTTTAAAATGATGGTCCTTCCCCGCTTTTTGTACACCTTACAAAACATTACCATTCCCCTCCCGGGCAGCTGGTTTCGGGAACTGGACGGGGTACTCTCCCGCTTTTTGTGGGGAGGAAGGAGATCACGACTGTCCCTAGCACATTGCCGCATACCCCCCTACGACGGCGGCCTGGGGGTAACTAACCTTCACCTCTACTACCTGGCCACGAGGCTAATCGTGATCCACGACTGGTTCGCGGGCGGCTGGTCCGACCCGGCGTATCGGGTAGAAACCAGGTCAATGGACTTCACTCAAATCCAGGCTTACATGTATGGATGCCCCGTGCCACAGAGCCCTTCCCCCTGTCACTAGAGCCGTGCTTATGGCCTGGCGGACTGCCTTGCGCCACGTAAAGTGGGATCGTAAACTCACCAGGCAGACGCCTCTGTGGTGTGGGGCTTGGCTGGGGGAGGTCTCGGCTCTCCAGGACTTCCGTCGGTGGGACCACATCGGGATCTCGCTGCTGGGGGATGTCTGGACCGGGGACCATATCAGATCATTTGCAGGCCTACAACACCACTACTCCCTTCACTCCTCCCAGTTTTACAAATACCTACAACTCAGACATCCCCCACCTCCCTCCCCGAATTCAGCACCCTGGAGGCCCAGGTGATGATGGGGAACCTGGGCAGAGGGGGGAGTATCGCGGATTTACCGCTCTTTGGTGAACAATGGCCCTGCATCCCTGGACCTGCTTCGTACCCGCTGGGAGGGTTGGGTGGGTTCCCTAGACGACGCGGACTGGAGAGATGCCCTTATGACCCCCTAGACTCCGACGACCTCCTCCAGACTACGTCTAGTCCAACTCTATTACCTCCACACGGCGTACCTCACCCCAGCACGCCTGTACAGCGCCCGCATGCGGCCTTCCCCATCATGTGCGCGATGCAACCATGCCCCGGCGGACTTCTACCACATGGTGTGGCAATGTCCCGCCCTTGCACCGTTCTGGACGGGGGTGGAAGGAGAACTCACACAGACCCTAGGTTGGAAGGTCCCCCATGACCCGCTGCGCCTGCTCTTGGGGGTGTTTGATGGCCTTGATGGATCCCGGTCTGACTAGCGCTTCCTGGGAACGGCATTAGCGGTGGCAAAGCGCGATATTGCAGCGCTCTGGTCCCAAGCCAAGCCGCCTACTATGCGGAAATGTAGACGGGGAGTGGACTGGTGTGGAGCCCAAGAGGAGCCCCTCTTTGAGGCCCGAGGATGCCCTGAACTTTTTGGTAAAATATGGGGCAAATGGTTCAACTCACTGCCCGTTTGAGGGGTTAGATGGGCTGGGTACGTGACTGCTTGTAAATATGTGCTGTATTCACACCATCATTGCCTTACAAACCTTTGTCGCCTCTATCGTCTATAATGTTTTTAAATAATGTGACTGACATGCTACCAACGTATTGTTGTTTCAAAAATTCAATAAACTTGATTATCAAAAAAAAAAAAACAGAACCCTCCAATGGTTGAAAGCAATCGCTCAATGCCTGTAGAAGGCTGACGGTAAACAACCTGAAGGTCAGCGGGGGACTGACAACCACTACAACTCAGTATCTCAGGGTTGGGGTACAGAAAGAGACTGCATGACAAGTCTCAACATGAAAGAAACTTTTCCACTTCCAAGAGACTACGTTGGTAGTCATCGTTTTGAAAGTCTGATTTCCATTTGGGGGAGTTATGCAACTTGTTTTGACTTTAGGTTTTATTTTAAGGAATACCCCCAGAGAATACAACATCTACCGTCAAAACTTTGTATGCTTTCTTTGGACAAGAGGGCCCGGCTTGACAAAGACATGTGCTCTCACCAAGGCAATACATATGACTATATTATTAAGCTTGAAACTAGTGGGTCTCAATGCCCCTGCCAAGCACTTCTCACAATGATCAAAGATTCTGCATGTGAAATCTACCTTTACCAGGAGACCCAACTCTTCAAATGTGATTGGTACCGTTTGAGGTGCAGATGGTCTTTTAGGCCACACTTCTCCTTTACCAGCAAGAGGGGAGGAGTGGCCATACCGTTAATGGGAAAGTTCTAAATCTAGTCACTGAAATTGCTTGGAGACCCCATGCCATCTGGGTATTCTTGAAAAGCCACACACTTATAGTAGCTACAATCTACGTTCCCAATGAGACTCAGGAGAGGCTCAAATAGGTCCTATCACAGGTCAATACATGCCCGATAGGGAGGTAATGGTGGTGACCTTAATATTGTGTTTGATACAGGAATGCTTTTTAGTAGGAGGTCAACATTTTATCTCTGTTTTTCTCATATCCAAGCTTCTATTACATATAGCTGCAATCACTCAAGATTTAAATATTTCAATGTAAAGTCTTTCATTTTGTTGTCAAACAATCTCCAGGTGCAGGTACTTTTTTCATACAATATTCTTTATTGTTAACCAGTTTTCAATCATTTTTTGGGCAGACCCAGCTAACTCGTTTCATCTCTTATAGGGACTTCATCAGGGCCTAACATAATTACATAAATACATAATCCGTGCTTTATAGAAGTTAAAACCATCATCACATTTTTTGCTGTATTTTGTGCTTGCTTAAAACGTTTTCATTTTTTATACAAAATATTTTTTATTTAAAAAATGAGCGCCTGGGACGGTGGCTGTTCCAAGAGGTCTGTCCTCCATGCCTTCTCTGCTGACCCCTATTGTAGGCATACTACATGAGTACCAGAAGAACCAAGAAAATGATTGTATTTGGAGGAGGAACAATCGAGATGGACCTTGACCGGAGACTGGAGGACCAGGAGAAGAAGGACCAGCAACAAGAGGACCCATTTAAAAACTAGAAGAGGGTAAAGAGGCTAAGGAGTAGGAACAGAACCATGAAGAGGAGGACATGTAAGAAGACCAGAAGGAGGAGCAGCACCAGGAGACAGACCAGGAGGATGAGGACCTGAATCACTGGTAGTAGTACCAGGAGGTTGAAGGAGAAGGGGAGGACCGGGTCCAAACAACCAAAATCACTGTGAGGACCAGAAGAAATGGGAGAACAGGACCGCGCCTACAGGAGGACCAGAAGTATGAGAAGAGTTTGGATGTCCTAGAAGAGGACAAAAAGGACAAGCAGAGTGCCAGGATCCAGAAAACAACAAGAACCAGTAGGAACAGGAGGAGAAAAACCAAGAAGAGGAGGGGGAGGAACAAAAGAATGAGGACCAGGAGTAGGAGCAAGAGTAGGACAGGACCAGGAAGAGGAGAAGGACCATGTGAAGGAGGACCAGGAGGAGAAGGCGAGTGGGCAGTGGCACCATGGGAAGGAGGAGAACTAGAAGGTTTTGAGATCACAAACATAAGGCAATTACCTTATTTGCAGAGACCATACCTCACTAGCGTAACAAAACTTGAGCCCCCCCTGAAAACTACATAGAGCCCCCCCTTCTGGACTCAGTCAGGAGCTCTCAGGCCAGGGTACTGTGATGAGGGCCCCTTGGAGCTCGGGCTCCCCCCGCACCGCAAGGGCTGCAGGGGGCTCTGTTACTCCACTGCCATACCTCTTAAATGATGATCAGTTACTCGCCTTAAGCTGCAATCCCTTTGAGACCAAAACCTCTTTCAGCCCACTTAAAGCACTGCGTCTAGTATCAGTCTTTTTTGTGAGCACTTAGGTAAAATAGAACAAATTTACGAACACTTTTTCCTCATTGCTAATTTCTTTGTGGGTGGTGTTTTCCAAACATAACGCATAAGCGGACTGTTCCCAGAGAATTGTTTTTTTCCCCATTGTCAACATGGGCTGTAAATTACCGATGCTGCAAATAACCCAATATAAAGGCACACAATTTACCAATCTGTTAAAGATTGAAGGCTGAGTTGGCCTTTACGGGATTCAAACTTGTGACCTGTAGGTCAGCTACATTTCACAGCGTCAAGCGTTTAACTCAAAGAGTAAGGGCAAGGCTGTCCTTGGACAACTAGCAGCTATTAAACAGATGCACCACATGTGCAACCATTCAAATACCAAATCTTGTTTGGTTATATTTGTGGTGTACCATTGCAATAACAGAAGGAAATCTAATGATATCACAAGCTACCACCATATGCTGCCACAAAAATGCCTTGCAGCCGGCAGGCTGATTTCATGCCCTAATGACCAACACCAAACTACTGAGGTGAAATCAAGGACTTTCATTACACGGCCAATTATCTTTTTTAGGAGAAAGCGGAATGGGAAATAGTCATTTGTTTCATCAACAGCTTACATGGAAGCGTCAGTTTATGGCAACTGTGTGGTAGCTTTGCCGTGTAGAGAATTCTCTAAAGTGCAGCATTCATTTGTGATGTTCACAATGAGAAGAAAGGGTAAATGTAAAGAATATTGTTTTGAAAGGCAGGTCATATTTTTCAATAATTGCATTTCTTTTCTAGTGGCATAACTATATAATTGATTTTTTTTCGAGCTGACAGAGCAAATAAAAGCGTTGTTTTGCAATGACCACATCGATTGTGAACCATGCGGCCATCCGTAGGACTCGGCGCCATCTTTTCTCAATATTGACCTTCCTTCTTCGTCCATGGCTCTGTGGGTCTGCTATCGGATTCAGACTGCAGTGTAATAAACAGCCAAGCTTTAATTAATGGTAAATGAAAACAAGACATAGGTTATGACTTTAACTAATTAGGGAATTGTTGAATTAAGTCTGCCTAAGAATGCAAGGCACCGCGATCAATATCCAATAAAAAGGACTATGTATGTAATTTGCCTGCAAATGTGTTTCCAATACCATCAAAGTGAGTTTAAGTAAGTAAGATATATGAACGGCTAAAGTAGAATGTCTCACAAAGTTAACAATCGAAAACACTGGAACTATTAACTTTTTTGTTGGAGTTGATCGGTGCAAACAGGATGACATGACAGCGGGTCAAAGGCAGCAATCTACACAATGTGTATTGAACAAAGCAAGCGAAAGAAGAGAACACGAAAATGAGCTTTCGAAAAAAAATCTAGCATTTAAATAGTGATGTTTTGCCTAATGCCTTATTTATTACTAAACCTGTTTTGACCATTGTGACACAGCGCTTTGAATTAAACGAAAGGCGATGAGCAGCACTAGATACAATTCCACAAATAAAGAAGTCCATTGAAACAAAATGTAATTCTCTGAAAACGTAAGCGTGCAGATTTTTTTCCTTATCATCCTTTGTTTTACTTGTAATGTGCCGATATACTGGAGGTCCCCACCATGGTCACTTGTCATCGTTAGGAACAATGCGCACGAGAGTCACGGGGAGTCAACAGAACAGCGTTCACTTCGATACCACAGAGACACAACCAAACTTGATGCTGTTGAAACGCTAGTGTGCGCCAGTTAACTACGCCTGATTATGCATTCCATAATTACAACTCTGAAATTAGATTAAAAAAATACCTGCTCCCCGGTGGGCATCTAAGCTGGTAAATTCTATGGTCCCATTATGGCCCTTCTTCGGATTATCCTTATACGGTTTGTGGGTCCCTTCAGGGCAATATCTATAAGAAAGTCCATAATCTGCAAGATAAACCTGGAAGACATGAGCAGATAAATGAGTAATGCTTTTGTCCTTTGAAAGTGTAACCTTTATAATTAAGTCTTAAGAAACTGATAGGTTACGGACAGCCCTTGGGCTATATTTTATTCAACTAACGGTGCCAGAGGATAAAATATGTACAAATGGGGACTATAACAAACCACCCTTCCACTTCAAATCCACCCCAACTTTACCATAACTCCATAAAGAGGGGAGTTTTAGCCTTTCAGTTTTATTTTTCTCTTCTGCTACCTCGCCCCCAGGTGGATACCTAGGCATTATAAAACACAATATGTCTTTTATCTGTCCTCTTGGTGTACATCGGAATCCCTCCTGGTGTCACAAAAAAGTACGCACACAAAGGTGAAATCCATATTACTGAACAAGTTTACTAGCAAGGGAGGAATGTAAGACGTATCTACTTTTAGATAAAACATTAATGTGTTAAATTCGGTATAGTAAAAGACCCAGTTCAAGTTGTGTGATGTTGACTTACACTGATTATTCACCTATGATAATATCGTTTAAAAAAAGCAAAATGCACTTTTTAACACACAATATTATTACACACAAACGTTTCACATCTTGATGTGTGAGTACCTCAGATATTACTGAAGTTAAGGGAGAAGAGTTTATTTCACGTCTCTATGCACTAACTTTACACTTTAAGTTCAAAATATTTTTACTCTGAAAAATGGGATTCAAACAGAAAACAAATATCAAATTTTGAAAGTCTCCACATCCCCGAGTTATGGATGGAAGCAGTTTAGGAAGCAAATATAGCAGAGACTTAAAGAATTGGCTCTACCAACTTTACACATCTACTTTGCTAATAAGGAACTGTTCTATGTTCCAAAACTGAACACGAAAGGTCAAGCTCATTGGAGAGTGTTGAAGCCCAGACGTGGGTCCTGTGCACACTGTCACTGGAACCAAGCTATACCTGGCTGATGATTCCCAAGTAGGGCAGAACCGGTCCAGGGTTGCTTATGTTCTGGTTTAGTGAGGACCTGGCCTGGCAGTTTGGGCTGGACTGTTCTCATTTGAGCAGGTTCAAGACTGATTTGCATATGGCTGGGTCCAAACTGAGGTGGCATAGTGTGCAAAATAACGATGGACTGGGATGCGGCCCAACTCATTATCAGTGGCTGAGATTAATACAAGCACTTCATTCATCACTTTTTTATATACTTTAGGGTATAAATATTTTTGCTTTGTGAATCCATCGTAGGATCCCACAGTGAGCCAATCAAATTTTCGTAAAAGTATCAATAATCCTCTCTAAAAGATTGAGCCACAGACTGATTCTGCATTTGGTGGAGTAGCTTTGGCTTCTCAAGGCCAGTAGCAGCATTCATATTCAGCCACTTTTCAAATAACTTCTTCCGGCGATCTCCCACGTAGAAATAAAATGGAGACTCAGCCCATAATTATGACTTTAGGGAAGTGGAATGGATATTATACCACGAGTTAATAAAGCAAGCAATTAGTGTCCTCTCTTAATATAATCCAAATTCCAGTCTAAGAAGAGACATGAGGGAACTAGTTGGCAGTCCAAACAACTGTTTAAAGCTCAAACACTGGGCAAGATCCAGCCATTTGTCAAATTATCTGGGGTATGCCTCAATGCCATAAATGAAAGCGAGCATTAGCTTGGCTGTAATCACCTCCAGTATCAGTGCCACAGAGGGCTCTCTGATGTTCTTTAATGGTCAGCAAAGACCTGATTTAATGATGCTGCTTTTATTTTTAAGGAGGACTAATACCTATAATGGCCTCCCTCTTGCTCATGCTAAACCCCGAAGTACATATATATTCAAAAGCTTTTTCTACTTCAAAGTCATAGAAAAAACATTTCCCCTTTTGACGTATTTACAACCAATGATCACAACACTGGTATAAATGTTGTTAATAGTCAACTTGTCTTCATGGCAATATAGGGCTAATGCATTTAATGATCTTTGGAGCCCAATTTGTGTCCTGTCCAAGAAAACAGTATCATAAAACTAGAACATAAATATTTCCCAGATTAGGGGCAGGCATGAAGAGTGGGGTGAGGGCGAGAAATGCCTGCACTTACCAATGCTTGCTCCAAGTGTGCAGCATACAGACTAAACAGCAGGGGAGCAAGTACACACTAATATCTAGTCTTCATAAAATTGTTAGTGTGACAGCTCCTTGATAAACATGATAGAGAATTTGCTTTAAAAGATACAGCACTGCAGAGGACTGCAGAATTTATCATGTGGCTTACTGTTGGACTTGGCCCTTTTTGCAGGGTCATCCCAGAACCTTTTGCCTTCCTCCTTGATTTTTTCTGACCTGTTGGTGGTTTTATGACTCTGGGCACTTTATCACTGCTGATCAGTGCTAAAGTGCATGTGCGCTCTATGGTAAACTTGGTAAGGTTGGCCTACACCTGTTTGGCATATTTAATTTACCTATCAGTCCCTTGTACAGTGGTATCACATATACCCAGGGCCAGTAAATTAAATGCTACTGTTGGGCTGGCAGCGCTGCTTGCGCCACCCATCCAAGTAGCCTTTCAAACCTGTCTCAGGCCCCTGCCACTGCAAGGCCTGCATGCGCAGTTTACTGCCGCTGTGCCGTGGCACATAAAGTGGTTGCCACATCTGTAACTTCCCTTTTACTACATATTAGTCACCCCTAAGGTAGGCCCTAGCTAGCCCTATGGGCAGGGTGCAGTGTAGGTAAAAGGTAGGACATGTGCCTTAACTGTGTGGCATATCCTGGTAGTGACAAACAGCCTAGTTGGTTTCTCACTGCTGTGAGGCTGCCCTCTCATGGGGATACATTGGGGATTCCCTGATATGTGCTTCAGTGGTAATTCCTGACATGAGAGGGGTAGCGTGACCAAGTTTGGTATGTTTAAAATAGTGGTGATAAATGCTGCTTATTGGTGTTAGCAGATTTATTATTACTATTTTAGAAATGCCACTGTTAGAAGTAGGCATTTCTGTGTGCTGTGTGTCTTTGTGCCTGCCTGCTGTGTATTGACCGTCTGGTTCTGACTGACAGGGGGAGAGGGGATGTGCATTCCCTTAAGCCAGTCCCTGGGGGGGGGGTTGATGGGTGTCCTTCCCTGCCTGGGTGACTCAGCCCTAGGCTGAATAGGCCTGGTCTGCATTTGGAGTGGTGGGAGGAGTAGCACCTGCACCTGAAAGGGCTGTGCCTGCCTTCCACAATGATGGCTCCGCCCCCCTGTGGTGTGTCTGGAGCCAGGGCTTACACTTTGAATGGGGAGTGTTGTGCACTGTAATTAAATTTTTAGTGTGCCCCCAGAACAGGGCTCAGGACCCTGTGCCAGGGTAGAACAAAGACTTTTTGTGCTATAAGTACTGGGGTTGTGACCCCATGTCTGTTGAACTGAAACTGCTTGAACTGAAAGAAGAAGACACTACTTGGACCACAGTGTGCCAGGAGGAACCGCCATTTGGGACTGACCTGCTGCCTGCTGGGTGGCTGAAAGGACTTTCACTCTGCTGAGTGACCCTGTGTGCTGGCCTGCCTGTACCCAGCTCTGCCCTGTGTGACTTTTCAGACTTAGCGCCGGGTGAGTGTTTTATTTTGACAATATAGTAAACTAGCATTGGCATAGCCAATAGGTCCCCCTTTTGGGACCTTATAAGTATTTAGTTATGCAGCACAATATCCTTGGTGCAATAACATCAACTGTTGCATGTCTAAAAACTTATAAGGTCCCAAAGGCGAGACCTATTGACTATGCCAATGCTTGTTTTTAGAGGCCTGGCATGCAGTTTTAAATGTAGGCTGGTAAGAAAGGTGCCAACCCGAGGGGCAAGGTCTAGAGAGAAATAAGATAGGAAGAGAGGTGAGTTATAATGAGATAGCACAAATAGAAAGGTGAAGCACAGAATGACAGGTCAGGTAAACAAAGTAGCGAGGCAGGTAGAGCCGGTGGGATGAAAAATAGAAAGATATGAGAAGTAGAGAAAAAGAGGTGCAGATGAGGTAGAGAGATGAGGCTAATACCGACTAAGTGCGAGGGAGAAGTAGAGAATGGTGAAATAGGGAGAGAGAGAGAGACAGAGGTAAGACAGATGTATTAAACGAGCGAGACATTGGAAGCAGAGAGAGAGAACGGAAACAGTGAAGGAGATAGAAAGAGAGATGAAAGCAAAGGGAGTGATAGATGGAGTGGAAGAGGTAGGGAGAGCATTGTAGAGAGAAAGAAATAAAATAATGGGAAAGGCGAGGAAAGAGGACATCAATAAAAGAGAGACATAGAAGGCCAATAGGTGATGTAAATTGAGAGTCTAGATAGTGTATGAGAGGTGGGGAAGAGAGAGATGAGGCAGTGAGTTGTGAGACAGAGAGAGAAATGAAAGAGAATGGTGAGGTAGAAAGAGGCATGCGAGAGGTAGAGAAAGGTAAGGTATAGATGGCAAAAATGATAGAAAGGGTAAGATAAAGAGATGAAATTAAGAGGGAGGGGAAGTAAATGGAAGAGAAATGAAGGGGGATGAGATGCAAACAGAGCAGCAAGATGCAGAAAGAAGAGAAAGGAGAGAGAGAGAGAGAGAGAGGCACTTGAGGAGAAGAGAGGGGCAGAGAGCTGACCGAGAGCTAGAGATCTAGAGGTAGGATCGGAGAGAGGTGGCAAGTTGAGGTCATGAGAGGTAAGTGCTGTGGGGCACTGAGGTTTATTGAAAGAGGTGTGACGTACAGAGAAAGAAGACAAGGACTGGAGAAAGTGTCCACACTGAACTAGAGGTTGGTGATCACCCTAAATATATTTATTAAAATAAAGCATTAAGAGAGTGCACTTTTACGGATTTCAGAGTGTGCACCATCTTGCATTGAAGATGACAAAAGAAGCCATTTTGGCACAATAAACACATCCAGCATCAGTGCTGTTGGTGCTAGCTGAGGCAGTGGACCACTTGATGAGCTCTTTGAAAACGATGACATGTCCTCCGCTGGGTCTGTTAATTCTGTCCTGTCTTATAACCTTGTGCCTGGGGAATAGGTGTGGTAATGTCGATAGAATCAGCCAGGTTTCTGTGAGGAAGAGCAGTTTCAATGTGTGGTCGTGCAGCAGGTCCCATATTTCAGTAGCGTGTTTATTGAGGGAGGTGTTGTTGAGGAGAAGGCAGAACAGGGAGGGGTGGGGAGAGGTGTGTAGGTGTGCGTGGCCGACGGAGAGGTGAGTGTTGTGTGCGGTGCATGTGAGGGTGGTGTGAAGGTGTGGGAAGGTGCAGGAAAAGTGTCAGGTGGAACAGGGAAGGCACCTTCGCAGTCGACTACCGAGGCGTAGCAGCAGCACTGGAAGGTGCATTCAAGGTTCAGGGTGAGGAGAGGGAAGCAGAGGCGTAGCAGTGATGGGAGTGAAAGCAAGGGGTCTGGCGCTGGGCACGGGAGGCGCATACGGGCTGTGCATCCAAGCTGCGGCGGACATGAATTAGGAGCGGGGTCTCTGGGGCAATGGGTTGGGCTAAGTAACTGGCAGGAACCGAGAAGGGAGTGCGGCGTGGGAGAGGAAGCAGGGAAGGTCGCAAATTCAGGAAAAGGGCAGGAAGAAGAGCAAAAGAGTGAGAAAAAGGAAGAAGAGGAGTTAAGAGAGCAATTGAGTTCGAAACTCGAAGAGAAGAGCTGAGACTAAAAGAAGCCATGAGCAGCAAGGATTGAGTGAAAAGGGCAGAGAAAATGTTAAAGAATGAAAGGCAAAAGCACAGAAGATCAGCAAAGAATGAATGAGAAAGAGTGGCAGATGCCCAGCAGATCGGCACAGAATCAGTGTAAAAGTTCAAAAAGCAGCAAAGAAAGATTGCGGAATAATGAAAAAAGCACATGAAAGTGGCAGAAAGAGAATGAGAAATGCACAGAAAAGCAGCAAAGAAGGAATAAGAAGGAAGGAGTAATGCACAGTGAAGTAGCAAAGAAAGACAGAAATGCACATAAAAGTGACAAGTAATGAAAGAATGAGCGATGCACAGAAAACAGCAAGGAAAGGTCGAGAAGTGTTCAAACAAGCAAATGGTGCGCGCGAAAGTGATCGCGAGCAAGAATTTCGGCCGCGACTGAGAGTTGTGTGCGCGCGCGCTAAAACTAAATAAAACAAGCATTGGCCGCGCGGCCGTGCGAGACGCGCTCTGTGGTGGGGGAGGGGGGGGGGGAGGCGGGAGAGCAAGTGACGCGCGGCTGTGAAAGTGACACGGCCGCGCGGCGCCAGAAGCGCTCTGTGGTGGGGAGGGGGAGGAGCAAGTGAGAGGAAAGACATATGGTGCCTGGAGCATGCGAGGAATGCGCGTTACTGTGCGCGTACCCGCATGCTCTAGGCAAGCCCAAAAAAGTGGTCGCATTTCTAAAGCCCACTTACAAAATGTCTCGCCCAGACCAGCGCAAGCGCTGGCTTCAGGGCGAGACCTAAAAACCACAGGAGTATAACCCATAGACCAGGTTGAGATCTGGGTGAGTACGAGAAAACTAGCAACAATGTCTCAACCGGATTTAATAGAAACTAATACATATGTATGTACAAGACATTACAGGAAGGAAACAAAAGAGGGGAGACTCCAAGTAATTTGTTGAATGTGCTCATGGCATCATATATTTGAAACACAAATCATACATAACAGTTATATCAGCACTGTTGGCATAAATGCAGAGGCAACCCTAAGGAACTTAGTGCACGTTGTGCTCGTGACAAAAAGGTGACGGCGCAAGTGACAAGTGAGGAACACAGCGATAGGCGCAAAGTGATAAAGTGATATAGAATATATACAAAATAATTGGTTCAACACAATGATTATTTCAAGTAATTAATCAGGGTTTTAGAGCAATTTTGTGAACCAAAGTTGAGTGTGCGCCAAAAATTGCACTGGTAAAATGGTCGACGGCGTTTCGATCCTAGTAAATCAGGATCATATTCAGGACCGGGTAGCCGATTTTGTAGGTGCTGTATGGAAAAAGAAAGGGAGGGATCAGGGCGACTAGGGGCAGGTGGCACACAGGGGGAGGAGAACGGGAAAAGGGGATGTAGAAGTAGGGGCAAGGCTGCCTACCTGTTACACACGAGTGGAGGTGGCCTGGGGGTTCAAGAGTAGATCAAGAATGAATTCGGGTCCTTGTGTGTGAGGCCGCGTAGAGGAACGTCTGCGTGTGGCCAAGAGACCGGAGCGCGCAGTCTGGGGGGAAAAGGAGGGAGAAACCAGAGTAAACTAATTTCCGTGCTAATGAGCACGCGTAGATGGGGGTGAGACAGCAAGGCTGAAGCGGTTAACTCACCCACTGGCAACTCAACGAAGGAATCGTAGGCGAGGTGCAGGGTCGGATCCCCGATCCACTGCAACTACAACAGGCGTAGAATCCTGGGGAGGTAGAAGGGATCTGAGCGTGAATGCGGGAGATAAGGAGGGAAAGTAAAAGGTTGTGGGGCTCGAGTGTTGTCGCGGCTTACCTTGATGTATGTGGAGGCGAGGTAGAATAAATCCGTTAAGAGATGGGTCAACGAGTATCTCCGGGCCGCCACAATCGTGTGCGGTGTCATCCGGTGTCTTGTGAGTGTGTGGTGGATGGATTAGTTAAGTGTGTCTAGCATTTCCGGGGAGCGCGTCAAACGATCACGTGACCGCCTCCATATTGGTTGCGAAGGGGGTGGGTGGGGCGTTGTCACGGACGCTGGTCAACCATGAGTAAGGCGTCATGAGGAAAGGGAAGAGCTACTCTGAGTAATGGTATCTATAGGGAACACGTGTGAGTGTTGCGAAATAGTTATCGGTCAAAATTACGGTAATAAATACAGCATAAATATTGCGGAGTGAAATGGAAAGTTACTTTCAGTCTAGCGTCTGCTAGGTACACATGGTTGTATCAGCAGTCTAGAAATACGAAATGGAATTAAAAGATGAAAAAAACATGAATATAACATTAATACAGTTAAAGCAAAATAGGTGAATTTAGAGTCGGCCTGGAAATTAGCAGACCGGTGAGATTCAACAATCGGCGCAAACAGTTCAACAGTATATAATTGCGTAAATAAAACACTACGACTAAAAACCATGTCTTGTTCAAGAGATAATCTCATGTGTTCGAGTGTAGTGTGGCTGGGGTTTTAGCAGGGCGGACAGTGTACAGGAGAAAATAGGTCAGGGATCATAGATACAGCGGGGAACAGGGATCACACCTGAATGGTGCTGTTCCACTCGTCAATCGTGTTCAGGCCCTGGTTCACTGAGTTACAGCATGTGATCCATTTACATTCACTCTTGTTCAATAAAGTCTGGAGATTGCCCCCTCTGAGAGGAAGCAGAGGTTGGTCAATCACCTGCCAAGAAATGTCCAGTTCACTGTGGTTCTTTTCAAGGTAGTGTGCCACCAAGGGGGCTGTCAGAACTTTGCAGTGTATTCTGCTCTTATGTTGTATGATTCTTTGCTTGATTATTTGGGTAGTCTGACCAATATATGTGAGGTTGCATGTGCACTGGATTGCGTATTTCACATTCTGGGAACGGCAATTGGTAAAAGTTTTCAATGTGTATGATTTGTTGTTGGTCCTGAATTCCTTGGTGTTGGAGGTGAGGTCACAGACGCTACATGTTTGGCATCTGTAGTGGCCGATCAATGGTGGTAGACCCCAGGTGGCGGTGATGGAGTTTTGCTGCATGGGTTTGGTGGGCCAAGTAATGGCATGGACCAAGTGACTGGCCAGGTTATCACCTCGTTGGTAAGAGAAGAGTGGGGGTTCCTGAAAGGACTTATGAGTTCTCAATATTGTCCAGTTACGTTTGATGATCTTCTTGACGTGGTTACTGCAGGGGCTGAATTTGGTCACAAGCGGGATTCTAGAATTCATCTTTTTCGGTTGGGGTGTGAGGAGGAGGTCTCGGTGGCAGTACCATGCCCTTTTGCGGGCTCGTGAGATCAATCATGGTGGATAGCCTCTGGAGATCAATTTGTCGCAGAGGATATCCGACTCCCTGAAGTAATCCTTTCGCCATTTGCAATTTCTGCGAATGCGCAAAAATTGACCGTATGGTAGACCATCTCTCAGGCCACGGGGGTGGTAACTAGAGTAATGCAGTAGAGTATTTCGTTCTGTGGGTTTCCGGTACAGCATGGTTCCAATTTTGCCTTCATCAGCATGGATGGTGATGTCCAGGAATGGTAAGTCATTTGATTTGTAATCCGAGGTAAACTTTAGGTGAGGTTGAGATTGATTCAACCAGAGAACAAAGGAGTTCAATGTGTCAGGAGTACTTTGCCAGAAAAGGTGAAAGTCATCTATGTAACGTCGCCAGAGGGAAATTTGTGTCCTGAATGGGTTGGTCGGGGTCAGTATGTGTTTTTTTTCCAGATTATGTACAAAAAGGATCGCGAAATTCAGGGCAAAACAAGCTCCCATGGAGACACCCTTGATTTGTAAGTAGAACGAATCTTGGTAGAGAAAGTAATTGTTCTCCAGGGCGATGTGTAGTAGATCCATGGCGAAATCTGTGGGGATCAAGGTGGGTCTAGGTCTGTCTTCGAGTAGTTCTTTAATGACTGTGAGGCCCTCATCATGAGGAATGTTCGTGTATAAGGACTCTATGTCCAGTCCAGCCATGAGTTCAGTGTCCATATCATAAGGTCTGTCTTCGATAGTTTTGATAAGATCCATACTGTCACGTATGAAGGTATCAGTCAACGGAACAAATTCTTTGATGACTGCATCAATATATTTTCCTAGTGGCTCCAGGATCAGCGTCCGTGACAACGCCCCACCCACCCCCTTCGCAACCAATCCGGAGGCGGTCACGTTATCCCTGGACGCGCTCCCCGGAAATGCTAAACACACTTAACTAATTCATCCACCACACACTCACGAGACACCGGATGACACCGCACACGATTGTGGCGGCCCGGAGATACTCGTTGACCCATCTCTTAACGGATTTATTCTACCTCGCCTCCACATACATGAAGGTAAGCCGCGACAACACTCGAGCCCCACAACCTTTTACTTTCCCTCCTTATCTCCCGCATTCACGCTCAGATCACTTCTACCTCCCCAGGATTCTACGCCTGTTGTCGTTGCAGTGGATCGGGGATCCGACCCTGCACCTTGCCTACGATTCCTTCGTTGAGTTGCCAGTGGGTGAGTTAACCGCTTTAGCCTTGCTGTCTCACCCCCATCTACGCGTGCTCATTAGCACGGAAATTAGTTTACTCTGGTTTCTCCCTCCTTTTCCCCCCAGACTGCATGCTCCGGTCTCTTGGCCACACGCAGATGTTCCTCTATGCGGCCTCACACACAAGGACCCAAATTCATTCTTGATCTACTCTTGAACCCCCAGGCCACCTCCACTCGTGTGTTACAGGTAGGCAGCCTTGCCCCTACTTCTACATCCCCTTTTCCCTTTCTCCTCCCCGTGTGCCCCCTGCCCCTAGTCGCCCTAATCCCTGCCTTTCTTTTTTCATACAGCACCTACAAAATCGGCTACCCGGTCCTGAAGATGATCCTGATTTACTAGGATCGAAACGCCGTCGACCATTTTACCAGTGCAATTTTTGGCGCACACTCAACTTTGGTTCACAGAATTGCTCTAAAACCCTGATTAATTACCTGAAATAATCATTGTGTTGAACCAATTTTGTATATATATTCTATATCACTTTATCACTTCGCGCCTATCGCTGTGTTCCTCACTTGTCACTTGCGCCGTCACCTTTTTGTCACGAGCACAACGTGCACTAAGTTCCTTAGTGTTGCCTCTGCATTTATGCCAACAGTGCTGATATAACTGTTATGTATGATTTGTGTTTCAAATATATGATGCCATGAGCACATTCAACAAATTACTTGGAGTCTCCCCTCTTTTGTTTCCTTCCTGTAATGTCTTGTACATACATATATATTAGTTTCTATTAAATCCGGTTGAGACATTGTTGCTAGTTTTCTCGTACTCACCCAGATCTCAACCTGGTCTATGGGTTATACTCCTGTGGTTTTTTACTATATTGTGAGCGGCTGCTGAGCTGCGATAGTAGGCCTCTTGAGTGGCCATTACCTTAAACCATTTAATTTGGTTTGTTCAGTTAGAAATTTCTCCTAACCGAACATGTCTAGGGAGACTCCTACTTATATAGAAGACTATATCCAACGCATCCTTAGTGGTCCTTCCTTACTCTCTACCCCTGGACCCTCCACTTCCACCACCCCAACTACCAATACCTCAAAAATCGTACTCGACAGGCTAGAGAAATTAAAGAAAAAACAAATCAGAACGACCCTTCACGCCCGCATGCTCACAGAGTATTTAAAATCAGGCATTATCCCACTAGGTCTACAAATCCGCAACATACCAGCAATCTTCACCCAAGACCCCAAGTTTCGGACAGGCTTCAGTCACTTGGCCACCACCTGCTCCCGACACTGGATGGTGTTGGGTATTGACACCGCTATTGAACACAGTCAGAAAGAACTAGATGAAATTGCCGAAATCGAGAAACTTATACTAGAGGACAGCTCTATACCAGAAGCCAAAAATCTTTTGGACAAGATTAACACCACCATTGCCACTTTTAACACGTTTGAATTGAACAAAAAAATCACCAAAATCCAGAAAGATATTAAATACTACAACGTAGAAAAGACCTATCCCTACCTGAAAGACGAATTTTACAACACACCCTACAACCCCCCTAGAACCCGCAACTGGGGTAGATTTCGCAATAACCAACAAATCACATTCTCTGATTCCTCCAACACATCCATTGAAGACTCAGATACCAACGACGGACCAAGCACCTCTAGGAATACCAACAGACCAGCTCCCTTGTTAGCACCGGGTTTTTTAGAACAAGGCCGAGGACGCGGCCAGAACCGGGCTCGAGCACGCAACAACCACCAATAGCAATACTCCGGAGGAAGGCAAATCAGAAAAAGTTTTACCGATGGGGACCACAACAGTGACAACAACCATGCATTCCAACAGTAACACCATCCCCGACATGGATCCTACCACTATCCGCTCCAACCCTAATTCACAACTGATACCCATATTCAACCTTTCCAATCACATTCTCTCCATTGATGAGACTAAACTCCTCAGCAGAGGCCTTAGCTTCGTTCCTACCGTACGCAGTAATTTCTTCGAACTCCAAACTCAACTTCTACAGTTCTTTCGACGCATTATACTACGGCAATTCTTTGCAGATAAGCCTGAATCTAACTACTCGAACAGACCACGTTTTCACCCGCCATCCACCTTCAACCCACCCTCAACAGCCATGCCCCCTGAGATACTCTCTTTCGAACGTCTGGTCCTACGCGAGGTCATGGATCTCCAAAAACAGTTCGAGTATGTCCCTTACAATTTACCTCTAACAGAAAAACAAGCACTTCTCAGCCTCAAAGGAAGAACAGACTTAATTATAAAACCGGCAGACAAGGGCGGCGGGATCGTTGTCATGGACAGCGACAAGTACGATCTTGAGATTAAAAGACAACTATCAAACGCTCTACACTACCGCAAACTCACCAGAGATCCCTTGCCGGATCTGAAAACCAAGATCCAACGCGTCACAAGTGAAGCCCAAGCCAAGAACATTATCTCAGCTAAAGAATTTGCCTTTCTCAACAACCTACACCCCCGGACACCTCTGATCTACGTCTTACCCAAGGTCCACAAGGATAGCAATAATCCACCTGGACGTCCGATTGTATCCGGCTGCGGTTCCATCCTGGAGCCACTAGGAAAATATATTGATGCAGTCATCAAAGAATTTGTTCCGTTGACTGATACCTTCATACGTGACAGTATGGATCATATCAAAACTATCGAAGACAGACCTTATGATATGGACACTGAACTCATGGCTGGACTGGACATAGAGTCCTTATACACGAACATTCCTCATGATGAGGGCCTCACAGTCATTAAAGAACTACTCGAACACAGACCTAGACCCACCTTGATCCCCACAGATTTCGTCATGGATCTACTACACATCGCCCTGGAGAACAATTACTTTCTCTACCAAGATTCGTTCTACTTACAAATCAAGGGTGTCTAGCATTTCCGGGGAGCACGTCACACGATCACGTGACCGCCTCCAGATTGGTTGCGAAGGGGGTGGGTGGGGCATTGTCACGGACGCTGGTTAACCATGAGTAAGGCGTCATGAGGAAAGGGAAGAGCTACTCTGAGTAATGTTATCTATAGGGAACACGTGTGAGTGTTGCGAAGTATTACAATTACTTGGAGTCTCCCCTCTTTTGTTTCCTTCCTGTAATGTCTTGTACATACATATATATTAGTTTCTATTAAATCCGGTTGAGACATTGTTGCTAGTTTTCATTTTTCTTATTTTGACAATAAGCGCGTGGTGAGCGCTTCACTCCAAGAACCTGGGAGGAGCACCTGTGGGCTCTGCTCCCTGACTAGCGCGTGTTGAGAGCACTGTTGCCGTAGCTGCAGTAAAGTGTGGAGCTGGTTGCCTGTCCAGCACCGTGTGGTGTGCACCAATTAAAGTTCAGCAGGGGGGCTCTGCTGAAGAGGCCCCGTACTGCCAGGACCCGACCGAAGACTGCAGACCCTCCGGAGACTTTGCTCCGGAGTCTTCAGCCGAGACGCGGAGCCGCCGGAAACAAGGCAGAGGCTGAGCCTGGTTGTGGGCGGGGCCCGACAGCACGAGGAAGCAGAGCCTCGCGGGCTTCCATCCGCTGTGAGCCACCGGAGGTGTGGTGCAGGCACCGGAGCCTGACGGGCCCTGAGAAACCGCCCGATAAAGAGCAACATCGAGAGGGAGAGAGCAGCAAACAGAGGCCAGGTGTGACCGAGCCTGGTCTTGGGTGGGGCCCACTGCCGTGAGAAGTCCAACGGAGCCAAGGCCGGAAGCCACAGAGACCGGGCTGCTCGCGCCCGCAGGGGGGTCCAAGGACTCTGATTCACCCAGGCCACGGGTGAGTTTGCTTAAGAAGAGGAAAGGGGGGGAACCCGGGAGAGGTCTCCACCCCAGTTATGGCCGAGTTACCCTGCAGCAGCTGCCCCTCTGTGTGATCACAGGCAGCTGCCTTCCAAGGGGGCGGGCATTGTTGAAATTGAACGCTGGGGACCGGGAGAGGTCTACGGCGTGTTTGTGAGTCTCCAGCTGCAACGCGCGATCGCGTGCAGATGCTGCTCCCTTACCTGTGGGGGCATTTGACAAACCCACGCAGTTAGCAGGTCGGGGTGGCAATCCTCGACGGAGGTCCCGATCCTGCTCATGGGCTGTCACCGTACCGCCTCTACAGAAAAGCACTGGGGCTGCCTATTTCAAGGTACAAGATGGTAACGGGCGCACAAATGTATCTGAGGAACTTATGTGCCACGGCCTCATCTGAAAGAAAGTGATTTGTGATTCAAATTGATTTGTGATACAAAGTGAGTTGTTGATTCCTGTAATGTTATAAGTCTTGCATGGTCCTCCAGAGTGTACAATATATGCACCAGGAGGTGATGGTGATATGTACCATATCAGTAATGGTATTTCATAATAGGTGCACACTGCAAGTGTTACTATGGTGCACTGCTAATCATGTTTTGCATGAGGTGTTACGTTCAGTATAATTCTACCAGTAGTTACTGGTCAGGCTAATTGTGATGTTTATGGCAGTCGCCCGATTGGCCTAGTGATTTATGTAATCCCTGTGAAGTCATGACAAGTGCCTGGTGGCACAGTATAATATATGTGATTGTGTTCTAATGTGTTTTTATGGATAATACAAAGGCTATTTTTATATAACCTTGTGTGGAGTTTTTGTGGTGTGCCAAGTGTGTTGCTGCTGTGCGAGTGTGTTGCGCAAGCGCTTTACACATTGCCTCTGGGATAAACCAAGCTACCAAGGGGGTGAGCAGGCGTTATCTTCAGCATGTAACGCCCTTGCCCTGACTAGAGTGGTGGTTTCTGCCTGACTTAGTCGTACGCACTAGCCAACCAGAAACCCCATTTCGAACACTTACTAAAACTTTACATAGGCAGAGGCAGTTCTCGTTTGTGTGTATTTCTTTTTTGTTTATGGCGATTGGTTACACTTGAGCCAATTAAAAAAAACATTCTTTTTCAGTTTATATTTTTTAAAATAGTCAAGAATATATTTTTCTCTTACTTGACAGATATGGGTTAAGCTGTATAGCTGAATAGGAAAAACACTATTTTAAATGCTTTTCCATTTAAGACTCAAAGGCAACAATGGATAAAACCTTGAAAGGGTACATGGAGATCAAAGTGAAGCAAATATAAATCTATATGGTTTGTGCACAGGGAACAAAGCGAGGATCTTTTGGCCCCCGTAGGTGTGGACACATTGAGTTTGGACCCAGTTGTGTACCCATTCTGTTGCTCTGCCACAGGTTTCCCTATTTCTTCTTTTGTTACTGTCCTGATGAAGACCCGCATGCTAAGTTCTTAAATACACTCCATGCAGCAGTCGGGTTGAAACGTCGAGATTTACCCTTCGGCATGGATTGTCTTTCTAGCCCCTTTTGGATGGTTTGTACAGATTCTACGACCACCGATCCTGTCTTATGGACTTGAATTATATGAAAAAATTGTCGCTTAAACAGGCCTACTACACTGCTCTTTGATTCAAGCTACGCTAGCCAATGTTCTATTGAAGAATTATAAAATTGTTTTTGTTCTTCCTATACCACTTTGCACATGAGCACCTCTACAAACACTTCTTTATGCACTTTTTCGAGCAACCGTTAAAAAAATCTTTCAATGTATGTATATGTCATTTAACATCTTGAAGAATATATAAAAAGCAAATTAATTTCTTAAAAGAGTGTTTTGTTGATCTCTGTTGTCTCTCCCTCACAAGGATCAATTTGTTTGATCATAGATAAGGTATTTACTATCGGTTTACCTTCCTAAAAAAGCATTGTCATTAGGACGCACTGTTGCTTATATCAAAGTATTTGTGCAACACTTCGAACAGTAAAACAGTGAAAAACACCACAAAGTATCTCACACCAGGTTAGAGAAACAGAGCTGAATTTAATAAATAAAACAAGACAAAAGTGACAAAAATCAAATCAGAAGAACTGGAGTGATGAATATTTAAAGACCAAAGTGTACAATAGAGCCTAAAAGCAGAAAACGTGAACTGCGGCTATCTGTTCGTGCTGGAACGGGTCAAAGCGAAAAGTTCAGGTCAACCGCGATGAAGCGCAGGTCGCATACAATCACATTAGTCCCGTTGAGGTTTTACCTTTGCATATTTTGTGCCAAGAATCCCGTTCGCATTGGAGAGAGTTGTGGGGACCAAGGAGAGCATTGCGGGTGGGTGTTAGCATGGAACAAAAAGCAGGCCAGTCGTCGCAGACGGGCGGACTGGTGCTTTGCTTTGGCAGTCCCCCACAAGCGGTCGATGCTGTGGTGCGATGAGATGAGATGAGCTGGTGGCTGCTCACGCTGATTTCCGGTGCAAGCAGTGCAGTCTAGGGGCGAATGGGCCCGTTCGTGGTGGTGAAGAGCCCAATAGCTTAATTTGAGCTACCTAAGCCACACCAAGGGTCCAGGACCTGAGGGGCACCACTTGGGGGTCAGGAAACTAGCTGCAGCTGGGTCCAGGAGCTGGTTTGGGAGCCTTTTCTGTCACCGAGGCTCAGATCCCATAGGCCAGCAGACTAGCTCTTTGAGTCACTCTAGGGCCTGGGTTCAAGATGAAGTTGCAGGTCCAGTTCTTCTTCCCCAGGCAAGTGGTCAGCAGGGCAGCAGTTTCTTTAGAGCAGTCCAGCAGAGGTGCAGTCCTTGTGGCAGCACAGCAGTCCTTCTTCATGGCAAAGTATCCACAGGCCCAGAAGTGTACTGAAGAGTTGGGTTCTGAGGTCCAGTATTTATACCCAGTTGTGCCTTTGAAGTTGGGGGGAAGAAGCTTCCAGAGGTTTCCCTTTGAAGTCCCCAGGCATCCTGCCCTGGCTCCAGACTAACTACACGGGAGTAGTGCTAGAGGCACTCTTATGGTTTGACACCGCGTGATGACCTTTGACAACCATCATTATAATTGACTTTGGTGTGTTATTTTATCCTAGCCTGAATGTACATCCTGCATATGCCTGGTTTCTCATGAAGGTTTCTTTCTTGCAGTCTTACAGTGGGAGCTGTCACAGAAGAACAGCCTTGCCAAGAACAGAACATGTGGGATATGCATTTGAAAGCATGAGAGAGAGAGAGAGAGACGTGTGGAATGTACTTTTTGGTCTCGAAGTGCAGTGTTATGAGCAGTGGTGCACAAATGTGCATTGTGTTGTACATTGGGAAGTATTATGAAGTTCTTACTATTGGCCTCATGTCATCCTGAATTCTGACTCTGCCTTGCTTGAGCTTTTCTGTGCGCACAGACAGGCCCCCAGAGTGTTTGCAAGTTGTTTGGGTTAATCACGTTCAAGGTTGTTTTGTTTTTGGAGAAGAGCTTGTTTAATGTGCCAAAGGCTTTCGTAAGCTTTGTTAAGATAAAGGCTGAAACATGTGAGAATGTAGAGGGAACGTGGGAACTCCTTTTGCCCTGTAACGCTTGCATGGAAGGTGGCCAATCCAAGTAAGTTTCCTTGGCGCAGAGGGAAAGACTCTCAAACCTTCTTGTACGTTTTGAGACTATAAAGCCAGAGAATGTTGACAGGCAGCTTGGGAGCTCACTTGTGAAGTAGACGAACAAATTACTTACCTTCGGTAACGATATATCTGTAAGAGACATATATTAGTTATAGATTACTTACCTTAGAATTACCCCCAGGCGTCAGACTGGATTCGGAGAATTTTTCTTCAGCAGTACCCCTGCACGTCGGTAGGTGGCGTTGGTCGACTCCGCGTTCGTCGTTGGCCTCGTGATCGCCAGAATTTCATTGCGGTATCTACTTAGCCGCCCGCCCCTGCGCGCTGACGTCAGTTCTTTACACGACATTCCACGCGGAAGCGCAGAGCCATGCAAGACACTGACCACTGGTGCACAAAACTAGGGCCCTTAAAGGGAGCCCCTTACTCTAGAAGTCAGTTCGCAGAACGGGGAGGATGGGTGGGGCGGTAAGGAATCTATAACTAATATATGTCTCTTACAGATATATTGTTACCGAAGGTAAGTAACTTGTTCATCTGAAAGAGACTATTAGTTATAGATTCCTTACCTTAGAATAGATACCCCAGCAATACCCACCCCGGAGGTGGGTCTGCGAACCAAGTTCACACCAGAAAGTCCTGGAGAACGGAGCGGCCAAAGAAGCCGTCTCTCCTGACTTGACTATCCAGGCAGTAGTGTTTAGTGAACGTGTGCAATGAAGCCCACGTGGCTGCCTGCCAGATGTCATTGAGGGGGACTCCACGTCCCAAAGCAGTAGTGGCTGCTGTCACCCTGGTGGAATGGGCGCGCAACCCTACTGGAGGCTCCTTTTTCGCCAGGGAATAACAGATTTTAATACAAAGAACGACCTATCGAGAAATTGTTCGTTTTTTGCATGGCCCGACCTTTCTTGGCGCCCACATAGCCAACAAAGAGCTGATCATCCACCCAGAAGTGTTTTGTGCGATCGAGATAAAATAAAAGTGCCCATTTTGGATCAAGATGGTGGAGCCTCTCCTCTTTAAAAGGAGGTGGGGGCGGGAAGAAGGTGGGCAAAGTAATGGTCTGTCCTATGTGGAAAGAGGTAACCACTTTGGGAAGAAAAGAAGGTCTAGTTCGAAGGACAACCTTGTCCGGATGAACAGCAAGGAAAGGAGGTTTCGAAGAAAGTGCCTGAAGCTCACTCACTCTGCAAGCAGAGGTGATGGCAACCAGAAAAGCAGTCTTTAAGGTCAAGAGTCTGAGAGGACAATTATGTAGCGGCTCGAAAGGAACGCACATAAGGTAAATCAGAACAAGGTTCAAGTCCCACTGGGGCATTACGAAAGGAATAGGAGGAAACAGGTGAGTAATGCCCTTAAGGAAACGATTTACAATAGGGGACTTGAAAAGAGAAGGCTGATCAGGAAGGCGAAGAAAAGCCAAAATGGCCGAAAGATAGCCCTTGAGGGTGCCCAGAGCAGAGCCCTGCTGGGCCAAAGAAAGCAGGAAGAGGAGAACCTCAGAAAGGGGGGCAGAAAGGGGATCCAAAGCCTTTGCTGCGCACCACGCCACAAATTTGTTCCATCTACAGGCGTATACTGTTTTAGTAGAGGGACGCCTGGCTGCCAAGATAACATTACAGACTTCAGGAGGAAGGTCGAAGGAGGTGGAGGCTGGACAGATTCAGCTGGAGGACCGTCCCCTGCTGCTGCGACAGAAGATCCTCCCGAAGGGGCAGTCAGATCAGAGGATCGATGGCCATGTGCAAGAGCTCGGGATACCAGACTTTTCGTGCCCAGTCCGGAGCCACAAGAATTACTTGGGCTTGGTCGCGCTTGGTCGCGCTTGATCTTCTTCAGCACTCTGGGCAGAAGTGGTATAGGCGGAAAGGCGTATAGAGGACCGCAACTTTACTCGCGACAAAAAGCGTCGCCTAGCGAGTGCTGCCTTGGAAATTCCAACGCTCAGAACTGCTGACATTGCGCGTTCTCTTCGATGGCGAATAGATCTAACCAAGGCTCTCCCCACTGCTGAAAGAGACCTTGCACCACCGCGGAGTGAAGACGCCATTCGTGATCCATCAAGCACCGGCGGCTGAGTTCGTCCGCCCTGGCGTTCAGGGAACCTGCCAGGTGTTGAACCACCAGGGACATGCCCTGATGTTCCAACCACTTCCAGAGACAAAGGGCCTCCTGACAGAGGGTCCACGACCCCACTCCGCCCTGTTTGTTGCAATACCACATGGCGGAAGTGTTGTCTGTGAACTCCTGCACTACTCTTCCTTTTAAAGAAGGAAGGAATGCCTTCAGTGCTAGACGAATCGCCCGAAGCTCCATAAGGTTGATGTGGAGCCCGGACTCCGCTGGAGACCAGAGGCCTCTGATCTCCGCCTCTCCCATGTGGCTGCCCCATCCCATGAGTGACGCATCTGTCACCACTGTGAAATCTGGTTGGGGAAGGGAGAGGGATCTGCCGTTGACCCAATCCTGGTTCGTGAGCCACCACTGCAACTGGTGTGCAGTCCCCGCCGAGATCTGGACGACATCGGACACATTCCCCTGATGCTGCGCCCACTGGAACTTCAGGTCCCACTGCAGAGCCCGCATATGCCACCTGGCATGATCCACCAGCAGAATGCAGGAGGTCATGAGGCCCAGCAGCCTCAGGGTCATTCTCACCAAAATCTGGGATAGAGGCTGGAACATCGGTATCATAGCCCAAATATCCTGGACTTGCTATTCGGGATATTTCGGGCTGGATAGGCCTGAAACTGCGCTGTGTCCAGAACCGCTCCGATGAAAAGGAGCTTCTGAGAAGCGTTCAGGTGCGACTTTGGCACGTTGACGGTGAACCCCAGCGAATGCAGGAGGTCCGCCGTAGTCTGGAGGTGGGCGACGACATCCTGGGGCGAGCTCACCTTCAACAATCAGTCGTCGAGATAGGGGAAGACTGGAACCCCTGATCTGTGCAGATGAGCTGCGACCACCGCCATCACTTTCGTGAACACCCGAGGGGCACTGGTAAGGCCAAAGGGGGAGCACGGTAAACTGAAAATGCTCGTGGCCTACCATGAACCCTAGGTAACGGGGATGTGGAAATAAACGTCCTGCAAGTCCAACGCTACCATCCAGTCTCCAGGGTCGAGGGCAAACAGGACCTGAGCCAATGTCAACATTTTGAACTTCTCCTTCTGGATGAAGCGCTTGACGTCCCTGAGGTCAAAGATAGGACGCAGGCCTTTGTCCTTCTTGGGCACCAGAAAGTAGTGGGAGTAACAGCCACGACCTACTTCTGGCACAGGGACTCGCTCGATGGCTCCCTTGGCCAAGAGAGCCGCAACTTCCTGACGGAGAAGGGCCAAGTGATCCTCCGACATGCGATGGAGTGTAGGTGGCATGGAGGGAGGGGTAGTCTCAAAGTGGAGGGAGTAGCCCCTTCGGACTATCTGCAAAAACCACCTGTCCGACGTGATGTTGTGCCAGTGGGAGAGGTGATAGCGGATCCTGCCGCCCACTGGCAACTGGTGGCCCTGGAAGGTCGGACTAGGAAGGTTTGGAGGCTGCGGCAGAGGGGTCACTGGTGGACTGGCCTCCAGACCCACGGCGGTGGGTCCCATGTCCCCGGCCCCGCAGAGGCTGGGCAGCCTGCGCAGGCCTGTGGCTCTGGGCAGAACATGGTGGGGCGCCCCTTCCGTAGCCACGAAAGGGGTGAAAAGCAGACTGCGCGGGCGAGAGGTTGTAGCGAGGCCCAAGGATCTGGCCGTAGCCCTAGAGTCCTTAAAGCACTCAAGCGCATTGTCCGCCTTGTCGCCTAACAAGCGACGGCCATCAAAGGGCATGTCCAAAAGAGTCGATTGGACATCGCCCGAGAAGCCAGTGGACCTCAGCCAGGCATAGCGTCTCAGGGCTACCGACGTTGAAATCGTCCTGCCTAGCGAGTCGGCGGTGTCCAGCCCACAGCGAATGGCGAACTTTGCTGCATCCCTCCCTTCTGCGACCGCACGGGAGAGCACGGCCCGGGCCTCCTCCGGGCACTGTGGCAGCACCTGCGCAACCGTGTCCCACACAGAGTGGGTGTAACAGCCCAAGAGATATGCAGTGTTCACGGACCACAGTCCTAAGCTGGCAGAAGAAAACATCTTCCCAAGATGATCCAGCTTCTTGGATTCCCTATCTGGAGGAGCAGAAGGGAACGCGCCTTTGGATGTTGAGGCTTGGACCACCAAGCTCTCAGGGGTAGGGTGTTGGGAGAGGAAAATGGGGTTGCCCGGGGTCGGGCGGTGGTGTCGGGCAGTCATCCTATCCACAGAGCCCCTGTGCTGGGCTTGGACCAAGTGCCCAGAAGGATGTCTGTGAGGGCCTCATTGAACGGCAGCAGGGGCTCCGAAGAGGCTGCTGCTGTTTGAAGCACCTCAGTCAGGAGGTTAGTCCGGACTGCCACCGTAGGTAGCTCAAGGCCCAAGGCCTCAGCCGCCCTACGCAACACCACAGCGTAGGAGGCTCCCTGCTCCGTAGCCACGGTAGGGGGAGAAAGCATACCAAGGTCTGGGGATGTATCCAGACCACTGGCCTCACCCAGTTCCTCTCTCCAGGCCGGCTCTTCAAGCTGGTCTGCCAAAAGGTCAATAGACCCCTCCCAGTCCTCCTCACCCTCTTCTGGCTGCCACTCAGGGTGATAAGGAACGCCAAGATAGAACAGAGGTACAAAAGTACCGGTTGGCGCCGGTCTGGCTCCGTGTCCATGTTGAGGGGGAGGCCGGGGTCGACGCCGGCTGGGGACACAACTGGCATCGGAGGGTGTGGAGGTGTCCTCAATGGAAACGGTGCCGGGGGAGGTGTCGTAAGGTCGACCGGCGCTGATCCAGATCCAGGCCTGGATCCCTGGGGGCCCTGCAGCGCCGGGGCCGGAGCTGCCGGCATCGAAGGCCTAGAACCCCCAGCCGAGTCAGGCTGCCCAAAGATGGAGGGCTTCGCAAAAGGTACAAAGTTGGGCAGGGGTCGCTCCGGCTCCCGGGAAGGGAGGGAAGCTCGGAGCCAACCCAACAGCCTCCTCGGGCGCAGCGGAAGGAAGACGACCTTCCGCATCCCGCGTCGGCCGACGGACGGGGAGAAGGCGAAGCGCAACGGTGCTTCTTCGCCTTCTTCTTGTGCTTCGACTTACCCGAAGACGAAGACTTCGAAGAGGAGTGATGGTGGTGACTCTGTGACCGGCCCCGCAACCTCCCTCTCGAGCGGCGCGGAGCTGACTGCCAGGCCTCGAGAAGCTTTCGGGATCGCTCCCGCAAAGACTTCGGGTTCATGGCCCGGCAGTTGGAGCATGACTTCGGGTCGTGGTTGCGCTCCAGGCACCAGAGGCACACGAGATGGGGGTCCATGACCGACATCAACTTGTGATAGGAGTCACAAGGTTTGAAGCCGGAACGACTCGAAAAAAGAAGTCGCCAAAAAGTCGAAAAAACTAGTCAAAAAAGACTAAGGGTACAGCTCTCTCCGGATCTGCGCTAGCTGGAGCAGAAAAAGAAAGAACTGACGTCAGCTGGCAGGGGCGGCGTCTAAGTAGATACCACGACGTCATTCAGGCAATCACGAGGCCAACAACGAACGCGGAGTCGACTGACGCCACCTACCGACGTGCAGGGGTATTGCTGAAGGGGGTAATTCTAAGGTAAGGAATCTATAACTAATAGTCTCTTTCAGATGTACTGTCACAAGAAGAATCTGGATTTGAATCTTGATCGCGAGTCCATTGCCTGGCTGTTAACAGGCTCCTCCAGCTTGAGTTGGCAAGAAGGTCGAGTGAACGATCAGGTGAAGTGATTTGTTTCCGACTAGTGCCATTGTGATGCGTGGTTCCAGTGGCTGTGATCATTTGAGGTGTTTTCTTTGTGATGTGTGAGTGAGTCAGAGTGCAAATCTAAAGTAATCATTTGATGTATTTAGTGTATATATCTTTGATTTCTTGCAGGACGTCCATTATTATCTGCTTGTGCATTTTATTATTATTATTCATGCATTTAACTGTTACATTTGCCAAGTGTGTTATTATTGCTTGCATATAAATATAAATATATATATATATCTCTATATACATTTGACATCTGGGAAAGCCTTTCTGTTAGAGAGCATTGCATAAATAAAACCCCAAGCCTTGTTCTAAAGAGAGAGTCTTTGCATTTTGTAAAGTGAAACCCCTTTCTAGGTGTTGTTGTGTTTTATGTCTCCTGCTTCGTCGTGTTTGGGCCATCGTGTGGGAGTGGTATTTTGAGGGCGAGGCAAGACAACGGGGTATGCACCCCTTTGTGTGGAGGCAGTACACAGCCTATTCAGGTGTAAGTTGGACAGTGCCCAGCTCCTCCTTCCCATCCTGTCACAGCTAAGCTCCCTATTGTGGGTGGCTATCTAAGAGGAATACACAAAGCCCAACTGTCAGTTACACCCAGTCATGTGACTGGAGACAGGGTATAGGCACTAAATGGCTAAGGCAGGAAAATGTCAACTTTCTAGAAGTGGCATTTTCAGAATTGTAATTTAAAATCCGACTTTACCATAAGTTATGATTTTAAATTAGGATTCCAGAGACACCAAACATGTACTGGTTACCTTTCCCATTTGTAAATTACACGTATTACATGTAATAAGGTAATTCCAATGTTATCCTATGTGAGAGGTAGGCCTTGCAGTAGTTAAAAACAAATACAAGTTTTTCACTACCAGGACATGTAAAAATGTAAGAGAACATGTCCTTTTTAAATACATGGTGCCCTGCCCTCTGGAGTGTCCGGGGCTACCATAGGGGTGACTCATATGCACTAATAAGGAAGGTTTGGGCCAGGTAAAAGGTTTATTTTGATAGGGCGAAATGGCAGTTTAAAACTGCACCCACCGGCTCTGCAATGGCAGGCCTGACATGTTTGAAGAGCTACTTAAGTGGGTGGTACAATCAGTGCTGCAGGCCCACCAGTAGCATTAAAATTACAGGCCCTGGGTACATGTAGTATCACTTTACTATGGACATAGGTAAATTAAATATGCCAATTGGTGGTATTTCAATATAATCATGTTTTAAGGTGTGAGCACAAGTACTTTAGTACTGGTTAGCAGTGGTAAGGTGCATAGAGTCCTAAGGCCAGCAAAAAGTAGGTCAGAAAAACAGGAGGAAGGCAAAAAGTTTGGGGAAAGACCACCTCAAGGTTGACAGGTCTAACACTGCCCATCTCATATGCATTGCCCACTGAGACCGCTCTCATTCCATCAATATTGGCTTTGCCATTGCTTGCCAATATGGAAGGTTGCCCATCTTTGGATGGACTTTATTCCATTTAAATAGCATGCAGTGAAGGCCACCAGGGCAAGGGCATGCATGCACACACAGGACTGTTGTCTTTGTGTGCATTATGCCAAAAACCATTCAAAGATGACCACCCATGAGTCTGTGTGTGCACCCACTGGCACCCATCAACGGTTGTTTGATTACATGCCAAAATAAGGAAGCATTGACATTGCCAATAAGTCTGCTGCCACATATTAAAGGCGAGACCAAATGGATTTGCCATTCCCGGTTTTGAAGGGGTTCCATTCAATGCTGCGTTCCATGCTGCAGATTCTTACACTGTCAAAGGGGATATTTTGGAACAGTTGATGGAAGAAGTTGGAGAGGTTTTCCCAAATAGCGAGCAGGCTACTTTTGGACAGCAGTTTTTGAACTGTAGTCTACTGAGATCCCTATTCACAAATCAGTGGGGTGAAGTAGACACTACTGCTGCTTTGCTATAACCATAACTACAGTCTACACTTTTACTATGCACATGAAGGCAATAGATTAGAACAACCTAGCCTACATTCTGCAGGATAGTGGATTCCTTATAACAGTTTTAGTTACCTTGAGGAAAATTTGTCAAGGGATACAAACTGTTATCAAGGCCTAGATTACTCAAAAGGGGGTCTCTCTACTAGGTAGGCTGCACCAGTAAAATCTTTAGATAATTGAAGATCGTAACAGCTTACAACAGATGTCAGAGACAGACGCTATTACAAATAGAACTCCCAAACAGAACTTTCTTGATCAAGGCTTACAGTGATCTGCTTGGTGCTTAAAACAATTAAATCACAGTCTAAGGATAAAAAAGACGCACTAGTTCATAAGGTCTGTAATATCACAGTAAGATTATGTAAGTGTATAATTGATGAATTGGCTATTTTATTCAGAGAGGCATGCCAATTCAGACTACTATGTATAGAACATTTGATCTATTAAGATTTGAAGAAAGGAACACTGTTTATGGTCTAGCTTTGATGGCAACATGCACAGACTTGGCCAGACTGTGGGCCAGTGATGTTATCCCAGGCCTCGGCACCAGCAGGAGAGGCATAGACTGGTATACGGCACAGATAAGTTGGTTTGGAAGAGTAGAGGTTAGCCAAAGAAATGGAAGATAGGGGACTCAGTGAGACAAATAAAACTTGCTAGCAATAATTAAAAGCATGCATGTGTACTGCTGGGTTGAAGGTTAAAGAATGGGATGTTATTATTGGCGATGTACATTTCTCCTTCCTAATATTACTTGTTAACTATTTTGATCATGAACTCGCTCAGCCTAGTGTGAGAGCGAATAAGAAAATGTCCATTTCTGTCCTGTTTTGAGTCAGTTGTTTTGTTACAGCTGCTTGAAATGGGTTAAACACATCTTAAAGAATTAAACACAAAAGACTGAAGATTTGGTGAACGCCATCGTTAGATAATTTCAGGCCAAGGCACAGACCAACTACGTAGGTTTTTAAAAATGACAGAACATTACAATAAATTGATTCACAACTTTGCTTACTGGACTATACAGCGGCAATAAAGATTTTGGTTATTAAGAGGTGAATTCCTGATATTAGACTAATGTGGCAGTGATTGAGAGAAGTTATAGGAGGGGTGTCCACTTTGGTGTGTTTTGATTTTCAGGTCTAAAATGCCATCAGAACTATTACTAGCACCAGGACATGGAGGGCATTTTATACCAGAAATTGGAGTGCTCCCAGTTGCCCCAGCAGCCTTACCACCATCTCCCCATCAATTTGGAGTCCATTTCCTGTACCTATACTGCTCTAAGAGACACTACTAGAAGCAACTTTCCTTCCCATCTTGCAGTCACATTAGGGCAGTGGATCGGTCACTGTGGAGTTTGACCCACACCTAGCTCTGTACATCTTTTGCTCATCTGTGGGTGCCTAATGCTCTGGGAACTGCAATTTAAGGATCGGCTGTGCCTAGGACAGTGCCCCGCTTCCTCAGTCTCGGAGGGCATTACCTGGTTCATTGCCAACATCATTTCTGGTACTATCATCCTGCCTTGCCTTTTTGGCCACACTTGGCTATGCTCCCCCATGCCTCACTTTTATACCTCTCTTTTTTCTCCGATTCCTTCTTTGAATTCTGTGAGTGATCCTTTAGGCCACTGCCCTCAAACCTTATCTACCCTCCTGTCTCCTGTGCCCTTCCTCCGACCATCAGTGACAGTCTTGGAAATTCATGCTCTCTTTGCAAAAAGACCACTTTTACTCTTTTCATGAACCCCCTAATGACTTTGTATTACATAATTATGGATTCAACCTTCAAAATTGCCACCCTTGCTACTCTCCCTTCTTTATGTTGTTCCTTCTCCTATGTCCCACACCCCTTAGATATTGGCAGGTGACCAGCTATATTTTTCATCCCTCTTGTTTTTCCTCTGGTTTATTTCTTTCTCTTTTTCCTATAATTGGATTTTGCTTTAACTCCAATATCCATCTTTTCTCTATATCATTATCTAGAGTCCCACTCCCTTCATTCTTCGCAACCTCACTCAATGCTCTGCTTTTCTCTCTTCCCTCAGCATCTTCTCCTCTATATCTTCTAGGGAACTTCATCTTCAATTACATTCATCCCACACAAGTACTTCTTTTCTTTCTATTCTTCCCTCCATCTCATGCCTGTACCTCCAATATCAATCTCATTTTCTGCTAAGCCCCATCTTTCATCAGAATCATCTATTCCACAACATCCTTCTGAGCACTCTTTCATTCTCTTTAACTTCTCCTTCTTCTACCATCCCCAACTATCAGAACACATACTTTCAATATGATTTTTGCTCAATGAATATGCCTACTTTGGCCCAAACTAGCTCATTTTGCCTGCATCAATCTGATACTTGGTCCAATGAGTTAACTAGATAAAACTGTACAGATTTTCTCTTCTGCCTCACCCTCTGTATGACTCCCATGTTCTCCACTCTCACTCAATCTATCCACTATAGTTTGCTTCTTCTCTTTGCTGTAAATGGCTATCCCTATGGAAGTGGTGGTTAAAAACATGTGCATCCTTCGAAGACACCGGTCTCTTGTCTTTTTATCCTGCCTAGGATTCTGGTCTTTTTTCTCCAAGTAAAGCAGAATGATTCACCTTTTTTTCCTCACCTCGGCCCATGCATCGGTCCTGCTATCAATTACCTTCTTGCTACCCCTTAGCCAAATATCCCTCTTCTATTTCTGCATCGGGATGTTTCACCTTGAAAATCTATTTCACTTTGGCTTTACCTCTGTTGCCATTATCATCTGAGTTGCCAAAAACAAATCTCTGCTTTCCTTTGTTCTCCTGTATTTCTGACTGTGAGCTCCTGTTTTTTCTTGGGTAGAATAATCCTATTGTGGCCCACTCTAATTCCATCCCAGGCTCTCATTATTGAACTTTACTCTCTTTGTTTATTTCTCAGTTCTTTTAATATTTTCTGGTTCCTTCTCTTTTATCCTGATAAACCTTTACATTTCCACCCTACTCCTGATACTCTTTTCTTTCTCAACATCTTGAACACACTAAGCACTATTAATTCTCTGCTTTCCTTGATTCTAACTCCCTGCTTCCTTCTCATCAGTCATACTTTCACCCTTCTCACTCGAGGGAGCCTGCCCTTCTTGCTATGTCTAATCACCTTCATTACCTTAGTCACTCTAAATTATCCTGCGCTGTCATTCTATGAGATCTATTTGCTGACTTTGGTACAGTTGGCCAATGCATTCTACTCTCCACTCTTTCCTCATTCAGACTATCATTGCTCTTTCTGGATTCCCCTATGTCAGTGCCTGCCTTCCTATGACTCTTGGGCTAATTTTTCTATGCTATTTCGTCCTCTTCTTTATGGATTAAGCCAAGGTACGGTGCTGAGGTCCCTCCTCTTTTCCATCTATATACCCCCAACCCCTCTCAGGAATAAATGCTTCTTCCAGTCTTCATCACATTTTTATGTAGATAACTCCCAAAACGTCATCTCCTTTTCATCACCATTCTTTATGATACAGTTTCCTCTTTTATTTCAGCAATAAACACCTGGATGTCCTTGCATACATTACAACTCGGCACCTAAGAAACTAATTTTTTCTACCCCATAGCTTTCCATTAGTCTTCTCATGCTTTTTTTCTCCCTCATATCTTTCCTTTCCTCCCCTGCTTAACATCTGGCAATTACCTTATATTCTAGTCAATCCTTCTCCTTGCACATTTCCACTATTCTCATTCCTGAAGCTTTCAACTCAAAACCCTTCACAAGATTCACGAACCTCCAACATTTCAGGCTACTAAAACTCTTATACTCACTGTTATCCTATCCAGTCTTAACTATGGTTCCAGTCATCTAATCAGCATTCAGTCAATTCACTTGTTCCTTAAAAACTGGTCTTTAATTTGGTCTTCCTCTTATCTTCATACTTTCTCAATTAATCAATCAGGTATTTGTGAAGCGCGCTACTCACCCAAAGAGCCAGGTCTTGAGGCTCTTCCTGAAGGCTTGCAGAGTGGGTGAACGTCTGATGCTGAGCGGGAGTTCGTTCCAGGTCTTTGCCGCGATGTAGGAGTAGGCTCTTCCACCAGTTCTGGCTCTGCAGATGTGGGGGTTTAGGCAAGGACGAGGTCGGCGGAGCGGAGGCTTCTCTTGTGTGCATAGAAGGAGACTCTTTCGTTGAGGTATTGGGGTCCGCTGTTGTGGAGGGATTTGTAGGCGTAAGTGAGTACCTTGAAGGTCACTCTCTTCTCGACGGGGAGCCAGTGGAGGTCTCGTAGGTGATGGGTGATGTGGTCTTGTCGTGGGATGCCGAGGAAGAGTCTGGCAGCGGTGTTCTGGATGGTCTGGAGTTTTTGGAGCAGGGATTTGTTGATTCCGGCATAGAGGGCGTTTCCGAAATCCAATCTGCTGGTTATGAGTGCGTGGGTGACGGTCTTTCTGGATTCGGGGGCATCCATTTGAAGGTCTTGCGGAGGATGTTGAAGCATGAGGAGGAGACTGCGTTGATCTGTCAGGTCATGGTGAGGGAGGAGTCAAGTATGATGCTGAGGTTGCGGGCATGGTCCGTAGGTGTGGGGTGGTTGCAGAGGGCGGTGGGCCACCAGGTGTTGTCCCATGCCGAGGGGGTAGGTCCGAGGATGAAGACTTCTGTCTTCTCAGAGTTGAGCTTCAGGCAGCCGCTGCTCATCCAGGATGCAACGTCTTTAATTTCTTCCTAGAAGCGGAGTCTGGTGGAGTCGGATTCCTTTGTGAGGGAGAGGATGAGCTGGGTGTCATCAGCGAAGGATACTATGCTGAGTCCATGCTGTCTGGCGATGGCGGCGAGGGGGACCCGGGAGTCTGATTCTTTGGGTTTAGGTCGGTGAGGAAAGAGCGGATCCAGTCGAGGGTGGTTCTCCGAATGCCGGCGCCGTGGAGTCTGGCGGAGTGTGTGTGGTGGGAGAAGGTGTCGAAGGCTGCATAGAGGTCTAGTAGAATGAGAGCCACCATGTAGCCCTGGTCAAGAAGAGTGCGGATGTAGTCTGTGGCGGCTAGGAGGGCGGTCTCGGTGCTGAGGTTGCTGCAGAATCCGGATTGGGAGGAGTCGAGGATGGAGTAAGCTTCGATGAAGTTCGTGAGCTGGATGCGGACGATCTTCTCAGTGACTTTGGCTGCGAAAGGAAGGAGAGAGATGGGTCTGTAGTTTTTGAGGTCCGTCGGGTCTGCGGAGGGCTTCTTGAGGAAGGGCTGGACTTCTGTGTGTTTCCAGTCGTCGGAAAATGTGCCGGTTTCGAAGGTGGAGTTGATGGTGCGTCGTAGTTCGGGTGCTGTGGCGGCGGCTCTGTGGAAGATGTGCGGAGGGCAGGGGTCCGTGGGTGCTCCTGAGTGAATGCTCTTCATGGTTGTGGCGGTGTCTTCTGTAGTGACCGGGGTCCAGGCGGAGATGGTAGGCTGGCTGGCATTGCTGGAGGTGGGTATGGCTTTGGTGCCTAGTATCTGTTTGTTGAAGTTGTAATAGAGGGACTTGATCTTGAGATGGAAGTAGGAGCAGAGTTTGTTGCAGAGGTCCTGGGGGGCGTGACATCTGAGACTTCGCTGGGGAGGTTTGGTGAATTCTTGTATGATGCTGGAGAGCTCTTTCGAGTTGCTGGACTTGGCGAGGCTCTTTTCCACTTCTCTCGTCATTTGATGCCTTTCCATTATCATCTCCAAATCTTCTTCTTATGCATTGTCTTCAAATGTATCCGCTGTATCAATCCCTACATGCTTACTTCTCTGGTTCAACTATACATTCCTACTTTATACAGTTTTTTTGCCTCCCAGTTTAGACTGGTTTGTCTTCCTCCTCAGTGTGCCCCTCGATGGTATAAATCGTTTGTTCTTCTTGGCACTTGCCCCTAACCTGTGTAAAACCCTCCCTGCCTCTGTATGCTTGTCGTCCTCCTTTTACATCCTTCAGCTTCTCTGAAATCCCATCTCCTTCATGAGGCATTCCCTTAAACTTTTTGTGCATCCTTATTATGTTATTCATTATGCAATGTTTTACTCATTACTGTTCTCTCTACTGCACTTTGGCATAAAGTCTTAACAAATCAAACGAATGGAAAATTAAATGACATCTAGGGAAGACAAAGACAAAGTGATGACTTAAATAAGATCTCTGATAGTAGGACTTGGAATTGAGTGTGCTGAGGACAACAAGGGGCTGTGTAGCCAGTAACAAAATACAGAAGGCACTTGAGTGCCCTAAGTGCATGTAAATCTTCCTGGGAGATGGTTGGATTCGGTATTTTCTGACTTTTCATATGCATGGAGTGGTATCCTAGTACTACGTGAAGTTGGTGGACCATATTTCTAAGTGACCAAAAGTACTCATAATGTGCAACATCTTTACTTGAAATTCCCAGAAGTTAAGTACCTGCAGGTAGGATTTACGTGCTATGGAATTAGGTGGGTGTCCAATAATAAGGGATTAATTTTGCTACAATAAGATTAAAACTAAAATTTCTTATATCATTGAGAGACCAATAGTCAAGTACAAATGCTCATGACACACTCCGAAGGATTACATTTAGGTGGCAGTGGGAAAAGGATGGAATTGCCCAGATTCCTTACTGATATTCCTTGTTTCACAAGCCTACTTTTCTGCATCAGTCGTTATGAAATAAGGTGACTGGCACATGAAAGATCAACACAACGTTGCACCATCTAAAATCAATTTAAATCCAAAATAATTTTTCATTGTCACTCTAAGAGTGTAGTCCTATCAAGAGAGGATGGACTACAAAGAAACCTCCAGAGTAGATTTCCAAAATAGAATTTCCACAGAGTTTTGTAATAAACAAAAACTGCTGGTTAAATAAATGTGTGCCATTAAAAAGTGGAGACTAAAACAGGGCCAAACGCAAAGAGCACAGGATTGCAAGAAGAAAGGAGAGGCCTCTGATTTTGTTAACAGTCAGCATGAAAGCTGCCTTTAAAATATAAATGCTCAAATCCTGAAATAAACAGAGCCAGCTAATCTAACCAGAAAGTGTTTGACAACAGCTTTGCTTAGTGACATGTGCAATACCCAATAGAGAAAAATCAACAGAGGCACCAGAGACTGCCAAAAGCCCTCCCATGTTTCACCCTGGGGTATAGATGAAGAATGCCATGGAGACTTAAAGGAAAAGGGCAGCCAAAAATACAGTTGTAGCGCCTATCAAAACCAGGAACTCACAAGGAGTAATCAGCACAATTATCCTCTAGAATCTCTCCATCATAAAGTGTAGCAATTTGACCTGGAGCTTGACCAGTTTCATGTCCAGCACAAACCTTCCCATCCCGATTGTGAGCGTAGATCAATTCTTCCCATTCCTTTGGTCACTGTCCAACCAAACCATGTGCAGAGCATGGTCTAAGACCTTGGTGGAAAATTGTACATCTGCCTTGTCCCTCTTCCCTCCTTTCTAATTTCCCCAATGATCATTTGAACTACTGGAGAGTGTAGGTCCAAATGGTAGTATCAACCACTGAAAGACCGCGCCGGCCAAGCACCTCTGTTACTCTCTGCTCCCTAGTGTTCTTCAGATCCCTAGGTGCAAATAGAGGCTGAGGCAAAAATTATGATCCAGATAAGAAAATTAAATATTGTCAGGCTCGAGGACTATCTTTCTAATATCAGTAGAGTGCCCAATGTGACCCAAGAAGTGCTCAAGATTTTAAAGTACTCACTAACCCAGGCTGTTTGCAGGATTTGCATTAAAAACACTGGTACATTTTGTATTTATTATTTAATTTGGGACACGCTTTAATATTTCTAGTTGAACTTTTATTTTACTGTTTCCATATAAAAAATTCTAAATCAGGGGTCTCCAACATTTTCTGTAATAAGAGCTACTTATGTTTAATAAAAATCATGCTGAGCTACTAATTTTATTAGTCTTCTATAGTGACCACATCAGACAAGACTACATAAGCTGCCAGCCTACACAAGACTGTCAGCGGTGATCACCTCTGTGCATCAGGCAGGATTGCCAGTAATATTGCAAAAAAGGCTTTATCTATTTGGAATGATAAATACATGGGTAATGCATCACTCAAATAGCTTTAAATATAATTTGGAAATTCAAACATTTTTCTCCAAACATTAGCTTAAAAGTTCTGAAAATACACATATTTTCATCTCGAATACACGTCTTTTAATTTTGGTATACTTATGTTAATTCAACCAAGGAAAAGCCTCTAATTTAGTTGGCTGGGCTGCACACAGGAGACTACTCGCTGGAGAAGCCTGTTGTAAATATACCTAAAATGTACTGCTGGGAATGTATACCTTTGTGTGGTGCAAATGGCATTACTTGACACTGAACATTTACAAAATGAATGATATATTGCTTTTCAAATTATACTAAACGTGTTGTTCTAAAATCTCTTGCTAGAAATGACGAAACTTACGAGTTTGTAGTGAAAATAACATCAAGGGTTTATTTTAATGTAATAAAGTACCTGTGTTGAGCACACATTGTGGTTGTTAAAGTGAACATGTGTCATTGTGTCCTGCCTGGTTTGTGGCAACGAAGCTTCCTATGATTCTGGAGGCATTGTAATTATATATGCAGGAGCAAGAGACACTTTTATAATTAGTCCTCTAACTAGAACAATGGGGCCTGGCTAGCCAATCAGAATGCTCCTTTGGCTGGCTTGATCGAACGTTAAAGTCCCGCAAAGGGAGAATTCTGTGCTGTCAGTTGTGTGGTGGGGGCCCAGGGCTTGCTGCAGGGACAGGCATGGTCTTACCTGACATACAGTTAAACAAACGGCTCCATTCTCCTACGGTGCTCCCACAGCCTCTCCAGAAGCAGTCGATTCACTCATGGCTCTCTGGGCTTCTCCCCTTGCTACTGCTGATAGGGAAGCCCGATCAGTCATAAGTTTTTTATGCTTTCCTACTTTTTATTTGACCGATTGGCCTTCCCTCTCAGCAAAATAAAAGGGAGGAGCCGGACAGCCAAGTGTGAATGGGCAGAAGAGGTGGAGGGAGCAATGCAAGAGATCAGGTAAGAGATAACTCCTTCCTTGCTTTGCTAATATTGCTAAATCAGTCTTTTATTCATATAGTTTCAGTCACTGTCATTCTTTTTTCTACCCATCCTTGTGAGTGATCGGCTCTCTGATCTGTTTGACCCTTTTTCCAGAAGAAACGGTGCCTGAAAGTTAGAGACTGCTCGTTCCTAAGTTTTGTTTCCCTTTACCACCCATCTTCAGTTAGACATGTAACAACAGCTGTCTGTTACTTAAATTGCCATTTCCTTACAGGCTCAGATTGCCTGGCCTGCAAACCTGCCTTGATTTTTTAAATGGTCTCGTGCCTCGGACCTGACGTGCGCGAGCTTTTATCTTCCTGCAACACAGAATCCACGCCGGTGCCTACCCTGGACGCCCTCTCTGGAGGCTTGCACTCCAGCAGTGTTGCAGCTTTAACCCTTTTGGATTCTTTCAACCATATTTCACAATGCGGATCCTCACGTTCCATAATTCAGCAACCCACAGAGGGAGTTCGAGATCTGGCGCTGGCTTTGATTTAATGTTTTCTCAAAAGCTTCTCCCAAACTACATATTTCTCCTTTTTAGGTCGCACGTAGCGTTGCAGCACAACGCGCTGCTTCGCTTTGCGAGGCATGTTGTATTAGAGTATATTTTAGAAGTGGGGTGGAAGCCCCGCCCCTATTTTTCATTGGCTGGCGTCATCGTCCATGGTAAACGCTGGCTTCCGATTGATAATGAGGCTTCTTAGTCCCTCCTTGTTACTGCCCTGTCTCCTTTTGGGACCACCTATCAGGACTGGATCTTTTACTTGCGGCGTTATACTGTCTCCTTCAATTAGTCCCCCTCCCTCGAGTCGTGTCTTCACCAGGCTCCAATGCTCCGGATTGGGCCTCAGGCCCTGCCCCGGCAGTGTCAACATTGCACAGAGGCCGAGCCGAGTCTCCAGGGGGAGGAGGGGAAACAAGCGCTCCAGCTAGTGAGCTAAGGGCGCGCTGCAGAGTTCGACTTGGACTGAATTTTACCCAGCGGTTCAGAAACTTAAGAAATGCGACACCGAGCGCCCATAATGTGACTATACTGTAAGCACAGTGCAAGCGGCATTAAAATACAACATATTTCCGGTTCTCGGCTCCTCTAAACTGTTCACGCGCTCTGTTTAGCTTCCATCGAAAGTGTCACCGAAAACTAGTTCTCGGGGCTGCCCCCTTGGAGCTGTCATCTGTCGCATCACTCCCACCCACCCACCCACATCCCTCGAAAGAAGTGTGAATCCATGCTGCAAAGACAGTGCGCGCCAGTGAACCATCCGGCGAGCCCCGTGCAAGAATCACTATTCATGAGTCAGCATTTAACAGGTCCGAGACGTGTGAGTCGGAAAGAAAGCTTTCTAAGGACATCCTGGGAGAGGCTATGTGGGGGGCTGAACTATTTTAAACCCATTCAGCCACAAGGAGGAATTTAGGAGAAATGCCATTTGATTTTCATTCATTCAAACTAAAGGCTTTTTTAAAAACGGATTCTTTCTGTGCAGTTACCGATAGATGTACAAAACGCTTGGCTATCATGCCATATAAAGGGGTACCTGTCGGCTGCCTACACATGACAAAAAATGTGACATTCAAAAGGCAGTGATAAGAAGTCACATAGCACTCTCCGGAAATAAATACACAAACCAACTAACTTCTCAACTTGAATTGGATTACCAACATACTGTTTAACACAGCATTTACTAAAATAATCGAGTTTGGTTTTCTCTCGTGCTCTAAATTCAATGAAACAACCAAGACAGTAGAGCCGTATAATTTGCTATAAGTTGATCATGATGTGTTAATCAAATAATTTTCATGCTTGTATGTATAAACTGAAACTGTTCAGTATACCAGTCCATCAATCCAACTGTCGTCCGTCCTTCTCTTCATCCATTGATCCACCCGCCCATCTACCCGATTCACACATCCACCATCCCACCAGTCCATCCTTCATCCATCCATCGTCCGTCTTTTTATTCATCCATCGATCAATCCATCTGCACATCTACTTAATTCACATATCCACCATCCCACCAGTCCATTCATCCATCTATCCATCCAGCCATCCATGCATCCATCCATCGTCCTTCTGTTCATCCATCAATCCATCCATTCGCCCATCTACCCAATTCACACCTGCATCCATCTAGCCAATCATCAACCCACCCATCCGATCTTCTTTAGTCACGTGTGTACTTTGTATATGTATGTTATGCACAGGTCTATGTGTTATGCATATGTGGCACGAATATGTTTCCATATAGCAAGCACATGCATTTATAAGAATGTAAACTAATGTTAAGGTACAATAATGCAAAATTGTAATGCCTGCAATCAAAACAATGCAATTGGAAATAAAAAGAGCTAAAGACTATTGAAACACGAACTCGCTAAATGTACAGGTCTGCAAATGAGTTCTGTGTATAGAACCATAAACTAATAATGTAGGTTAAGAATTGCAATTCCTAACTCTTACAATGCATATAATGCAGTTGGAGAAAAAAAAAAGCTATAGAAGTAGTGTTCCACTGAATGCACACAACTGGAAGACATTTGTGCTTAAATATTTCTTTGAGTAAATTTTTTGCCTGCACACATAAGGCAACATTCAGTGCTTTTTACAATTCCTTCATAAATACATCTAAATACACGGATATAGAACACAGGTGTGCCATTCACACCTCTAGTTTTAAGGTTGGCACAACACTCGTAGCAAAGATCAATTTAGCATTTTGTGAATAACTTTGCCAAGCTCTACAGTCAACTTTACAACTTTAGAAATCATAATCCATATGTTGTCCTGCCACCTTTGCAACAGATTACTAGGGCAAATGGGATTCGTAGTAATATGAGGGTTCCCAAAGCATGTGAAATTGTGATCGAACGTGTAATTTGCATATGCAAATTTAGCCATAAAAACAAAAATTGTGAATCAAGGTATACACAATTTGGCCATTTTATAGTGCTTTCCTATATTTGGTGCTTTTTTTGGTTTAGTTGACGTTTTTCAGTCGGTTTGGAGACAAACGAAAAACAAGCTGGTCATTGAATAAGAATCACTTCTGTATATGAGTGTTAACATTTCAGAATGAGAAACAAGTTCTCATTGGAGCTTTCGGTTTTAGACGAGTATTTGGATTGGCTGATGTATCTTGCCCTTACAAATGGGCCTTTTCTTACTCTCCTTTCACCTCTACAGCCTTCAGAATCAGCTGGAATGGTTGTCTGACCCCCACATTGCCCTAAGACGTGTGAGGCACTTGTCCCTCTTTATTTTTTAGGTTGAGCCTGGGCTACGCATGCGCTGCTTTGCGAGGCATGCTGTATTGGAGTACGGACTTGAAGCCCCGCCCACATTTGTCATTGGCTTGTGTCATTGTCCTTCGTAAATGCTGGCTTCTTATTCGTTAATAGGCTTGTTAGTCCCTCCTTAGTACCGCCTTGTCTTTATTGAGTTTCTCCTACTGCAGGCACGACATGCTTTCCTGCAACATTCAGCGCACTATGCGTGCTTTCACGGGGCGCTTTTACAAAAAAAAAATGTTTGTCAACTTGACAAACAAATGCTTTTTTGGGTAAAATCGCCCCATACCGCACTTTCACATTAATAGCGGCCGCAGACCTTTCTTTAGACACGGCTCGTCTAAAGAAAGGGGCATGGCCTCTATGAACGTGAAAGCGCAGCATGGGGTGCTTGTAAACATCAAGCATTTACAATGCAATAGGTCTCGCATGTTAGAAACTTTGACCTATTGGTATTATAAATGACAATGCCTTTCATTATTGCAAGTTTTTTAAACACATAATTAAAAGGCAGTCATTTATAATGCCAATAGCTCAAAATCTCGTAAGTGCGAGACCTATTGCATTGCAAATGCTTGTTATTTTTATTTTGCCAGTTTGACTTGTGGAGCTCTAGAGAGTTCCTCTCCTTGGACAACACTATTCATTTTCTATGTAGCAACATTACCTACACTTCTATACTGTTTTGCTTTTCACTTTGATGATAACACATAGATTAGTATCTGGCTTGATGAGAACCTGGAAGATACCGTCATGCAGAATACCATCTCACCCTGGGCGGCTGCAGATACCCTACAACACAACTCTGACAAAACTTATATTTGAGGCAGCTCCCCCTACTGTGGACCTCAACCAATTGGGCAACAGAATTGGGAGATCCGAACAGGCCAGCAATCTAAATACATATTCACAGCTTCTTATTTGACAGTCATCCTTCCTTGCCTCTGCCTGCTTCTATTTTTTGAACTCTCCCCTTCCACCTTATTGTTGGGAAACGGTTGTAAAGGCCATGATTTCCTTTATCCTTTGGTCGCCTGATACTGTTGCTAACTCATCTACCAATTACTCAGACCTGGGCAGATCGCCTTGTCCTTAGCCTCAATCTCTGTGCCCATCGTCCACCTTCATGGATCACAAGGCAGCTTTTAAAATCTTTGCATCCGACTTTCAAACTATGCACAATAAATATCCCGGATTCCTTCATTGTGCTTTAAATCCTGTGCCTCTAGTCTCTCTTTCCAGTCTACATTATTGGCATTGTCCACTTCTGAAAATCCAAAGAACAATTTAGATCCCTCTCATTCGAGACTTCCAAACATTGGTATCCCAATGCCTCATTCCCTTCGAACTCAGAAGAAATGCATTATCTGCACTCTCTCTCTATATATATATATATATATATATATATATATATATATATATATATATGTATGTATATATTACCTACTAGCAGTCGCCAGTAGGTAGTTATAGTTAGAACCTTTTTTCTAGTCAAAAAGCGTTTTTCCATTTGCCAATATCTTTGGCGTCGTTTGACGAATCTTTGCGAAATGTTCAAAACTAATGGCCCGCTCAGGTCAGCTCCTGTCTTGAAAGTTTCGGGGTGATTCGTCAAGCGGGGGCCGAGAAAAAAGGGGGGTCCCAAAACGCGTTTCATCCATGTTAATTTCCATAGGAAACTTTAGACAAGGCTACAGCCTGAACGGCTGAACGGAATGACATCAAATTTAGCAAAAAGGTAGCAATTGGTTCAGAAAGCGACATTTTTTTATAATGGTGTAAATCCGATCAGTAGTTCCTGAGAAATTCATATATTTCAAAATATTAGTATCTGGTGACCGCAGTGGATCTGCGAACCCTCCCGATCTCAAGCGTGACTGATTGGCTGCCAACACTTCAAACCAGGAAGTGTTGGCAGCCATGTGACTCGGTTGAACCGAGCCACAAGAAAAAAGGTTAAAAAAACAAGAAATGGGGGCAGGGTATAAACACCCTGACCCTCGAGAGCCCCCAAAAACATTTTTTGGGGTAAAATTTCAGCAGGATTCGCATAAAGTCCACGAATCCCGCCCCCCCCCAAAAAAAAACGAAGCGCGGTCTCCCGTGCTTTGTTTAATTAAGCCCCGGGTGGGCCAGGTCCCGGGGGCAATGTCAAAATATGGTGCGGGGGCCGGGTACCGCCACCTCCCAGAGCCTTGATTTATAATATGCGGGGGGCACGCGGTCCCCCGCTGCCCCGGGGACCGCCACCTCCCGGGGCTTTTTTTCAAAATAATGTGGGGGGGCTCCTTCCCCCTCACACTGCCCAGAGGACCACCACCTCCACGGGGCATACATTAATTAAAAGAAGGGGGTCTGTAGCGGCCCCCGACCCCAGGGACCACCACCTCCCCGGGGCTTTAAACCTGTGGAGGGGGGCCGCGCGGCCCTCCTCATGGAGCCCTCCATGGCCCTGGGGACCGCTACCCCCCAGGGCCAGCTCCAGCAATGTCCTGGGGTGCCCACCCCGGGACATTGCAGTTTGCTATGGGATGGCGGGAGCAGTGCTCCCGCCATCCCATAGCAAACAGTGTACTCGCTTTGAACAAGCAAGAGCACTTTTCTCTTGCTTGTTCAAAGCGAGTACACTTTGCTTTTTACCCCCAGGGAGCTGCATGCTAGCAGCTCCCTGGGGGTAAAACGATACCAAAGAAGATGATGGACGGAGCGCTAGAGTAAATCAAACACTCACCCCCAGTTAACTGATCTGGGTTTAATCCATCATCATTCTTTAGCTCACTCCACCACCCCAGTTCAGACATGGCCATATGCAGATCAGTCTGACCCTGTGCCTCATGGGAACAGTCCAGCCCGAACTGCCAAGACATGTCTTCCCTGGACCGGAAACAGCCCTCTTGCAGATTTCTGCAGCCCTCTTGCAGATTTCTGCAGCCCTCTTGCAGATTTCTGCACCCCTCTTGCCTTTCTGCACCCCTCTTGCCTTTCTGCACCCCTCTTGCCTTTCTGCACCCCTCTTGCCTCTCTCTGCACCCCTCTTGCCTCTCTCTGCACCCCTCTTGCCCCTCTCTGCACCCCTCTTGCCCCTCTCTGCACCCCTCTTGCCCCTCTCTCTACCCCTCTTGCCTCTCTGCACCCCTCTTGCCTCTCTCCACCCCTCTTGCCCCTCTCTCCACCCCTCTTGCCCCTCTCTCCACCCCTCTTGCCCCTCCCTCCACCCCTCTTGCCCCTCCCTCCACCCCTCTTGCCTCTTTCTGCACCTTTGTTGCTTCCTTCTGCACCTTTGTTGCTTCCTTCTGCACCTTTGTTGCTTCCTTCTGCACCCCTCTTGCCTCTTTCTGCACCCCTCTTGCCCCGCTCTCCACCCCTCCCTCCACCCCTCTTGCCTCTTTCTAGACCCCTCTTGCCTCTTTCTGCACCTTTGTTGCTTCCTTCTGCACCTTTGTTGCTTCCTTCTGCACCTTTGTTGCTTCCTTCTGCACTTCTCTTGCTGATTTCTGCAGCCCTCTTGCCTTTCTGCAGCCCTCTTGCCTTTCTGCAGCCCTCTTGCCTTTCTGCAGCCCTCTTGCCTCTTTCCGCACCTCTCTTGCCTCTTTCTGCACCCTGTTCCCTCTTTCTGCACCTCTCTTGCCTGTTTCTATACCTCTGTTGCTTCTTTCTGCACTAGTCTTCCCTCTTTCTGCACCGCTCTCGCCTCTTTCTGCACTGCTCTCGCCTCTTTCTGCACTGCTCTCGCCTCTTTCTGCTCTCGCCTCTTTCTGCACTGCTCTCGCCTCTTTCTGCACTGCTCTCGCCCCTTTCTGCACTGCTCTCGCCCCTTTCTGCACTGCTCTCGCCCCTTTCTGCACTGCTCTCGCCCCTTTCTGCACTGCTCTCGCCCCTTTCTGCACTCCTGTTGCCCCTTTCTGCACTCCTGTTGCCCCTTTCTGCACTCCTGTTGCCCCTTTCTGCACTCCCCTTTCTGCACTCCTGTAGCTCCTTTCTGCACTCCTGTTGCCTCTTTCTGCACCCCTCTTGCCTCTTTCTGCACCCCTCTTGCCTCTTTCTGCACCCCTCTTGCCTCTTTCTGCACCCCTCTTGCCCCTCTCTCCACCCCTCTTGCCCCTCTCTCCACCCCTCTTGCCCCTCTCTCCACCCCTCTTGCCCCTCTCTCCACCCCTCTTGCCCCTCTCTCCCCCCTCTTGCCCCTCTCTCCACCCTCTTGCCCCTCTCTCCACCCCTCTTGCCCCTCTCTCCACCCCTCTTGCCCCTCTCTCCACCCCTCTTGCCCCTCCCTCCACCCCTCTTGCCCCGCTCTCCACCCCTCTTGCCCCGCTCTCCACCCCTCTTGCCTCTTTCTAGACCCCTCTTGCCTCTTTCTGCACCTTTGTTGCTTCCTTCTGCAGCCCTCTTGCCTTTCTGCAGCCCTCTTGCCTTTCTGCAGCCCTCTTGCCTTTCTGCAGCCCTCTTGCCTCTCTCTCCACCCCTCTTGCCTCTCTCTCCACCCCTCTTGCCTCTTTCCGCACCTCTCTTGCCTCTTTCTGCACCTCTTGCCTGTTTCTATACCTCTGTTGCTTCTTTCTGCACTAGCCTTCCCTCTTTCTGCACCGCTCTCGCCCCTTTCTGCACAGCTCTCGCCTCTTTCTGCACCGCTCTCGCCTCTTTCTGCACCGCTCTCGCCTCTTTCTGCACCGCTCTCGCCTCTTTCTGCACCGCTCTCGCCTCTTTCTGCACCGCTCTCGCCTCTTTCTGCACCGCTCTCGCCTCTTTCTGCACCGCTCTCGCCTCTTTCTGCACCGCTCTCGCCTCTTTCTGCACCGCTCTCGCCCCTTTCTGCACTGCTCTCGCCCCTTTCTGCACCGCTCTCGCCCCTTTCTGCACTGCTCTCGCCCCTTTCTGCACCGCTCTCGCCCCTTTCTGCACCGCTCTCGCCCTTTTCTGCACTGCTCTCGCCCCTTTCTGCACCGCTCTCGCCTCTTTCTGCACCGCTCTCGCCTCTTTCTGCACCGCTCTCGCCTCTTTCTGCACTGCTCTCGCCTCTTTCTGCACTGCTCTCGCCCCTTTCTGCACCGCTCTCGCCCCTTTCTGCACCGCTCTCGCCCTTTTCTGCACCGCTCTCGCCCCTTTCTGCACTCCTGTTGCCCCTTTCTGCACTCCTGTTGCCCCTTTCTGCACTCCTGTTGCCCCTTTCTGCACTCCTGTTGCCCCTTTCTGCACTCCCCTTTCTGAACTCCTGTTGCCTCTTTCTGCACCCCTCTTGCCTCTTTCTGCACCCCTCTTGCCTCTTTCTGCACTTCTCTTGCCTCTTTCTGCACTTCTCTTGCCTCGCTCTCCACCCTTCTTGCCTCGCTCTCCACCCCTTGCCTCGCTCTCCAACCCTCTTGACTCGCTCTCCACCCCTCTTGCCTCGCTCTCCACCCCTCTTGCCTCTCTCCCCACCCCTCTTGCCTCTCCCCACACCCCTCTTGCCTCTCTCTCCACCCCTCTTGCCTCTTTCTGCACCCTCTTGCCTCTTTCTGCACCTCTCTGCTTCTTTCTGCACTTGTCTTCCCTCTTTCTGCACCTCTCGCTTCTTTCTGCACCCCTCTTGCCTCTTTCTGCACCCCTCTTCCCCCTTTATGCACCTCTTGCCTCTTTCTGCACCCTTGTTCCCTATTTCTGCACCTCTTGCCTCTTTCTGCACCTGTTGCTTCTTTTGTGCACTTCTCCTGCCTCTTTCTGCACCCCTCTTGCCTCTTTCTGCACCTTTGTTGCTTCTTAATGCACCTCTCTTGCCTCTTTCTGCACCCCTCTTGCCTCTTTCTGCACCCCTCTTGCCTCTTTCTGCACCCCTGTTCCCTCTTTTTGCACCTCTTGCCTTTCTGCACCCTTGATCCCTCTTTCTGCACCCCTCTTGCCTCTTTCTGCACTTTTGTTGCTTCTTACTGCACCTCTTGCTTTTTTTTTCGCACCCTCTTGCCTGTTTCTGCACCCCTCTTGCCTCTTTCTGCACCTCTTTCTGCACCCCTCTTCCCGCACCTCTTGCCTCTTTCCGCACCGCTCTCGCCTCTTTCTGCACTTCTGTGGCCTCCTTCTGCACTTCTGTGGCCTCCTTCTGCACTTCTGTGGCCTCCTTCTGCACTTCTGTGGCCTCCTTCTGCACTTCTGTGGCCTCCTTCTGCACCGCTCTTGCTTCCTTCTGCATCCCTCTTGCCTCTTTCTGCACCCCTCTGGCCTCTTTCTGCACCCTTGATCCCTCTTTCTGCACCTCTGTTGCTTCTTTTGTGCACTTCTCCTGCCTCTTTCTGCACCCCTCTTGTCTGTTTCTGCACTTCTGTTGCTTCTTTCTGCACCTCTTGCTTCTTTCTGCACCCCTCTTGCTTCTTTCTGCACCCCTCTTGCTTCTTTCTGCACCCCTCTTGCTTCTTTCTGCACCCCTCTTGCTTCTTTCTGCACCCCTCTTGCTTCTTTCTGCACCCCTTGCCCCTTTCTGCACCCCTTGCCTCTTTCTGCACCCCTTGCCTCTTTCTGCACCCCTTGCCTCTTTCTGCACTCCTTGCCTCTTTCTGCACCCCTTGCCTCTTTCTGAACCCATGCCTCTTTCTGTACCCGTTCCCTCTTTTTGCACCCCTCTTGCCTTTCTGCACCCCTCTTGCCTCTTTCCGCACCCCTCTTGCCTCTTTCTGCACTTCTCTTGCTTCTTCGTGTACCTCTCGTGCATCTTTCTGCACCCCTCTCTCTGCACCCCTCTTGCCTCTTTCTGCACATCTCATGACTTTCTGCACCTCTGTTGCTTCTTTCTGCACCTCTTTTGCTTCTTTCTGCACCCCTCTTTCCCATTTATGCACCACTCTTGCCTCTTCCTGCACCCCTGTTCACTCTTTTTGCACCTCTTGGCTCTTTCTGCACCCCTGTTCCCTCTTTCTGCACCTCTCTAGCCTCTTTCTGCACCCATGTTCCCTCTTTCTGCACCTCTCTTGCCTGTTTCTGCACCTCTGTTGCTTCTTTCTGCACTTCTCTTGTTCATTCTGCACCCCTCTTGCCTCTTTCTGCACCCCTCTTGCCTCTTTCTGCACCCCTCTTGCCTCTTTCTACACCCCTCTTGCCTCTTTCTACACCCCTCTTGCCTGTATCTGCACATCTCTTGCCTGTATCTTCACCTCTGTTGGTTCTTTCTGGACTTCTCTTTCTTCTTTCTGCAGCTCTCTTGCAAATTTCTGCACCCTTCTTCCCTTCTTCTGCACCCCTCTTCCCTTCTTCTGCACCCCTCTTCCGCACCCCTCTTCCCTTCTTCTGCACCCCTCTTCCCTTCTTCTGCACCTCTTGCCTCTTTCTGCACCCGTTGCCTCTTTCTGCAACCGCCTTCCCTCTTTCTGCACCTCTCGTTTCTTTCTGCACTTCTGTTGCCTCTTTTTGCACCTCTGTTGCTTCTTTCAGCACTTTTCTTGCCTCTTTCAGCACATCTTACCTCTTTCTGCACCTCTCTTGCCTCTTTCTGCACCTGTTGCTTCATTTGTGCACCTCTTGCCTCTTTCTGCACCTCTTGCCTCTCTGCACCCCTCTTGCCTCTCTCTGCACCCCTTGCCACTCTGCACCCCTATTGCCCGTTTCTGTAACTGTTGCTTCTTTCTGCACCCCTATTGCCTCTTTCTGCACTCGTTTTCCCTCTTTCTGCACCTCTTGTCTTTGTGCACCTCTTGTCTTTCTGCACTTCTCTTCCTTCTTTCTGCACCCCTCTTGCCTCTTTCTTCACCCCTCTTCCCCCTTTATGCACCTCTCTTGCCTCTTTCTGCATCCGTTCCCTCTTTCTGCACCTTTTGCCTCTTTCTGCACCTCTTGCTTCGTTCTGCACCTTTCTGCACCTCTGTTGCTTCTTTTGTGCACTTCTCCTGCCTCTTTCTGCACCCCCCTTGCCTCTTTCTGCACCTTTGTTGCTTCTTTCTGCACCTCTTGCTTCTTTATGCACCCCTCTTGCCTCTTTCTTCACCATTCGCCTTTCTCTGCACCCCTCTTGCTTCTTTCTGCACCCCTCTTGCTTCTCTCTCTCCACCCCTCTTGCCTCTCTCCGCACCCCTCTTGCCTTTCCGCACCCCTCCTGCATCTTTCCGCACCCCTCTTGCCTTTCTGCACCCCTCTTCCCCCTTTATGCACCTCTTGCCTCTTTCTGCATCCCTGTTCCCTTTTCGAACTTCTCTTGCCTCTTTCTGCACCCTTGTTCCCTCTTTCTGCACCTCTTGTCTTTTTCTGCACCTCTTGTCTTTTTCTGCACCTCTGTTGCTTCTTTCGTGCACCCCTCTTGCCTCTTTCTGCACCCCTCTTGCCTCTTTCTGCACCCCTCTTGCTTCTTTCTGCACCCCTCTTGCTTCTTTCTGCACCCCTCTTGCTTCTTTCTGCACACCTCTTGCTTCTTTCTGCACACCTTGCCTCTCTCCACCCCTCTTGCCTCTCTCCACCCCTCTTGCCTCTCTCTGCACCCCTCTTGCCTCTCTCTGTACCCCTCTTGCCTCTCTCTGCACCCCTCTTGCCTCTCTGCACCCCTCTTGCCTCTTTCCGCACCTCTTGCCTCTTTCTGCACCCGTTCCCTCTTTCTGCACCTCTTGCCTCTTTCTGCACCTCTCTTGCCTCTTTCTGCAACTTTGTTGCTTCTTTCTGCAGTTCTCTTGCAAATTTCTGCACCCCTCTTGCCTCTCTGCACCGCTCTCTCCTCTTTCTGCACCGCTCTCGCCTCTTTCTGCACTTCTGTTGCTTCTTTCTGCATCCCTCTTGCCTCTCTCTCCACCTCTCTTGCCTCTTTCCACCCCTCTTGCCTCTTTCCACCCCTCTTGCCTCTTTCCACCCCTCTTGCCTCTCTCCCACCCCTCTTGCCTCTCTCCACCCCTCTTGCCTCTCTCCACCCCTCTTGCCTCTCTCCACCCCTCTTGCCTCTCTCCACCCCTCTTGCCTCTCTCCACCCCTCTTGCCTCTTTCATCACCCCTCTTGCTGCAACTTGTTGCTTCTTTCTGCAGTTCTCTTGCAAATTTCTGCACCACTCTTGCTTCTTTCTGCACCCCTCTTGCCTCTCCCTCCACCCCTCTTGCCTCTTTCTGCACCTCTTGCCTCTTTCTGCACCCGTTCCCTCTTTCTGCACCCGTTCCCTCTTTCTGCACCTCTTGCTGCACCTCTCTTGCCTCTTTCTGCAACTTTGTTGCTTCTTTCTGCAGTTCTCTTGCAAATTTCTGCACCCCTCTTGCCTCTTTCTGCAACTTTGTTGCTTCTTTCTGCAGTTCTCTTGCAAATTACTGCACCACTCTTGCTTCTTTCTGCACCCCTTTTGCCTCTCCCTCCACCCCTCTTGCTTCTCCCTCCACCCCTCTTGCCTCTCTCTCCACCCTTCTTGCCTCTCTCTCCACCCTTCTTGCCTCTTTCTGCACCCCTCTTGACTCTCTCTCCACCCCTCTTGACTCTCTCTCCACCCCTCTTGCCTCTCTCTCCACCCCTCTTGCCTCTCTCTCCACCCCTCTTGCCTCTCTCTCCACAACTCTTGCCTCTCTCTCCACAACTCTTGCCTCTCTCCACAACTCTTGCCTCTCTCCACAACTCTTCCCTCTCCACAACTCTTGCCTCTCTCCACAACTCTTACCTCTCTCCACAACTCTTGCCTCTTTCTGCACAACTCTGGCCTCTTTCTGCACAACTCTGGCCTCTTTCTGCACAACTCTGGCCTCTTTCTGCACAACTCTGGCCTCTTTCTGCACCCCCCTGCCTCTCTGCACCCCTCCTGCCTCTCTGCACCCCTCCTGCCTCTCTGCACCCCTCCTGCCTCTCTCTGCACCCCTCCTGCCTCTCTCTGCACCCCTCCTGCCTCTCTCTGCACCCCTGTTGCCTCTCTCTGCACCCCTCTTGCCTCTTTCTGCACCCCTCCTGCCTCTCTCTGCACCCCTCTTGCCTCTCTGCACCCCTCTTGCCTCTCTGCACCCCTGTTGCCTCTCTGCACCCCTGTTGCCTCTCTGCACCCCTGTTGCCTCTCTGCACCCCTCATGCCTCTTTCTGCACCCCTCTTGCCTCTCTGCACCCCTCTTGCCCCTTTCTGCACCCCTGTTGCCTTTCTGCACCCCTCTTGCCTTTCTGCACCCCTCTTGCCTTTCTGCACCACTCTTGCCTTTCTGCACTTGTCTTGCCTCTTTCTGCACCCCTCTTGCCTCTCCCTCCACCCCTCTTGCCTCTTTCCGCACCTCTTGCCTCTTTTTGCACCCGTTCCCTCTTTCTGCACCTCTTGCCTCTTTCTGCACCTCTCTTGCCTCTTTCTGCACCTCTCTTGCTTCTTTCTGCAGTTCTCTTGCAAATTTCTGCACCCCTCTTGCCTCTTTCTGCACCGCTCTCTCCTCTTTCTGCACCGCTCTCGCCTCTTTCTGCACCGCTCTCGCCTCTTTCTGCACTTCTGTTGCCTCTTTCTGCACTTCTGTTGCCTCTTTCTGCATCCCTCTTGCCTCTCTCCAACCCCTCTTGCCTCTCTCCAACCCCTCTTGCCTCTCTCCACCCCTCTTGCCTCTCTCCACCCCTCTTGCCTCTCTCCACCCCTCTTGCCTCTCTCCACCCTCTTGCCTCTCTCTCCACCCCTCTTGCCTCTCTCTCCACCCCTCTTGCCTCTCTCCACCCCTTTCTCTCCACCCCTCTTGCCTCTCTCTCCACCCCTCTTGCCTCTCTCTCCACCCCTCTTGCCTCTCTCTCCACCCCTCTTGCCTCTCTCTGCACCGCTCTCGACTCTTTCTGCACCGCTCTCGACTCTTTCTGCACCGCTCTCGACTCTTTCTGCACCGCTCTCGACTCTTTCTGCACCGCTCTCGACTCTTTCTGCACCGCTCTCGACTCTTTCTGCACCGCTCTCGACTCTTTCTGCACCGCTCTCGACTCTTTCTGCACTTCTGTTGCCTCTTTCTGCACCACTCTTGCTTCTTTCTGCACCACTCTTGCTTCTTTCTGCACCCCTCTTGCCTCTCCCTCCACCCCTCTTGCCTCTTTCCGCACCTCTTGCCTCTTTCTGCACCCGTTCCCTCTTTCTGCACCTCTTGCCTCTTTCTGCACCTCTCTTGCCTCTTTCTGCAACTTTGTTGCTTCTTTCTGCAGTTCTCTTGCAAATTTCTGCACCCCTCTTGCCTCTTCCTGCACCGCTTTCGCCTCTTTCTACACCGCTCTCGCCTTTCTGCACCGCTCTCGCCTCTTTCTGCACTTCTGTTGCCTCTTTCTGCACTTCTGTTGCCTCTTTCTGCATCCCTCTTGCCTCTCTCCAACCCCTCTTGCCTCTCTCCAACCCCTCTTGCCTCTCTCCAACCCCTCTTGCCTCTCTCCAACCCCTCTTGCCTCTCTCCACCCCTCTTGCCTCTCTCTCCACCCCTCTTGCCTCTCTCTCCACCCCTCTTGCCTCTCTCTCCACCCCTCTTGCCTCTCTCTCCACCCCTCTCTCTCCCACCCCTCTTGCCTCTCTCTCCACCCCTCTTGCCTCTCTCTCCACCCCTCTTGCCTCTCTCTCCACCCCTCTTGCCTCTCTCCACCCCTCTTGCCTCTCTCCACCCCTCTTGCCTCTCTCCACCCCTCTTGCCTCTCTCCACCCCTCTTGCCTCTCTCTCCACCCCTCTTGCCTCTCTCTCCACCCCTCTTGCCTCTTTCTGCACCGCTCTCGACTCTTTCTGCACCGCTCTCGACTCTTTCTGCACTTCTGTTGCCTCTTTCTGCACTACTGTTGCTTCTTTCTGCATCCCTCTTGCCTCTCTCTCTACCCCTCTTGCCTCTCTCTCCACCCCTCTTGCCTCTCTCCACCCCTCTTGCCTCTCTCCACCCCTCTTGCCTCTCTCCACCCCTTGCCTCTCTCCACCCCTTGCCTCTCTCCACCCCTTGCCTCTCTCCAACCCCTCTTGCCTCTCTCTCCACCCCTCTTGCCTCTCTCTCCACCCCTCTTGCCTCTCTCTCCACCCCTCTTGCCTCTCTCTCCACCCCTCTTGCCTCTCTCTCCACCCCTCTTGCCTCTCTCTGCACCCCTCTTGCCTCTCTCTGCACCCCTCTTGCCTCTCTCTGCACCCCTCTTGCTTCTTTCTGCACCCCTCTTGCCTCTCCCTCCACCCCTCTTGCCTCTTTCCGCACCTCTTGCCTCTTTCTGCACCCGTTCCCTCTTTCTGCACCTCTTGCCTCTTTCTGCACCTCTCTTGCCTCTTTCTGCAACTTTGTTGCTTCTTTCTGCAGTTCTCTTGCAAATTTCTGCACCCCTCTTGCCTCTTTCTGCACCGCTCTCGCCTCTTTCTGCACCGCTCTCGCCTCTTTCTGCACTTCTGTTGCCTCTTTCTGCACTTCTGTTGCCTCTTTCTGCACTTCTGTTGCTTCTTTCTGCATCCCTCTTGCCTCTCTCTCCACCCCTCTTGCCTCTCTCCACCCCTCTTGCCTCTCTCCACCCCTCTTGCCTCTCTCCACCCCTCTTGCCTCTCTCCACCCCTCTTGCCTCTCTCCACCCCTCTTGCCTCTCTCCACCCCTCTTGCCTCTCTCCACCCCTCTTGCCTCTCTCCACGCCTTGCCTCTCTCCACCCCTTGCCTCTCTCCACCCCTTGCCTCTCTCCGCCCCTTGCCTCTCTCCAACCCCTTGCCTCTCTCCAACCCCTCTTGCCTCTCTCCAACCCCTCTTGCCTCTCTCCAACCCCTCTTGCCTCTCTCCAACCCCTCTTGCCTCTCTCCAACCCCTCTTGCCTCTCTCCACCCCTCTTGCCTCTCTCTCCACCCCTCTTGCCTCTCTCTCCACCCCTCTTGCCTCTCTCTCCACCCCTCTTGCCTCTCTCCACCCCTCTTGCCTCTCTCGCCACCCCTCTTGCCTCTTTCTGCACCCTCTTGCCTCTTTCTGCACCGCTCTCGACTCTTTCTGCACCGCTCTCGACTCTTTCTGCACTTCTGTTGCCTCTTTCTGCACTTCTGTTGCTTCTTTCTGCATCCCTCTTGCCTCTCTCTCCACCCCTCTTGCCTCTCTCTCCACCCCTCTTGCCTCTCTCCACCCCTCTTGCCTCTCTCGCCACCCCTCTTGCCTCTTTCTGCACCCTCTTGCCTCTTTCTGCACCGCTCTCGACTCTTTCTGCACCGCTCTCGACTCTTTCTGCACTTCTGTTGCCTCTTTCTGCACTTCTGTTGCTTCTTTCTGCATCCCTCTTGCCTCTCTCTCCACCCCTCTTGCCTCTCTCTCCACCCCTCTTGCCTCTCTCTCCACCACTCTTGCCTCTCTCCACCACTCTTGCCTCTCTCCACCACTCTTGCCTCTCTCCACCCCTTGCCTCTCTCCACCCCTTGCCTCTCCACTCCTTGCCTCTCTCCAACCCCTCTTGCCTCTCTCTCCACCCCTCTTGCCTCTCTCTCCACCCCTCTTGCCTCTCTGCACCCCTCTTGCCTCTCTCTGCACCCCTGTTGCCTCTCTCTGCACCCCTGTTGCCTCTCTGCACCCCTCATGCCTCTCTCTGCACCCCTCTTGCCTCTCTGCACCCCTCTTGCCTCTCTGCACCCCTCTTGCCCCTTTCTGCACCCCTCTTGCCCCTTTCTGCACCCCTGTTGCCTTTCTGCACCCCTCTTGCCCCTTTCTGCACCCCTCTTGCCTTTCTGCACTTGTCTTGCCTCTTTCTGCACCTCTCTTGCCTCTTTCTGCACCTCTCTTGCCTCTTTCTGCACCTCTCTTGCCTCTTTCTGCACCCCTCCTGCCTCTTTCTGCACCCCTCCTGCCTCTTTCTGCACCCCTCCTGCCTCTCTGCACCCCTCCTGCCTCTCTGCACCCCTCCTGCCTCTCTGCACCCCTCTTGCCTCTCTCTGCACCCCTCTTGCCTCTCTCTGCACCCCTCTTGCCTCTCTGCACCCCTCTTGCCTCTCTCTGCACCCCTCTTGCCTCTCTCTGCACCCCTCTTGCCTCTCTGCACCCCTGTTGCCTCTCTGCACACCTGTTGCCTCTTTCTGCACCCCTCTTGCCTCTTTCTGCACCCCTCTTGCCTCTCTGCATCCCTCTTGCCCCTTTCTGCACCCCTGTTGCCTTTCTGCACTTGTCTTCCCTCTTTCTGCACCTCTCTTCCCTCTTTCTGCACCTCTCTTCCCTCTTTCTGCACCTCTCTTGTCTTTGCGCACCTCTTCTCTTTCTGCACTTCTCTTGCTTCTTTCTGCACCCGTTCCCTCTTTCTGGACAGCTCTTGCCTCTTTCTGCACCTCTCTTGCTTCTTTTGTGCACTTCTCTTGCCTCTTTCTGCACCCCTCTTGCCTCTTTCTGCACCCTTCTTGCCTCTTTGTGCACCCCTGTTCCCTCTTTTTGCACCCCTCTTGTCTCTTTCTGCACCTCTTGTCTCTTTCTGCACCTCTTGTCTCTTTCTGCACCTATTTCCTCATTCTGCACCTATTTCCTCATTCTGCACTTCTCTTGCCTATTTCTGTACCCCTCTTGCCTCTTACTGCACTTTTGTTGCTTCCTTCTGCACCTCTCTTGCTTCTTTCTGCACCCCTCTTCCCCCTTTATGCACCTCTTGCCTCTTTCTGCACCCCTGTTCCCTCTTTCTGCACCACTCTTGCCTCTTTCTACACCCCTCTAGCCTCTTTCTGCACCCCTCTAGCCTCTTTCTGCACCCCTCTAGCCTCTTTCTGCACCCCACTTGCCTCTTTCTGCACCCCACTTGCCTCTTTCTACACCCCACTTGCCTCTTTCTACACCCCTCTTGCCTCTTTCTGCACCCTTCTTGCCTCTTTCTGCACCCCTCTTGCCTCTTTCTGCACCCCTCTTGCCTCTTTCTGCACCCCTCTTGCCTCTTTCTGCACCCCTCTTGCCTCTTTCTGCACTTCTGTTGCCTCTTTCTGCACCTGTTGCCTCTTTCTGCACCTCTGTTGCTTCTTTCAGCACTTTTCTTGCCTCTTTCTGCACCACTTTCCTCTTTCTGCACCTCTGTTGCTTCTTTCAGCACTTCTCTTGCATATTTCTGTACCCCTCTTGCCTCTTACTGTACTTCTCTTGCTTCCTTCTGCACTTCTCTTGCTTCTTTCTGCACCTCTCTTGCTTCTTTCTGCACCCCTCTTCCCCCTTTATGCACCTCACCTCTTTCTGCACCCGTTCCCTCTTTCTGCACAGCTCTTGCCTCTTTCTGCACCTCTCTTGCTTTTGTGCACTTCTCTTGCCTCTTTCTGCACCCCTCTTGCCTCTTTCTGCGCACCTCTAGCCTCTTTCTGCGCACCTCTTGCCTCTTTCTGCACCTCTCTTGCCTCTTTCTGCACCTCACTTGCCTCTTTCTGCACCTCACTTGCCTCTTTCTGCACCTCTCTTGCCTCTTTCTGCACCTCTCTTGCCTCTTTCTGCACTTCTCTTGCCTCTTTCTGCACCTGTATCTTTCTGGACTTCTCTTTCTTCTTTCTGCAGTTCTCTTGCACATTTCTACACCCCTCTTGCCTCTTTCTGCACCCTTCTTGCCTCTTTCTGCACCCCTCTTGCCTCTTTCTGCACCCTTCTTGCCTCTTTCTGCACCCTTCTTGCCTCTTTCTGCACCCTTCTTGCCTCTTTCTGCACCCCTCTTGCCTCTTTCTGCACCCCTCTTGCCTCTTTCTGCACCCCTGTTGCCTCTTTCTGCACTTCTCTTGCCTCTTTCTGCACCCTCTTCACTCTTTCTGCACCTCTTGCATCTTTCTGCACCCCTCTTGCATCTTTCTGCACTCGCCTTCCCTCTTTCTGCACTCGCCTTTCCTCTTTCTGCACCGCTCGTTTCTTTCTGCACCTCTGTTGCCTCTTTCAGCACTTTTCTTGCCTGTTTCAGCACCTCTCATCTTTCTGCACCTCTCTTCTTTCTGCACCTCTGTTACTTCTTTCAGCACTTCTCTTGTCTATTTCTGCACCCCTCTTGCCTATTTCTGCACCCCTCTTGCCTCTTACTGCACTTCTGTTCTTCTATTGCTTCTTTCTGCACCTCTTGCTTCTTTCTGCACCCCTCTTCCCACTTTATGCACCACTCGCCTCTTTCTGCACTCGTCTTCCCTCTTTGTGCACCTCTTCCCTCTTTGTGCACCTCTCTTGCCTCTTTCTGCACCCCTCTCGCCTCTTTCTGCACTTCTGTTGCCTCTTTCTGCACTTCTGTTGCCTCTTTCTGCATCCCTCTTGCCTCTCTCCACCCCTCTTGCCTCTCTCCACCCCTCTTGCCTCTCTCCAACCCCTCTTGCCTCTCTCCAACCCCTCTTGCCTCTCTCCAACCCCTCTTGCCTCTCTCCAACCCCTCTTGCCTCTCTCCAACCCCTCTTGCCTCTCTCCACCCCTCTTGCCTCTTTCTCCACCCCTCTTGCCTCTTTCTCCACCCCTCTTGCCTCTCTCCACCACTCTTGCCTCTCTCTCCACCCCTCTTGCCTCTCTCTCCACCCCTCTTGCCTCTCTCTCCACCCCTCTTGCCTCTTTCTGCACCTCTCTTGCCTCTTTCTGCACCCTCTTGCCTCTTTCTGCACCCCTCTTGCCTCTTTCTGCACCCCTCTTGCCTCTTTCTGCACCCCTCTTACCACTCTCTCCACAACTCTTGCCTCTTTCTGCACCCCTCTTGCCTCTTTCTGCAACTTTGTTGCTTCTTTCTGCAGTTCTCTTGCAAATTTCTGCACCACTCGTGCTTCTTTCTGCACCCCTCTTGCCTCTCCCTCCACCCCTCTTGCCTCTTTCCGCACCTCTTGCCTCTTTCTGCACCTCTTGCCTCTTTCTGCAACTTTGTTGCTTCTTTCTGCAGTTCTCTTGCAAATTTCTGCACCCCTCTTGCCTCTTTCTGCACCGCTCTCGCCTCTTTCTGCACCTCTGTTGCCTCTTTCTGCACTTCTGTTGCCTCTTTCTGCACTTCTGTTGCTTCTTTCTGCATCCCTCTTGCCTCTCTCTCCACCCCTCTTGCCTCTCTCCACCCCTCTTGCCTCTCTGCACCCCTCTTGCCTCTTTCTGCACCCCTCTTGCCTCTTTCTGCACCCCTCTTGCTACTCTCCACCCCTCTTGCCTCTCTCTCCACAACTCTTGCCTCTCTCTGCACCCCTCTTGCCTCTCTCTGCACCCTCTTGCCTCTTTCTGCAACTTTGTTGCTTCTTTCTGCAGTTCTCTTGCAAATTACTGCACCACTCTTGCTTCTTTCTGCACCCCTTTTGCCTCTCCCTCCACCCCTCTTGCCTCTCCCTCCACCCCTCTTGCCTCTCTCTCCACCCTTCTTGCCTCTCTCTCCACCCCTCCTGCCTCTCTCTCCACCCCTCCTGCCTCTCTCTCCACACCTCTTGCCTCTCTCTCCACCCCTCTTGCCTCTCTCTCCACCCCTCTTGCCTCTCTCTCCACCCCTCTTGCCTCTTTCTGCACCCTCTTGCCTCTTTCTGCAACTTTGTTGCTTCTTTCTGCAGTTCTCTTGCAAATTTCTGCACCACTCTTGCTTCTTTCTGCACCACTCTTGCCCCTTTCTGCACCCCTCTTGCCTTTCTGCACCCCTCTTGCCCCTTTCTGCACCCCTCTTGCCTTTCTGCACCCCTCTTGCCTTTCTGCACTTGTCTTGCCTCTTTCTGCACCTCTCTTGCCTCTTTCTGCACCTCTCTTGCCTCTTTCTGCACCCTCTTGCCTCTTTCTGCACCCTCTTGCCTCTTTCTGCAACTTTGTTGCTTCTTTCTGCAGTTCTCTTGCAAATTACTGCACCACTCTTGCTTCTTTCTGCACCCCTTTTGCCTCTCCCTCCACCCCTCTTGCCTCTCCCTCCACCCCTCTTGCCTCTCTCTCCACCCTTCTTGCCTCTCTCTCCACCCCTCCTGCCTCTCTCTCCACCCCTCTTGCCTCTCTCTCACCCCTCTTGCCTCTCTCTCCACCCCTCTTGCCTCTCTCTCTCCACCCCTCTTGCCTCTTTCTGCACCCTCTTGCCTCTTTCTGCAACTTTGTTGCTTCTTTCTGCAGTTCTCTTGCAAATTTCTGCACCACTCTTGTTTCTTTCTGCACCACTCTTGCCCCTTTCTGCACCCCTCTTGCCTTTCTGCACTTGTCTTGCCTCTTTCTGCACCTCTCTTGCCTCTTTCTGCACCCCTCCTGCCTCTTTCTGCACCCCTCCTGCCTCTTTCTGCACCCCTCCTGCCTCTTTCTGCACCCCTCCTGCCTCTTTCTGCACCCCTCCTGCCTCTCTGCACCCCTCCTGCCTCTCTCTGCACCCCTCTTGCCTCTCTCTGCACCCCTCTTGCCTCTCTCTGCACCCCTCTTGCCTCTCTCTGCACCCCTCTTGCCTCTCTCTGCACCCCTGTGGCCTCTTTCTGCACCCCTCTGGCCTCTTTCTGCACCCCTCTGGCCTCTCTGCACCCCTCTTGCCTCTCTGCACCCCTCTTGCCCCTTTCTGCACCCCTCTTGCCCCTTTCTGCACTTCTCTTCCCTCTTTCTGCACCTCTCTTCCCTCTTTCTGCACCTCTCTTGTCTTTGTGCACCTCTCTCGTCTTTGCGCACCTCTTCTCTTTCTGCACTTCTCTTGCTTCTTTCTGCACCTCTTACTTCTTTCTGTACCCTTGATCCCTCTTTTTGCACCTCTCTTGCCTCTTTCTGCACCCGTTCCCTCTTTCTGGACAGCTCTTGCCTCTTTCTGCACCTCTCTTGCTTCTTTTGTGCACTTCTCTTGCCTCTTTCTGCACCCCTCTTGCCTCTTTCTGCACCCTTCTTGCCTCTTTGTGCACCCCTGTTCCCTCTTTTTGCACCTCTCTTGTCTCTTTCTGCACCTCTTGTCTCTTTCTGCACCCCTTGTCTTTCTGCACCTCTTTCCTCTTTCTGCACCTCTTTCCTCTTTCTGCACCTATTTCCTCATTCTGCACCTATTTCCTCATTCTGCACTTCTCTTGCCTATTTCTGTACCCCTCTTGCCTCTTACTGCACTTTTGTTGCTTCCTTCTGCACCCCTCTTCCCCCTTTATGCACCTCTCGCCTCTTTCTGCACTCGTCTTCCCTCTTTGTGCACCTCTCTTCCCTCTTTGTGCACCTCTCTTCCCTCTTTCTGCACCCCTCTTCCCTCTTTCTGCACCCCTTGCCTCTTTCTGCACCCCTCTTGCCTCTTTCTGTACCCCTCTTCCCCCTTTCTGCACCTCTTGCCTCTGTGCACCCCTGTTCCCTCTTTTTGCACCACTTGCCTCTTTCTGTACCCCTCTATCCTCTTTCTGCACCCCTCTAGCCTCTTTCTGCACCCCACTTGCCTCTTTCTGCACCCCACTTGCCTCTTTCTGTACCCCTCTTGCCTCTTTCTGTACCCCTCTTGCCTCTTTCTGTACCCCTCTTGCCTCTTTCTGCACCTCTATTGCCTCTTTCTGCACCTCTGTTGCTTCTTTCAGCACTTTTCTTGCCTCTTTCTGCACCTCTGTTGCGTCTTTCAGCACTTCTCTTGCCTATTTCTGTACCCCTCTTGCCTCTTTCTGCACCTCTCTTGCTTTTGTGCATTTCTCTTGCCTCTTTCTGCACCCTTCTTGCCTCTTTGTGCACCCGTTCCCTCTTTTTGCACCTCTCTTGTCTTTCTGCACCTCTTTCCTCTTTCTGCACCTATTTCCTCATTCTGCACTTCTCTTGCCTATTTCTGTACCCCTCTTGCCTCTTACTGCACTTTTGTTGCTTCCTTCTGCACCTCTCTTGCTTCTTTCTGCACCCCTCTTCCCCGTTTATGCACCTCTTGCCTCTTTCTGCACCCCTGTTCCCTCTTTCTGCACCACTCTTGCCTCTTTCTGCACCCCTCTAGCCTCTTTCTGCACCCCTCTAGCCTCTTTCTGCACCCCTCTAGCCTCTTTCTACACCCCACTTGCCTCTTTCTGCACCCCTCTTGCCTCTTTCTGCACCCCTCTTGCCTCTTTCTGCACCCTTCTTGCCTCTTTCTGCACCCCTCTTGCCTCTTTCTGCACCCCTCTTGCCTCTTTCTGTACCCCTCTTGCCTCTTTCTGTACCCCTCTTGCCTCTTTCTGCACCTCTGTTGCCTCTTTCTGCACCTCTGTTGCCTCTTTCTGCACCTCTGTTGCTTCTTTCAGCACTTTTCTTGCCTCTTTCTGCACCACTTTCCTCTTTCTGCACCTCTGTTGCTTCTTTCAGCACTTCTCTTGCCTATTTCTGTACCCCTCTTGCCTCTTACTGCACTTCTCTTGCTTCTTTCTGCACCCCTCTTCCCCCTTTATGCACCTCACCTCTTTCTGCACCCGTTCCCTCTTTCTGCACAGCTCTTGCATCTTTCTGCACCTCTCTTGCTTTTGTGCACTTCTCTTGCCTCTTTCTGCACCCCTCTTGCCTCTTTCTGCGCACCTCTAGCCTCTTTCTGCGCACCTCTAGCCTCTTTCTGCGCACCTCTCGCCTCTTTCTGCACCTCTCTTGCCTCTTTCTGCACCTCACTTGCCTCTTTCTGCACCTCTCTTGCCTCTTTCTGCACGCACCTGTTTCTTTCTGGACTTCTCTTGCTTCTTTCTGCAGTTCTCTTGCACATTTCTACACCCCTCTTGCCTCTTTCTGTACCCCTCTTGCTTCTTTCTGCACCCCTCTTGCCTCTTTCTGCACCCTTCTTGCCTCTTTCTGCACCCTTTTTGCCTCTTTCTGCACCCTTGTTGCCTCTTTCTGCACCCCTGTTGCCTCTTTCTGCACTTCTCTTGCCTCTTTCTGCACTTCTCTTGCCTCTTTCTGCACTTCTCTTGCCTCTTTCTGCACCTCTGTTGCTTTTTTCAGCACTTGTCTTGCCTTTCTGTACCCCTCTTGTCTCTTTCTGCACCTCTTGCCTCTTTCTGCACCCCTCTTGCATCTTTCTGCACTCGCCTTCCCTCTTTCTGCACTCGCCTTTCCTCTTTCTGCACCGCTCGTTTCTTTCTGCACCTCTGTTGCCTCTTTCAGCACTTTTCTTGCCTGTTTCAGCACCTCTCATCTTTCTGCACCTCTCTTCTTTCTGCACCTCTGTTACTTCTTTCAGCACTTCTCTTGTCTATTTCTGCACCCCTCTTGTCTATTTCTGCACCCCTCTTGTCTATTTCTGCACCCCTCTTGCCTATTTCTGCACCCCTCTTGCCTCTTACTGCACTTCTGTTCTTCTATTGCTTCTTTCTGCACCTCTTGCTTCTTTCTGCACCCCTCTTCCCACTTTATGCACCCCTCGCCTCTTTCTGCACTCGTCTTCCCTCTTTGTGCACCTCTTCCCTCTTTGTGCACCTCTCCTGCCTCTTTCTGCACCCCTCTTGCCTCTTTCTGCACCGCTCTCGCCTCTTTCTGCACTTCTGTTGCCTCTTTCTGCACTTCTGTTGCCTCTTTCTGCATCCCTCTTGCCTCTCTCCACCCCTCTTGCCTCTCTCCACCCCCTTGCCTCTCTCCACCCCCTTGCCTCTCTCCACCCCTCTTGCCTCTCTCCACCCCTCTTGCCTCTCTCCAACCCCTCTTGCCTCTCTCCACCCCTCTTGCCTCTCTCCACCCCTCTTGCCTCTTTCTCCACCCCTCTTGCCTCTCTCTCCACCCCTCTTGCCTCTCTCTCCAACCCTCTTGCCTCTCTCTCCACCCCTCTTGCCTCTTTCTGCACCCCTCTTGCCTCTTTCTGCACCCCTCTTGCCTCTTTCTGCACCCCTCTTACCACTCTCTCCACAACTCTTGCCTCTTTCTGCACCCTCTTGCCTCTTTCTGCAAATTTGTTGCTTCTTTCTGCAGTTCTCTTGCAAATTTCTGCACCACTCGTGCTTCTTTCTGCACCCCTCTTGCCTCTCCCTCCGCACCTCTTGCCTCTTTCCGCACCTCTTGCCTCTTTCTGCACCTCTTTCCTCTTTCTGCACCCCTTTCCTCTTTCTGCACCTCTTTCCTCTTTCTGCACCTATTTCCTCATTCTGCACTTCTCTTGCCTATTTCTGTACCCCTCTTGCCTCTTACTGCACTTTTGTTGCTTCCTTCTGCACCTCTTGCTTCTTTCTGCACCCCTCTTCCCCCTTTATGCACCTCTCGCCTCTTTCTGCACTCGTCTTCCCTCTTTGTGCACCTCTCTTCCCTCTTTGTGCACCTCTCTTCCCTCTTTCTGCACCCCTCTTCCCTCTTTCTGCACCCCTCTTCCCTCTTTCTGCACCCCTCTTCCCTCTTTCTGCACCCCTCTTGCCTCTTTCTGCACCCCTCTTCCCCCTTTCTGCACCTCTTGCCTCTGTGCACCCGTTCCCTCTTTTTGCACCTCTTGCCTCTTTCTGCACCCCTGTTCCCTCTTTCTGCACCGCTCTTGCCTCTTTCTGCACCCCTCTTGCCTCTTTCTGCACCCCTCTATCCTCTTTCTGCACCCCTCTAGCCTCTTTCTGCACCCCTCTAGCCTCTTTCTGCACCCCTCTTGCCTCTTTCTGTACCCCACTTGCCTCTTTCTGTATCCCACTTGCCTCTTTCTGTACCCCACTTGCCTCTTTCTGTACCCCTCTTGCCTCTTTCTGTACCCCTCTTGCCTCTTTCTGCACCACTTTCCTCTTTCTGCACCTCTGTTGCGTCTTTCAGCACTTCTCTTGCCTATTTCTGTACCCCTCTTGCCTCTTTCTGCACCTCTCTTGCTTTTGTGCATTTCTCTTGCCTCTTTCTGCACCCTTCTTGCCTCTTTGTGCACCCCTGTTAACTCTTTTTGCACCTCTTGTCTCTTTCTGCACCTCTTTCCTCTTTCTGCACCTATTTCCTCATTCTGCACTTCTCTTGCCTATTTCTGTACCCCTCTTGCCTCTTACTGCACTTTTCTTGCTTCCTTCTGCACCTCTTGCTTCTTTCTGCACCCCTCTTCCCCCTTTATGCACCTCTTGCCTCTTTCTGCACCCCTGTTCCCTCTTTCTGCACCCCTCTTGCCTCTTTCTACACCCCTCTTGCCTCTTTCTGTACCCCACTTGCCTCTTTCTGTACCCCTCTTGCCTCTTTCTGTACCCCTCTTGCCTCTTTCTGCACCACTTTCCTCTTTCTGCACCTCTGTTGTGTCTTTCAGCACTTCTCTTGCCTATTTCTGTACCCCTCTTGCCTCTTTCTGCACCTCTCTTGCTTTTGTGCATTTCTCTTGCCTCTTTCTGCACCCTTCTTGCCTCTTTGTGCACCCCTGTTCCCTCTTTCTGCACCTCTTTCCTCTTTCTGCACCTCTTTCCTCTTTCTGCACCTATTTCCTCATTCTGCACTTCTCTTGCCTATTTCTGTACCCCTCTTGCCTCTTACTGCACTTTTGTTGCTTCCTTCTGCACCTCTTGCTTCTTTCTGCACCCCTCTTCCCCCTTTATGCACCTCTTGCCTCTTTCTGCACCCCTGTTCCCTCTTTCTGCACCCCTCTTGCCTCTTTCTACACCCCTCTTGCCTCTTTCTGCACCCCTCTTGCCTCTTTCTGCACCCCTCTTGCGTCTTTCTGCACCCCTCTTGCGTCTTTCTGCACCCCTCTTGCCTCTTTCTGCACCCCTCTTGCCTCTTTCTGCACCCCTCTTGCCTCTTTCTGCACCCCTCTTGCCTCTTTCTGCACTTCTGTTGCCTCTTTCTGCACCTCTGTTGCCTCTTTCTGCACTTCTGTTGCTTCTTTCTGCATCCCTCTTGCCTCTCTCTCCACCCCTCTTGCCTCTCTCCACCCCTCTTGCCCCTCTCTCCACCACTCTTGCCTCTCTCCACCACTCTTGCCTCTCTCCACCCCTTGCCTCTCTCCACCCCTTGCCTCTCTCCACTCCTTGCCTCTCTCCACTCCTTGCCTCTCTCCAACCCCTCTTGCCTCTCTCTCCACCCCTCTTGCCTCTCTCTCCACCCCTCTTGCCTCTCTCTGCACCCCTCTTGCCTCTCTCTGCACCCCTGTTGCCTCTCTCTGCACCCCTGTTGCCTCTCTCTGCACCCCTCATGCCTCTCTCTGCACCCTCTTGCCTCTCTGCACCCTCTTGCCTCTGCACCCCTCTTGCCCCTTTCTGCACCCCTCTTGCCTCTTTCTGCACCCCTGTTGCCTTTCTGCACCCTCTTGCCCCTTTCTGCACCCCTCTTGCCTTTCTGCACTTGTCTTGCCTCTTTCTGCGCCTCTCTTGCCTCTTTCTGCACCTCTCTTGCCTCTTTCTGCACCTCTCTTGCCTCTTTCTGCACCTCTCTTGCCTCTTTCTGCACCCCTCCTGCCTCTTTCTGCACCCCTCCTGCCTCTCTCTGCACCCCTCCTGCCTCTGCACCCCTCCTGCCTCTCTCTGCACCCCTCTTGCCTCTCTCTGCACCCCTCTTGCCTCTCTCTGCACCCCTCTTGCCTCTCTCTGCACCCCTCTTGCCTCTCTCTGCACCCCTCTTGCCTCTCTGCACCCCTCTTGCCTCTCTGCACACCTGTTGCCTCTTTCTGCACCCCTCTTGCCTCTTTCTGCACCCCTCTTGCCTCTCTGCATCCCTCTTGCCCCTTTCTGCACCCCTGTTGCCTTTCTGCACTTGTCTTCCCTCTTTCTGCACCTCTCTTCCCTCTTTCTGCACCTCTCTTCCCTCTTTCTGCACCTCTCTTGTCTTTGTGCACCTCTCTCGTCTTTGCGCACCTCTTCTCTTTCTGCACTTCTCTTGCTTCTTTCTGCACCTCTTACTTCTTTCTGTACCCTTGATCCCTCTTTCTGCACCTCTCTTGCCTCTTTCTGCACCCGTTCCTCTTTCTGGACAGCTCTTGCCTCTTTCTGCACCTCTCTTGCTTCTTTGTGCACTTCTCTTGCCTCTTTCTGCACCCCTCTTGCCTCTTTCTGCACCCTTCTTGCCTCTTTGTGCACCCCTGTTCCCTCTTTTTGCACCCCTCTTGCCTCTTTCTGCACTTCTGTTGCCTCTTTCTGCACCTCTGTTGCCTCTTTCTGCACCTCTGTTGCTTCTTTCAGCACTTTTCTTGCCTCTTTCTGCACCACTTTCCTCTTTCTGCACCTCTTGTCTCTTTCTGCACCTATTTCCTCATTCTGCACCTATTTCCTCATTCTGCACTTCTCTTGCCTATTTCTGTACCCCTCTTGCCTCTTACTGCACTTTTGTTGCTTCCTTCTGCACCTCTCTTGCTTCTTTCTGCACCCCTCTTCCCCTTTATGCACCCTCTTGCCTCTTTCTGCACCCCTGTTCCCTCTTTCTGCACCACTCTTGCCTCTTTCTACACCCCTCTAGCCTCTTTCTGCACCCCTCTAGCCTCTTTCTGCACCCCTCTTGCCTCTTTCTGCACCCTCTAGCCTCTTTCTGCACCCCACTTGCCTCTTTCTACACCCCACTTGCCTCTTTCTGCACCCTTCTTGCCTCTTTCTGCACCCCTCTTGCCTCTTTCTGCACCCCTCTTGCCTCTTTCTGCACCCCTCTTGCCTCTTTCTGCACCCCTCTTGCCTCTTTCTGCACTTCTGTTGCCTCTTTCTGCACCTCTGTTGCCTCTTTCTGCACCTCTGTTGCTTCTTTCAGCACTTTTCTTGCCTCTTTCTGCACCACTTTCCTCTTTCTGCACCTCTGTTGCTTCTTTCAGCACTTCTCTTGCATATTTCTGTACCCCTCTTGCCTCTTACTGTACTTCTCTTGCTTCCTTCTGCACTTCTCTTGCTTCTTTCTGCACCTCTCTTGCTTCTTTCTGCACCCCTCTTCCCCCTTTATGCACCTCACCTCTTTCTGCACCCGTTCCCTCTTTCTGCACAGCTCTTGCGTCTTTCTGCACCTCTCTTGCTTTTGTGCACTTCTCTTGCCTCTTTCTGCACCCCTCTTGCCTCTTTCTGCGCACCTCTAGCCTCTTTCTGCGCACCTCTCGCCTCTTTCTGCACCTCTCTTGCCTCTTTCTGCACCTCACTTGCCTCTTTCTGCACCTCTCTTGCCTCTTTCTGCACCTCTCTTGCCTCTTTCTGCACCTCTCTTGCCTCTTTCTGCACTTCTCTTGCCTCTTTCTGCACCTGTTTCTTTCTGGACTTCTCTTACTTCTTTCTGCAGTTCTCTTGCACATTTCTACACCCCTCTTGCCTCTTTCTGTACCCTTCTTGCCTCTTTCTGCACCCCTCTTGCCTCTTTCTGCACCCTTCTTGCCTCTTTCTGCACCCTTCTTGCCTCTTTCTGCACCCCTCTTGCTTCTTTCTGTACCCCTCTTGCCTCTTTCTGCACCTCTTGCCTCTTTCTGCACCCCTCTTCACTCTTTCTGCACCTCTTGCATCTTTCTGCACCCCTCTTGCATCTTTCTGCACTCGCCTTCCCTCTTTCTGCACTCGCCTTTCCTCTTTCTGCACCGCTCGTTTCTTTCTGCACCTCTGTTGCCTCTTTCAGCACTTTTCTTGCCTGTTTCAGCACCTCTCATCTTTCTGCACCTCTCTTCTTTCTGCACCTCTGTTACTTCTTTCAGCACTTCTCTTGTCTATTTCTGCACCCCTCTTGCCTATTTCTGCACCCCTCTTGCCTCTTACTGCACTTCTGTTCTTCTATTGCTTCTTTCTGCACCTCTTGCTTCTTTCTGCACCCCTCTTCCCACTTTATGCACCACTCGCCTCTTTCTGCACTCGTCTTCCCTCTTTGTGCACCTCTTCCCTCTTTGTGCACCTCTCTTGCCTCTTTCTGCACCCCTCTTGCCTCTTTCTGCACCGCTCTCGCCTCTTTCTGCACTTCTGTTGCCTCTTTCTGCACTTCTGTTGCCTCTTTCTGCATCCCTCTTGCCTCTCTCCACCCCTCTTGCCTCTCTCCACCCCTTGCCTCTCTCCACCCCTCTTGCCTCTCTCCAACCCCTCTTGCCTCTCTCCAACCCCTCTTGCCTCTCTCCAACCCCTCTTGCCTCTCTCCACCCCTCTTGCCTCTTTCTCCACCCCTCTTGCCTCTTTCTCCACCCCTCTTGCCTCTCTCCACCACTCTTGCCTCTCTCCACCCCTCTTGCCTCTCTCTCCACCCCTCTTGCCTCTTTCTGCACCTCTCTTGCCTCTTTCTGCACCCCTCTTGCCTCTTTCTGCACCCTCTTGCCTCTTTTCTGCACCCTCTTACCACTCTCTCCACAACTCTTGCCTCTTTCTGCACCCCTCTTGCCTCTTTCTGCAACTTTGTTGCTTCTTTCTGCAGTTCTCTTGCAAATTTCTGCACCACTCGTGCTTCTTTCTGCACCCCTCTTGCCTCTCCCTCCACCCCTCTTGCCTCTTTCCGCACCTCTTGCCTCTTTCTGTACCTCTTGCCTCTTTCTGTACCTCTCGCCTCTTTCTGCACTTCTGTTGCCTCTTTCTGCACTTCTGTTGCTTCTTTCTGCATCCCTCTTGCCTCTCTCTCCACCCCTCTTGCCTCTCTCCACCCCTCTTGCCTCTCTCCACCCCTCTTGCCTCTCTCTCCACCTCTCTTGCCTCTCTCTCCACCTCTCTTGCCTCTTTCTGCACCCCTCTTGCCTCTTTCTGCACCCCTCTTGCTACTCTCCACCCCTCTTGCCTCTCTCTCCACAACTCTTGCCTCTCTCTGCACCCCTCTTGCCTCTCTCTGCACCCTCTTGCCTCTTTCTGCAACTTTGTTGCTTCTTTCTGCAGTTCTCTTGCAAATTACTGCACCACTCTTGCTTCTTTCTGCACCCCTTTTGCCTCTCCCTCCACCCCTCTTGCCTCTCCCTCCACCCCTCTTGCCTCTCCCTCCACCCCTCTTGCCTCTCTCTCCACCCTTCTTGCCTCTCTCTCCACCCCTCCTGCCTCTCTCTCCACCCCTCTTGCCTCTCTCTCCACCCCTCTTGCCTCTCTCCACCCCTCTTGCCTCTCTCCACCCCTCTTGCCTCTCTCCACCCCTCTTGCCTCTCTCTCCACCCCTCTTGCCTCTCTCCACCCCTCTTGCCTCTTTCTGCACCCTCTTGCCTCTTTCTGCAACTTTGTTGCTTCTTTCTGCAGTTCTCTTGCCCCTTTCTGCACCACTCTTGCTTCTTTCTGCACCACTCTTGCCCCTTTCTGCACCCCTCTTGCCCCTTTCTGCACCCCTGTTGCCTTTCTGCACCCCTCTTGCCTTTCTGAACCCCTCTTGCCTTTCTGCACCACTCTTGCCTTTCTGCACTTGTCTTCCCTCTTTCTGCACCTCTCTTGCCTCTTTCTGCACCTCTCTTGCCTCTTTCTGCACCTCTCTTGCCTCTTTCTGCACCCTCTTGCCTCTTTCTGCAACTTTGTTGCTTCTTTCTGCAGTTCTCTTGCAAATTACTGCACCACTCTTGCTTCTTTCTGCACCCTTTGCCTCTCCCTCCACCCTCTTGCCTCTCCCTCCACCCCTCTTGCCTCTCCCTCCACCCCTCTTGCCTCTCTCTCCACCCCTCTTGCCTCTCTCTCCACCCCTCTTGCCTCTCTCTCCACCCCTCCTGCCTCTCTCTCCCACCTCTTGCCTCTCTCTCCAACCCTCTTGCCTCTCTCTCCACCCCTCTTGCCTCTCTCTCCACCCCTCTTGCCTCTCTCTCCACCCCTCTTGCCTCTTTCTGCACCCTCTTGCCTCTTTCTGCAACTTTGTTGCTTCTTTCTGCAGTTCTCTTGCAAATTTCTGCACCACTCTTGCTTCTTTCTGCACCACTCTTGCCCCTTTCTGCACCCCTCTTGCCTTTCTGCACCCCTCTTGCCCCTTTCTGCACCCCTCTTGCCCCTTTCTGCACCCCTCTTGCCCCTTTCTGCACCCCTCTTGCCTTTCTGCACTTGTCTTGCCTCTTTCTGCACCTCTCTTGCCTCTTTCTGCACCTCTCTTGCCTCTTTCTGCACCCCTCCTGCCTCTTTCTGCACCCCTCCTGCCTCTTTCTGCACCCCTCCTGCCTCTTTCTGCACCCCTCCTGCCTCTTTCTGCACCCCTCCTGCCTCTCTGCACCCCTCCTGCCTCTCTGCACCCCTCCTGCCTCTCTCTGCACCCCTCTTGCCTCTCTCTGCACCCCTCTTGCCTCTCTCTGCACCCCTCTTGCCTCTCTCTGCACCCCTCTTGCCTCTCTGCACCCCTCTTGCCTCTCTCTGCACCCCTGTTGCCTCTCTGCACCCCTCTTGCCTCTTTCTGCACCCCTCTGGCCTCTCTGCACCCCTCTTGCCTCTCTGCACCCCTCTTGCCCCTTTCTGCACCCCTGTTGCCTTTCTGCACTTGTCTTCCCTCTTTCTGCACCTCTCTTCCCTCTTTCTGCACCTCTTGTCTTTGTGCACCTCTCTCGTCTTTGCGCACCTCTTCTCTTTCTGCACTTCTCTTGCTTCTTTCTGCACCTCTTACTTCTTTCTGTACCCTTGATCCCTCTTTTTGCACCTCTCTTGCCTCTTTCTGCACCCGTTCCCTCTTTCTGGACAGCTCTTGCCTCTTTCTGCACCTCTCTTGCTTCTTGTGTGCACTTCTCTTGCCTCTTTCTGCACCCCTCTTGCCTCTTTCTGCACCCTTCTTGCCTCTTTGTGCACCACTGTTCCCTCTTTTTGCACTTCTCTTGTCTCTTTCTGCACCTCTTGTCTCTTTCTGCACCCCTTGTCTTTCTGCACCTCTTTCCTCTTTCTGCACCTCTTTCCTCTTTCTGCACCTATTTCCTCATTCTGCACCTATTTCCTCATTCTGCACTTCTCTTGCCTATTTCTGTACCCCTCTTGCCTCTTACTGCACTTTTGTTGCTTCCTTCTGCACCTCTCTTGCTTCTTTCTGCACCCCTCTTCCCCCTTTATGCACCTCTCGCCTCTTTCTGCACTCGTCTTCCCTCTTTGTGCACCTCTCTTCCCTCTTTGTGCACCTCTCTTCCCTCTTTCTGCACCCTCTTCCCTCTTTCTGCACCCTCTTCCCTCTTTCTGCACCCCTCTTGCCTCTTTCTGCACCCCTCTTGCCTCTTTCTGCACCCCTCTTCCCCCTTTCTGCACCTCTTGCCTCTGTGCACCCCTGTTCCCTCTTTTGCACCACTTGCCTCTTTCTGTACCCCTCTATCCTCTTTCTGCACCCTCTAGCCTCTTTCTGCACCCCACTTGCCTCTTTCTGCACCCCACTTGCCTCTTTCTGTACCCCTCTTGCCTCTTTCTGTACCCCTCTTGCCTCTTTCTGTACCCCTCTTGCCTCTTTCTGCACCTCTATTGCCTCTTTCTGCACCTCTGTTGCTTCTTTCAGCACTTTTCTTGCCTCTTTCTGCACCTCTGTTGCGTCTTTCAGCACTTCTCTTGCCTATTTCTGTACCCCTCTTGCCTCTTTCTGCACCTCTCTTGCTTTTGTGCATTTCTCTTGCCTCTTTCTGCACCCTTCTTGCCTCTTTGTGCACCCCTGTTCCCTCTTTTTGCACCTCTCTTGTCTCTTTCTGCACCTCTTTCCTCTTTCTGCACCTATTTCCTCATTCTGCACTTCTCTTGCCTATTTCTGTACCCCTCTTGCCTCTTACTGCACTTTTGTTGCTTCCTTCTGCACCTCTCTTGCTTCTTTCTGCACCCCTCTTCCCCCTTTATGCACCTCTTGCCTCTTTCTGCACCCCTGTTCCCTCTTTCTGCACCACTCTTGCCTCTTTCTGCACCCCTCTAGCCTCTTTCTGCACCCCTCTAGCCTCTTTCTGCACCCCTCTAGCCTCTTTCTGCACCCCACTTGCCTCTTTCTACACCCCTCTTGCCTCTTTCTGCACCCCTCTTGCCTCTTTCTGCACCCTTCTTGCCTCTTTCTGCACCCCTCTTGCCTCTTTCTGCACCCCTCTTGCCTCTTTCTGTACCCCTCTTGCCTCTTTCTGTACCCCTCTTGCCTCTTTCTGCACCTCTGTTGCCTCTTTCTGCACCTCTGTTGCTTCTTTCAGCACTTTTCTTGCCTCTTTCTGCACCACTTTCCTCTTTCTGCACCTCTGTTGCTTCTTTCAGCACTTCTCTTGCCTATTTCTGTACCCCTCTTGCCTCTTACTGCACTTCTCTTGCTTCTTTCTGCACCCCTCTTCCCCCTTTATGCACCTCACCTCTTTCTGCACCCGTTCCCTCTTTCTGCACAGCTCTTGCCTCTTTCTGCACCTCTCTTGCTTTTGTGCACTTCTCTTGCCTCTTTCTGCACCCCTCTTGCCTCTTTCTGCACACCTCTAGCCTCTTTCTGCGCACCTCTCGCCTCTTTCTGCACCTCTCTTGCCTCTTTCTGCACCTCACTTGCCTCTTTCTGCACCTCTCTTGCCTCTTTCTGCACTTCTCTTGCCTCTTTCTGCACCTGTTTCTTTCTGGACTTCTCTTGCTTCTTTCTGCAGTTCTCTTGCACATTTCTACACCCCTCTTGCCTCTTTCTGTACCCCTCTTGCTTCTTTCTGCACCCCTCTTGCCTCTTTCTGCACCCTTCTTGCCTCTTTCTGCACCCTTCTTGCCTCTTTCTGCACCCCTGTTGCCTCTTTCTGCACCCCTGTTGCCTCTTTCTGCACTTCTCTTGCCTCTTTCTGCACTTCTCTTGCCTCTTTCTGCACTTCTCTTGCCTCTTTCTGCACCTCTGTTGCTTTTTTCAGCACTTGTCTTGCCTTTCTGTACCCCTCTTGCCTCTTTCTGCACCTCTTGCCTCTTTCTGCACCCCTCTTGCATCTTTCTGCACTCGCCTTCCCTCTTTCTGCACTCGCCTTTCCTCTTTCTGCACCGCTCGTTTCTTTCTGCACCTCTGTTGCCTCTTTCAGCACTTTTCTTGCCTGTTTCAGCACCTCTCATCTTTCTGCACCTCTCTTCTTTCTGCACCTGTTACTTCTTTCAGCACTTCTCTTGTCTATTTCTGCACCCCTCTTGTCTATTTCTGCACCCCTCTTGTCTATTTCTGCACCCCTCTTGCCTATTTCTGCACCCCTCTTGCCTCTTACTGCACTTCTGTTCTTCTATTGCTTCTTTCTGCACCTCTTGCTTCTTTCTGCACCCCTCTTCCCACTTTATGCACCCCTCGCCTCTTTCTGCACTCGTCTTCCCTCTTTGTGCACCTCTTCCCTCTTTGTGCACCTCTCTTGCCTCTTTCTGCACCCCTCTTGCCTCTTTCTGCACCGCTCTCGCCTCTTTCTGCACTTCTGTTGCCTCTTTCTGCACTTCTGTTGCCTCTTTCTGCATCCCTCTTGCCTCTCTCCACCCCTCTTGCCTCTCTCCACCCCCCTTGCCTCTCTCCACCCCCCTTGCCTCTCTCCACCCCTCTTGCCTCTCTCCACCCCTCTTGCCTCTCTCCAACCCCTCTTGCCTCTCTCCAACCCCTCTTGCCTCTTTCTCCACCCCTCTTGCCTCTCTCCACCCCTCTTGCCTCTTTCTCCACCCCTCTTGCCTCTCTCTCCACCCTCTTGCCTCTCTCTCCAACCCTCTTGCCTCTCTCTCCACCCCTCTTGCCTCTTTCTGCACCCCTCTTGCCTCTTTCTGCACCCCTCTTGCCTCTTTCTGCACCCCTCTTACCACTCTCTCCACAACTCTTGCCTCTTTCTGCACCCTCTTGCCTCTTTCTGCAAATTTGTTGCTTCTTTCTGCAGTTCTCTTGCAAATTTCTGCACCACTCGTGCTTCTTTCTGCACCCCTCTTGCCTCTCCCTCCGCACCTCTTGCCTCTTTCCGCACCTCTTGCCTCTTTCTGCACCTCTTTCCTCTTTCTGCACCTCTCCTCTTTCTGCACCTCTTTCCTCTTTCTGCACCTATTTCCTCATTCTGCACTTCTCTTGCCTATTTCTGTACCCCTCTTGCCTCTTACTGCACTTTTGTTGCTTCCTTCTGCACCTCTTGCTTCTTTCTGCACCCCTCTTCCCCTTTATGCACCTCTCGCCTCTTTCTGCACTCGTCTTCCCTCTTTGTGCACCTCTCTTCCCTCTTTGTGCACCTCTCTTCCCTCTTTCTGCACCCCTCTTCCCTCTTTCTGCACCCCTCTTGCCTCTTTCTGCACCCCTCTTGCCTCTTTCTGCACCCCTCTTCCCCCTTTCTGCACCTCTTGCCTCTGTGCACCCCTGTTCCCTCTTTTTGCACCTCTTGCCTCTTTCTGCACCCCTGTTCCCTCTTTCTGCACCGCTCTTGCCTCTTTCTACACCCCTCTTGCCTCTTTCTGCACCCCTCTATCCTCTTTCTGCACCCCTCTAGCCTCTTTCTGCACCCCTCTAGCCTCTTTCTGCACCCCACTTGCCTCTTTCTGCACCCCACTTGCCTCTTTCTGTACCCCACTTGCCTCTTTCTGTACCCCACTTGCCTCTTTCTGTACCCCACTTGCCTCTTTCTGTACCCCTCTTGCCTCTTTCTGCACCTCTATTGCCTCTTTCTGCACCTCTGTTGCTTCTTTCAGCACTTTTCTTGCCTCTTTCTGCACCACTTTCCTCTTTCTGCACCTCTGTTGTGTCTTTCAGCACTTCTCTTGCCTATTTCTGTACCCCTCTTGCCTCTTTCTGCACCTCTCTTGCTTTTGTGCATTTCTCTTGCCTCTTTCTGCACCCCTGTTCCCTCTTTTTGCACCTCTTGTCTCTTTCTGCACCTATTTCCTCTTTCTGCACCTATTTCCTCATTCTGCACTTCTCTTGCCTATTTCTGTACCCCTCTTGCCTCTTACTGCACTTTTGTTGCTTCCTTCTGCACCTCTTGCTTCTTTCTGCACCCCTCTTCCCCCTTTATGCACCTCTTGCCTCTTTCTGCACCCGTTCCCTCTTTCTGCACCACTCTTGCCTCTTTCTGCACCCCTCTTGCCTCTTTCTACACCCCTCTTGCCTCTTTCTGTACCCCTCTTGCCTCTTTCTGCACCCCTCTTGCCTCTTTCTGCACCCCTCTTGCCTCTTTCTGCACCCCTCTTGCCTCTTTCTGCACCCCTCTTGCCTCTTTCTGCACTTCTGTTGCCTCTTTCTGCACCTCTGTTGCCTCTTTCTGCACTTCTGTTGCTTCTTTCTGCATCCCTCTTGCCTCTCTCTCCACCCCTCTTGCCTCTCTCTCCACCTCTCTTGCCTCTCTCCACCACTCTTGCCTCTTTCTGCACCCCTTGCCTCTCTCCACTCCTTGCCTCTCTCCACCTCTTGCCTCTCTCTGCACCCCTCTTGCCTCTCTCTGCACCTCTCTTGCCTCTCTCTGCACCCTCTTGCCTCTCTCTGCACCCCTCTTGCCTCTTTCTGCACCCTCTTGCCTCTCTCTGCACCCTGTTGCCTCTCTCTGCACCCCTCTTGCCTCTTCTGCACCCTCTTGCCTCTCTGCACCCCTCTTGCCTCTCTGCACCCCTCTTGCCCCTTTCTGCACCCCTCTTGCCTCTTTCTGCACCCCTGTTGCCTTTCTGCACCCCTCTTGCCCCTTTCTGCACCCTCTTGCTCTTTCTGCACTTGTCTTGCCTCTTTCTGCACCTCTCTTGTCTCTTTCTGCACCTCTTTTGCCTCTTTCTGCTCCTCTCTTGCCTCTTTCTGCACTCCTCCTGCCTCTTTCTGCACCTCTCCTGCCTATTTCTGCACCTCTCCTGCTTCCTTCTGTACCTCTCTTGCTTCTTTCTGCAACCCTTGTGCCTCTTTCTGCACCCCTCTTGCCTCTTTCTGCACCCTCTTGCCTCTCTCTGCACCCCTCTTGCCTCTTTCTGCACCTCTGTTGCCTCTTCTGCACACCTGTTGCCTCTTTCTGCACCTCTTGCCTCTTTCTGCACCCCTCTTGCCTCTTTCTGCATCCCTCTTGCCCCTTTCTGCACCCCTGTTGCCTTTCTGCACTTGTCTTCCCTCTTTCTGCACCTCTCTTGCCTCTTTCTGCACCTCTCTTCCCTCTTTCTGCACCTCTCTTGTCTTTGTGCACCTCTCTCGCTCTTTCTGCACCTCTTCTCTTTCTGCACTTCTCTTGCTTCTTTCTGCACCTCTTACTTCTTTCTGTACCCTCTGATCCCTCTTTCTGCACCTCTCTTGCCTCTTTCTGCACCCGTTTCCTCTTTCTGGACAGCTCTTGCCTCTTTCTGCACCTCTGTTGCGTCTTTCAGCACTTCTCTTGCCTATTTCTGTACCCCTCTTGCCTCTTTCTGCACCCTTCTTGCCTCTTTGTGCACCCCTGTTCCCTCTTTTTGCACCTCTCTTGTCTCTTTCTGCACCTCTTTCCTCTTTCTGCACCTCTTTCCTCTTTCTGCACCTATTTCCTCATTCTGCACCTATTTCCTCATTCTGCACCTATTTCCTCATTCTGCACTTCTCTTGCCTATTTCTGTACCCCTCTTGCCTCTTACTGCACTTTTGTTGCTTCCTTCTGCACCTCTCTTGCTTCTTTCTGCACCCCTCTTCCCCCTTGATACACCTCTTGCCTCTTTCTGCACCCCTGTTCCCTCTTTCTGCACCGCTCTTGCCTCTTTCTGCACCCCTCTAGCCTCTTTCTGCACCCCTCTAGCCTCTTTCTACACCCCACTTGCCTCTTTCTACACCCCACTTGCCTCTTTCTACACCCCACTTGCCTCTTTCTACACCCCTCTTGCCTCTTTCTGTACCCCTCTTGCTTCTTTCTGCACCCCTCTTGCCTCTTTCTGCACCCTTCTTGCCTCTTTCTGCACCCCTCTTGCCTCTTTCTGCACCCCTCTTGCCTCTTTCTGCACCCCTCTTGCCTCTTTCTGTACCCCTCTTGCCTCTTTCTGCACTTCTGTTGCCTCTTTCTGCACCTCTGTTGCCTCTTTCTGCACCTCTGTTGCTTCTTTCAGCACTTCTCTTGCCTCTTTCTGCACCTCTCTTGCCTCTTTCTGCAACTTTGTTGCTTCTTTCAGCACTTCTCTTGCCTATTTCTGTACCCCTCTTGCCTCTTACTGCACTTCTCTTGCTTCCTTCTGCACTTCTCTTGCTTCTTTCTGCACCTCTCTTGCTTCTTTCTGCACCCTCTTCCCTCTTTATGCACCTCTACCTCTTTCTGCACCTCGTTGCCTCTTTCTGCACAGCTCTTGCCTCTTTCTGCACCTCTCTTGCTTTTGTGCACTTCTCTTGCCTCTTTCTGCACCCCTCTTGCCTCTTTCTGCGCACCTCTAGCCTCTTTCTGCGCACCTCTTGCCTCTTTCTGCACCTCTCTTGCCTCTTTCTGCACCTCACTTGCCTCTTTCTGCACCTCTCTTGCCTCTTTCTGCACCTCTCTTGCCTCTTTCTGCACTTCTCTTGCCTCTTTCTGCACCTGTTTCTTTCTGGACTTCTCTTTCTTCTTTCTGCAGTTCTCTTGCACATTTCTACACCCCTCTTGCCTCTTTCTGCACCCTTCTTGCCTCTTTCTGCACCCCTCTTGCCTCTTTCTGCACCCCTCTTGCCTCTTTCTTCACCCTTCTTGCCTCTTTCTGCACCCCTCTTGCCTCTTTCTGCACCCCTCTTGCCTCTTTCTGCACCCCTGTTGCCTCTTTCTGCACCTCTTGCCTCTTTCTGCACCCCTCTTCACTCTTTCTGCACCTCTTGCATCTTTCTGCACCCCTCTTGCATCTTTCTGCACTCGCCTTCCCTCTTTCTGCACTCGCCTTCGTCTTTCTGCACCGCTCGTTTCTTTCTGCACCTCTGTTGCCTCTTTCAGCACTTTTCTTGCCTGTTTCAGCACCTCTCATCTTTCTGCACCTCTCTTCTTTCTGCACCTCTGTTACTTCTTTCAGCACTTCTCTTGTCTATTTCTGCACCCCTCTTGCCTATTTCTGCACCCTCTTGCCTCTTACTGCACTTCTGTTCTTCTATTGCTTCTTTCTGCACCTCTTTGCTTCTTTCTGCACCCCTCTTCCCACTTTATGCACCCCTCGCCTCTTTCTGCACTCGTCTTCCCTCTTTGTGCACCTCTTCCCTCTTTGTGCACCTCTTGCCTCTTTCTGCACCCCTCTTGCCTCTTTCTGCACCCCTCTTGCCTCTTTCTGCACCGCTCTCGCCTCTTTCTGCACTTCTGTTGCCTCTTTCTGCACTTCTGTTGCCTCTTTCTGCATCCCTCTTGCCTCTCTCCACCCCTCTTGCCTCTCTCCACCCCTCTTGCCTCTCTCCACCCCTTGCCTCTCTCCACCCCTCTTGCCTCTCTCTCCAACCCCTCTTGCCTCTCTCCAACCCCTCTTGCCTCTCTCTCAACCCCTCTTGCCTCTCTCTAACCCCTCTTGCCTCTCTCCAACCCCTCTTGCCTCTCTCCACCCTCTTGCCTCTTTCTCCACCCTCTTGCCTCTTTCTCCACCCCTCTTGCCTCTCTCCACCCCTCTTGCCTCTCTCCACCCCTCTTGCCTCTCTCTCCACCCCTCTTGCCTCTCTGCACCCCTCTTGCCTCTTTCTGCACCCTCTGGCCTCTTTCTGCACAACTCTTGCCTCTTTCTGCACCCCTCTTGCCTCTTTCTGCACCCCTCTTGCCTCTTTCTGCACCCCTCTTGCCTCTTTCTGCACCCCTCTTGCCTCTTTCTGCACCCCTCTTGCCTCTTTCTGCAACTTTGTTGCTTCTTTCTGCAGTTCTCTTGCAAATTTCTGCACCACTCTTGCTTCTTTCTGCACCACTCTTGCTTCTTTCTGCACCCCTCTTGCCTCTTTCTGCACCTCTTGCCTCTTTCTGCACCTCTTGCCTCTTTCTGCAACTTTGTTGCTTCTTTCTGCAGTTCTCTTGCAAATTTCTGCACCCCTCTTGCCTCTTTCTGCACCGCTCTCGCCTCTTTCTGCACTTCTGTTGCCTCTTTCTGCACTTCTGTTGCCTCTTTCTGCACTTCTGTTGCTTCTTTCTGCATCCCTCTTGCCTCTCTCTCCACCCCTCTTGCCTCTCTCCACCCCTCTTGTCTCTCTCCACCCCTCTTGCCTCTCTCCACCCCTCTTGCCTCTCTCCACCCCTTGCCTCTCTCCACCCCTCTTGCCTCTCTCTCCACCTCTCTTGCCTCTTTCTGCACCCCTCTTGCCTCTTTCTGCACCCCTCTTGCTACTCTCCACCCCTCTTGCCTCTCTCTCCACAACTCTTGCCTCTCTCTGCACCCCTCTTGCCTCTCTCTGCACCCTCTTGCCTCTTTCTGCAACTTTGTTGCTTCTTTCTGCAGTTCTCTTGCAAATTACTGCACCACTCTTGCTTCTTTCTGCACCCCTTTTGCCTCTCCCTCCACCCCTCTTGCCTCTCCCTCCACCCCTCTTGCCTCTCTCTCCACCCTTCTTGCCTCTCTCTCCACCCCTCCTGCCTCTCTCTCCACCCCTCTTGCCTCTCTCTCCACCCCTCTTGCCTCTCTCTCCACGCCTCTTGCCCCTCTCTCCACCCCTCTTGCCTCTCTCTCCACCCCTCTTGCCTCTTTCTGCACCCTCTTGCCTCTTTCTGCAACTTTGTTGCTTCTTTCTGCAGTTCTCTTGCAAATTTCTGCACCACCCTTGCTTCTTTCTGCACCACTCTTGCCCCTTTCTGCACCCCTCTTGCCTTTCTGCACCCCTCTTGCCCCTTTCTGCACCCCTCTTGCCTTTCTGCACTTGTCTTGCCTCTTTCTGCACCCCTCTTGCCTCTTTCTGCACCCCTCTTGCCTCTTTCTGCACCTCTCTTGCCTCTTTCTGCACCTCTCTTGCCTCTTTCTGCACCTCTCTTGCCTCTTTCTGCAACTTTGTTGCTTCTTTCTGCAGTTCTCTTGCAAATTACTGCACCACTCTTGCTTCTTTCTGCACCCCTTTTGCCTCTCCCTCCACCCCTCTTGCCTCTCCCTCCACCCCTCTTGCCTCTCTCTCCACCCTTCTTGCCTCTCTCTCCACCCCTCCTGCCTCTCTCTGCACCCCTCTTGCCTCTCTCTCCACCCCTCTTGCCTCTCTCTCCACCCCTCTTGCCTCTCTCTCCACCCCTCTTGCCCCTCTCTCCACCCCTCTTGCCTCTCTCTCCACCCCTCTTGCCTCTTTCTGCACCCTCTTGCCTCTTTCTGCAACTTTGTTGCTTCTTTCTGCAGTTCTCTTGCAAATTTCTGCACCACTCTTGCTTCTTTCTGCACCACTCTTGCCCCTTTCTGCACCTCTCTTGCCTTTCTGCACCCCTCTTGCCCCTTTCTGCACCCCTCTTGCCCCTTTCTGCACCCCTCTTGCCTTTCTGCACTTGTCTTGCCTCTTTCTGCACCTCTCTTGCCTCTTTCTGCACCTCTCTTGCCTCTTTCTGCACCCCTCCTGCCTCTTTCTGCACCCCTCCTGCCTCTTTCTGCACCCCTCCTGCCTCTTTCTGCACCCCTCCTGCCTCTTTCTGCACCCCTCCTGCCTCTGCACCCCTCCTGCCTCTGCACCCCTCTTGCCTCTCTCTGCACCCCTCTTGCCTCTCTCTGCACCCCTCTTGCCTCTCTCTGCACCCCTCTTGCCTCTCTCTGCACCCCTCTTGCCTCTCTCTGCACCCTCTTGCCTCTCTCTGCACCCTCTTGCCTCTCTGCACCCTCTTGCCTCTCTCTGCACCCTGTTGCCTCTCTGCACCCCTCTTGCCTCTTTCTGCACCCCTCTGGCCTCTCTGCACCCCTCTTGCCTCTCTGCACCCCTCTTGCCCCTTTCTGCACCCCTGTTGCCTTTCTGCACTTGTCTTCCCTCTTTCTGCACCTCTCTTCCCTCTTTCTGCACCTCTTGTCTTTGTGCACCTCTCTCGTCTCTTTGCGCACCTCTTCTCTTTCTGCACTTCTCTTGCTTTCTGCACTTCTCTTGCTTCTTTCTGTACCCTTGATCCCTCTTTTTGCACCTCTCTTGCCTCTTTCTGCACCCGTTCCCTCTTTCTGGACAGCTCTTGCCTCTTTCTGCACCTCTCTTGCTTCTTGTGTGCACTTCTCTTGCCTCTTTCTGCACCCCTCTTGCCTCTTTCTGCACCCTTCTTGCCTCTTTGTGCACCCCTGTTCCCTCTTTTTGCACCTCTCTTGTCTCTTTCTGCACCTCTTGTCTCTTTCTGCACCCCTTGTCTTTCTGCACCTCTTTCCTCTTTCTGCACCTCTTTCCTCTTTCTGCACCTATTTCCTCATTCTGCACCTATTTCCTCATTCTGCACTTCTCTTGCCTATTTCTGTACCCCTCTTGCCTCTTACTGCACTTTTGTTGCTTCCTTCTGCACCTCTTGCTTCTTTCTGCACCCCTCTTCCCCCTTTATGCACCTCTCGCCTCTTTCTGCACTCGTCTTCCCTCTTTGTGCACCTCTCTTCCCTCTTTGTGCACCTCTCTTCCCTCTTTCTGCACCCCTCTTCCCTCTTTCTGCACCCCTCTTCCCTCTTTCTTCACCCCTCTTGCCTCTTTCTGCACCCCTCTTCCCCCTTTCTGCACCTCTTGCCTCTGTGCACCCCTGTTCCCTCTTTTTGCACCACTTGCCTCTTTCTGTACCCCTCTATCCTCTTTCTGCACCCCTCTAGCCTCTTTCTGCACCCCACTTGCCTCTTTCTGCACCCCACTTGCCTCTTTCTGTACCCCTCTTGCCTCTTTCTGTACCCCTCTTGCCTCTTTCTGCACCTCTCTTGCCTCTTTCTGCACCTCTCTTGCCTCTTTCTGCAACTTTGTTGCTTCTTTCTTGTAGGAAGGTGGAATCTGACTATATGGTTGCCCCCACTTTTTTTATGGTGTTTTGCTGGTTTATGACTTAGTTGGACTGGGACCCTGCTATTCAGGGCCCCAGTCTATCTGCTCTCTCTCTAAATGACATGGAGTGCACTCTAGGTGCACTAGTGATTGGATACTGTGGTGCCTTATGAGTCCCTAGTATATGGTACCTTAGGTGCCAAGGGCATAGGTACTTCACAGGCCTCCCAGGGGCTGCAGCATATGTTATGCCACCCCTGGGAAGCAGTCTAAATCTGACACCACAGGCCTGCTACTGCAGCCTGGGTGAGGTGGTGCTAGCACCCCTCACTGAGATATAGGTTTCCTATATCTCTCCTGCACACACATATAAACCTATCAGTCACCCCTAAGGCAGGCCCTATCAATCCTGAGGGCAGGGTGCTTGGCTTCTATGTGAGGGGGTGCCTCTGCATGAGCAGGGCCCCTCTGCAGTTCTCAGAGTCCATTCTCTGGTGCTGTTTGTGGATGCGGTTAAACCATATACTCTTAAGTGCATTATATCCTCGCGGTAAATGCTAACTTTGGAATGGCTGCATCAAAACATGTCGTGTTTGGTGTCAAACATCTTGGAATACTACCCCCCGCCAATCTTGGCGGCGGGGGTAGCATTCCACCCTTCTAGAGGGATAAGACATGTACCTGCTGTGGAAACGCGGTAGAATCCTAAAGAGCCCTGGCATCACAAAATGGATGCCACCAGTCACAGACACTGGGCTGCCCTCCTGCTGATGACCGAAACTCGCAGTGGAGGAAGCCCAACAATAGGCATCCTGTCACAGGGAGGTGTAACCACCTTCCAGACAGGGTTTAGTGTATTGGGGCTGGGTGGGTGCACTCTTAGAGTGCTTTGAAGTCCTGCACTGGGGGAGCAGAAGGCTCCTCTGTGCATATGCCAGTTCAAACCAGCTCAGGGGCTACCTGCCCCTGCTCTGGCACGAAACTGGACAAAGGGAAGTGGGTGTAGCCACCCCTCCCTTGACCCTCCCATAGGTGGGGTCATAGAGCTAGTCCATCCCCTCTTTTTAGTTTAAGAGGGGGAACCTTGCCATTGCAAAGCAGATAACCCCTGGACGACGCTCTACAGAAGAATCCTGGCCCTTCGACGTTCCACTACCTTTGGAAGACAGAAGAATCTCCCTTGGAGTCAAGGAGTGACTCCCCTGCTTGGCAGGCACCAAAAACGACAACGACGGTCGCAAACTACGCCGCTCCCGCCGGAGTCCGAAGTCCCTGCAGCCCAAGAAGTGGATTTCCTGACCTCTCCCAGGCCATCGTGAGTCCCCAGCGAAGCTGAGGCAAGTGGACCCCACGAGTAACGAGGAACCGCGACCCCTGGGTACCGTGCACTATTGTCGAGTGCAACCCCTTCACAACGTTCTACGAACTTGTGCTTTGGACCACGTGTGGTCCCGACCTCCAGCAGGAATCCCTCCGAAGATCAGAGGCCTACACCGTCCCGAGTGACCGTGGGCCCCTGTTGAGTGATTCCGCCCGAGGTGTCTTCGCGATCCCTTGCCCGCTGGCTTGTGGGTCCCCAGAAGACTTCTTAAAGAAACCAAAGGGCTCCCCTGGTTGCTCCAGGCCTGCCCTGACTTACCCTCGCTGGGTGAGTTCCACAGACCTTGCTGGTCTGCGCCATCGACTTTTCTTCATCTCCCCGAGACTTGCGGCTGCCAAGGCTTGTTGGCTCCGATCGAGTTGCCGACACCGCAGTCAGCTGCAGACGTCGAGGGACACACCGAATCCAGCTCCTGGTCGTCGTCGACGCCTCCTGGACCACGTGGCTGAAGAGTCAAGGCACCTGCAACCGACCTGAAGCGACCGACGACGGTGGGCATCCATCTTCCTTGCCCCGGGTCACTGCCAAGTGACTTTGAACACTGTCCCCTCTGCTTTCAGGTCATCCTTCTTCAGAATCCAGGCTTGGATTCCACCGGACACTTCTTCAGCTCCCGCAAGCAGCAAGTCTTCTTTGTTCGCCATTGAAAACGACGCCGCGACCCGACACCAAAGGACACCTGTGCACCCGGCTTCCCTGGGTGAGGTAACTCCAGCACTACGGTGCTCCTGTGGGTGTGGGCCCTAGAACTACTTACCCTGTAAGTGACTTGCTTGTAGGTTCTCCCGAAGTATCCTAAAACTCTTTATTTCCAACCGCGACTTGCCCCATTGAAGTTAACGGCGATTCGCGCCTGTGTATCCACACTGCACGCGTCCCCCGTGGGTCCTTTACTTACCTGCCTTGGGTGGTTTCGTGAGGCCCCAGCACTTCTGAAGGCCCTAGGCCTTGTCTCCTTGCAAGTCGTTGTTTCTAAGTCTCTTACTTAGTATATGGTCTGGTACGCCCCTAGGGCCCCAGCCATATTTTGTGCTTAACTTATTGTGAAACGTTGATTTGTGCATATGTTTGTCTTCTAATCTCATAAAGAGATTAGTAGAGAGTTATTTAGAAATAAATACATATATATTTGATATATATACCTGTGTGGTGTCTTTTCATTTGGTGATTCAAGAGATTATATGGTAAAACAAGCTGCTTTACATTCCTCCGAGACTTAGCCTGAAGGCTGCTCTCCACAGCTACCACTAGGATAGCTTTCTTTAAAAGGTTGTCTTAAACCTATCTACCATAAGAGTCGATTTGCCCTGGTGCAAGGTGTCCACTTTAATTAGTGAACAGCATATACCAGGCCAACTTCTCACATTGGTGGGCAGCGTGTGGGATTCCAGCTTGCCATTGTTTTACCAGAAAATCTCTATTTGAATTACTAACTGAAAACCATTATAGGTACTCAAGGTACATATAAAGTCAAGCTTAGTATCAATAAGTTCTACTGAACTTAGAGCTGTGTGCCAAGGGATAGCACACCCTTTCCACAGCTCAAGCTAGGATCAGTAGGCCACAAACTAGTGTAGGTAGTACAACACTGCACAACACTAGAATGTCCTTAAAGGGTGGACCCAGTGGATCCACTCAGCCTCAGTATAAGGACATGGCTTTCTCTGACTTGAGAGCCATGTGTGTTGACAGACACCTGAGACTAGGACAGAGTCCCTCAACACTACACCTGATAGATCTGCTGACAGCAGATGACCTTAGATTGGCTCTAGGAGCTAAGGGGTCTGAATCAGTGGGTGGGTCAATCATAGTATCTGGGTCAGATGAGGACAATCCGAATGACCAAGACTCTGTGGTTGAAGGGCCAGGCTTCAAGGAGCCTGAACAGGACAGAGGAGTTCTCCCTAAGAGAACTGGCAGAGTGGATGAGAGGCACAGATCCCCTTCCAGGGAATCTGAGCACTCTTATCACTCTGGCAGAGAATTTGTCCAAGAGAGGAGCTCATACTTTAACTTAAGAGAGACCTCCTCTGAGAGAAGGTGCAAACTGCTCCAGTATGAGGAAGCCAAAGTGGCCCTCAGAACCAAGCAGTTGGCACTGGATAGAGAAGCCCTGGAGATCCAGAGAGCTTCCAGAAGGGAGGGTTTAGAACCCCCTGGTGGCAGCAACAGTGTCCCTAGAGGCAGAGAATATGTCCCTGACCATAGGAACCTGAGCAAGGTTGTTCCTCCCTACCAGAGTGGGGATGATATCCACAAGTGGATAACTGCTATGGAGAGGGCCTGTAGAGTACAGCAGGTCCCCCAAAAGCAGTGGGCAGCAATCTTGTGGCTCTCCTTTTCAGATAAAGGTAGAGACAAGCTCCTCACTGTTAGAGAAGAGGATGCTGATAATTATGAGGTCCTGAAGAGTGCACTGATAGATGGGTTTGGCTTAACCACTGAAGAGTACAGGTTGAAGTTCAGAGATACCCAGAAGGCACAGACTCAGGACTGGACAGACTTTGTAGATTGTGCATCCAAGGCTCTGGAGGGTTGGCTGGTTGGCAGTAGGGTTACTGATTTCAAAGGATTTTATAATCTAATGATGAGAGAACAGATCCTTAATAATTGTCAAAACCAGCTTTTACACCAGTACCTGGTGGACTCTGATCTGACCTCTCCCCAAGAATTGGGAAAGAAGGCAGACAAATGGGTCAGAACCAGAGTAAGGCCTAAGAATCAGGGTGGTGACCACAAGAAAGATTCTACCAAGTCCCAAGAGAAAGGTGGGGATAAATCCAAGGATAAGTCCACTACAGGGCCCCAAAATTCCTCTTCTGGGGGTGGGTCCCAAACTCCTTCCTCTCCTGAAAAGAAACCCTATTGCCATGTCTGTAAAAAGCCTGGGCACTGGAAATCTGATCCCAGTTGTCCCAGGAATGGCAATAAAGAAAATGTTCCTCCAACAACTACTACCACCCCTCCTGGTACTACCAGTAGTAATCCTCCAGTTGGGAGTAGTGCACCCAAAAAGTTAGGTGCTTTTGCAAGAGGAACAGAGGTGGGCCCTAGTTTAGACAGGACCCCTCAACAGACTCCTCAGATTCTGATGGTGGTGTAGGATATGCCACCTTTACCATGGGTCCCATAGCATTGGGCAGGTACAGACTGGAGCCAATGATTAATGGTCAGAAAGCTGTGGCATTTAGGGACACAGGGGCTAGTGTCACCATGGTGGCAGGGAAACTAGTCCCCCCTCACCAGCTTTTACCTGAGTTTAAATACCAGGTGACCAACATTGATGGTGTCAGAACAGATCACCCCATGGCCATAGTCAATCTCAGCTGGGAGGGGGTCACAGGCCCAAAAAGAGTGGCAGTGTCCCCAACCCTACCTGTAGATTGCCTGATGGGCAATGATTTGGAAATTTCAGCCTGGGCTGAAGTTGAACACCAAACCCATCTTAGGATGTTGGGCGTCCCTGCAAGGTTAGTGGGGCTGTGATGGCCACAGCCCCAGCCCAAGAATTTGGAGAGATGGAGCCTGAAAGAATGGCCCACTCTCCCCCGAAAGAGAGCACAAGGGTTGAAGAAAAGTCTTCTTCCCCCAGACAGTAGGTAAGGGTCAGCCTCCTCAGGGAACTGACCCTACCCCTAGTGAAGGAACTGCCACAGAGGTAGTCAGGCCTGGCCTGGCCACACCCCTGATGGCAGAGGACCCTTCCAAGGTGGTACCCAGTCTGGAGCAGGTAACCTGCCCCTCTCTACCCTGCCTCAGTCAGCCCAGGGCTGCAGAGGTCAGGGAGGTCAGTGGACCCCCCGGGCCCCCTGTCCAGAGGAAGCCCCCCATCAGCAGATTAGGGGCACCCAGTCTAGTAGCCCTAGCCAGGTGAAAATTCCTCTACACACTGAGGGATCCCCCATACCTTTATGTAGGGACCTCCCCCAGAAGGACTCTGGTAGGCAAGGGCAAACCTGGGACCAGAAGGTTCCAAACCTGCCATGTCCCTCCAGTGTTCCATCCAAAGGGACCCAACCCCCAGCTGTAGGCAGCCAAAGGTTGACCCTTAGAGCAAAGTGCAACTCAGTCATGGAAAGACAGGCATACATGGTGACCAGTGATCTGAGGAAGCTGAGGCCAACATTCCTAGGGCCTCACTTCCCTACTCAGACACCTCACCGGCCTTGTACTTTACCTAAGCACACCAGAGGTAGTGATTCCCCATGGTGGAGACCCTCTCATACCCTTAGGGCGAGGGATTGCTTAGTGGACCATAACATAGGGGGCAACCATGCTAGTGCAGGTGCTTCCTTATATGGCCACTTAGTCAATATAGGCTCAACTGGTCAAGGTTAGCCTTATCTCCTTTCGTTTGGGGGGGTTATGTAGGAAGGTGGAATCTGACTATATGGTTGCCCCCACTTTTTTTATGGTGTTTTGCTGGTTTATGACTTAGTTGGACTGGGACCCTGCTATTCAGGGCCCCAGTCTATCTGCTCTCTCTCTAAATGACATGGAGTGCACTCTAGGTGCACTAGTGATTGGATACTGTGGTGCCTTATGAGTCCCTAGTATATGGTACCTTAGGTGCCAAGGGCATAGGTACTTCACAGGCCTCCCAGGGGCTGCAGCATATGTTATGCCACCCCTGGGAAGCAGTCTAAATCTGACACCACAGGCCTGCTACTGCAGCCTGGGTGAGGTGGTGCTAGCACCCCTCACTGAGATATAGGTTTCCTATATCTCTCCTGCACACACATATAAACCTATCAGTCACCCCTAAGGCAGGCCCTATCAATCCTGAGGGCAGGGTGCTTGGCTTCTATGTGAGGGGGTGCCTCTGCATGAGCAGGGCCCCTCTGCAGTTCTCAGAGTCCATTCTCTGGTGCTGTTTGTGGATGCGGTTAAACCATATACTCTTAAGTGCATTATATCCTCGCGGTAAATGCTAACTTTGGAATGGCTGCATCAAAACATGTCGTGTTTGGTGTCAAACATCTTGGAATACTACCCCCCGCCAATCTTGGCGGCGGGGGTAGCATTCCACCCTTCTAGAGGGATAAGACATGTACCTGCTGTGGAAACGCGGTAGAATCCTAAAGAGCCCTGGCATCACAAAATGGATGCCACCAGTCACAGACACTGGGCTGCCCTCCTGCTGATGACCGAAACTCGCAGTGGAGGAAGCCCAACAATAGGCATCCTGTCACAGGGAGGTGTAACCACCTTCCAGACAGGGTTTAGTGTATTGGGGCTGGGTGGGTGCACTCTTAGAGTGCTTTGAAGTCCTGCACTGGGGGAGCAGAAGGCTCCTCTGTGCATATGCCAGTTCAAACCAGCTCAGGGGCTACCTGCCCCTGCTCTGGCACGAAACTGGACAAAGGGAAGTGGGTGTAGCCACCCCTCCCTTGACCCTCCCATAGGTGGGGTCATAGAGCTAGTCCATCCCCTCTTTTTAGTTTAAGAGGGGGAACCTTGCCATTGCAAAGCAGATAACCCCTGGACGACGCTCTACAGAAGAATCCTGGCCCTTCGACGTTCCACTACCTTTGGAAGACAGAAGAATCTCCTTGGAGTCAAGGAGTGACTCCCTGCTTGGCAGGCACCAAAAACGACAACGACGGTCGCAAACTACGCCGCTCCCGCCGGAGTCCGAAGTCCCTGCAGCCCAAGAAGTGGATTTCCTGACCTCTCCCAGGCCATCGTGAGTCCCCAGCGAAGCTGAGGCAAGTGGACCCCACGAGTAACGAGGAACCGCGACCCCTGGGTACCGTGCACTATTGTCGAGTGCAACCCCTTCACAACGTTCTACGAACTTGTGCTTTGGACCACGTGTGGTCCCGACCTCCAGCAGGAATCCCTCCGAAGATCAGAGGCCTACACCGTCCCGAGTGACCGTGGGCCCCTGTTGAGTGATTCCGCCCGAGGTGTCTTCGCGATCCCTTGCCCGCTGGCTTGTGGGTCCCCAGAAGACTTCTTAAAGAAACCAAAGGGCTCCCTGGTTGCTCCAGGCCTGCCCTGACTTACCCTCGCTGGGTGAGTTCCACAGACCTTGCTGGTCTGCGCCATCGACTTTTCTTCATCTCCCCGAGACTTGCGGCTGCCAAGGCTTGTTGGCTCCGATCGAGTTGCCGACACCGCAGTCAGCTGCAGACGTCGAGGGACACACCGAATCCAGCTCCTGGTCGTCGTCGACGCCTCCTGGACCACGTGGCTGAAGAGTCAAGGCACCTGCAACCGACCTGAAGCGACCGACGACGGTGGGCATCCATCTTCCTTGCCCCGGGTCACTGCCAAGTGACTTTGAACACTGTCCCCTCTGCTTTCAGGTCATCCTTCTTCAGAATCCAGGCTTGGATTCCACCGGACACTTCTTCAGCTCCCGCAAGCAGCAAGTCTTCTTTGTTCGCCATTGAAAACGACGCCGCGACCCGACACCAAAGGACACCTGTGCACCCGGCTTCCCTGGGTGAGGTAACTCCAGCACTACGGTGCTCCTGTGGGTGTGGGCCCTAGAACTACTTACCCTGTAAGTGACTTGCTTGTAGGTTCTCCCGAAGTATCCTAAAACTCTTTATTTCCAACCGCGACTTGCCCCATTGAAGTTAACGGCGATTCGCGCCTGTGTATCCACACTGCACGCGTCCCCCGTGGGTCCTTTACTTACCTGCCTTGGGTGGTTTCGTGAGGCCCCAGCACTTCTGAAGGCCCTAGGCCTTGTCTCCTTGCAAGTCGTTGTTTCTAAGTCTCTTACTTAGTATATGGTCTGGTACGCCCCTAGGGCCCCAGCCATATTTTGTGCTTAACTTATTGTGAAACGTTGATTTGTGCATATGTTTGTCTTCTAATCTCATAAAGAGATTAGTAGAGAGTTATTTAGAAATAAATACATATATATTTGATATATATACCTGTGTGGTGTCTTTTCATTTGGTGATTCAAGAGATTATATGGTAAAACAAGCTGCTTTACATTCCTCCGAGACTTAGCCTGAAGGCTGCTCTCCACAGCTACCACTAGGATAGCTTTCTTTAAAAGGTTGTCTTAAACCTATCTACCATAAGAGTCGATTTGCCCTGGTGCAAGGTGTCCACTTTAATTAGTGAAC